>JAUIMM010000006.1:17250000-18450000 GCA_031769625.1 Taudactylus pleione | reverse complement strand
CTAGGTCTGAACGAGTGAACAAAACTTGCGGTCGTTTTTTGGAAAACTACGCCCCCTGGCCGCTCGCATCCTATGTCATGTCCGCTATTTATTAGATTAATCGAGTACATCGACCAGCGTATGAACTGCTCGCTTTTCTTGTGGTTGGTTTTTCCTACCACAATCTTGCAAGCAGTTCTAACTATAAAATAACCCAGTGACGTGGTCAATGACGCTGCTGTATTAATTATGCACACCCATAAAACGCCAGTTTTGAACTTTAAGCATGCCTGCGTTCTGATCTCCACTCCCCATTTTCAAGCACCTTCCCCTGTTACCACCCACATACGCCTCCTCATGTCACTCAAAATAGCAGGCATTCGCTATTTAGCGAACAAACGATTTTCGGCCCCACTGACTGGTTCGTGCATGCATATTACGATCCGTACGCATGCGCAGTTGGGCAAACATTGCTCAGAACGAATGAGCAGCCGCTTACAAGCAGCTCTGAATCAGGCCCCATGTTTTGATGAGAAATGGCACTGCATATCACCCCAAAAAAACATACCAATAGTGAAGTTTGGAGGTGGGAACATCATGGTGTTGGGCTGTTTTCAGCATACAGTACTGTATTTTATACACCATATACCATAAAAATTAAAATTGTTATGGTATACTGTAGTTCTGGTCATTGACAGCTGTACCATCGACGGCCGATTGGTTCAGTCATCGATAGAAACAATCGATTGTTTGACATCGGTTGGGGGGCTCCACACACACACACTATATATATATATATATATATATATGCGCGCATACATATATATATATATATATATATATATATACTGTATATACACAGTATATGTATATATCCATGTGTGTAGATCACACGTATATATATATATATATATATATATATACACACACATTATATATATATATATATATATATATATATACACACATATAGGGGTTTGCTTTTTATACATGGGGTGGGGCTTGCAAAAATGCAAAAATGGGGGTGGAAAGGAGGGGTTGGCTCTTTGGCCAGCGGCTGCTCCCTCTACTGTTTGAAGGCGCTGGGGAGCCACTAACAGGGTGTTGGGACAGGGAGGGGGCAGAAAAAAGGTCAGCGCTGAAAGCACTACCTTATAGTTGCCTGGCAGCTGCTCTGTCTAGTTTGCAGCCACCAGGCTTCTACTAGCAGGGGTGGAGAGAGAGAGAAGGACAGCACTGATAGCACTGTCCTTCTCTGCCAGGTTGCTGCTCTGCTCTGCCATCAGCCGCCAGGCTGCTGCTAGCTCCGGAGGAGGGAGAGAAGGACAGCGCTATCAGCGCTGCCTTCTCTGCCCTGTCAGCAGCTGCCGGGGTGCTGCTGGCTCCAGAGGAGGGAGAGAAGGACAGCGCTCTCAGCACTGCCTTCTCTGCCCTGTCAGCGGCTGTCCTCCGGAGAGAGAGGGAGAGAAGGACAGCGCTATCAGTGCAGCCTTCTCTGCCCTGTCAGCAGCCACCGGGCTGCTGTTGGGAGTGGGTGTGCCAGCGCTGGGCTTTCTGATCACTGCTAGAAGTGATTTGTCAGCCAACGGGGAGGGACAGTGTTCAGAGGGACCAGGAGGTCCCTCTGTGATTGGCGGCTGCTAGAAACTTATTTTCCAGCAGCTGCCCACAGAGCTTTCCTGACTGGTCGTATCAGATACGACCATGTCAGGGAAAGCCCAGTCTGGTATGGTCGTATCTGATATGACCATGCCAGGCAAGTGGTTAACAGAACCCAGCTGGGCTCAGCCTCAGGCCAGCGATGACATAACACTTCTCTCATGTGTTACCACTAACCTCCTGCACCAATGACCCATGTGGTGAATCTCCTATCAGCCAGCCACTATATGAACCTGCATAGTGCACTCCTCTAGTGCCTGTGTATCAATTGTGTTCTACATAGGTACCCCTACTCCAAAACTATACTCTCCAGTATAGTTTTCTTCCAGTAGTATTTTAACTCCAGTGATCAATTTCCTCAACAGCAGCACATTCTTACTCACATTTCCTTACCAAGTCCTCATACCAACTAAGTACTCTTGTTTTCATGGTGGGAACCCAACTACACTGGGCTGTGACATGGTACTTCACTGAGTAACATTGATATCCTCTTGCAGAGATTCCTGATGATGTCCAGTCAAGGTATTTGACTCTATGCCTGGTTATTTGGTTGCACCAATTCCACTTGTTTGCATTTATCTGCTGTGTGTTTACTCTGTTCTACTTGTTGTCTGTTTTGAGCTCTAGGGTTATTGCAATATTTTCCATGTATCTCACTGCATGCTACATGTTGTTCCTACAGTACCAACACAAATTTATGCCTCTCATTGCATGCTACACACTGTTCCCACAGTGGCAACACATATATGTATCTTGTTACATGCTATATGCTGTCAAAACAGTATCAACACCTTTGTATACAGACATGTCCTGTTTCATCCTTGCCGCTCACTCTGCAAACATGCACATGCATCGCACCATGTGATTATCCATGGCTGCATTCACATCATGTAATCCTATGGGGTCACAGGTGCAAACACAGTGCGCATACTCATTCACGGGTGCACGACTCGTGCCATGCGTGGCATGATTTGCAGCACAATTATCAAAGATGCAATCAGACATATATGTACCATTTTGTCTTCAACTTGCTGTACAAACAGTGCTGACACATCAGTACTCTCATTGCCTGCTGCACGCTGTTCCCAAAGTACTAACACATACGTACCTCTCATTGCATGCTACCCACTATTCCCACAGTGCAGCACATGTTTATCTCATTACATGCTATGTTCTGTACAAACAGCACTAAGGCATCCATGTACCTTGTGGCATACTATCACATCCCACACTTGGGGGCATATCTAATTGTCATGCTGGTTGGGATTCAATTACCGGGGATTCCAAGCGCAGGTGTCCCTGAGACCCCACGTGCAAATCCCCGCTGACTGACTTTACCTCGCACCTCATGGAGGAGCGAGGTAATATCTGCAGAAAACCGGCCTATCTTGCCTCAGGCAAGAGGTAAAAACACATTGATTCCACAGTTCTCGCAGAATCAGTATGTTCACATGCGCGAGACCCGAATTAATGTCGTGGGGAAAAAGCTATTTAATTGAATAGCTTAACTTCACCCCACAGGACTTTTGGCTGACAATTACTTGCGGGTGAACTCCCGCGGCTAATTGGATATGCCCCTTTGTGTGCTCAACTGTACTTTTGGCATTTGTACCTACTGTTTTATGTACCTCAGGATACTCCATGGCTACCACCTCACATAGCATCGGAGCTTTACCTCTTTTGTTGTATTCCCCCTTAGAAGAAAAATTCAAAGGCGTCTTCACATAGGGAAATATAAATAAAAACACTTTGTTAGGAAATATTGTTGAATTGTATGTTAAGAAAATTTTATTTTAAATATACTTCCCTTTATATTTCATAACTGCTGCATTTTATTAAGTACTGTACATAGAAAGATTAGCAGAACAAAAATTTATTTTGTCAGTTTTCCTGAATCCCTTGGGGAAAACTTCAGTTTTCATTTTAAGTTTTATTATTGATGTTTTACTTGATACTGCATGCTGTTTCTCACATATGCATTCATTTTATGCTTTCAAATTTAGACTTTAAAAGAGAAGAATGCGAAACTTAAGATTGTTTTGTTAAAAATAACATGCATAGTAGCTTTATATAAATACTAATACTGATCATTATGTATAATCAAGAAGTTCACTCACTGAGAGTGGTAACATATTTATGCATATTAGCTATGTCCCTTTCATGCATGAAATTATAGAATGCTTAATGCAAAAATGCTATCATACATATAATGTAATTGCTTATGTATAAAATGAGCCTTCAACAAACCATTTCTTACAAATAGAAATTGCTACCAGGCTCTTACAAATGAATATTTTATGTGACATTTATAAAAAGGTTATATCCTTAAGCATTGAAATTAATGGAAGCTATTACTATTTTTAGACTTGTTTTAAAATAAAACGAGAACATGTTTAATGTTATATACAGAAACATGAAAATGTTTCTAAACTACATTAGACATTTAAAATTACATTGTGGAATTTGTCATTTAAGTAGAAACAAATAAAAATATAATTTGTAAAGATGGATTGATGCTGGGTTGTGATTGCAGGTGGATAAGATTTAAAATGTACTGATAGCTTTAAAGTATGAAAGGTCATGCCTTAGCTTAATTCTACATTTTATTGTAAAAACAGAGCTGCCCAGTATCTGAGTCAATGATTACACCTAGGCTGGCTGTGTGAATATTAATAGTTTTGATTTTAATATATTGAAGTGAGGAACTGTAGATAAAATGGCAGTAAGACATTCAGCAACATGGCTAATACAGATTGTGAGAGATAAAAGTGAAATGAGAATGAACTTATTTGTTTTCCTAAGCAATTGAAGCAGGTAGAGAAAAGCAAAGGATTTAGGGAATCAGAAATGTACATATACCCAATGGTTTACGTACACTTTGGAATGTGGAGCATCTACGCATTCGCAAGACATGTTCTGCACATGTGCAGAACAAGTCCTGCATGATCACACATTGTGCCCCCAAGCAACAGCATGATTGACAATCTGTGATCATTTGGGGGCAGGAAGAGGGTGGCTCTGGCCTGTGAACATGGAAATGAGGGGGTATCACCCCATTTCCTGGACATGCCATGGCCAGGGTCAGCATCAGGAGATGCAGATTTACAGGCCTTGCAAGCGGGCAGGAGGTGGCCAGTCTCAGTAAGCTTCAGCTACTATGTTGGTCTGATGCTGGATCTTCAGATGCAGAACTCGGATCTGTGATGCCAGCTGAAGGTGTCTTTTCCCCGCATATGTCTCCTGCAGATATTAGCATACTGTATTAATTGTATGGTATTGCACAGCCGCTTCCCTGCAGCTGTGCAATACCATACATACTGTATCTGATTCAGGCACTCAGGTCTGAGCATTGTAGCACTATAGATGATAAAGGAGTCAGAGAAGAGGTGGACCAGAGAAACAAGCACTGACAAAGTGATTTGATAAATAGTCTGAGAACTAGACCTAGGAATTGTAGTATTTGTATGCAATGAGAGTGGTCAGCATTATCACATGAAGCAAATAAGATTGCTAAGAAGTGAGTAATGAAGGTCTTTTGAAATGAGAAATGATAAAATAATTTTCCATCTTAGTCAATGTAGTTTCCCTAGTGTGTTAGGTATGAACACTGGACTGAAATGGGTCCATATTTGTTTATCTTTTCAGAATAGAAGTAATCACTGCATGTGTGAATAATTATGGAAAGATGTCAGTATAGAGAGAGCGAGATTACAGATTTTGGATAAAGTTGGGATTAGTACAGCAGGCAGGGACTGACTGATTTGTCAGGGTGTAGGATTAAAATGAGAGATAGTACTGTACAGTAGGAAGATGGGAAGAAAACAAATAATTCATCTTCATTTGTGGAATCAAATGAAGAAACAGGTGTAAAAGGGAATGAAAGGATAAGATCAGAAGAGGATACTACTTCCTATAAGATCTTGGGCACAGATGGTAGTATCTCTTTTACAGACTCCATGGTAGACATGACGGTGTCATTAGCAGCACCTGGTCTGATCAAACTTTCATGTAGGGAACAAGAAAGCTGTTGGGAAAACAAGGGTTAGATTCAAGTCCGATCTTGGGTAGAGCTCAGGGATGTATACTGTAAGCTTGCTTTTCGTGTGAGTGGGGTGACCAATTCTATGCCAATTGACTATTGATTAGTGAGGTAAACTATGTCTTGCCAGCATTAGGGTCAAAAGAAAGTTTATATTTGTGTTTGAAATGTTTTTTGTAACTCAATGCCATCATGACATTAAAAGTCAAGTGTTTGGATATTAGCCATTTGGGAGAATATTCTGAAAGCTGCCTTTGTCACAAATATTGCCAAGAAATGGGATCATGCATGTCAAAAGCACTAGTGTGGGACCACTGTCTTTTTAATTTTAATTTTTACCTAGATTACATACTTTTTCCTGAATATTGAGACTCAAATCACTAAAAGTGTACTAAGATTATAGGATTATAATTTTTCATTCTGCAAATGTATTGGTATAAAGTAGCAGATTAAGACACGTATTTTAAGAAAAAATTGCATGGCGTAGTTAAGTCACAAATTCATTGGTGCATCAAATGGTTTGGTGCAATTTGAGGATAGGTGTATGTGGACACATCTGTATGGTGCTGTCACTGAAGTTCCTGCAGTTCTTATAGACGTGTGATATCTGAAGCAGCAAGCAGAGGAAATGGTAAATGTATTTTATGGCAACCCGTACCATTCTAACTTAATTTTTCATGAAAAGGGAAGATGTAGCAGTAATTAACACAGTAGATGAGCCAGACACCTTATGTACCTAATAATTTTATAATGATACATAGTAATAATCAAAATAGTGCAAGCAGCAGACTAAGCTCATAAAAATTTAAAAAAAATTATATATAGAAAAAACAATAATAAATGTCCAGTGCAATATAAAGATGAACACTCCCTATTTAAGGTGGCTGCCAGTTCTTACAAAAAATTATCTATTAAAAAAAACATCAGTAAATTAGTGACATACCGTATAGTGAAAAACAGCGCCTTCCATGTACCAATCTAATTTGAATTCTTTAGTGATGAATCGTCTATTCAAAAAACATTCAGAGAAGATCCGTGATGTATCTATGTAAACTTCGGGGGTGTCTTCATATGATACCCAACGATATGTATCCCAAAAAAGCAAATAGATATAGAAACAAACATAGTATATATCTGATAATTAAAAATGCAAGTGCTCACATGCAAGAAAATGTGTGATCAAAATAAATTTAGTCACAAATAGTGTGTGAAAGCACTCCACTCATGCTAAAGAAATAGGCTTCCAGCACCTTGAATTTAAATTCCACATACCAACTGAATTCACTCAAAGGTTAGTATAGGTGATTATAGTCTGCATCGGGTCCCATTCAATCTCATGGATATTCAAATATATATGGGAATACAAAAAAAGTGCTTCCAATTGTGTGGTATGTTCCAGCAGACATACACTTTAATCCAAAGTACAATAAAAACTCATACAATATAAAAATGAATATGCAGCTTATCTGTTCAGTAGTATGGAGGTGACCACAAGAGGTCCAGCTCAATGAAATTCACCCATCTGTGATTTCTGGGGACTTCTTCAGGAGTGGAATAGTAGATTAAGACATATTTTAATAAAAAAGTGCATGGCGTAGCTAAGTCACAAAGTCAGTGGCGTATCAAATGGGGCTGTTTGGTGCAATTTGAGGATAGGTGTATGTGGACACATCTGTATGATGCTGTCACTGAAGTTCCTGCAGTTCTTATAGACTTAAGCTGGCCACACACTAGACCAACTTACATCCAACCAGCCAACTTGTTGATTGGTTGGAATGAAAATCTGGTAAGGGATTAAAGCAAATGACAATCAGCAATTTGCTCCCAAACCCCGGAAAATGGACAAAAACAGTTGTTTGAAAAAATTGTTTAGATCAAACATTTAACAAACTTGTTTGATGACCATTTTAATCTGTTTTCTGGCGTTTAGGAGCAAATTGCTGATTGTCATTTATTCCCATACGTTACCAGATTTTCATTCCAATCAACTAGTTGGCTGGTTGGACAGATAATCTTTAGATGTGTGGCCAGCTTTAGGTGTGATATCTGAAGCAGGAAGCAGAGGAAATGGTAAATCGTAATAGAGATGTCTTTCTGGCAACCCGTGCCATTCTAACTTATTTTTTCATGAAAAGGGAAGATGGAGCAGTAATTAACACAGTAGTGCTGTCAGACACCTTATGTACTTACAGTATATAAAAATTGAAGAAAAGTGTTCCAAGATGGGGAACTTAAGGATAATTCATAATTCACATAATTTTAGTTACAGAATTTCAATTGTGGTGATCCAAGAGAAAAAATGTAAATACAATAAAAAATAACTTTTAATTCATCAATTAAAATATTATAGCCAGCAAAATATAAAGTGCAAAGTGTATTGAAGTGCTATTTGTATAAAACAATACCAACATATATCTAAAATATTGTGCCCACTCATGGATCTTTATAATGTTACTTTCATGTCCAATAATTGCTATGACAGGATGTTGTTATTCAAATAAATGTATTAATATCACCTCTCCAAGGTACTCAGGTGATATTAATCAAAATTCATCCAAATTGGTGATATACTTGTATCCTTCAGGATATCCTCGACATTTTCAATGTACTCTCCCCATTACTATGGGACTGGTATTGGAATATTGCTTCAATCTGTGTCTATGTGGATGGATATTCTTTAATCAATTCACATCTGCATGTTGTTCATAATCACATTGGCCCAATTTCTCATGGTGTATTGATTCATGTGTTATATATTGTGTTCTATTTAAGGGGTTAATATTCTCCCATCACTAGTTTCTTGTTATAGATGATACCCAAAATGTATGAGTCTATAAACTAGTCATCACATGATGTGTCACATTCATACATGATGTATCTATCCATTTCTGCCATACAAGTCCAGCATGTGAAGGGTGTGGTATACCCAGCATCAAGTTTATAAAGCAAATATTAATCTCTGCAATTGTGGTTAACCCAACTAATATTCTTAGAGATCAGGCTAATTCTGATTATAATTTCTCATTAGCTGTAGTAGTGCTAAAGTATAACAATTTATTAGCTCTCTAAACACATACTGGAAACAATGTGGTTAGTGTGATTAGGGCACATATTGGAAACATAGTAGCAGCATATCAGAGCTATCCACATAATGTAATAATTCTCAATGTGGACTCTTTTTTCACAGCGTCAATAATTTCCTGTCATAGACCTCTTTCTCAAACATTCAATCACTATACATACCGGACATAGAGGGGGCAACAGTAGGTAATTTACTGAGCACGCTAACCACGTGTGCAGTGCAGTATCCGTGACATATGTTTCGCTATTTCTTCATCATAGAGTCAACCTGATAAGCGGGTTGTACAGAGCTATATCCTCCCTCACCATCAATCAGTGAACTTACACATGATTGGCATATCTCCTATCCAGTCGCTGGATCTCTCTGGGGGAGCTATAGCAGTTACTTATGCTGGTCATACATGCTACAATTATTGGGGCAATCTGCCTGATATCGGTGGATCGCCCCGATAATTGTAGCGTGTGGAGGGGCGACCGAGGGTTAAATATTACTCGGTCAGGCATGCCAGATTGTCCAGCATGCCCGTCTGATGTGATATTTACCGGTAAACTGTCGGTCGCAACGGACAGTGTATGCCCAGCCGTGGCCGACAGACATACATTTCCTGTGTTCCTTCCTATGGAAGGAACAGGGAAATGTCTCCTCCCCCAGGGGTCCATTGACTTTCTCTTTTGAGAAGTCCCTGAGTAAGATTTCTACCTCTTATACCCAGATGTATATTCTCTAATCCAAACGCTGTCAGTCCATTTGGATTGCTGGAGTGATGTTCATTAAAGTGTTTCGCTATTGAGGTCAATGGCTTGAATTTGCCTCTATCAGTATTTGGAGTTCCTAATTGAACCTACATGCTCCTGAATATGCTGTTTTAATGCTCTCATGGTCATACCAATGTACCTCTTTCCACATGGGCAGGTGATACAATATATCACACCTGTCATTTTGCAATTGATGTAATCTCGTATTTGGTGTTCTTTCCCATATTTGTCTGTAAAGTGAATAGTCTTTTGCATGAAATTGCATGCCTTACACTTCCCACATTTTTCGCTTCCTTATGCGATAGCCTTCTTCCTACTGGACTTAATGAAGTGGCTATGAACCAACTTGTCATTCTGGTTGGCCGAACACCTCCAACTTATTGAAGCCCTCATTTCCAGGGCTTTTGCAAGATCTGGATCTAGCAGCAGATTAGGCCAATGTTTATTAACAATATTTTGGATATCTCTTCATTCCCATCAGAAATCCCAGACTAATCTGATTGTTTCAGATTTTTTCTCCTCCATTTTATTAGGATATAGGCGCGAGTTCCTGTCTCTTCGATAAGCTTTGTACCTTGCCTTCTTCAAAGCTTGCCTACTGTACCCTTATAACTCTAATGAGAAAAGGTGAAGTGTAAAAAGTGTAAGATAGATAAGAGCAGCTACAGCTGCATATACTGTATTAGAAGGTGAAAAATAGAGGTTTAAATATAATACATATATATTAAACAAACAATAGAGTTACTAAAAGTGCAAAAAAGGAAAATGTGTTTATAATGCGATGCCCTAAAGCAGCCTAACCAAAGCAATCCATGGTACCCATGCCCCAAAAATCAACCCATAGCTGCACTGCAGTATAAAAATGTATAGGACTTACTTAGGATTGTGCCTTGTACTAAGGTGCAGTCAAAATGCCAGAATCCCTGCTTAAAACCAATGGGGGAGGGGTGCTAGTCTAGGCTGAAGGTGTTTCATACCTTCAGCTGTGCATGGGAGCACACTAAATAGAGTATATAGAAAAGGGGCCCCTAGACTGCACACCCTGTATATATATATATATATATATATATATATATATGTATTAATGGGAGGTGCTGCCTGTGGAGACTATTGTTGCAAACACAAGAAGAAGAAGTACAAGTGCACAACTCCAACATTACTAATTATGGACCTACCCACTGCACCCAGGTGACCTCTCTGGGGGTAGGTTCCTAACATACTGGGGTTTAAATCCAGAGCACAGGACACCCCCATACAGGCCCAGCTGAGCCACCCCAGGGCATCACTCTAATGAGAAAAGGTGAAGTATAAAAAAGTGCAAGATAGATAAGAGCAGCTACTGCTGCATATATAAGAAGGTGAAAAATAGAGGTTTAAAAATAATACATATATATTGTGGCAGTATCACCAGAGGTGGCACTGGTGAGCAGCAGATTCTGTGTGGGGCAGGGGAGATCCACCCACACAGACTAGAAAAGCATTGTTGGAAGATGCCCAATTGCTGCCTTGTAGATAGAGCTCAGGTGTGGGCTGATGAGAAGGCAGACCAGTCAGGCTGCTGTGGGAAACAATCTATGTGGGATTGTGGCAGCCAGAGAGCCCAGTGAAGATGAGTGAGGCATTGGGGGCCAGGAGGCCTGTGTCTGGACTTTGCAGGAGGCAAGGGGGGACCACAAACTCTCGGACTGTGTGACATGGGAGCAGAAAAGGTGCAGGCTGAGGAAGACAGGGCCTATATCTGTATGATACAGGGAAGGCCACCAGGACTGTACCAGATGCACCATTGATAGAGAGGGTTCAAGAAGTGAGCTAGTGCCCTAAGAGAGGAATAGGTTGTTTTTCATTTTCTATTCTTGTTTCCTGACTGTCATGCTGAAGTAAAGCACCATTTTCCTTATTTTACTGGAATGCCGTCTGTGGACCCTCATTAAGCACCTAAATACTGCACCAATCCACGCTCTGCCAAGCTAATTAACCCCAATCCATCAGATTATTAAACAAATAATAGAGGTGCTTGTGTTTGTTTGTGTGTGTGTGTGTGTACAACAACAATCACTTGTTGCTCTGCATTGGAGAGGTCTTGAAAAATACCCTGGCTGGGATGATATATTGACCTAGGTGTCTTTTGAGCTGAAACATGGTAGATAAACACAATTTTTTTTTATTCAACCATACATTTTTATTTTTACAGAAAGTCAGGAGGGGGGGTTTACAGAAATCAGATAAAGGGGAAGGGTTGTGGGAGCATGGAAAAGAGTGAACAGTAGTGGAGTCAACATGGCACATATACTGTAAGTAGCAGGTGTCATAGTACAGAGAGAGATATGAAGCATTGATAATAGCAATGGCAACCACAAAAACTGTTAAGGTATTTAACAGTATACAAGCTTTAGATTGGTTGTGGGGAGGACATGGTAGGAAGAGAGGGAAGCATGGGTATGTTAATTCAGGATATAAATGGTGAGTGAGAGGTTCTGAAGTTTGCAAAGGCTAAATAGGATAAACTATAGGAAGAAAAGTAGCTTAGCCATGAGAAATAGTGTGGGGTCTAAAGTCAGACAACCATGCATTGCATGATTTGGACAATTGAAAGTGACAGTCTAGAAGTTTACTAGTAATATGTGTAAATTTGTCAGACTTTGTTGATTAGGATGAAGATTATGAGGGGGTCTGGATGTTTCCAACTGATTGTTATTTGAAGACTAGATGCAATGAGAATGTGAATGATGAGCTTCTAGGTATGTTAGGAGAACTCAGGAATTGGGTGAGAGAATAGAACATAGAAGAAATTAGTCAGGAGAATGATGTGCATTTTAGCAGTTATTAAGTCAAAAACTTTGCTCCAATACAACTGTAATTTGGGACACCAAATTTGAGACAGGGTTCCACTTGAGCCACTATTTTGGCAGCAAAGCTCAGAGGATGTTGGATAAATTGAATTCAATCGATACAGATCATAATTCCAGCAAGACAATACCATAAAGTGCTCTTGGATACTTCCCATTTAATTCGAGCCCAGACTTCTGGATCGAGCATCTCCCCCATATCCGTCTCCCACAACACTCATGCAGCTTTAACGGGTTGATAATGTCTTAGTAAAAGATAATAAAATGTGGATATAAGGCTTCTGGATGACAAACTGAGAAGATGTAAGGCCTCAGTAGGAGAAGACTGTATAGGACCATGAGGTCTGGCTACAAAATTACACAAGCAGCAAAGTTGGTGATATTGATAAAAGGCAGAGGACAGGAGGAGGAAGCAGTCACAAAGCTCAGAGAACCTAGGGAAGCTCTGATGTTATGCCAAATCTGGTAGGATTATACCATGTCTTGTGATGGAACATGAGGGGGTCCATGCCTGGAGGGAATGGTGGGTTGTTCCAAGCACTAATTTATTTTTAAAATATCAAAGAACCAGCACTCCACTATACAAAATGAATTACTTAAGTGGGTGCCCTTCAGTACTTCATCGTTCGTAAGCTCAAATTTCAGTAACACTCCAGTCAAGCATGATATAATAATAAATTAACATCCATAGCAGGAATACTTTAATGCTAGAAATCAGTACTATTTAGGTGCCTCATTTTTAAAGTACCACACCTGAATAACACTTATTTCTAATTTGTTTTGGGAGTGAGACAGATCAGTTTATGATTGCTGCACAGTTTATATATATAGGCTAAGGAAAGTCTGCACTGAGATATCCTAAATACACACACAAACAATAATCTTCAATAATTTTCAAAGCATATACTTTCTCTTTAAGGTGTGAAAGATAAAAAAATCATCTGCAGATTTTGAAAATCATGTAATACCATTGAAATAAGAGTGAATACATTTTCAATTGCTAAGCTAAGCTTTTGTTGTTTCCAATTCCAGCATTTGAACATAAGAATATTTTTCAATCATTCTGTTTTAGGTTTAATTTATGCTCACAGCTTTATATTTATTGTTGTTAAGCTGTTTAAAATAAATGTAATCAGTGCCATACAGAGAGGATGTAAGTATGAACAATATCTATTCAGTTAAAACTGATGCTGTGTACAAATACATTTTATGTATATTGAGTTCTGACAAGTAATTTAAAAAAAGACACTGAAACCTATTGCAATATAAAATAAAAGAAACAGTTTAGCACACATTGGTATACATTCTAATAACCCATATTATGTTAAATTAAGTGACTAAAGGCAGACAAAATACATGTTTACAGAGAAACGATGGTTCAATACTTCTATATGTACCCGTGAAGACCAGGATTCTAGAAAAAATAAAAAAGGAACTTACAATGCAAGTAATATTGCAAAAAATGTATTTTGTTGTTATGAAACAGTAGAGCAAGTGTAAAGATATGTGCATGGGGATGTAAGAAACATGGAAACATAGTATTTGATGGCAGATAATAACCACTTGGCCCATCTAGTCTGCCCCATTTTTAAACATATTGTTACCTCATGTAGTTATTTGACTGGTGGCCGCAAGACCACCTGCCACAATCCCAACAGCAGAATGTTGGCTAGGGATTTATGATTAGTGTCAAAATACTGACGCCTATCATAATCCCAATGCTAGAATCCAGGATGATGCATTCCTGAATGAGGCAAGTCTGGGGAATCTGTCCTGTTAGTCGTAGGGGGTAGGGTTAGGTTTTGGTTAGTTAGCGGGACTAGCATTAGGTTTTGGGGGGTTATGGTTAGGAATACCTAGGGAGAGGGTTAGGGAAAGCCACTCTCAGGGAGAGGTAAGGGTTAGGCACTAGGTGGGAGGTAAGGGTTAGGCACTAGGTGGGAGGTTAGGGTTAGACACCACTAAGGGAGGGTTAGGAGGGTTCAGGGAAGTTTAGCATACTTACCTGTCTCTGTCGGGATTTTCATCCTCTAGGGCAGCCACTGTCGGGATTTTCATCCTCTAGGGCAGCCACTGTCGGGATTTGAACCTGCAGCATTTCATTCCCATTCCTGTGCATGGCATTGGTAATGCTGAATGACAGTCTAATGCACTTTTCCCTACCTGTAAAATTAAAGAAACAAATACTCTAACAGTGCTGTTACTCCTCTCATATTAAATATAATATAAAACTAGTTTTGTCGATTGGCAAAAAATATAAATCATTTAGGCACATAATAATATTCCAAGAAGGTAGTTAAGCAGAGGATACCTTTCTATCCAACACATAATGTACTCATAATTAAATTCTAAAACCTCATAAAGTAGCAATGCTAAACAATGAAAGGAACTATGATTAGTAATCTAAAATATTGATGCTCAAGAAAAGTAGTAGTATTACAGATGTGTCCTGCTACATCTTTGCTGCATAGGCAGCATATCGCAATGCGTGTGCCCACAAACGGATACTCACACTGCATTCACACCTGCATCTCCATAGGAATGCATGGTGCAATCGCAATGCATGCCATAGCGTATGCTGCTGCGGGTAAGCACGATGTGTGCACACGTTTGTAGTGTGATCGGCAAAGATGTTGCAGGATACATCTTTATATAGTAGTGAAATATATTTAACGTGTCTATATTTCATAATAATTGTCAGACTGTGAGGTGTTCAAAAGCTTAATGTGTTAAGTATATGCTACAAAAACTATGTACTTTTATTTCAATTATACCCCTTTTCCACCAGAATTCCGGGTCTGACCCAGAGTTGGAACAGAGTTCCTATCTGGATCAGACCCTGAACTTAGCCGACGCTGACTCGGGATATTCCCGAGTCGGCGTCGCTCACACCACAGTCGGGTCTGTATAGACCCGGCTTTCCCGGCGTGAAAGTGGATGCTTGGAGATTACATCACCTCCAAGCACCACTGAAGCCGGACCAATCAGACGGCTAGCAGCGCACTCCAGGTCATCGTGACCCGGAGTGCGCTGTTCTCACAGCAGAGTTTCACGGGCTACGCCAGTGTTAAACCCTGCTATTTACCTGGGTTGGATTGCCTGGTCACTCGACCCGGCGATCCAACCCTCTCCTCTTTTACACCAGGGAGCTGCCCTGGTTAACCCTGCACTAACCCGGGTTTTAGCTCCGGTGTAAAAGGGGTATAACAATGCAAACCAATGCAAGAAAATATTAAAATATAGATGGCAGTTAAAACTCTTTTGACCAATATATTCCACTTTTGGCACAGTATACAGTAGATATACAGTATGTCAAAAAGTACCCTAAATATTTTAAAAAATTCTCAAAAGCAGCAGGTTGAGTGACATTCTAGGAATAAATTTCTATAAAGTAAAATAGGTATTTAACAACCTGCAGTTACATTATAAAACTTTCAGAAGAGCCCTCAAAGTATACAGTATAATCAACATTTATCAAAAGTACATAGCCAATGTATCAAATTGTCAAAATGTTAAATATAAAAATTACACCAATGATGGAAGTACAGAAAATTGTAATGAATGGCAATGGTTCTTCAAACAATTATTTTTTAAATGGATTTCCTTTATTGAAGTTATCATTCCATTTGATGTCACCATGTCCAATGTATTACGGCACATGTTCTCAAACCCGGTTCTCAGGACCCCACACAGTGCATGTTTTCCATGTCTCTTCACAGAATTAAAAGTGAGAAAAAATTATAAACACCTGTGAATGTGTCAGTGAGTAATAAAAACACCTGTGCACCTGCTGGGTGACCTGGAAAACATGACCTGTGTGGGGTCCTAAGGCCCGAATTTGAGAACCACTGTATTAAGGCTTCTGTAATGATAATATACAGTAGCATGGCAAATTCATGTTACTAAATATGGCTATAGTGAGTGAAAACAGAATTGCACAGCAGTGTGGTTGAGGTGCATCTTTTAACATTATAGCACATGCCATTATGTCATAAAAAGTTACATTTTGCAGTTAAATACTGGACTATCAAATTATGCAGTTTTATGAAAGCAGCACTTTGGAGAAACTAATAATTATCAGACTATTTTTACAATATATTGGTAATATAAAAAATGATTGGTTCTTCTCTGAAAGTGATTGGCTGTTGCTCTTCTATAAAATCTAGCCACTGAGCAAATATTGTGGCCCTTTCTCCCAGACAGTTCAACATTTTGTCTTTTCAAAGCCCATTTCTGGTACGATCTGGAGGACCTTGGGCCTGATTCAGACCCACTCGCGAGCGGCTGTCCGCTCGCAAGTGGGTCGATGGTCTGCACTGAGCATGCGCACAATGGAGGGAGCTCAGTCGTGCGCATGCGCCAGATGCGACGAGCGAAGGACTTTCCTTCGCTTGTTGTGTCTGATCAAAGGGGGCGTGCTGTCGATGTTGAATGACAGCACACCCCCTTTGGTGGGCGTGCTGGGGGCGTGCCTCCCTGACAGGGGCGTTCCTAAGGGAACGCCTACCGTCAGAAGCCGGCCCACTGACATCACTAGTGATGTCAGTGGGAGTGATTTTGGCTATGATAGAGCCAAAATCACTCCGGGCCTTGCGGTTGAAAACCTCAACCGCAGGCTCCGGCTCGCAGTGGCGATGGTCGCGATGGTCAAGACCATCGCGGCCATCAAACTGCACGCTCGTATAGGCTGTGGGTGGTGACCCACAGCTATACGAGCGTTCAGGAGGACGCTCTATAATTATGGAGGGCGGCCCTCATTCAGAGCGTGCGCTCTGCTCAGAGCGTACGGCTCTGAATGAGGGCCCTTATCACCAGTTTGCACAAGATGCTTATAAAAAGGAGATGTTTTTTTAGGGGACTATTATATCATACTCCTATATAGTTCCCCATGAAAGGTCAGGATGAGGATATACTTCAATACACCATACATCATAAAGGTATGTAAATTTTAATTAAATTAATATAGGTTTGATTTCAGTTTAAAGCAAATACATCTCATGCTGAACTTTGACACTTTGGTAAAATATGTTGCAATGCAAGGGTTACTAATAAAAACAAGTAATAGATAATTCCTATATTGTGATTGATAATGCCCCCAGACATCAGCAATCAATTTGGGCAATCCTGAATTTTGCAGATGATTTTGTAAAAAAATTTATGTATGGGGTTCACAGATTGCAGATTCCAATCAAAAAGTGACAAGAATTAGTGAATTGGATTTCACCAATTGGGGCTGTAGATTTTTAGAGTATGCTAACAATCAGAAGATTTGCAGACTGTTACTAGTAAAATGATGGACCATTCAAGATTGGAAGATCTGTCTTTCCTGAAAATGATCTGCAAATCACTGAAAAAGATCTGTAATGTATGGATGCAGATTGGTGTATTGGGGAAAAAAATCTGGTCTGCATTGCTTGCTAATGCTGGGCATACACTATACAATTATTTGTCAGAGTATGCAGTCGGGAAGCCGGCGGACCTAATCCCGACAGCCAGCTTCCCAACTGTCATAACCCGGCAAGGGTCTAAAGACAGGCGTCGATATGCCAATGCCTGTCATTAGACATACGCCGGGAGCCCACCGCCCAGCATCCCCATCGAAGGGACGCTGGGTGCTGAGCGTGGATAGCTGCTGGAGGGAGGGTTTGGTTTAGGGTTCCGGGGGGACTTAGGGTTAGGCACCCCCCCGGGAGGTTAGCTTTAGGCTAGGGAAAGAGGGGTTAGGGTTAGGCACCCCCAGGGGTAGGTTTGGTTTAGGCAGCAGGGAAGGGGGGCTTGGATTAGGCACTTAGGGGGGGATTAGGGTTAGGTACTGGGGAGGAGGTTATGGTTAGGCACCCCTAAGGGAGGGTTAGGGTTAGGGGGTAGAATTAAGTTAGCTAATACTTACCTGAGGACGATTGGGATTTCCACTGCTGCCGGGATGCTGGTGTCGGGATTCCAACCGCCGGACGCATGTCCGGTGGTAAATCATACCTATTCCTCTGTCAGATATCTCTCCAATCTGGCTGGTTGGAATGAAAATCTGGTAATGTGTGGGAGCAAATGACAGTCAAGCATATGGTTTTAAACACTGGAAAACTAACAAAATACAATTGTTCCAATTGGTTAAATTTGTGTGTTTTAACCATTCTTGTCTGTTTTCCAGTGTTAGTGAGCAAATAGTCGATTGTCATTTGCTCCCATACATTACCAGATTTTCTTTCCAACCAGCCAGATTGGACAGATATTTGACAGATAATTGTATAGTGTATGTCCAGCAAAAATTATTTATTAACTGTATTAGAACACAGGTTCTCAAATTCTATCCTCAGGAGTCCAAACAGTGCATGTTATCGAGGTCTCCTCACAGAATCACAAGTGAAATAATTAGCTCCACCTATGGATCTTTTAAAATGTGTCAGTGAGTAATGAATTCACCTGTGTAGCTGCGGGGTGACCTGCAAAATGTTAACCGAATGGGGTTCTGAGGACCGAGTTTGAGAACCACTGGATTAGAAGATGGGATTGCATATCTGCTGCATTTTTTTAAATCTTGTCTATTTATATACATTTATATCACTGTGATTTAGAGGAGTGATTTTCAAACTGAGTTTTCAGGACCCCACACAGTTCACTTTTTTTTCCAGGTCACCCAGCAGGTTCACAGGTGTATTTAATACTCATTGACACATTTTAAAAGATCCACAGTTAATGATTTCACTTATGATTCTGTGAGGAGACATGGAGCACATGCACTGTTTGGGGTGCTAAGGACTGAGTTTGAGAACCAGTGTTTTATAGAATTCGATATGTATAGCTAAGGTTGCCAGATCATCCCTTTAATAACAAACACATGAATAATACAGATTCTGTGGGTTGCTGATTTCAAGTCTCAATTTCACCTGGTTTTAATAAGGTAGGCCTACTTAAAAAATTGTAGAAAATGTTAGATACTCTAACAAACATTTTCTGAAATAAAACAGAACCCCCCCATTCAATTTTTCACAATCTTCCCACCAGGGCCTTGACAAGGTTAAGCTGTTTTTTCTGCAAGATAAAACCTTTTTATTGAACTTTTCCAATATGACTTGCTAGTATTTTTTTTTTTTTTTTTTTAAAAAGCAATGGAATAATCATACAATTTTTTTTTATTCAAAATTACCCCAATAATTAATTTACTGATAATAAATATATATTAAGTGATTTAAGTTTTTTGGAGAAAAGCACTAAATAAATAAATTTATTCTTATTACATAATGGTATACAATTTTTATATGTTTAAATAAGTTTAAATAAACTTGCCCTCAAGCTACCGTATAATCACTGACTGAAATCTAAAGATTGTAAGACTAAAACAAGATTTCACTAGCTTGTTATTTTGGCAATTCAGCCAAATATATATGTAGATATATTTAGTAAAAGAAAATCAGGGGTTGGTGCAGTCTTCCTGAAAATTACTTAATACTTAACCATTATTAGTTTTAATAAATCAGTTTTACCATTACCAGGTTGCACACAGGATTTTTTGTCATGACCTCCTGTTTCAAATGTGTGTGAGCTTCCATGTGTGAGCATCACTTACCTTGACTACTGATAATGCTGAGAGGTCTACTATATGATAACCATTGCATGTCTTACATACACAATCTGACAGGAGAGCAGAGTACATGTGAAAAAGTCCATTTGAGTCCATAAGAAAGGATAGATTCTAATGGCGTCGTGCAGATTTTAATTTTAACAGATTTTGTCTCAGCCAATTATCCAGCTTCGACAAAGGGCAATGGTGTGACCGTCTGAAGCTTCCAGGTGGCACTGCTGCATAGATTCTGGCTGCAGGGTGCCATTCTAGTCACCGTACTAGCCACATTTGGCTAGCAGAAAAAAAGCTCAAAGGGCCAGTCTAAATGATTCCGAGGGCCTTATATGGCCCCTGGGCCTGAGGTTCCCATCACTGGTCTAATGCCTTCTATAGTGCTTCCTTCTTAATATTCCTTTTAGTACTATGCCCAATGTAGAAGATATGTGATTAAGTCTTCTTGATTTTACAAAGAGACTTTATTCTAGAGTTCACCCAATTACACAATCACTATAAAAATTATTTTAAACATTTTAATATTTTAAAATATCAATAAAATCCATAAATCAGCCTTATAAAAAGCAAATGTGGCCCTATTGCTGTCGGATATTATAGACTTGCTATCCTCCCCCTTAGGGGTATGAGCTCATGGACACCAAGTCATCAACCTTTGGGTCACAGTAGCCTTGTCCACCCAATGCATTTTGTCTCTAGCGACTTCCTCAGAGATGTATTTTACAGTGGCTTTAAGTTCACTTAAATTTGCTCCAATGCATTTTCCACATGTTTCCTCATATCAATGCCTCCAGAATTTAATGAAGGCTTCTGATCAATTATAATTCCCAAATCGACCAGTCCAAGGTCTAGGGGATGTGGTCAGGAGTCCTCGGGACTCTGGAGAGATGGACAAGGTAAGCCAGTGGCTCCCAAGGTGTACTACCCAAGCCTGGCTGAGGCAGCGCATGGTCTAACTCACTTGGGAAAGCAAGGTATGTGCAAGTTGGTGAGAGCATACTGGTGTGCATCAGGTTTTTCTTCTCAAGCGGAAAGAGAACAATGTCCTGTTTGACTTGCTTAAGGAAAAACATTGGGAAAACAATCCCCACTGAGCCATCCCACATTACTCCGACTGATGGACCTTTTCAGGTAATACAAATTGATTTTATCCAATTACCACCCTGCCGGAATCTCGAGTATTTATTAGTGTGCACTGATGTGTTTTCTAATTTGGTTGAGGCATACACAGCTGCCACTAATACTGCTCCATTTACTGCTAAGAAAATAGTTCAGAAGTTTGTATGCAGATACGGTATCCCTACAATTATTCAAAGTGATAGGGGTACTCATTTCACAGGTGATGTCTTCCAAAACATGTGTAAGTTGATGCGTATTAATAGTAGACTCCACACCCCCTACCGACCACAAGCCAGTGCCAAGGTGGAGAGGATGAACGGTACTATTAAAAATAAATCAAGTAAGATCATAGCAGAAACTGGGCTGGGTTGGCCAGAAGCACTACCACTTGTCCTTCACAGTATCAGGACAACTCCTAGACCCCCTCTCATTCTGTCCCCCTTTGAAATACTGTTTGGTAGACAACCTCATTTGATTATAAGCCTACAGGAAGATTTGAAAAGTAACAACGAGGTAACTGTAAGGTATCTTATAACAATGAGTAAACAGTTAAAACAGCAACAGCAGAAAGTGAAATTGTTGTCACAAGATATGCCTGAAACAAACTGTCATGATGTTGAACCTGGAGAATTTGTTATGATCAGAAACTTCTTGTATTCAGGTTGTTTGACAGACCGGTGGGAAGGTCCGTATCAGGTGTAGCTGATGAGTACAACTTCTTTGAAAGTGGCAGAGAGAGATACCTTGGGTCCATTCCACCCACTGTAAGAAGGTCAACCAACCGGTGGAGAGACAAGGCGGAATCAAGGCAGATAACGTAGACATGTCAATTGCAAGTCTGTTTCAGGAGGGTTAAAGGTTACAGTGAGATACTTGCGCTAAAGAAATTTGTAGATCATTGTTTTCTGCAATGAATTGGTCTGCTGTGGTTATTTTTGTGTTTTCTCCCAGAGTTCTCATTATCCTGTGTTGTTTCGGGATCTCTGGTTTCTGTGATGGAGGACAGAGGACGGAGAGGGGAGCTGATGGTGATATCAATGGATTGGAGTTGGGAGAAGGAGTGCTAAACCAACTGGGGAGTATCTGACCAAACACAGTACAGTAATTGTTAAGAGATCTGCTATGTTTGAAACTCAGAGACAGTGTGAAGGTCTATCATCTGGGGATTATTGTAGTTGTTAATTTTTTGGGTGCTTAGTTGATGAGAATTGCATCCAGCAGTGCCAACCTAATTATAACCAGTATTGGGGTGGGTATCCTTTAGAGGATTATCATACTATGGTGGGCAAAGTTTTAAACCAGACACTGCTGGGTGTGTTCTCATGTGCCCCAGGGACAGCATAATGTAGGGTTAGTGCCATTTCCATTAAATGTCTCTGAGGTTTTAGAACTGCAACAAGGGAAGACGCTGGATGGAAAATTTCTAAACACCAAACCACCTCAGTTTAAACTCCACCAGTACCAAGTAGATAAATCACTTTTATGTTTGAACATCACCAACTCCAATAAACCAGGAAGTTGTGAGGTGACTGGGAATAATCATACGATGACCTTCTCACTAAGAGCTGATTATGAGCTTATAAATTTTGAACTGTTACACACAATTAGGTTAAATGGGAGACACTTACAGTATCGGTATACATTAAGTAACATCAAAGAAATGGTTGGTAGAGTACCAGAAGGGTACTGTGCCAGGGTTAGACAACCAGTAACATGTGTTAACCAGATGGGAGAACCTGAGATAGGACCATTTGTTAGGGAAATGTGTTGGATGATCATGATGCATTCTATTCCTTATGTTCCCTCTGATGATGTATATTTTATATGTGGAAGGAAAGCGTACAAGTGGCTCTCTCCAAGTTCCAAAGGTTTGTGTTGTCTGGGAAGAGTACTCCCAGAGGTTATGACCCTTACACATGGTGAAATGCTGGGTATTCATAAAAACACACTATCACCATATCTTCACACAGTATGAACATAGAGACAAAAGAAATATGATACCTGGTGATGTACATAAAGCCACACAGTTAATTAGAAAAACCTGGCTTTTCACGTTTTAGTCACATTAGATCCCACCAGGATCGCTTGGGGTACACTAAATTTCAGATATATCCAAGTTCTCGCTAAATTAATAGATAATATCACTGAGCTGTATGATGACACATTTAGGTACACAGGTAAGGAGTTACATACCTATAAGAAAGAATTTGTGCAACACAGATTAGTATTACATTAATTAACAGCTGTCACTAGAGGGTATTGTGTAACTTTGGCCACCCAATTTGGTGTAAAGTGTTGCACATACATTACAAACGATACCAGTGACCCCAAGAAGGTGATAGACTGGAAGATGGATGAAATTCTGCAGCTGAAATGGGAATTTCGGAAGAACCATAATGCTTCAATGGCTGAATTAGAGGAGAAGGTAGAGGAATGGGTTTCATAGTTGAACCCAGTGAAATGGTTCTCTGGTCTTGTTAAGTGAGTCCAGGAAATTGTTGTTAGCATAGGTAAACTCCTGATTCTTATATTGGTTGTCATCTTAGTAATTGGCATATGTGTCAGGTGTGTTCCTACTGTGTTGAAATGTGGAAAATGTGAAGATAAGGTAAATCGAAGGAATGAAATTATGATGGTGGTTAGTAGTAACAATATGAATACTGAGGTAAATGTAGGACTACATTACAACCCTGAACTTGAATGTACCATCAGATGATGTATAGATTTAGACATGCATGAAATGTACTATGAAATGTTATTTAAAACATCTTAAATAATCTAAGTCCCTTTCCTCTCCAAGACTTCCTTTATAGGTTAGATGCATCCCCACAACTTTCCCATGATCTCCCAAGATCCGTGGTGTGCGTATAAGGGTATTTTTATGTCCCCCAGAGACACATTATTGATGGTTTAAGAACCAACCTATGCCATCCCATTATATAACATTAAATAATATGTCATAGTGTAAACCTAAATTAAATTTTGTGATAGCATGTTGTTTGCTATCAAAGGGTGGACTGTTGAAGCCAGATAATTGGCCGAGACAGAATCCATTTTGTGAATGACAACAAGACGACATTTTGCGAATGGCCGCCGTACTTACGGCAATGCTATTATTTAACGTTGTGTGATTCCCATGCAATTGAACAATGTTAAAAGTCCTCATTATATAAATACATATATTTACTTAAACATTTAATATGAAAAACCCTGCAAAACACGTACCACAGTGTACACAACAAACACGTAGTAACACAATGCTAACTAGCGTCTTTTCTTAATATCCTTACACTTACACTTTGCACACTTACATAGGAAGGTTCCCTAGCATTTAAGGTTAATATCAAAGGTTTTATTCATTATTAATTATGTAACAAAGCGACTATTTAAGATCTCAGGTTTAGTACATGATAAGCAGACCGTGTTTGGTGCCATTCTGAACCACTGTTTATTTGCAGATTTCCGGCTCCACTGGCAATGAAATCACAACATGCGTCTGCAAATTATGGATCATAGAGAGATAGGCATTGAAATTTTCTTTGTAAATGTAATGTAATTAACCAGTTTAGACTTGTTCTTCGGTGGGAAAACTGTCACAAAGAAGCTGTTGGAGGCTGAACTATTACAATACAAACTGACCTATGAATTATATTGTAACAGAAGAACTAGGAAGAAGAACCAATGGGATTATGCCAACTAGTTCTATTGTATTGCCTATCTCTGTAAGGGTATATATGCAAGCTCTCTGAATCTGTGAGTTAGTCATCTTTTTCTTGCTATTGATGGAGGCTTCACCTTTGATGTCAGAAATCTGGATCCAGAGTGCATGCGTTTGTATTCGACTGTACCTTGTCATTGTATAATTTGTTTGCACTAATTGTATTTAGATCACAGCGTGTAACTATCTGCTTTTTGGTGAATAATATCTTTTTGTGTTTTGGAACCACAATCAAAGTCTGGAAAGCAATTATTACTTGTGCGACTTATAATGCTAAATAGCGACATTTAGAGTGTATAGATAGGTAGGAATCAATACCTTACAGCTCCCCAGAGCATCCTCAAGTTGCTCCAGTCATTGCTGTAACCACCGGTGTTTGTTGCCTCACCACATCACATGAAGGGGGCATGGCCTGCACCAAGCTTGCAAATAATGTTCTATATATCAAAATGGCCCTCAGCAGAAAAAAGTTTCCCCACCCCTGCATTAGACAGATATAGTTGAGGAGTATCTGCTGTACCCAATAACCCTATAGAATATATATATATATATATAGTTCCTTTGGCAGCGGCACTCCACAAGAGATAACAGTAGGCAGGAGTAATGCATTACTCCTGCCTACTGTTATCTCTTGTGGAGTGCCGCTGCCAAAGGAACTATATCTGGGACCATTGTTGGTTACATGCGGAGGGCACCCTTTTTTGCTGATGACTGTGAGTGCCATTTCCCTGGATATATATATATATTATACAGAAGTCGCCATTATCTTGCAACAACAATAAGAGCTGTACTTCTAGATGAAGGTCCCTATTAACAGAACCCCACAACAAATATTCAAAACAACTTAGTGGGCACTAAATAACATATAATTTTTATAAAAATGTAATTTGTCAATCAATATATGTACATGATTTTACACTTGCAGAACAATGTGTCTCTTAGTGTGATTTGTTCTTCCTGCTTGAACCGACAGACAATTCCTGTATCACTGTGTTTGGAGTCCAAGGAATTCTGTAAACAAACCCACTCTCCAAGAAATCACCCAAAATAACAGCCAGTAGCAAATCATTAGTGAGAATCACAATTATTTTTTATTCTTGATAAAGATCATTTAAAATTGTATAAAAAGTTGCTTACATCATGCAATAAATAGGTGTCATTAGGACACACCTCTGACGAAATCACTTTGCGAAGAAATGCGTTAGTGTCCCCCATCCATCCAGTGGCTTCCTGTGATTTATCCACTGTGGTTGTGACAGTGGAGTCCAGGTCCTGCAGCCGATGTGCGGTGGAACATCAATACCGCTTTAAGGTGAAAGGCAATCCCCACTGATATAGGTGATCTTGCATTGAGCTCTCCCTCCTCCTCCTTTCAAAGGAATTTACCCTCCACAGTCAGGCTCGTTTGCCGTGATCACAGCCGGCCAGTGTGTTTCATGTACGGCTGTTATTTGGACACCTGCTCCACACAAGCTGCTGAAAAATTCACCGTATTGCTACAGCTCCATAAGGACAGCTAATATCAGGAGCCTATAACAGGATGGAATAGCGGTTGAGTGCATAACCAGCCCTATTTTCCTACGTGACTCACTCCTGATTTTTATACTGCATAATACAGATATAACAGTGGAGAACACAGTCACGCCGGTTCAAGGGGATTTTTTCTCTTTATAGGTGGCCTCTATACATGAGATAACAGGTGCTGTTTCAAATAGATCTCTTTAAAGATATGAACAAGTTGTAACTAACTAAAGTTACTTGTATAATTTTTTTAGCAAACATTGTTGAACATTGCAGGACTTTGTGAGCGGAAAATTTGTATACTATTATAAATTTGATTTAGCAGCACAGGCAGTGATGGTTGTGAACAAAATTTTGTATGTATATAGAGTTCATTATATACTAAGTCTAACCATCAACACCACTGGTTTAAATCATTAGCTATTTATTCAATCTTATTATTATATATTATTTATGTATATGTTTTTATGTGTTCTTATTGTGTAATTATTAAATTGTGTTTAATCTAATTCTCTCCATATATTGTGATCATTAGTTACATTCATCATGCATCTATGTATTAACTCCTATAAGTGTGTAATTGAATACCAAGCACTGCTCTGTGTGTTTTTTTTCCAAGTTCTTTATTGATATAGATGGTGGCAACCATCTGGTAGCAGCTGCTGGTTTCAATAATTATTTATTTGTATTAGTTTTATTATATAACATTTCTCCCAGCACCAAGGGTATTTTTGCTATACATTCTCTTGTCATTAGTAACACCACTTTTGAAGAAATGGAATTCAATCTTGCAAACAACCCTTCTTGGTTTCAGCTCGATGTCAAAGACTTCAAGTTGTGGCAATTAAATATGGCACCAAAACCCTATGCATTTCATCCCTTGAAGGGACTTCTTCAGGGGTATTGGATCAAAAGTTCAATACTAACATAGGAGAAGATAGATTCACATGCAACAGATCTCATATAATCGAAGTCACATTCTTTTTGTATACTGTAGCTTTAAAACACCTCAGAGATAAATCAACCTGAGAAGGCAAAATATGTCTACCTGCTACGAGAACCATTCCATTTGAATCTATTTTAGTACTAAACTTGAGCAGGAAGGACAAATCACACTAAGACACTACATATATATATATATATATATATATATATATATATATATATATATATATATATTGCAAAAAGTCTGTTGCCCAAAATTCCCCTGTGATGTGTAACCTTTTTTCCAGCCAGCTCTTTAAGAAAGGATTCTTTATTGATGAATGCAGCTCACCCCCTTAGTCCACCTCCTGAGCTGTATCTAATTAAAGGCAAAAAGCAGGGAGTGCACCATCATGAACCAAATAAAATACTGTTTTATTTTATCATCAATGAGAACACTCACATTGTATCCAAATAAACAAGCATGAAAATAGGGCTCAGGTAGACACCGCACGACTGTAGATCGTGGTCGTTCTCCTTCATGCTGGCTGGGACTACATATAATGACACTATGTTTATGTTTATTTGGATACAATGTGAGTGTTCTCATTGATGATAAAGTAAATCAAGTGCCAGCATGCTAAGACATTGAGGTCCCACTGGCATTTGTACTCCACCTGTAAACAAAATAATAAATAAAAAGAAAGTACATACACATTGAAGTTGGTATTAATTTATTAACTAAAAACACTCACACACAATCTTCATTCAGCAGTTTATTACTCACAATATGAAGGGGTCACTTTCTCTTTGGTCCTTGTAACATTCTTGGCAATATAAACAAAATGCCACTACTGCTCCTCATGGAACCTCATTGTGAATGAGAGGTCACATTGTGATATTCTCCATAGGAATGAATGCGGATGTGCCGATTGGCCAGAGAATGGGAACTGCAACAAACTACCATAGGAAATCCATGGTTTCTTTTATATTAATGTAAAAAACATTGATGGAATGAGACAATGTTTTAGTGCATTCTAAAATCAGTAATTTGGTCAGTTTCTTGTTGGTTTGCTCTTTAATAAGTGATTGGATTGCCAAGCCAATGGAAAAACTCCCCTAAAAATAAAACCCACCTTTAGTAAATAACCATTACATTACAAAGGATAGTTACATATATCATGTACAGTTTGCATACCAATGATATGGATTATACTTAGTCCAGAAAATTATTAAATGTTAGATCTTTATTTTTGTATTATTTAAATACAAATTTCTTGATGTATTGTGCTGAAAAAACATAATATCCACTGTTTTCCGTATCATAAAATTATTTACAGAATGTCTCTATTTGCTGCATCTTGTTAATCAAATCAAAGATATGATTTATCTGCCTGTTAATGTGTCTTAGTTAAATCCATTATCATGGGTAAATGAGCAAGTAGCACAGCCCACATAAAGAAAACAATTGCAGGATTGATGCTTTTGCAATTGAAACACAAAACTTCAATTAGTAGATGGAACCATGATATCTACTAATGGAACATTTCATTATTTCCAGTATTAAGTTTTTGCTTCTGAACTTACTGAATTAATTTTACATTGTGACAAGGTGACATTGATAGGTTCTTAATGGAAATCAATAGGGCTTTTTTAATTCAGCCCTCACATTAAATATTTAAATTAACATTTTGTTAGTGAACCAATTGTTATTTACTGAACAGAGCAAATATATTATTATGTATAGTAAAAACAGAAATATCACAATGGAGTTAATAACAATAATATTATAAAAGAAGGCAATGTAGGAATTGGAATATTTTCAAGTGTACTTTTTAAAGAAAATGGAAAGACCTATACAATATACAGTAATTAAGTTTTTAAGTCACTCATATACCGGTGAAAAAAAAATTAAAAAACTATACCAATATCCAACTTAAAGGTTGGACTATTTATATAAAAATACTCATCCCATTTCCAAATTGTACAAAATGATGAAGAAAGGATACATTGGAGCAATAAGGATTTTTGATAACTTCAATATACTGTACAGTACGGTAAAACTATATTTGTTTTTTATCCCTTCTATGCTATTGTAACACATGATAACTGCAGTATCAGATGAAGGATATAAGCAGCATACAGCTACACATTTAATATCAACATCAAATGTAGTTACAGTGATTATTTTTTTATTTCAAATAAATTGTATGAGCAAAAATGATATTATGTTAAAAGATCATAAAAAAAGAAATTTAATTGAAGGAAATCTGACATCTACTCAAATTAATATAGAAATATTCTGTCTGGAGTGTAAATAGTCTTTATACTATACAATAAAGGAAATTATACAATACAAAATAACCATGACCTATAGATATAAATCTTGTGATATCTAATATGTGAGCAATTCTCCAAATTCAATCAATAAATTCTGGATTAATTTATCAATTTGAAATAATATTTCTAAAAAAAAAGCCAATTTTCTCAAATTCCAGGGCCATCTTTCTCTCTTTTTGGTAAGCCTAGTGAATGAAATCTAGGGAATTTTTACTGTATATTTTCTTTTATTTTGGTTTTATAATTTATACATTAAATATAGTATTAAGATAACTAGTTTGTATGTGAAATTCAGTTATATTAAATATAGTGAGCATTTTGTAAAACATTCATCTGCTGCAATGTTTATTTGAGTGAAAAAGAGGTATTTATGACAAAAGCAATTTACGGGTACATAGGAAATTTAGTACACTGCATTTGTTTCAATGACACTTAATGACCTGCTAATTTAAATGTAAAAGGAAGTTTTAAAACCCTTTGGGTCTGATTCAGAGTTTAAAAATCCCTAAAAGCTTCTACAATGCACAAAGGTGCTGTTGTGATTGAGATGCATGGTATCAGATATGTCTTGGAAAAGTGCTGGGCGTTCCTGGACGGTGTCTGGAAGGTGGCTTAGCGGACTCACAAAAAAGATCCGTCTGACAGGTGTGTCATGGGTGCATTCTGGGTATGTTTCTGAAATATTTTTATACACAGTGCTCAATCATTCACTTTGGAGGCCCTATTTAGATGGTAAATCTGCACCTGCCATAGGGCTGGAGCAAGCTTCGATGGAGTGACATTTAAATAAGCACCAGACTGTATTACAGCATGTACGGATGTTGAAAGTGGATCTCAGTACTTGCACATTCATACATATGTATGTACACCAGGGAAAGAATATACATAAAGTCACAGATGGGCTACTGCCCCAATAGATGCAGCCATCACTGAATCAGGGCCTTTATGTCTCAATCAGAATAACGTATATTAACATAATTTGAAGTTGTTCATATTGGGGTGTTATTTTAGTAAAAAAATAATGCTATATTTGATAATTTAATATACCAATTGGAATAAAATATATTAAAGAAACTGAATTTTCATTGTTTTAAGTAAAGGTGTATATTACCTTAGTGTTGAGATTTTTTTTTGGTAGAGATCACTATAATGTGTTTTTATAACTAAAAAATACATTCCGAACACATTTTTATGGCACATAGAATACAGTTTATTATACTACCTTGAGTCCCACTCCCATGGTTGTTGGACTTGTTTGTTGAAAAATAAAGGATAGTTTAAGATGACCAGTCATCGGTCATATAAAGCTTGCAATATTTTAGAAATCTGTCCAGCAAGTTTTTTCAGCAATGCCTTTTACAAAAAAAGACCTACTTTTCACAAGTTAATTGTTAAAAAACAGTGCTTGCCACCAAAATTAAGTAATTGATTCAAGTGTTATAGTATCATACATGGAAGAATGGACATAACTGGGTAGCACCAGGACATTTTCACGTAAGCTAAAACTGAGTGAAGTCATGTCGAGTGCAAGTAGAAGATCTGTGGGCTATGCTCAGTTGTGTATATGCAGAGATCTGTGTGATTTTAGATGAATATATTGCACCTTTTACAGTATAGAACTGTTGCAAGTGACCTGGATAATGATAGTGGTTGTTTGAACAAGCAGATTAATGAGGCAGTGCAATTGCATAGATGTGTGCATACATATGAATATCTGCCTTCAGTTTCATGCACGCAATGTGAGTGCATTTGTTGTCAACTTGCCTGTAACTCTGGATTTGAACTAGCATTTGTAAGTTTGCATTCCACTGACTTTATTATTTATAAATTAAAGCTGAGACAATATTTATCAATTAATGGCTTTATAGTGGGATTAACAAAGGAGTAAGGAAAAGACAAGCACAAAAATACATAAACATTTAATGAGCAGTTCAAAATCATATATTTGAATTTAATACCAAAATAAATACTACAGACTATTCACCATTGGCTAATGGCTAACACACACATTGATGTAGATTTACATAAGTTTGGAGAGATAAATTGTAGAGAAATAAGTACAAACCAATCAGTTTATAACTGAAATGGTGCATACACATGTAGCAATAAAAAATAATGATTTGAATAATAACAATGTCGTTCATATCATTATCATTCAAATCATTAATTTTTTTGGTCCCTACCAACTCACCAATGACCAGCAATGTGTGGCCATGTATGGACGATAGCGATATCATCCATCGGCGGTGCATGCAGGCCAACTTGCTCAATATTGTGCAGGTTACTATAGGGTCCCACGATCATAGCTGGTTGCTATAGTCATTCGTGAGTTGATGGTGTACTGGATGATCAATATCTATCATCCAGCACACCAGGGAGGTGTATCATTGGCTGATCACTACATGTGTACACACCATTAGTTTACAGAAAGTGCTTTAAAAATGACAGGGATTGATTGGTTGGTACTTTATCTCTCTCCACTTTATCTCTATACAAACTTTGCTATATCTGCCCTATTGTCAGAAGTGTATTGCCATGTTGCATTTAGTAAGTGTCTTTCACAGCCTCCTATTTATCCAACCACTCCTACTCTGGTTGAACACCTACCTCAACCTATCTTCACCTTCCTTCTCCTTTGGGGGCCCTCATGGTTCTGAGTTTGGCACCTTCTCTTCTCCCTCTACACATCCTACTTATCATCTCATTGGGGCGCTGCTTCCACCTTTAATCTGAGAATACCAAAATTGACCTTTCTTCCCTTGATATCTCTCTTCCAGTCCTCTGCCATGTCCCCCTCCTGTCTGTTGGATGTACTCTCCCTCTCTATTGCTAACATCTACCTTTCTTCTGTTCCCCTAGTTCATTGTCTGGGTAACCCTTGACTCTATTTATTTCTCACCCCACATATTGTCTCTCTAACAATCCTGATATTTCTACCTTCATAATAAAATATTTCCAGGATCAATTCCCTATACACACCTTTGAAACTACAGAACTCTTATTCTTATCCCTCTTTTTATAAGTTTATCATCCATCCTTTGAGATAGAATCAACTCATCCCTATAATTATTTAATAACTATGAATATGACAATGAGTATGAATGGAAGGTGTGTGTATAGGGGCAGTAACTTTGGATGGAGCAAGTTTTTATTGACACTGGTACGATAGATATAAGATGAGGATGAAGATATGTATCTTGATACATCACAGATTAAGATCATTGGTCGAAAGACCATATATTTATCATGATATAGGAATGCACAAGAGTAGACACTATTGACAGCCAATTCCTTAAGAAAATATTGAGAAGATATTAACTTATACTCATGAGGTCATATATATATATATATATATATATATATATATATCACATTATTCATTATAGTTTACACTTTTTAATACACTATACACATCCATAATTAGTTACTAACACACTATGACACATTTAATTTTTGAACACTATTTGGCAGTTATTTTCTTAGAAAATGTAATTTTGGTTTGTATCGATTTGATATAAACACATGGCCATGTTAGCACATTTAATAGCAAATATTGGAATTCATACTTCAGCACAATTCAATCTTTATTACCTGAAACAACATAGTTAGATAGTTTGTTTTGATTTGATATAAATACATGGTCAAGTCACAACATTTAATAGTTAACATTGATATTTACACTTTAGAACTGTTCAGTACATATTACCAAACTCAATAGAGAGATATTGGTCACATATTTTACTCGACATTCACAAATAATAGGGGTAGAGGTATAATATTTCATGAACACATCATGGTTGCAGAGATAAGCCCTATACAAAGAAAATCCTGCACTAAGGTTATCTAAATTATAAGGTACCAGAGAGTTCAATAAGACATATAGAATGTTTGGGATAACACACACACATTATATATATACATTATATATATATATATATATATATATATATAATCATCTATCATATAAAATATTATTGTGGATGAATGGTGATGAACTATTTTTGGAGATACAGTACACAGTGTCCAGATGAAGAAATTTTCAATAAATGCTGCATTACTCAAGATGAGACATTGAATAATCATGTTGGATCCAGTTATCTATGAGATAATATTTAGCACCATAAGATGTAGAAACATCATAATGGTTATACCATGAATTATAACACTTGAATTCACAATGAGAAAAATGGATATGTTTTATTTATGATATTGATAAGAATGGATGTTGAAGGATTATAATTACCTGGTATTCAAACGATGGATATATTAATCAAGGGCACTAGGTGGTGTGGATAATAGAAATAATAGCATTATTAAAATGGAAGGGAGACCATGTAACTGCTTGAATTATAATATATAATTAAAGTATATATATATAGTATGAAGACGGGTTACATTCAGAGATACAATATGCCTGCCATAATACAGCAGAAAAATGTATAAGACCATGCACTATTCAAGATGGGATATCAAACCATCATGTTAGAATTGTACACATGTTAAGACATGGATGATGATTTATTTATACAGCAAAAAGAAGAATTTCTGAGAGATTGGATTAATCATATCTGTTCATTTAATTTCTGTATTAGAAGACATAGGAGCACAATAATGATCACGTCACAAATTGTGACATTACATCATCTAACGATATGTAATATCAGTTTCCCCAGTTGATGCTTTTATTAATGGATGTATATATTTATATATTTTAGATTATAATCATGCTCATATTATGAGTGATGTTTTTCTGGACCTATATATTATGAATGTATTAGGTTTATTTTATTACTATATTGTATAAATACCCATAAATGAGTCTATCATAAATTAAATTATCATATCCCCGTAAGATATATACAAATATGTTTCCTTTCTTATGAGTAGCTCTATTGATTACTAAAGATTGCAAATTTGTATACTTTGTAAATTATAGTATTTATCAGATCCCTATATTTAAAAATGGATGTTGAAAGACTACTATTACCTAATCCTTTAAGGATTGATATATATTAATCTAGGGCACCAGATGGTGTGGGCTAATGGAAATAATAGCATTATTAAAACAGCAGGGATATCATCATACTGTATGGATAATAATCTTGTATAGAAAATATTTATTTGGAATGATGATGATTGATTACATTTATAGATACTAAATATCTGCCATAGTTTGGTAGATAAATATATAAGACTATGCACTATTCAAGATGGGATATCAAATCATTATGTTAGAATTGAACACATGTTAAGACAGAGATGGTGAACTAATAATACAGTTAAAGGAAGAAATCGGAGAGATTGGATTAATCATATATTAATTCATATAATTTCTGTATCAGAAGATATAGGAGCACAACATGTTCACAGTACAAATGGTGATATCACATCCTCTTATGATTTGTAATAACAGTTTCCTGGTTAGGGGCTAAAAGGAAGTGGAAATGAGGTAACAGGTAATGCCTTGACAAAGCCTGAATGGTGAAACACCCGTAGGCTCTCTGCAGCCATTGTCTGTGTTCTGAATATATTGAAATACACTGTTAATGTTGTTAAACTGAGAATGAAACATGTGTCACACTGTATTCATGGTGACTTTTTAACTGCCACCAAACAGAGCAGTGAGGAGGCAGCTTAGGCAGAGGATAGGGTAATATATAATTATGCCAGTGCTCACTTGGCTTGCAGTGCAGCAGGCCACTAGTACAGTAGATATTATTGGCATGGATATAAGAGGCTTACAGGGGATTAATAGTGCCACAAGCGGCCAGGGATCCATGGAAAGAACAGCCTGTCATAAAAGCACTGATTATAACAATATGATAGGATCAAACAGCAGCAGCTAACTGATACCCCAGATGCAGCCCTAACCTGCCATAACCTTATTGGTGATTAATGTGAATAGATTTTAAAAGTAGAGCTTAATCCATACTGAGTTGTATAGTGTTCACTCTAGCTCTGGTGGCAGGCCGGGTGCCGGAGCTAGAGAAGGCACTGCCGCAAAAGGGGGAGTGGCCATTGAAAAGGGGGCATGTCTATAAGACGCATCACCCTTTTTGTCACTCTTGGGGGCGTGCCCGGCACTTACAGACATGCTGGGCAGCCCCCAAGCACTGCTGACAGGGAGAATAGATGCCGGGCACATGCTCCCGATGTCTATTCACCAGGGGTGACTGGGTCACCGCACATTTCCCCACCCACGGGCAGGGTTGTCCTAACAGCAGTGTGGGCCCTGGGCAAAGCAATGCACTGGAGCCCCTACCCATCCATTCACAGGGAAAAAAAATAAATGGTCAATAAAATGTAACCCTCCAGCATGCCCATCAGACCTCCGACAAATGCAGAGAGACTCTGTCTGAAGCCGGCGGATGAAGTGAAACTGGGTGAGTACTCGTCATCAAGGATGGGGGGAATGGGGTTGGGGAGGTTAGATCAGAATACAGTGCACCAGCAGCTGGCTTATAAAAATATCACAAATTTACCAACTGGCCGGGCTGTGGGGGGGTGGGTTGGTGGGCCCTACAAGCTTTGGGCCCTTGGGAAACTGCCCAACAAGCCCAATGGAAGAGATGGCCTTGCCCGTGGGACACTGAAGGAGGGCAGAGTGGTTTTTGCCCTCCAGAAGGAGGGCAGGGCGCCACGCGCCGCTAAAACAGCCTAGCAGGAATGCTAGTTGTACCTGTGCGGCATATGATGTGAATCCTCATTAGTAGGACATAAATAACTTTGAATAGCACAGTAAAAAAGGTACCAAAGGGGAAACTGGATACATTTAATCAGGAGATAAAAGTGAGACAAAGTACAACTGTTATCAGTTGGAGTATAATACTGTATTAGCAGAGAGAGGCTATATATAGAATTATAGCAGGACCATTATGATTAACCCACTACTGTTGATTTGAGAATGTGTAATAATTATGTGAAATAGAGTATCTTTGGCATCATTGACTGGTTATTTTGAAAAAGGGCTAAGACTACACAACACCTATCTTTTCCTGTGTGAAGGAATTCTGGGCCAGATTCAAACCTGCTCACAAGTGCTATGTGCTTGCAAGTGGGTTGTTTGTTAGGCAGTGCGCATGCCCAAGCCCCAAAGCGAGCACAAAAAGCACTTGCTCTGGCGCTCACATCCAAAAGGGGCGGCTGTTGATGTTGATCAACAGCTCGCCCTGTTTGGAAGGTGGGTCATGGGGGTGGCTAGGCAAATGGAGGCATTCCTGTAGGAATGCTTGCCATTTGTGGGCGGCTCTAGTGACATCACCCGTGATGTCAGTAGGTGGACTTCCTCCTCTATTAGAGCAGGAAGTCCACTTGGGCTTGCGGCAATGAGACCCTACAGCAAGGGTCTCATTGCAAGCCCGATGGTCGTGATGGTCTTGACGATCGCGACCACCACCTGGTCGCTCGCATAAGCTGTGGGTGGTAACCCACAGCTATGCGAGCGGCCAAGAGGCCACAACTAAATGAACAAATGCCCGCCCTTATTCAGAGCTAGTGCTCACTTTTTGTGAGCACCTCTGAATCAGGGCCTCTGTTCCATTAAACTCTCTGGCTGTAACATATGAAATGATGACATAACAGTGTGTGAATACCACTAAGCAAATAGATGTGATAAGTGATACACAGAAATGAAAGGACACAGACAATGGTTGTTTTCTGGACCATATATTTTAATACTCTACTATTTTTTATTCCTTTATTCATGTTCTTTTGTTTTAGATTTCAACTATTTCAATTGATAAGATTAATACATTTAATACTTACCAATAAAATGTAAAACTTTTAAATTATATTATTGTGGTCGCCAGTGCACTCTTGAAACTACTTACCTTTTTCTTCATGTTTTTGTGTCTTTTACCCCTTTTACACCAGAGCTAAAACCTGGGTTATTGCAGGGTTAAATCGGATAGCTCCTTGGGGCAAAAAAGGGAATACAGTTGGATGGCTGGGTCGAGTGTCCTGGCAATCCAACCTAGGTAACTTGCATGGGTTAACATGGGAGTAACCCATTAGACCCTTCAGTGTGAACGGCGCGCTCCAGGTCACGATGACCTGGAGCCCACCACATGCCTGCTGATTGGTCCGGCTTCAGTGGTACTTGGAGATTATGTCATATCCAAACATCCACTTCAACACCGGGAAAGCCAGCTCTGGTGTGAACGGCACCAACTCGGGAATATCCAGGGCCGGCGCCACGGAAATTCATGGTCTGATCTGGGTTGGAACTCAGTTCCAACTCTGGGTCAGACCCGTAATTTTGGTGTAAAAGCGGTATTATTCTTATGCTCTCATCACTTCCTGCCTTGTTGTATGTTAATTACTCCATTCAGACCTACCCATTTCACATCTTGAACCTCTTCAATCCATTCTTAGCTCTGCTGCCTGCCTCAGATTTTGTCTTATTGCTCTATGGGTTATATTTTCTAAAGTGCAGGGTTTTAGAAGTGGAGATGTTTCACATAGCAACCAATTAGATTCTACTTAACATTTATCTACTGTAGCACTCCACTTCTAAAAACCTACACTAGTAGTAAATATACCCCTATGTTTATTGCTTCCTTCTGCAAGCTCTAAACCACATTGCTCCTTCATACATTTAAAGGCTCATTTCCACTCACACTTTTTCATGCTGATTTTGTTCTGCCATTGACTATCTACTCTCATCTTCTCTAATTTCTGTACATCCTTCCACTAGTGTTTTCTACAGTGTAAACTCTCATTTGCAGAGGACTCTCTCTTCATTTTGTAATTACAGTATGCATTCTGTGCACTGTAATTATAAATTATGTATATAGGTAGAGTTATATTCTTGTCTGTCACATTTTGTACATTTGCACCTAGTTTTATGTTTTACCCTTATGTATGGTGCTGCACAGCCTGTATGGTGCGATGTAAATAAAAGATCCTTATAATTACTATGTGTCAGTGATCATTCACACTAGCTAGTTATCACTTAAACTGTGTTATCAGTATGCATCAAAGTTCTTCCAGTTCAATATAATAATAGAAGCAAAAATTCATACAATTAATCTTCATTTGTTCTACCAGAATCAAACTTTTAATGCAACTGACACATCAGCAGCTTGTTCCACAGAACTTGGTACATTGTAGCATGACAGTTTTTCTCATTATTTATCTTATCATGCATAGCTGGTGTTCTGCTAAAACTGCTAATAAAAATAGTACAGCAGCTGCTTCCCTTTATAGGATTACTTTTTATTCCATGGCCATTCTTAATAGCAATATTTTGGATTCACATTTTGACACACTATTTTCTGTTTCTGCATAGTTAATGCTATAATGTATAGAACAATCAATACAATTTATCAGGATAAAGTTGCAAAATAGATATCTATAAGTTTATGTTAACCACTAGCCAGCAGGCAAAATGAATAGCCAGAAGTAATAGTAAAGAACAGCACACAAACTCAAAAGCAACAGCAAACAGTAGCATTTATTCAAAAGAAGGATAATTATGTACTTTTGTTTACTAGTGTAAACAAACCACAGTTGTTAATGACTAGAGATGTGAGCGGACCCCCGGGTTTTTGTTTTGGTTCTAAACTATCATCGTGTTTTTCCAAAACCACTCTCAATTGTTTTGATTGTGGTTTTGGATATGGATTTTATTTTTAAAAATTAGAAAAACAGCTAAAATCATGTAATTTGGGTCTATTCTTGTTCATATAGTATTATTTACCTCAATAACATTCATTTACAGTCAATTTTGACCACCTTACAGCTCACAATATTGTTTTCAGCAATATTCATCAAAGGCTGTAGCAAGCTAACTGGGTAAACTAAGCTAATAAATAAATAAAAGTGATTTGAGTTCAGCTATTACCAATGTTAGTCTTTTTAATCCTCTCTATAATCCCAAAAAATGGATGCTTCTTTATCCAATGTCCCTTTCTTGATATCCCCAAAGAAAAATGAAAGGAGTTTGCAGTAAAAATAATTATAAAAGGCAATCAAACTCTCTTAATCACATCTAGGAGTCTTGTATCCAACCAACATACACGATAGGATATGGTCATATCCAAAAGATGTTCCCCATATTTCAATTTGAGTTAATAATTGCAAGAAACCTCCATATGTTTAGAAGTTTTATTAACAAAATAAATTAAAATACATTTAAAAGCAGGTACACTGCACAGCCACCATGTGAGGAATATAGTAGTTTCTATACAGCACTCTCACTAAACACAATTCATACCAAGGGGGGATCTTTGTACTCACTCCAGGCTGATATTTGCTATTTGCAATGTGTACTTTGAAATCCACTCATGCATTTTGAAGTACTTGGTTCTTTTCAAGGTAAGATATATATATATATATATATATATATATATATATATATACACTGTGCTAAGTCACAACTTAAGTGAGTTTCATTATGTATACCAGTAGTATATAAGCTCCACAGATAAATAATGCACACACTTCTTATATATATTTTATAACATGAAAGGGATATTTTTATTATTCAAATTGAAACACAGATGTGTAAATACACATAACTATGTTAACCATCAAAATATTACATAGTATACAATAAAAAGAAACAATAAACATACAATGTTGCTCTTAAAAGTTAGGTAAAATATTCAGATGTGCTTGTTGAGCACCTAATGAACATCTGAGATCTGGAAATGTGTTGAAAAAACAGTGACCCCCGGGCCTATAACCTGAGCGACTATTTCACCATGAGGATTATCATCCCTGTGCACAAACACCATTTTTAAAGCTATGGTGCATACACACGATCAGATTTTTTCTTCAGATATGGACGATAACGATTTAAAAATCGTTCAGTCGTTCATATCTGATGAAAAATCGTTCATATCTGACATGCCTGAACGATGGACGATCAACGATGCGCGTTCCCGTTTGTCAGATAACGATATCTGACATCTGATGGGTTTGCAGTCAGACTTGGACGATTCCATTCATTTTAATGCAGTTAAAAATCGTTCAATCGTTCAAATCGTTCAAATCGTTCAAAACTTTGGTCAAATCGTCCAAATCGTTCAAATCGTTTAATCGTTCAGTCGTTCATCTGACAAATCTGACAAGTCTGACAAATCTGACCGTGTGTACGCTCCTTTAAGGTACTACTAATCAGCCTAGCTGCAGTTCATCTATGAGCTTAAAGAAAACCTGGACTGGATCGATGTTCAACTGCTGTTCCACATTGAAACCAGTGAAATCCTGCTGTCACTGCCACAATATAAATTTATGTCTTTTCTTGTTAAAGTTTGCACTGAACCTTTTACACTTGCTGCTAGTGGTCTCAAGTTAAATTACTAATTAATAATATTGGTGCCAAGGGTCTGGTAGAAGTTCTACCATCTGTGGTCTTTTTCAAGGTGTAACATAAAAAAGAACCTACTATTTATACAATTTCTGCATTTATAAATCTCTGTATATATATATAATCATTTGAAAACCACAAAGAGAAGTCTGGCAAATAATGAAATTGACCGCTTTTATTAATAAACATCAATAGACAACATTTGGAATTATGCTGGAATGCATGCTGGATCATGGCAGTGCAGCTGCCATCTTACTTCTGTTTGTTAGTGACACACTTCAGGTCTGTTGGAATGCAGAAGTGTGATAGACATCTTACTTCCAGCCCATGAGTGATGCAGTTCCAGTCCACAAATCTGGCTGGAAAAGAGCAATAAAGTGGCCATACTGAGGGGGTGGATTTCCTAAGGAGGGTATATATGGGTATTTAGAGACACTAGTCACCATACTACTGATAAAGAACTAGGAGGTCCAAAATGCATTTATCTGTTTACCTTGGATCCCCCTTATGGACTGAATGCTAACACCTGTGCATGCCAGCCTGGTTGGTGTGTGGGACCATTGTGACCATCCCTACATCTATAGTATCATCTGGTTGTTGCAGGCGCGAAAGATGGGAAAGGGGATTCCACAATATATGTTTGATATGCTTTTAAAATCTTTTAAAATGTGAGTAAGTTGATTCTCTTTTTTCCAAAAGGTGTTGCACTACTGTTCTTTCTTTTTTACCTTTTGAAATAATCAGTGATTGTGGAAAGGTGTGGAACAAATTAAAGGGGTTTCAAAGAAAATCCACTAATAAGAAAAACCTACAAAGAAATTATGTTATACCTATGGATGGGATGCAAAGAAAAACTGTGCTGTATCAAAACCACAAGGTAAGCACATACTACCATCCAAGTATCTTTTGTTTTGGGTTCCACACTTTATACATCCTGAACACTGGTAATGTTTCTATACTGTATGTGAAAATTGGATTAGCAGCAATATCTTGAGACTGTTTTATTTATTTGTCTGTGTAACTCTGGGAAGAATGGTGTAAGCTCTTCTCCCTCTCATTGGCTGCTTTTTCCTGTTAAAGTTTTGCACATACCTTTGATCAACTGTTATTAATATTAGACATCTTGGAGAACTAACCACAGATCTTCAGTGGATGCAGGCTTTCTCAAATCCTTCTGTCTCTTCATGTAATTCCAGACAGACATAATGATGTTGCGATCAAGGCTCTGTGTGGGACTATCATCACTACCAGGATTCCTTGTTCTTCTTTATGCTGAAGATAGTTCTTAATACATTGGCTGTATGTCTTATGTCATTGTGCTGCTGCAGAATAAATTTGGAGCCAATCAGATGCCTCCCTGATGGTATTGCATGATGGATAAGTACCTGTCTGTATTTCTCAGCATTGAGGATACCATTAATCCTGACCAATTCCCCAACTGCATTTGCTGAAATACTGCCCCAAACTTGCAAGGAACCTCCACCATACTTCACTGTTGGCTGCAGACACTCAATATGGTACTGCTTTTCGGCCCTTTAGCAAACAAACTGCATTCTGTTACAGCCAAATATTTTACATTTTAACTGATCAGTCCAGAGCACCTGCTGCCATTATTCTGCACCCAAGTTCTTATGTTTTGATGCATAGTTGAGTCGCTTGGCCTTATTTTTTCATCAAAGGTATGGCTTTTTGACCACAATTGTTCCATGAATACCACTTCTGGCCACAATTCTCCAAACAGTAAATTGGTGTACCTGGGTCCCACTGGTTTCTGTCACTCCTGAGCTGATGGACAGCTTCTGATTTCAAAGAGAAGTAAGCATGATGTGTCTTTCATCTGACGCACTAAGTTTCTTTGGCCTACCACTGTTTCTACAGTCCTTAACATTGTTCATTTCTTTGTGCTTCTTCAAAAGAGTTTTAGCAGCACATCTTGAAACACCAGTCTACTTTGAAATCTTTGCCCGAGAGAGACCTTGCTGATGCAGTATAACTACCCTGTGTCTTTTTGCTGTGCTCAGTCTTCCCAAGGTGTACAGTATGACCTGTGACATGAAAGTATCCTTCCACAACCTTACCCTTGAAGCAGAGTTTGGCTGTTCCTAACCCTGGTTTAAGCCTCTTACACAGCTGTTTCTGTTTCAGTAAATGACTGTGTTTCAACCTAAATATAAAAATATGGATCATTATCACCTGTTTGATATGATTGGTTAATCATACACCTGACTATAATCCTACAAAATTCCTGACTTTGTGCAAGTGTACTTAGAAGAATTGATGCTGTTTTGAAGACAAAGGGTGGTCACACCAAATATTGATTTGATTTAGATTTCTCTTCTTTTCATTCACTTTGCATTTTACTAATTGATATAAATAAACTATTAACACTTCTATTTTTGAAAGCATCTTACTTTGCAGGATTTTGTCCACACCTGCCTAAAACATTTACACAGTACTGTATGTATAAAATCAGGGTGAGTGTTAAACAAAAAAATTTCAATTAAATACCATATGTAACCAAATCTCAACTTTGTTAAAGATGTAGGGCAAAATTTACTAAACGGCAGTTTGACGGTGGTTTCTATTCTATTCTAAACCTCAGCGGTTTGGTATGGGTTTCTTGTCTAATCTAAACCCCAGGGTTTGGTGGTGGTTTTGCAGTGGTTTCTAAATGAAAGCCCTGTTCTATTCTATTCTAAAATGTGTTTTGATGGCAGTTTTGCAGCAGTTTTGGACTTAGTAAATCTGCAGATAGCAAAACCGCTGCCAAACCACAGTCAAAACACATTTTAGAATAGAATAGAACAAGGCTGTCATTTAGAAACCACTGCAAAACCACCACCAAACTCCCGGGGTTTAGAATAGAATAGAAACCCCCACCAAACCGCCAGGGTTTAGAATAGAATAGAAACCGCCATCAAACCACCGCTTAGTAAATTTTGCCTTCAGTCTTGAGAGGTGCATACCAAACTATCTATTGAACTGTGTGGTATCAATCAAGGGGCTTTATTAGCACAGACAATTATTTAATCTATATTAAGTAGGTATTAAGTAGGTATTAAGTCTATATTAAGTAGGTAAAATGGACAGTTTATTAAAGGTTTTTACCTTGCCGGTGTTGGACATAGGACTATTGGTACATATTGTGTGTACAAAGTAGTTAATAAAGACATTTTGAGTTTGTCAATGGGATCATATCAAAGCTATCATGGTTTTTTGATGTGATGTGTAAGTTGAGAAAAATGTGAATATGTTATATTTTAAATATGCATTGAGTGAAATAAAAGCCCTACTTGACCATATTTATCCTGATACATAATTAGTGCTGGATAAATAAGGTACACTAGTAGATTAACAGGTGAAGGGGTCTTTGTAGAATGCTGTGGACAGATATAATGTACCAACCAATCAGCTCCTAACTGAAAAACCACCTGTAAAGTGACAGGAGCTGATTGGTTGGTACTTTATCTATCTGCAAGGCTTAGTACATAGATCCCTTAATGTTGAAAATATCTATAAAAATATAAGATTTACAAGAATCAGTCAAAATGTCCCAATAGAAAACAATTTATGGATAGTAATACAATCATGGAATACATTCTAAAATCAAGAAATCTGTAATCGATTGATTCTGATATTAAATTGATCAATACACCTGCACTACCAAGTTTGAATATAAATATATGTGAATACATAATGATATCATGGTCATAAATAACACTTTAACTCTAAATCATTGTTAATTTCATAGGGGAATAAAGTTCATATAAAAATCTCATTGTTCACTAGTCTAAGAATTTGTGTGCTATTTTCCAGGGTTCCTCTAAACAAGAAGTTTTATATGTTTTTCAGAATTATTGTGTATTGTTTTTAGGTGACATGACAATGCATTGGTTTTCCAATTATTTTTTTATATTTTGTGCATGTTTAGCTATGTGGACGTTCAATTGGCTTGTCTGTTGACCAAGTACAGTATAAGTTGAATTTTGGATAACTATAATATTTTACATTGTGGTTTTGGCATGGATTTTACCTAACCACATAATAATGTAACATACTGTAACTGGGTTATATGCAGAATAAGTGTAGAAATACTGCAAATGTATTATAAATGTGCATAGAGAAACCATCAAGGTCTGGACCTTTAGAAGTCTAATGGCCCTTAATGATCAAAGTGACTTATTATTTTGAGATGTCACTGTTTCAAATTTTAGAGGTGACAACTATCTAACTACTGAAGGTTTGTATTGCAGCAGAATATAGTTGTAGAGATGAGATGACAGTACCCAGGTTATATAAAGATTCATGAATGGTGTATAATTATTTATTGTAGTGCCATAAATAAAGTCTTCAATTTTAGGACTGATTGAAGTACAGCAGGGGATGCTTTAATCTATTGGTTGACAATTGGTCTTTAAATTGGGATATTTCTAGGAGGGTTTCATTCAGCTTCTAAGAAGAATGTCTGCTGTGGCTGTCCAATAGATTGAAATAAACCCATATAAAATAATAGTCAGATCAAACATCGGGTATAATGTCAATCAGTTAAAGCAAGTGGCTGCATCAAAAAAACATGTTTATTCAATAATAGGAGCAATGCTACTTCAAAAAAAGTGTAATCCCTAGAAGTAGGGTTTGCTGTAATCAATGAAACAAATAGCCCAGATCTGACCTTATGTCAGTGAAGTACAGTATTTTACAACCTGTCTTAGATAAACATATATTGTAATTTGTAGATTGTATTCTGCTGTAATCACCCCCAGTAGTAAGAGGCCTCTCTAGACTTGTGCAATTTCTCTGAAAATTTTTTTTTATAGACATATGGATTTGAATTTGAAGGATACATGTTAGACATAATGATGGGCTTGAGACTTACAGCAACTTTTATCAGTAAGTTAATATAGAAGTAATTTTGGTCCAATCTAGATTTGATGAGTTGTATGGCTACCATGTTACAAATCAGTATGAACACACAATTTTTAGATGTCTTATAGGAGAATTTGTTTGAGATCATGGAGGAATGTCAACTGTCATGTAGTTAGTTTCTTGACTACATACAAAATAAAAATTTAATTTATTAATTGTTTTATGGTATATGATACATTTCTGGGGCATTTAGGCCCTTAATGTTAATGGAAATTAATTGAAATGACATATGGAATCACAATAAACAAATAGTTGTTTGGAATCAAGTTGGAAGAAAGGAATAGAGAGGGAGTGAGATATGTATCTCAAGAACAATGAGGTATGGCCATTCTTGTTGAGTACAAATGGAGTGAAAGATTGAAATGTTTGCACAAATAAATAGAACATCAGGGTTCAGTGGTGTTGATTTAATAGTGATTAAAACAAATAAAAACTGAGGGATAAAAACTCATAATTTATAAGTATCCCCTCTGAGTAATTCCACAGTAGGAGGTTGTTGGATAGAACCAGTTGCCCTGAATTTAATAAATGCAAATGGGGTTTAAGTCCCAAAGTTACAATAGTGGGTTGAAATAATTACATGTTATTTTTTGAACAGAAAACTAGCTATTTGCATAAGGATAAATTAGTTAACTGTAAAAAAAAGCAGAGAACAAAAATGTAAAGAGTACTTGTTAAATAACATAAATAGTCTCAAATGCAGTTATTAAAAAAAACATACATGCTGACGATGATGGTAAGAAAATAACAGAAATATAAATCTCACAGTATCCTACAGTAAGTCATCAAAGACAATGGGTAAATCGAGTGCAAACTGTCAGGATGTGGCCTGGGATTGGCATTTACTCACTGTTGTACTGGTGTTTCTAGGGTCCGAGGTATGTAGACGCCAGTTGCAGTGGTCGGTTAAGGCTGTGGATTCTCCCCGGAGTCTGCTAGGACTTCCATGTATGTGTCTTGACTCCTGTGTTAGCAGGCATGGCCACAGCCATGTTGGTTCATCTCACCTGGTCAGTCTCCTCCAATGGCAGCCTGGTAGTCTCCCAGCTGTTCTCCTGATCCAATGGCCTGATGCCTAGGGGTATTTAGGTCTGACTCCTGCAACAGGAAGTTGCTGATCAACATCACTGTATGACTGCACATAATCATTTCTGATGATTACCATCTGATGTTCCAGAGGCCATATTGCTTCCCTCAGTGTTTTTGGCTTCCTGTGTGTCTCCAATCACACCTCTGTGTATTCTGTCCTCATCTTCAGTACAAGTTCCTGGCTTCTTGTGTGTCTCCAGTCACACCTCTGTGTAATCAGTCCCTGAGTTTAGTACAAGTTCATCCTGTGTGTCTTAAGTCACCCCTCTGCCGGTGCGTCCAGAGTCGCACCTCTGCGTACAAAATAGACACCATCGTGTACAAAGTACACACCACTGTGTACACTTTCAAAGTCATCTCTAGTGCGTCCAGAGTTGAACCTTTGTGTACAAAATGTATACCATTGGGTACAAAGTACGCATCATTGTGTACAATTTCCTAACAACCACTGGTGCATCTGGAATTACATATAGTGTACAAAATATACACTGCAGTGTACTTTGTCTCTGAGCTTCTGTACAAGTTCATTCCACAAATCCAGTGCATTCCAAATGACATCCTTGTGTACCTTATCCCTGTGTGTCTTTACAAGTTTGGTTTACACCTCCAGTGCATCCCAAGTGGCATCTTTGTATACTTGTTCATGTGTCTCAATATCACTTAATTTCTGCACCTCCAGTATATCCCCAGAGCATCTTAGCATATTCTGTCATTGGGTCTCAGTACAAACCATTCCTCTGTGCTAATTCTAGTGTTCCCGGTGTTAGCCATCTTCTATATATTATTTCAGTCTTCTGACACTCCCAGGTACCTATCCAGAGGGCCGTGACCTGTTCACTTGGTGCAGCAAAAAACAAATCCCAATTGGTGGGGTCACTGGAAAAAACCACCAAGTGAGTTAGATTCTGTGTCTCTGGGAAAGTCTAGCCAAATCTGGTTTTGGCCATAACTAGGAGACGTAGTCTGTCACCCTAATCATTTCCATACAGTCATCATAAACCCTCTGGTTCTTAACCTCATCAGAGGTAGTCCTAGTGCCCGGTCATGACAGTTTGATCAGCCTAAAACATGCAAGCCACCGAGTTTTAGGATCAACTAAACTTTCATGCATTACTTTCCCAAGTAGAAGTTCATGAGACTACAATTCATGAGTCAACAGCTGCGAGAATTTTCTGGCCAAATGTCCTGTTCTTGCTTCATTATAACCAGTTGCTTTACAAGTTCCATAAGGGGAATTGCCTGTGTCTATTTCATTAGAGTCTCAAGTTTCTTCTACACCTATGGCAGAAAATTCTTTTAAATCTTCCAGTCCCCCTTCCCAGTGTCCTCGGACCTCACAGTTGTCTCTGATGCCACTGTCATCAAACATTTTACAAGTTTTTCTCAGCTACTAGAACAATTACAACATCTTCTCCCTGGAATTTTCCAAGCTCTTTCTAAGTTTTCTTGTGCTACGGCTGGTTTAGTTATCATCCCATCCAGTGAAGATAGAAAGAGTCATCAAAGTTTTCTGCATCCTAGACTTACGGAGCTTGAACGCCAGCAACACTGAGAGTTACATGGTTGATTATATTGTGGTACTGGCGATAACTTTATTATGGACTGTGATCTTTGCTCAACGAGTAATGGTAGAAGAGTTGAGACCCCCCAAAGTCTGCACTTCTGGTACGTCCATCAAATATTGCTATTTCCTGCATCCCCAGTCTCTGACGAAGTGGAATCTATTAAGAATAAGAAATTTCAAGTATTTACCTGGGGTCCAGTTACAAGATGTTATTGCCTTCATCGGGGAAGTCTAGGGAAAGTACTGCTTTCTACTAAGGTTAACAAGGCATGAGGGTCTAGGGATTTCCATTCCAAACCGGATGAAGTATGTTCCGCACCCTGCACCAAAAACGCATATGATTAAGTGAGCTCTGAAGAGGCAACTAATTTACTGTCCACTGGAGGGGAGTCTGATGTCACTATGCCAGGAGAAGTGGTTATTTTATCTTCTTCAAAAGAACAATCTACTTTGCCTAAAACCATGATCCTACCTGAGTTCTCAGTACCAATAAGGGTACACTGTACTAAAGATTCTAGGGGAACTTCTGATATTCAAATATTAGCTTCTAGTATGGTTTGAGAAGGGTTTTTGGAACAAATGGTACCTACCTCTAACATTTCAAGTTTTTCACCCCAGGAAGGGGTTTTGTTTTGAGTTGCTTACCCCAGGAGAGGGTTTCAAGTTTCATTCCCCAGGGGGGGTCTTCTAATGTTTTACCTCAGGAAGGGTTTTCAAGTATCTTACCCAAGAGACGGTTTAAAATTTCGCTCCCCAGGAGGGGTCTTCTGGTGTTATACCCCAGGAGGGGTTTTTCAGTATCTTACCCCAGGAGAGGGTTTTAAGTTTTGTACCACAAGAGGGGGTCTTGGTTCTTTCACCCCAAAAGGGAGTCTCTGGTCTTGCATCCCAAGAGAGGGTTTCATGTTCCATACCCCAAGAGGAAAAGTCTAGTGAGCTTCCCCAGGAGAAGGTTTTAAGTTCCATACCCCTGCAGGAGATTTCAATAAAATAAATGCCTGGAAGGTCTAACTTTCATGTTTACAGGAGTCTTGAGGTCCATTACAAAAAATGAGGCAAAGACATTAATAGAAGAATATGGAGGCAAAGTCTTTGAGAATATTAGTAATAAGATCAATTACCTAATCATGGGATATGATGGTGGAGAGTCTAAGCAAAAGTAATCAAAGGACTTAGGGACTAAAATTATTGATGAAGGTGGCCTTTTTGATTTAATAAATATCAACTCCAATTCTTCTGAATTCCTTTCTGGTTCTTCTGTTGATTTGAGTGAGGAGCTCCAATCAGGGTTAGTTGAGTCACCCAGTCTTTGGTTTAAGGAATCTCCAAGTGATATTGTCTCCAAGGAAAATTCTGAAACTCAGGACTCATGTTAAGCATTGGTGCCTATAGTCTTTGATGGAGAAGTGCCCCAATACTCAGGACTGCTTAAACATTATGACAAACTAATGAGAACCGATCCATCTTGTGGTATCACTTCCACCAATCTTGTCAAGTTTCTCATCATTAACTTCAGAGGAAGAGTTTTGGAGTGGGCTAACCCACTTATTGAGTCCAAGGATCCAATATGTGATGACCTTAAGTATTGCTCTAGACAAAAAAGAATTTACTCCTGTGGAACTGTCTTCGATTACCTTTTCTGACAAAGGTTTTAGTTTGACTTCACCACCTTCAGATATCAAACAGATGTACCACATTACTTCCGTTTCAAGACAAAACAGTATAGGAGTTATCAGTTGGGAAGAAGAGAACATCATTTCATACTAAATATCAGCTCAAAATTGGTAAATCTACAAAGTCCTCATTTTGAGTTTCGGAAATTGTTTTTCAAGCTGTGGAAGTCTAATTTTTTTCTTATGTCTTCAAACAAGATTTGTTTTCTGAGTCAAATCTTTTGATTCTTCCTTTGTTTCAAGTACTAATCTTCAAGATACAGTACATGAAATTTGCTTCTATTGAAGATTTGTTTTCAAGTTTTTAGGGAACGTCTGGTATATCTGAGATTTTTTCTACAAGGAGTTCTTGTGCATGTTTTTGGTGTTCGGAGTCCACCCTGAAAGAGGGGGGGTACTGTCAGGATGTGGCCTGGGATCAGCCTTTATTCACTGCTATACTGGTGTCTCTAGGCTCTGAGGCATGCAGATGCCAGTTGTAGTGGTGAGTTAGGGCTAATGATTCTCCCTGGGGTCTGCTTGGACTTCCATGCATGCATCCTAACTCCATCCCGGCAGTCTCCAAGCTGATCTCATGATCCTATGACCAGCTGCCTAGGGGTATTTAGGTCTGACTCCTGCAACAGGAAATTGCTGATAAACATCACGGTATGACTGCACATAGTCGTTCCTGGTGACAACCATTCTATGTTCCAGAGACTGTATTGTTTCTCTCAATATTCATGGCTTCCTGTGTGTCTCCAATCGCACCTCTGTGTATTCAGTCTCCACCTTCAGTTCAAGTTCCTGGTTTCCTGTGTGTCTCCAATTGCACCTCCTGTGTATTCAGTCCCCATCTTCAGTACAAGTTCCTGGCTTCCTGTGTGTCTCCATTCGCACCTCGGTGTATTTTGTCCCCATCTTCACTACAAGTTCCTGGCTTCCTGTGTGTCTCCAATCACACCTCTGTGTATTTGGTCACTGTGTTCAGTACAAGTTCCTGGCTTCCTGTGTGTCTCCAATCTCACATTTCTGTATTCAGGGTCTGATTCAGACCCGGACGCAAGTGGCTGTTCGCTCGTCCGCCGTACGAGCGAAAAAATGTAAATTCAAGCACTCGCTCGTATGTTCGCTCGCAGCTAATCTTCTGCCCCATATTCTCACAACCCCTCCTATAGCTAGCGAATGTTCAAAATAGCAACCGTCCGTCTCCTCTTTGGTTGCAGGGAATGCTCGCACAAGTCAAATCTGGAAGTGGCCCTGTCAGTTTTCGATTGCCTGCTATTTCATTCAGCAAACATACTTGAATCGATTAATAGCATTCACTATATTAATTAGCTTAATTGTTATTCACATATTTGCAATCCTTTTTTTTTTCAATGTCAATAAACTTTATTATTGTTAGTGTGTGTCATTGCTTCCGCAGAATATGTACAGTTGGACCAAGGGGATGGTTGTTCAAAATTAAGTTTGTTTGAATGCTACTCTTGTTCTGCGTTTTTTTTCTAGCCCGATTTTTCATCTTTTTTATTAATATTTAAATTAGCTTACGCATGTCACTGCATCAAGCCTATCATAACTCACATTATATTTGTGAGGGTGTAGGTCACATGACTCATACAATAACCAATACAATGCTTTCTGTTAATTTACAAAGTACATTAACCAATCAAAATTTTTCTAGGAACTTTATTAAAACTGTTTTGTGTAAAAAAAAATCATTGCCATCATGAGAGCCGCAGCTTTTTGTAGACGTGAGCTCCTGGTCCTCACTGATGTGATGGACCAGAGAATCACACACCAGCTGCACCCCATCAATAACCTCCGCAAGCGGCTGGCCTATGCGGAGGTGCGGCACCGCCTGCGTACGATCAGCTACCGCAGGAATATCGGCCAACTGGAAAGAAGGTGGTCTGATCTGGGGCGCAGATCCCCATGCCTGTTGGCCAATTTGCATCAGCAAATACAGGAAAGTAAGTGCTTTTTTAATTATATTTAAAATGTAAGCATACCTGCATGTGCATGTTTACTGTATAGCCCTGTTTCTTAATTTTGGACATACTTGTGTGTGCATGTTTACCGTATAGCCCTGTTTTTTGTTTTTTTTTGGTGTGTAAAATTGTTGAAACAAAAAATTAAATATGTAATAATTTAAATTGTTCAACATCATTTAGGGGCTAAGCGCAGACTACAATGTCTCCAACGTCATCGACTTCGGGCTTGTCTCCTATACCCCACTCCCACCCAAACCTCCTCTGCCCATTCTTCCCCAAATTCCCCATCCAACCCAGACCTGGCCGACCGTGAGGCCCCTCCCTCTCCTCACATTCCCATCTCTCCCAATTCACACTCCCCTCAACCCCCCTCTCTTTTCCTCACCCTCAACTTCCTCCCAAATCACCCCTCCTCCATCCCTGCTGCACTGGCCCACCTCTGATGAGGACAATTTTGGGGCTCCAGGACCAGGCACCATTATGACCGGTATGTTTCCCTTTAAAACTATGGCTGTTTTTTCATTATTTTGATTTTGGTTGATGTTGTCCTATTGCCTGTGCAGTTCAAAATCGTAAAGTATTTCTAATGGTTTTGATATATATCTTTGTGAAACAATGTCTAGGATGTTTTCCCCTTACACATATGACACATGTCCAAACACTCATACTTGTGTCTTTCTTGTTTACGGTACCAACAAATGTTGTATTTTTACATAGTTGTAACTCACTTTTATGTTATTTTTGCCAAATATTTTTTGTCTTTGTTTTTCGACAATCTTTTCATTTGGCATTCCTTTTGTTTTGTAGGTTTTTTTTGTCACCTTTTTTTGTATAGTATGATTTTTTAGTTGTTTTTTCACATATAAATTAAGGTGTCATTTTAGTAATATGCCCATTTTTTTTACCCACAGAGGACCAGAGGCGTAACGAAGAAATGTATGCAGGCTTGCAGAATTTGAGGGGCCATGTAGTTGCCATGCTTGTGGCCTTGGATCACATCTTGGCGCGCCTGCGCCACTAATTATTTTATGTTTCCCTCCAAAAATGTTTAAAAAATAAAATTTATTTTGATTTATTTAAGTCTCATTCCTTGTGTGTAAATCTTAGATTGTTGAACCTCACATAAGTCTACTATTTGTCCCTGATTTTTAAAGAAATGTAAATGTGTTTGTCGAAAGCTCAAGTAAGTATGTAAGCTTACTTAACAATACCAATAGGTTTGGAGAAGTAACCTCAAAATGTGATTATTTTTTGGTGTGGGTAATGTTAAATTTAAAGCTACCTGCTTAGGCCTACAATTGCAAACATACTGATTCACCATAATACCTTTGGTGTTTGTTTTTAGCAACAAAGCAGGGTACTAAACTTTTCCAAATAAGAACTTACAATATTAGGCATTAAGCAACTTTGCATTTTTAGAAACAGGTTACACTTGGTTGTAATTTACAATGGAAATCGTTGGTCAATGTAAAATAAAATTTTAATACACAAATAATAAACACCAAGTGAATACACACAATAAATACAAAAATTCAAAACACACACACACGTCAAAACACAACAAAACCCCCCAAAAAACAAAATCAGGATCTGTTTGAAGAAGGAGCATGCCAACATGAATCCACAAATGAGGAGAAGAAATCATTGTTCCCGAAGTTATATCCAATGTGTCCACATAAAGTCATTTGTGTTGATCAGGTAGTAGGAATGTTTTTTTATGGTCATTTTATGGATTAAAAACAAAACAAAAAAAATTAGTTAAAAGTGTACTTTAAAATATTACATGTCTACATTGTGGCATTTTTAAACATTATGAGGAAATAATTACCTAAAAAATCTGGCCACAACTTCATCGCGTATGGCCCCCCACATACTGACCAACCTCGGTGGGGCTGTCCTCAGGCAAGGCATCCTCTGGCTTCATTGGGACACCACTTCTTATGGCAATGTTGTGAATTATCCCACACAGGACCACAATTTTTGAAACCATAGCCAGCAAATACATGAGGTCGCCACCAGAGCAGTGGAGGCATCTGAATCGGCCTTTTAAAAGGCCGATACAGCACTCCACCACCTGCCTGGTGGCTGTAAGTGCGGATTTATACTCACTTTGTGGCCCTGCTGTGGGAGCCAAATAAGGAGTGAACAGCCAGGGCGTGCAAGGGTAACCACTGTCTCCTGTGAAAACAGATAAAAAAACATCAGGACCATTGTGTAACAAGCTTTGCATTGGTTTCAACAGAAGGTGTCAACTTACCCAGAAGCCACGCATCTCCAGCTTGTAGGTTGTTTAATTTGTGTCACATCCCTGATTGCCGGATGACGAAGGAATCATGTGCACTGCCGGGGAATTTGGCATTCAGGGACAGGATCTGGAGGGAGGCATCACATACCACCATTACATTCATTAAGTGAAAGTGTTTGCGGTTCCTAAATATAGCCTCCAGCCTTGCTGGAGGCTGAAGTGGTATGTGAGTGCCATCCGCAACCCCTATGATGTGTGGGAAGCCAGCTATTTGATAAAAATTAAACTTTGCCACATTAAGGGAACCCATATCCAATGGCATTTTAATAAAATGATGGAGGTGTTTGAAAAGGGCCTCCATCACTGCCCTCAGGATCCTTGAAAAGGAGGATTGGGAAATTCCAGCGACTATTCCCACAGTGGTTTGAAAGGATCCTGAGGCACAAAAATGTAACACCGACATTAATTGCTTAAGTGGTGGTATTGCTGTAGGACTGTCAATTTGCCATTCAAGATCACTCTCTATTAATGAGAGAGTGTCTATGATGAGTTGTGGCGGAAGACGGTAGCACCTTAACACCTCATCATCTGGCATTCCAAAAAGGGTGACACGTGTTCTATATATCTGGGGCCTTGCATGCCTACGAGGCCTACACCTGGGATGAAATTGAGGTTGGTCGGGTTCTGGAACCATGGCCAATATACTACGACCAACATCAACCTGAAATGTTAAGCAAGGTAGTTATAGGTTTAGACAAATGTGTTAAGAAACATATACTTATCTTTTCCAAGAAAACCAAAGATACTTACTGGCCTGACACGTGTCATGGGCAAATCAACCTACATTTCAAAATTTTAAAATTTTAAAGATATTAATTTAAAAAACTATGATTTTAAAAAAAGTTTGTATTCTATAAAATAGAGGAGGGAGCACACATTAGTTCTCAAAATAGTACACTACATTTAGTGGTAAGACATGATTTTACATAAAAAAATTTAAAACACAATAGTTCGCTAAATAGTACGCTCATTTTAAAGTTAAATAAGGTTACATTAGTTTGCTAAATAGTACGCTACTTTTAAAGTTTAATAAGGTTACATTAGTTCGCTAAATAGTATGCTACTTTTACAGTTAAATAAGGATACATTAGTTCACTAAATAGTACGCTACTTTTACAGATGAATAAGGATACATTCGTTCGCTAAATAGTACACTACTTTTACAGTTAAATAAGGATACATTAGTTCGCTAAATAGTACGCTACTTTTACAGTTGAATAAGGATACATTAGTTCGCTAAATAGTATGCTACATTTAGTGGTAAGACATGATTGTTCACAGAAAAAAGACAACATTACTTAGTGAAACATATGCTAAGACCAACACATCGAATTTGTAAAATCATGAAACCAAAAACACTTACCAAAAACAGACAAATATCCCAAAGTTCAAAAACTTCACTCGGTCACTGCCAAAATAACTGTAAAACCAAAATAAAATTAGAAACAAATGTAAACTATGTACTATTATTTTTTACGGTGGTTTTTTTAAATACTTACTCAAAAATGCAAATCAAAGAAGCTGAAAAATAAAAAAAACAGAAAATACGAAGAAAAAAAAACCAAAAGATCAAAATAAACCAGTCCACCTTCTACAAACCAATCGGCCACAATCAACTCCAACGCTAAACCTCCAACAATCAAAACATGCCACCTCAACTCGAGTCACAGCAAGCCATAAATAGGCTTTATTTTCCCACTCAAATTAAGGACGGCCAATAGGAGCGCACAAGAATGATGCGGCCGAATAATGCTGACGCATGTATAAAAATGTCACTGAAGGCCAAAATCGGTCTGCTATATTGACCAAAAAAAGTACAGAGCAGCAAAGTACTAGCCAACAGGCACCATGTAAGTGTTTTTTTTTTTAAGGGAAAATGCGTATGTTTAACATTACATTTTAAAACATTTTACTAAAAATAATTTTTAACATTTTAAAAAAAAGGTGTGGAGGATGCCATGGAAGAAGCTGCTGGCCCTAGTTGGCAAACTAGGGCCAAAAAAAAAGGCAGCCACAATTCACAAGGAAGGAGATGGAGGTTTTGGTGCAAATGTGCAATGACAACCTGGCACAGGCACCAATGAATATGGGTGCAAACCAGAGATGGAAACTGTGGGAAGACATTGCCAGTGGTGTAAATGGTGTGGGTGAGTTTGAACATTCAACCCGGGAGGTCAAACGCCGGTACGTAAAAACGACATTTTAGTAAAAAGTGTTTACAGGTCAAAATATTGCAGGAATAATGCCAAACTTTAAACCAACAGATGGAGCAACTTCAAATATCAGCTTAAACAAAAACTGGCTGATAGGGCTAGGCATGCAGGGGGGACATGTGGGGGTCCCACCCCTGTGTCACTTGAGCTCACAGATTTGGAGGAGCTAGCCCAGGGGTGTGTGCATGATGAGGAGGTGTTTGGCATGTCGAACATGGATACCGGCATGCCAGACTTTGCGGCTCCTCATGTTGCCCCAGGTAAATGTTGTACAGTTACCAACTCAGAAATGTGTTTTTGACAATATGTAGATTATAATTTTACTCTTTTCTCTTTTTTCTCACAGAGACACAGGCGGATGATTCTGCTCCAGAGGTGAGCTTTGGCCGCAGAATTTCTTCAGGCTCTGCAGGGGAGGAAGCAGTAGATCCGGTTGGGGACCCTGTGGCAGACAGACCAGGGCATTCCCCCTCACAGGCAGTGGCCCTCCTCTCTGATCTCAATGGTAAAACAGATCAGCAGACCGAGATTCTGCTGAGGATGGACACCAATCTGCTACGGGTGGCGGACGCCCTGGAGCAAAGTGCTGTGGCCAACGTGACCATTGCTAAGGCCCTTTGCGGAAAATACTGGGGCCAACGTGTGAATAGCAAATGCCCTCAAATGCAGCTCATTTGCCAGCACACATTGTAGCCGCCTCCATTCCTGCCGGAACATCAGGATCCTCCACCTCTGGCACAACAACAGCCATCCCTCCAAATGTGCCTAGCCCTATGCCTAGTCCAGAGGCCACAACATCTGCCTCTGGCCAGCCGAAGGACTTCCTGGACCCATTCAGGCTCCCTCCAACCACCTGCCAAATGGCCTAAAAGGTGATGACAGCACTGGCTAATTTCCCCACAATCCATCTCTGTGTTTTCCCCATATTCCTGCATGGCAAAAAACTTCCATCTCCTTTCTTGTGAATTGCTTTATTTGTTTTAATTCTGTTCAAATGCCACTTATTTTGTGGGTGTGTGTGCAAAATGATTGTAGATTTTGTCCCATGAAAAAAAATATGTTTACTTTAAAAAAAACTTGACACAAAAATAAACAAAAAATTACTACACTTTGGAAACAAAATTGCAAAAATCTATTGTTGATTTATTCACAAACTGGTGAAAAGGTAATTCCTCTAACAAACTTACAAACAGTACAACGGAAATATAAACATTTCATATTTTGCCTAAAAAATAAGGGTTAAAATCAATTTATTAGTTTTAATTAACAGTTATCCAAAAAAAAAGGACGATTGGTTTCTTGGTCCTTAAAAAAACAAACAAACATGCATACAATATTGTTTGTCTACAAAATAAACACTTAGAAAAATATGTAAAAAGCACTCAAAAAACCCAAACATTTGTTAACTAATTGATTGTATGCCCCAGAAATTTGCAGCAGAGTAGTTCACCTGCGTTCGGTTTTTAACTACTAAAAAAGGTCTATTTGCGAAACACCTTAGAAGCAGTTTAGCAATTGAAAGTTAATTGTTTTTGGCCCTCATTCAGACCCACTCGCAAGCGGGTGCACGTACGTTAGGCGTACGTACAAAAATATTTAAATTCAATGGCTCGCTCGTATTTTCGTTCGCATCTAAAATTCCTCCTTAAACTCTGACGACCCCTCCTCTAACTAACGAGCGTACGAAATAGCGAGCATACATCCCCGAAATGGCTTGAAAGGAACGCACGCACACGTATAAACAGGAAGTGGCCTTGTCAGATGTCGATTACCTGCTCCTTTATTCTGCCTACCTCCATCAATCGTATCATGCCAATCAATGTATCAATTAGCTTAATTGTTTGTTTTTTTTCAACACAATGCAAGAAACTTTACTCTTGTCCGTGTTTGTGTTTACCCGCAGAATACGTACGGATGAAACATTCGCTTTTATTGTTCAAAAAACATGTGAACCACAATTAAACAATTGTACTATTGCTGTGGATCCCCGCATATTTCCCTGGGTTCATTTCTTTATTTAAATTTGCTTACGCATGTCACTGCATCAAGCCTATCCTAACTCTCCAGAGATTTCTGGCCCTGTCGAACACATGACTCATACACTAACCAATAAAATTGCTCCTGTTAATTTCCAAAATACATTAGCCAATCAGAAAATTTTTACACACTTTATCAAAAATGATTTTTAAGAAAAACACCATTGCCATCATGAGAGCCTCCGCATTCACCAGGCGTGAGCTGCTGGTGCTTACGGAGGTCATGGATCGCCGGATCACCAGCCAGCCTCAACCCATGACCAACCGGCAGAAGCGCTCCGCGTATGCGGAGGTATGGTCCCGCCTGCGGTCCTTCGGCTCACACCGCAACATCGGGCAGCTGGAGCGCAGGTGGTCCGACCTGCAACGGCGAACGCCCCGCTTGCTGGCATGCTTTCGCATGCAGATCCTGGCAAGTAAGTGTTATGTATTGTGGTTTTAATGTTTGTGTTTGTGGGGCAAACTGCGTGTGCATGTTTTCCTGTCTGTTCTATTTATTATTTGTACTCATATCTGCGTCTGTATGTTTTCCTGTCTGTTCTATTTATTATTTGTACTCATATCTGCGTCTGCATGTTTTCCTGTCTGTTCTATTTATTATTTGTACTCATATCTGCGTCTGCATGTTTTCCTGTCTGTTCTATGTATTATTGGTACTCATATCTGCGTCTGCATGTTTCCCCTCGATTTCTGATTTTTTAATTCTACTGCTATTTTTTTTTTATTTTTATTTTTTTTTTTTGTTTGGTTGCCCGGATTTGTCCATAAACTAAACGCAATTTCTTTGACATATTTTAGGGGGACAGCCAAGACTCCGCCATCAACGTCCTTCCAGATGGCGTTCCCGCCCACTCTCCCCAACCCCCAGCCAACACTCCACCCCAAATCTTTCCCCTATTCCCCACTCCTCCCCATCCTTCCCAGACCCTCTCCCGGAAATGTCGGGCCTCCTTCCCCTCCGTCCCACTTCCCCCTCTCCTCCACCCACCCCTCTTCCAATTACCCCCTCCCCGGAGTCCAGCATAACTCCGCCCCATTCTTTGGGGAATGACGGATCCTCCGAGGAGGATCATGGAGGTTTGGCCGGAGCTCCCGATTTGTCTCCCGGTATGTTTTTAAATTTTTTTTTTTAAAGCACAAACTGTTTGTATGTAATCATGTGTCGTGCCTTTCTTCGTGTTTTTGTGGCTTGACTTTTGTTGATTGTGAAGGTTTGCCTTTACCTCTTCCTGGTGATTTAAGCATACACATATCATACCTGTGGGAATTTGTACCTAGGCCTTGTATTTTTGCCAGCCCACCCTTTTTATTTCTGTTTTTGGGTTTAGGAGTGATTTGGTTTTTTTTTTATATTTTTCTGTGGATTCCCTATTGTTGTATTAACCCACACACTTTTCTCACCCACAGAGGAACAGAGGCATCGGCAAGAGGTGGCGGATGTTGTGGGGCACATGCGCCAACATGTAATCGGCCTTCTGGTGGCCCTCGACCGGCTGTCTGGCCTCCTTCGGCATTAGATTTTTTTTTTTGGTTCTATTTTCCAAATAAATTTATTAAGACAAATATACGTTGTGGCTCATTTTTAAAAACCAAAACCAAGATAGTTTAGCCTGACATAAGTAGACTGTTCCTGCAAGGATTTCCCTTTTTTAAAAGTTAGATTGTGTTTTGTCTTTGTATGTCAAACAGACACCAGAAACACATAACAGTAACAATGTCATTTCCCTTTTTGGGTGTAGTGTCAATTACAGATTTCTACATTTTCCAGGTTCCTACTTGGTGCGCAAGCTGCTTAGGCCAATCTTACAAATCCCAAGGTTGGGCCAGGCTTCCTTTTGGTGTGGATTGGGAAGCTGAAAACATATTTCAGTTTTGCTCAACTGGCGTCAGTACTGGTTTACCCCTTAGTCAAATGTAACTTGTGTTAACCTGGTTACACTTGCTGTTAACGTCCCAAAAAAGGAAGACCATTTCACTCTTCAAACATTTATTCACAACATAACAAAGAAAACAAAGTGGTCACTCTAAAAAAAAATACACTGGTTGACGAAGGACCATGCCAACATGATTCCACAAACATGGCGTTGCGATATGGGTTCCAGAATATATGCCCAAAAGGACCAGATCCAGGTTTGGTAAGGGTAGCAGGAAGTAGTGAGCATTGGAGTGCCAAAGATTATGTGAACAAACAGAAGATGGTGAGAAAAATAAAAATAAATTAGATGTTCGCCAAAAAACACAAACACATTAGGTATAAACACTGGAGTTTTGTTCAAACTTACCTAAAAAATCTGGCCACCACATCATCGCGTATGGCCCCCCCACATACTGACCTTCGACCAACCTCGGGGGGGCCATCCTCAGGTAAGGCATCCTCTGGCTGCATTGGGACACCACTCCTTATGGCAATGTTGTGAAATATCCCACACAGGACCACAATTTTCGACACCATATCCGGCACATACATGAGCTCGCCACCAGAGCGGTGGAGGCATCTGAATCGGCCTTTTAAAAGGCCGATACAGCGCTCCACCACTTGCCTGGTGGCTGTAAGTGCGGAATTATACGCACTTTGTGGCCCTGGTGTGGGAGCCAAATAAGGAGTGAGCAGCCAGGACATGCAAGGGTATCCACTGTCTCCTGTGAACAAAAATAGACCACATCAGGAACACTGTGTATCAAGCTTAACATTGTTATGTACTAAAGGTCTCCACTTACCCAGAAGCCACGCATCACCAGCTTGTAGGTTGGTTAATTTCTGCCATATCCCTGATTGCCGGATGACGAAGGAGTCATGAGCACTTCCGGGTAATTTAGCATTCAGGGACAGGATCTGGAGGGAGGCATCACATACCACCATTACATTCAGGGAGTGATAGTGTTTCCTGTTTCTAAATATTGCCTCCAGCCATGCTGGAGGCTGAAGTGGTATGTGAGTACCATCCACAACCCCTATGATGTGTGGGAAGCCAGCTATTTGGTAAAAATTGGCCTTGGCCACACTAAGGGCACCCATATCCAAAGGCATTTTAATAAAATGATGGAGGTGCTTGAAAAGTGCCTCCATCACTGCCCTCAGGATCCTGGAAAAGGAGGATTGGGAGATGCCCGCCACTATTCCCACCGTTGTTTGAAACGATCCTGAGGCACAGAAATGTAACACCGCCATAAATTGCGTCAGTGGTGGTATTGCTGTTGGACTGTCAATTTGCCGCTCAAGATCACTTTCTATTAATGAGAGAGTGTCTATGATGATTTTGGGAGGTAGACGGTAGCGTCTTAAAACCTCATCATCGGGCATTCCAAAAAGGGTGACACGTGTTCGAAATATCTGGGGCCTTGCATGCCTACGATGCCTACGCCTGGGACGAGTTTGAGGTTGGTCGTCTTCCGGGAGCAGGGCCAGAACAATTCGCCCCAGATCTACCTGAAATTCAAAGTTTACAATGTAAGGCTTTTGACCCACCCCAAAAGTAAGAAAAAACAACTTAGCTTTCTGATACCATCCATAGCTGCTTACATGCCGGGGTATTGTCATGATACGTATAAACTGTAAAAAAGCCAACAATGAGACTTCAAAAATTTAGAGGGTGTTTTTTTTGTTTAAAAATTGTTGCAAGCCAACACAGAAAATAGCGGAAAAAAACATTTGGCCATCGATGAAAACGACATTGCACACCGTACGTCAAATAGGGTTCAAATGGACCCAAAAAATGGAAAAGGGAAAAGCAAAACAGGATTATATGATGAATAAGCCGTCAAAAATGCGGTAATTAATTCGCAAATGCAAGTCACTACACCAACAGTCAAAAATGCGGTAATTAATTCGCAAATGCAAGTCGCTACACCAACAGTCAAAAATGCGGTAATTAATTCGCAAATGCAAGTCACTACACCAACAGTCAAAAATGCGGTAATTAATTCGCCAATGCAAGTCGCTACACCAACAGTCAAAAATGCGGTAATTAATTCGCAAATGCAAGTCACTACACCAACAGTCAAAAATGCGGTAATTAATTCGCAAATGCAAGTCGCTACACCAACAGTCAAAAATGCGGTAATTAATTCGCAAATGCAAGTCGCTACACCAACAGTCAAAAATGCGGTAATTAATTCGCAAATGCAAGTCGCTACACCAACAGTCAAAAATGCGGTAATTAATTCGCAAATGCAAGTCGCTACACCAACAGTCAAAAATGCGGTAATTAATTCGCAAATGCAAGTCACTACACCAACAGTCAAAAATGCGGTAATTAATTCGCAAATGCAAGTCACTACACCAACAGTCAAAAATGCGGTAATTAATTCGCAAATGCAAGACAAAAAATGGACTTACCCAACTAGAATATATAAGATTTCCACAAAAAACTTCTTTGGGTCCGAAAACCAAAAAAAACTAAAAAAGATTAAATGAGTGTTAAACAAATTAACGAACCACAAAACAGAAGAATACACCAATTGGCCACAAATTTGAATGCACAAAACTTACCAAATCAGGAAAGGATGTGGAAAAAATGAAAAAAATGCGAACGGAAAAACCAAAGAAATGTAGCAAAAACAAACAAAAAACCAACTCTGCCAAATCCTCCAACCGCAAACAACCAAATCCAAACCACTTAACCGACAACACTCCAACAACCCCACCTCGACTCCACACACACCAAGCCATAAATAGTGTTTATTTTCCCACACAAATTAAGGATGAATCATAGGGACGCACAATCAATGATGCGGCCGCAAACTAAGGACGCATGTATAAATACGTCACGAAATCACATAGAATTTCTGGATGATTTCATGCTGGAAGCAGAGACATGGCTTCAAACCAGGGAAACAATGGTCAAAATTGCGGCGGTAAGGCCTTCATGCATTTTGTGTCAATGATTCTTTTAAAACATAATATTGTGCAAGTTGTGAAGTGGCTAAATCTGCATATTTACCCAAATAGGTGAGGAGGATGACATGGAAGAGACTGCTGGCCCCAGTCAACCCGCCAAAGCTGGCAAAAAAAAAGGCAGCCACATTTCACAAGCAAGGAGATGGAGGTTTTGATCCAGAAGTGCGTTGACATCCTGCCCCAGGCAGCCAGGAATATGAGCCAAAGCCAGAAGTGGAGAATGTGGGAGGAGGTCGCCGTTGCTGTCAATAGGGTGGGTGATTATGTCCGTCTAGCCCGGGATGTCAAACGGCGGTAAGTAAACACTTTCCCATCCTATAAACAAACCCCATTGTATAAAAAAGGATAATGGTTCCAAATTCATTCCACAGATGGGCAGACTTCAAATATCGTCTCAAACAAAAACTTGCCGACAGGGCTAGGCATGCAAGGGGGACAGGTGGGGGTCCCACCCCTGTGTCATTGGAGTTGACAGACTTAGAAGAGATGGCACAGGGGTGTGTGCAGGCTGTGGAGGTGTTTGGCGTGTCAAACATGGATACGGACATGCCAGACTTTGCGGCTCCTCATGTTGGCCAAGGTAAGTCTTGTGATGTCACCAACTCAGAAATGCTATTGTGCCAATATGTAGATTCTAATGTGAGTCTTTTCTCCAATTTCCTAACAGAGACAGAGGCGGATGAGTCTGCTCCAGAGGGGAGCCTTGGGCGCAGAATTTCTGCTGGCTCTGCAGGGGAGGAACCAGTACATCCGGCTGAGGACCCTGCAGAAGCCAGTCCAGGGCGTGCCCCCTCGCAGGCAGTGGGCCTCCTCACAGAACTCAATTTTAAATCGGATTTCCATACGGAGATTCTGCAGAGGATGGACGCCAGTCTGATACGGGTGGCTGAGGCCCTGGAGCAAAATGCTGCGGCCAACGTGACCATTGGTCAGGCCCTGGCGGAAAATACCAGGGCCAACATCCGCATCGCCGATCCCCTGGAGCAGCTCGTTCACCAGCACATGGTGGAGCCAACCTCCCTTCCTGCCGGAACATCCGGATCCTCCACCTCTGGCACAACATCAGCCAATCCTCCAAATGTGCTTAGCCCTGTGCCTAGTCCAGAGGCCACAACATCTGCCTCTGGACAGGCCAGCCCGATGGCATCCCGGACCCGGTCTGGCGTCCACCCTCACCCAGCCAAACGGGCGAGAAAACGGTGACAGCAATGGCGACTTTTCCCACACTCCTTCTGTGCTTGGCTCATATTCCTTTCTGGTCAAAACTTCCCTCTCCTTTCTTGTGAAATGTTTTTAAATTTTGTATTTACGCTTATGTTAGTAGTTATGTTATATTTTTTTTTGGATCAAATATCTTGGCCACAAAAAAAGGCAATACAATATTAGGCCAATTTGTTTGTGTGTAAACAATAAATTAAAAACAAAACACTGACATTGTATTGTGACATTATTGTACAAATGGGTTACATTTAATCCTGGCCTTAAAGGCAAAAACTGACCCTCTTTAAAAAAAAAAAAGGCCTCTTTAAGGAACGTTTCAAAAATCACATAGCGATGCAAATTCCACAGTAAACCAAAAAAAAGGGGAGCTAATTAAAAGATGATGACATTATTGTTACAATAGGCCATAACCACCAAATTGTGGCCAAAATAAAACCCCAAAAATGTACGCTAATTGATTGTGTAATCATGACATTAGCAGCTCTGATTTCCACCTGCGTACGCTTTTGTGCTATCCCAATAAACTGCTTTCCAAACACATACCAAGCCGGATTTCAATCCAACACTAATTACTTTACTGACCAGCCGCGATTAATCGCTGCACCATCGTGGAGTCCCGGGATGGAGGAGAAGGCCATCGCCAATGTGGTCGAGTAATCCTGACCCTAAGCTGTGCGAGCATTTTGAAGGGAAAGCGGATGTTTCAGTGACGTATGAGACGGTCCGAACACATTTGACGTTCGCATCTGCTAATGTATGTACGCCCCAAAAACGCCTCGCCACGCCTGCGTTTTTTCATCTCCACCCCCGTCAACACCCAAAAACGCCCTGTTCTGTCAATCACATTTGACATGTCACTTCCTGTACGCTATTTTAGGAACGAGAGAAAAAAAGCTCGCAATCTGCCGTACGCACATGCGCAGTGTAACACCGACGCATGCGCGGTTAGTCAACATCGGAACGCAACGAGCGTACTGTTGTTAACGTGCGGCTCTGAATGAGGGCCTATGTTTGTTTTGTTTTTCTGTTTTCTTTGAGATTTACATCGTGGGATTTACACGAAGACACTGCAAGGATAGACTGTGTGTTTGGACCTTATGGACTTGGTCTTAAAATCCCTGCTGTAAAAGTTGTTACACTGAAGGCGCCGCTCCTTCACCCCCCCTTTTATCTACATTATTTTGGTGATTTTTTAAAATAGATCACACATTGGAAAGTGCGGCAGCCACCTTAAATAGGGAGTGTTTTTGAGACATTTTATGTGGTTTATTTTAATTCACTATTTTTTCTATTTTATTATATCACATATATTGTTTATGAGCTTTGTGTGCCACTTATACCATTCCATATTATATATATATATATATATATATATATATACACACACACATACACAGATATATATATATATATATATATATATTTTAATCTATCTCTATCTATCACAGGTTAATAGCAAGTATGCTCAGGATATTGTTAACATTATTTTTAACTCAAAATGTACACTTTACCAAAATTATTCTAAAAAATGTTGGGTTTATAACAAAACTGTTAGTGGGTGTGTGTATATATGAATATATATAAGGGCACCCACTATTACTATTTGAGGAAGAGTGCCAAGCATCTCGCTATTTGAATATATATATATATATATATATATATATACATCTATAGCAAATGAACGAGGCGGCACTAGAGGACTTTATCCATGTTTAATCATATACGATTACGATTAAACATGGATAAAGTCCTCTAGTGCCACCTCGTTCATTTGCTATTAGTTGTTTACTAAGGAGGGCACAGAGACAAGCTGTTGAAGGGAATGAGGAGTGCCGAGCCGATGCCAATATATATATATATATATATATATATATATATAGATATATATATGTATATATGTATATATATATATATATATATATATATATATATAAATACTCACACTTTAAAAGCAAGTACGGTCAGGTTTTTTTCACATTTATTTTCTATCAAATCTTCTTTTTTCCTAATAGGCCTTAAAGAAGATTACGTTTCTTTCAAAGCTGTGTATGTGTGTGTGTGTGTGTGTGTGTGTGTGTATTATACACACACACACATTAGCACCATGTATACTCTGGTTATTACCAAATTACAATTAATTTAATATAGTTACTGGACTGAAAAAACAACATTTAATAATGATTTCATTTTGCAATGGGATCAGGGCATCCACCACCACCCTTGTTCACATTGCCAAATGTGAACATACAGGCTGAATGTACTATCTGGCACATTCAGGGAAACCAGCTCCGAAAGGAGCCCGTCCCTGTGATGTGTCTGGAGTACATGCGGGACTGCAGCGCATGCGCAGTCCTGCGGGCTGCACATGAGCAGCCCCCAAATGCCGACAAAAGGATCTAGGAGATCTCTCCGCCGGCTGAAATGCGGTAGGTACCCATAGGCTACAGTGGCTAATGCTATCTTGAGATGGCGTTATATGCTGGGGACAATATCGGGAGTGCTTTGCATTCCCAATATTGATAATTTTTCCAGCATCGCATCCCCCATAGAAACCTATGGGGGATGCGGCTGCGGGCAGCAATGGACGGATCACAGTAGGTTTTGGAGATACCTGCTGCGGTCCCTCTTTCATACATGCGGATGGATACTTAAAATTTTAAGTACATACTGCAAAACAGGTGCTTTCGGGGACATTACATTAAAGAAACATTAATAAGTCGCCCCCTATGTCTTGTCTACCACAAGTAAAGGACCTTAATACAAAACTGTAGTTTGTAGCTGATTTTGCATACATCCCTTTAACATTTGGAGGCACACAAGCCTCATACAAATGACCCATGTGTGCCTCAAAAAAAAAAAAAAACTTGCAAAATCAACCACAGAGTACATTAACCAAATATAATATCTGAAAAGTTAAAAAACACCCATAAATTACTTCTATAAATCTATTGGAATAAAATGAAACAGAAACAGTAATGAAAAAAAAGAAGATTTTTATTTTTAAAAAGATTGTAAATTGAGCAATAAGAAAAAAATTATTGAGACATTTAAAGATCATATTTATAAATTTTTTTTCTAAACACTTTCTTGAAGATGTTTTATTTCTTGGGGGTCTTTTATTCAGAACAGCTAGTAATCTCTAAAAAAAAAATGAAGAAACCACACATATTAGATCAGAAGATTAACTTTTAAAACATAATTTTACAAATAAACATCCGGATAAAAGACTAACATATAGTGAATATGTACATTAATACTCACCAATGTATAAATATTCAAAATGGGTGTTTTCTTGAAGTTTTCCCCAAATAACGTACTTGAAAGACGGTTCACATAATATGGCTCCCGGGGAAAAAAAAGACAAAACAAAGAGAAAAAACTTAAATGATTTGTTTACAAAAATACACACAAACAATAATAACATACAATCATATGATAAAAAAATAAATTTAAAAAAATTAGAAAGTGGGCTCAGAAAGCAAGTTTATGACCATTTTGCAAATAAGTCAATATTTTGGGAGCTGTCATAATTTACCCACTTCACATACAATCCCATGTATGTATTCGAAATGCCCAAAACTCACATTACTTAACCTGTTTTGAGGGGGGGTATGGAAGGAAATTACATGTTAATTAAAATAACACATTCAATAAAAAAAAGAGTGATACAACCTGATATTTTTTAGGAAATTAATATCTTCATGAGGGTCCTTCATCCTCCTGTTCTGACAACAGCTCCTGGTGGCTTGGGCGTTGTTGGACAACGTGGTCTTGATGGCTGTGCCGGTGCTACCTGTTGGTAGAAATATGCTGGTTGATGAAACTGCCTGGCCTCCTGACCATGCCATGGCTATTGCGTTGAATGGACATAGGCACGAGGAGATGCTTGAAACGTTGTTGTCCTGTGCGTTCCAAGGTACATCATCATGTTCTGTGTGATTTGTTGAAGAGATGTGGCAATGAGGCTGTTGCTCTTGGCGATGTCTCTCTGTGATGTGGCTTGGCATTCTGCATTTTCAGCCATCCTATTGAGTGCGGTGGTCATGACAGACAGCTGATGTTCAATTCCACGAAATCGCTCCAGGCTTTCTAGATGTTCCTGTCTTCGCTGTCTTTGATCCTCTTGATATGCTTCCGAAAGTCTTTGAATGCTTGCATCCAACTGTTACAGTCTTCGGTCCACAACATCCCTGAAGCAGTTCTTGCAATCTTCAATGTCTTGAGCCAGTTCCACAATCTTGTCCACTTGTGCAGGTGGAAGGGTCTGTTGAAACTCAGCCACTACTTGAAATTGTTGAACTTGGATTAAAAAATAAAATAGAAAAATTTATAGAAAAATTTACAAAATATACATTACAACAACAATAAAAATACAAAAAAAAATTATCACCTGTTTTAATAAAAAAAAACAATATGCAAACGGTCACTGTAAGTGAAGGTGGATCAATTTGATATGCCTATGGCCATGAGCCCTTATACGGTAACATGTCGGTTACATCCCAGAACATTAGCGCCCTGCTTGTCCATAGTCACGTTTATCACTATCAAAATGTTTTTGCAAAAAAAACCCCCTTGTGGTAGGGAATTGTCACCCGCAACCCCGAGTGATCTTCCTGTTGTAATAGAGCTGGGACTTCACTACTGACATGTCAGTAGGGACACCCAAAAAACAGGACTTTCTTATGAAAAGTCTAAATTACACCAGCCACCCCCCTAGACGACCTAAAAGCAGGTGGTGAATAGTGAAAGGAAAACCTGCCCCCCATCTTGCAGTTAGTCCCACTGAAAGTTTTCAAACCATTAGCTAAACTGCTTCCACACATAATCAGAAGGCTAGACATGCTCAGTGATAATCTTTGGAACCGCTTGAGAGTGCTATGTGGTCGCAAGCGGCTGACAATAAGGCAAATTTAACATTAAAAAAAATAAATAAATAAATATTGACCCTGACATAGGTATTTTGTGTGCTTGTTTTGTAACCCAAAAAAACGATAGCCTTGAATTTTTAAGACCCATATTAAAAAAATAAAAACAAAAATTAAAAACTCATTTACATTTCAAGATATGTTTGGAACTTACCAACTGTTGTAGGTCTCAAAGGCGTAATTTGTTCAACATCCACATCCTCTTCATCCTGTGATTCCAGTAGATCCGGTCTGAAGTATGGTCCAATATTTGATGCTAGTCCTCCACTTGTTGATGGTCCAACGTTTTCTATAGAAAAGTGTTTGCAATTACTTTTTTTAAAGACAATTATTTAGAAGATTGATGAATAAATAAAAAATATGCATAATGATTTTTAAAAAAACATGTCCTAAAAATATATAAAAAAAAACTAGTTATAAAATTAACAAAACTTTACAATTACATACATTTTACCCCAAAAACATCTTACCTAATGGTTCCAAGGAGTCTTGCACACCTATGCCCAAATCTTCTTGTTGTTGTTCACGATCTTCCGGGGTATCTTCCAATCCAGATCCTCTTGTATTTTCTTCAAAAGTTGACTCTTCTAATTTTAAGTAGTGTTACAATTAATCATAACTAGGGGTTGTAAGATTATATAATAAAATACAGATAAACATTCAACACAAATCAGTATTAAAAATATGTTTTACGATTAACTTTGCAGGATCCTCCAGGGAGACCTTAAACCTTGAGCAAATCACACATTTTATTTATTAATTATACATTTGCTCATGCATCCAAAAAATAAAGACTAAAAAAATAAAAAATTCATTTCTAAAGCTAAGCAAACTACTCACTATTAGTAAGCAATCAACTTTTTTGTGATAATGTTAAAATGTTACCCTCAATCCTTGTGACACTTTGGGGTCTTTGTTCCACTGATTGTGTGATGCTGACATCTGTTCTTTATTTTTCTGGTCCTCTGATCCTGGCGGTCTTGTCTGCTGAAGTGAGAGGAATCTTCTTTGGTGGTTTTTGTGCTATAGTTTGGTGTAGAAATTTACATTATAACCAAAAACATTTTCATTTGTGAAAAAAAAACAAAAAACATTAAACATTATTTATTTCAACTGTGGTCCCTCTGGGCACATCAGGAGCAATCATACTTGTCCTCCAAACTGTGGTTCCTGCTCCTGTGTCTTCTGTTCTACCTTCAGCATTCTCTTGTCTTCTTTGAGGTCTTGTTTCTATTTTTGTTGGAGTATAAATAATCTTCAAAATAGTATAAATGTATACTGTAATTCATTAAAAATATTAACAGGAAAATTACCGTCCACACGAGGAGTAGCACAGTCACGGCTATCTATTAAGCCTCCAACTCCAGAAACCATTATCGGATTCATCTGTTTCCGGATCTCTTCCTCCCATGGCAGCCAATGCATGATGAGTTCTGGACCACCGCCAGTTCCTCTATGGTGCTGTCTCTAGTTCTTCATCTTCTCCTTTGTTTGGCATTTGCAGTCTCCATATCTATAAAATGTAAAAATAATTGTTGTAAAACATTTTTAACCAAAAAATGTAACCTCAAAAAAAATTCCCATGCATCATCCAAAAATTAATACTGTTAAAAAAAACATTTTACATTGTTAACAAATTTATTAGACATAATTCATTAGAATTAGAGAAAAACCAGGGTTGTGTGTACATCACATTTTGTCAAATGCTACAATCGGAGAATAAATTCCAAATATAAAAAAACATTTAAGTTTACCTCTTCTTGCACACGGCTCCATCATGTGTACAGCCAGATGTTGCTGTTACCCTGGAGGCAATCTCATCCCAGATTGCCTTCTTCGCCCTTCCAGTGGTTCGCTGGGCTCGGTCGCCGAAGATCTTCGCGTAGTTACGGTGCACGCCTTCAACAAGGGTGTTATTTTCCACCTTGCTGAATCGGACTTTTCTTCTTTTCACAGTTTTTCTCCAGTCTTCCTTGTCTCTTCTGTTCGGCGCTAAAAAGAAAATTACAAGATTTAAATTGTGGTGATGTACATGTTCTCTTAAGAAAATTACACAAGTAATTTTTTGTTAAAAAAAAAACATGCATTTAGTTTGTGACACCAGAAAAATTACGTTATCTGAAAACTGAGATGTCAGAAAGTATCCTTACAAACTAACATTACCCTACTTTTAATAAAGTAGTTTGTAATTAAAAAAAAACAAAAAAAAACAAACAAAGAAACTGTCACTTGCACCAGCCAAACAGCCGGCACACTAAACTCTTTGGGGCCGCTAATTACCGAACGGGACATGCACGCTCCTTGCACTGTTGAAAGTGGCCATTGGGGAGCTGTTGGAACATACTAATAGATGGTATGTGAATTTCCACATACCACTAGCCAGTTGTGGTCGGGAAAGGGGCTACCCTTTTTTGGGGAGTCTCCTATTCCCCCAAGATCACCGGCTTGCTGTGACCAACTTGGGGTGTCATGGTTTGAACCTAGACCCCTGCTGATTGGGTCTCCAGGCCTGTGTCAGTACACGGCGGTATGTTTGGGTCTGGTGCTAGTCTTTAATATAGGGGGGAACCAAACCTCTTCTTTGCCCCCTATATTTAAAAGCAGCACTAGTCCCAGCAGCCTTGTAGTGCTTTCATAAAAAATGGTTGAACACTATACATTGTTTTGCCTGTTTTTTTAGAAACCACCACCATGTGCCAAGCCTGGGGTTTTTATTTTTTTTGGTTGCGGGGGGGATTTTTTTTAAATAAAAAATTATTTTTCTACTAAAATTTATTAAAAAAAAAAAAGGCACCCCCTAAAGATGTATAGACATGCGGTGATTACTATGTGTACCCCCATTTTTAAATACTGAAGGAAGTGGCAGTCTCTAAAATCTGCGACAGGTGACTATTTACGGGTTAGAAAGAAAGCGCAGCACAAGAGCATTTAGTAGATTTTATTGTGAAACTAACTGTGCCCATCAGGTTTGGTTTTGTGAAAATGGAGGTCAGCAATTTTTCAAATCACTAAATTTAGTTGAAAAAAATACCATGTCAAAAACTGATGGCGTAAACCCCGGAAAAAAAAAATGCCTCAAATTTCGGGAACCCCCCCAGAGTCATGTATGCAGTTTACTTTGTTCCCCCACTTTTCAATTATAAACCCCCTTTTTCATAACCTTTTTTTTGGCTGGCCCTTACATATTTAACACTATTTATGGACACAGATTACCATTGGGGGACTGTCTGAAGGCTGCACAAGGGGGTCATAAATGTTGCACCCAAAATCTTCCTTTTATTAACGCCAAGCATTCATAGGTATGTACTTTAGGGCCTATTACATTGCATTGGCTTAACGGCTAGGCTGAAAGTCTTTCAATTTGAATACAGTGGGAAACTAAATCAGGCAATAAGAACATCATTGCCAGGGAAGTAGGCCAAATCCAGACTTTACACTTCAAATTGAATAGGGCCCTTAGCCCGCAAAAGCAAGAGGGGGATTTAAATAGCTGCAGAAGGTGTTTGTTTCCCAACATTGAAGATGTGTTGCAGAAGAGCTTTTAGGTTTTAATTTACCTTTTTGTACGTGCTCCCATCAAATTTGGGGTACATGAAAAAGGGTACTAACATATTTTTTTGTACCTAAAGTACGTTTATAAAAATTGTGCCTCTATGCACCTGCCACAAATAGCCTATTCTACAATACACCTGCTGCATACTTGCAGAATAGCCCTGAGCGGATTTCCCTAATTTTAAACAGTTTTATTTTTTTTTCACCAAAGTTTACAAAAATTTGGTGTGGTGTCCCTATTTTTTTAAAACCTCCACCGCTAAACCCCAAATCTGCACTAATTTTAACAACCTATTCAGTGGTGCTAAATTAATTAAATTTTTTGCAAAATATTTTTTGAAACTGCAAAAAGTTTTTAAAATAGAAAAAAAATGTACATCCAAAACCTCGATAAATGAGGACATTGGTGCCAAAACAACCTACAACGGAGTTGACGCTCCTATTGGGAAATTCTATATTGAGCAAAAAGTGTTTAAAAAAAAAAAAAAAAAAAACCTTTTACATGTTGTGGGTTTAACACTGTATTCAATTTCAAAGGCTTTTCACAGGTTTAAAAAGTCTTTGAAAAAAAACGGGGATAACTTTTCACCACTGAATAGCTGGGGAAAAAGAGTGCAGATTTGGTTTTTAGGGGTACAGGATTACATTAAAAAAGCCTGCACTCCTGGAAAGATCATTTTAAAAAAGGACTATCAAAAAAAAAAAAAATAGGGACACCCCAAAATTTATTTGCAACTTTGGTTTTTCAAAAAAAAAAAACAAGGAAAAAACTGTTTCAAAATAGGATCTTAGGTTCAGGGATATTCAGCAAATATGCGGCAACTGTATTCTAGAATAGATTAATTGCAGCAGGTGTACAGTTGCAGGTTTTTTAAAAATATTACCTTAGGGACATAAAAATATGCTAGTAACCATTTTCTGGTACCCCAAATTTGAGGGGAGCACTTTAAAATAAATCAAAAAAATTTAACCTAAGTGCTCTTTTGCATCACTTTTTCAAAGTTGGGATTCAAAACAACTGCCACAGCGTTTTTCAAACTTTCATTTGCAGGCATTTTACAACTTTAGGGTTGGTGGTACAATTTTTGTAATTAAAATATCATAATGTCATGTGATTCTCAGTTCACAGGCTCCCGTTTTTGCAGGTTTCATATTGAATACGGGGATAAGCAGTGGCACAGCGGGGTTTTTTTAATCCTAGGTCATAGCTCCAATATGAAACGTAAACTTCAAAAGCAAAGTTTACATTTCAGATTGATTACCGTAGGGTTATTCATTATGAAAAGGAAACTTCGCTATTAAAGTTTACATTTCATAATGAATAACCCTACGGTATTCAATCTCAAACGTAAACTTTGTTCTTGAATTTTACGTTTCATATTGGAGCTTTGACCTAGAATAACAAAAAAACGCTGCGCCACCGCTTCCCCATGAGGCCATTTTCCTTTGTACTTTGTGCATTATGGCCCTTTAAAAATTGTGGGATGCAACAGGCCACCAGAAAGTTATGGTACATACCACGTTAAACACAGCCATACCTCTACATTTTGGTAGCCTGTGCCAGATAAAAACATAGACGCACCCCACAATTTTTAATGGGCTATAAAGTACAAAGGAGAATGGCCTCATGGGGAAGGGTCAGGGAAGAGATATGGGAGGCCAGGAGATGCAGAAGATTAAACAAGTGGAAGCTATAACAGATAATGATAATAATCACATATTTGACAGGCACAAACAGCACCCCCTTACCTGTGGTGCCCTGTCCCATGGCACTGGCCGCACTACCCTAGCTACAGCCCTGATGGTAACAAACCGCATTAAGTACATGAATGGCAGGCCACATTTACAACCACAAAAATGTAATTAAACTTGTTAAATTATAACATTAATAACATTTAAAAAAAAATAATTTACAAAGCATTATAAACAATTTAAATAATGAAAGTGTACATATGTTTGGAGGGAAAAGGGCATTATAGATGTACATCACTGCATGAGTGCATGGGCCAGGTGACAGTCTCGTATTGCAGTGCATGTGCTTGCAGGGGACAAGGCACTATAGGCTTAATAATATGGCTTGAATACATGGATCAAAGTTGATGTAAGTGTACATGTGCTTAAAAGTGAATAGGGCACTGCTGTTAAATATAAAATATTACAGTTAATGGGTCTGGATGGACTTACAGGCAACATGTTAGTATTTATTAACGTTTATTAAAACAGTGCCAGGGTCAGGGTGCTGTTTGTGTGCATAGCTTTACAATACAAAACACTTATGGCCCTCCAGCTACTGTAGAACTACACATCACAGCATGCCCTGCAATCATTTTTAACATAACACCATGCTAACATTATGGCAGGACATACTGGGATCAGGAGTCCTGCAAAAACTGGAGGGCCATAGGTTAAAGATCACTGCAATCTAGTGCGTGGGGGGAAGGGGGGGTGCTGGCTGGAGGGGGGGTGGAGGAGAGGGGGCGATTGTCTAAAAGTGAAAAAAAAATTTCTAAAGGGGCAAGGTGTGGCTAAGGAAAGCTGTATAGGGTATAGGGACAGATTGCACTTACCTAAAACAAACAGAAATAGGACAGATCTCTTCCTCCATGGGCTGGCTCCTCTGCTCCCATTGGTCATTGCTGCTGCTGTCTCTCTTGCCAACTTTGTTCACCAACAGGTGCCCTTGTCAGCAAGCCAAATTGATCAGGGACACTGCACCGTCCACACTGCAGGCTGATCAAAATGGTGGCTGACCAACAGCCAGTCACAGCCTTATATAGTCCCTGGGGAAAAAGGCGCCAGGCCAGCCCCCAGTTACCCACCCCCTTGCAAATCCTGCATGATGTACAAGTCCCCGTTGAAAAGTCTCCACCTCCTGATTCACGGCATTGGCTACTTTCCGCATTTTTGGGTGTTTCGAGTTTTTCAAATTGAATACGGGGATAAGCAAAGGTGCGCGCGTTACTTTAACGCAATTTAAAACTGCGATGTGCGGCGTTAACTTTACCCGTCAAAACAGCGAAGTTTGAATACTCCTGTTTGTGTGATTTTTCCTAAAATCGGTAATTTTAGGAAAAATCAGTGGGACTTGCTCTAGTACCCCGACAGAAATCCCCCTTAAGACTAATTAAGCAATTGGAAGTTTCCAATTAGCTTAATTAGTCCTTAATTACTCACCTTCCAAAGAGCATCCAGCATCAGGAGCTTCTGCAGCAGGGTGAGTATGTAGTGTGTGTGGTGCTTGTAAGTGTGTGTGTGTGTGTGACCCCTGGTGTATGTGTGGCCCCCCTGGAATGGGCACTGGGAGAACTACATCTCCCAGCAGCCCTTGCCCCTCCCACCAGCCCCTTGAGCCTCACAGGAGCCCCCAGAACTCCCAGCAGCCCCCTCTCCAGTAAGAAGAGAGAGGGGAAGCCAGATACATACATGAATATCACAAAACTTGTCCCATAAGACAACTTAAAGTTGGAGGAAAAAAGGAGAAAAAAAAGGGGGGGAGAGGGGGAAAAAACACCAGTATTCACATAAAATCACAAGTGCTATCTCTATCAGATAATAAATGGAAGGATTATAATCCATATATTTAACATTGATGTTATGTTGCGTTTACCTGTGAAAAACAAACTTATGAATTGTTATACATATATTATCAACATTAATTGTACACGTTTACCAATATATGACATAACATTCTATGAACCCACCCTCAAAGGCAAATATCAATCAGGTTTCCTGAATCATATATGAACAGTATAAAAATTTTACAGATCTGTGTTCTGTTAGGGTTTTAGTCCGATATGGTGTTTATTATTCCAAGTGGGTTTTGTGATGTAACCCAGAAATATCCTTTAGGTGTACCCAATATACTAATACACAGGTTTGATATATTGCCCTTAATTGGCAGACATCTCCATGATTTTTAAGTGACTGTGATATAAATCAGGATAGGATTTAATATTCACCTGTGATATCAGCAATGAGAGAGTTAGAATATAGAAATAATAGTGTCGATATCTGTGTAACTATCCCCCTTCTGCTGTTAGCTATCACTTGGAAGAGGAGTGACAGACACTTCCATTTTGATATTATTGGATGTGGGAAAAAAATCTGCCCTCATAAATAAATGTGAAGCATTTAGATGCATAATATGTACATTTCATTCTTAGAGACTAAAGGGTGCAAAGCATTAATTATTTTATTCAATAAATGCAAAGCAACTGATAAATAATAAAAACCTTTATGTATATTAATGATATAGTATCCAATTATGGATCATAAATAGTAATAACTATATAAGCAGCAGGAGTGGATATTCTTGATACAGGGTATTATGACTCTATGTATGATATTAATATATGATTTCAATATGCTCCTATTGGGGAACCATTATGAGATCATAAGCACATCGTCAATGCAATGTTTTAAATGAGCACATGTTAATGCAGAATACTTTAATAAGTCATCATTAATACTTTATGGATGCAGCATATATTTTTTGGTGCATCACTATTGCTTAAAGAATATTATGTAATGATAATTCTGTGGTTTTTTACATTGAGTGTGCTATATGTTATATGCATATCATGTGCGTGCAATATACATTGTCATGCAGATATGTATATGCATGTACTTATGTAGTTATGAGTGCATGTTTATGAATGTATATATAGGCATTGCATGGATATATGTCAAGGAATACATGTGGGCATATATGAATGATGACCTCCCTGATGCAGAGTTTGATTGACATAATAAGGGACACCTATAAAGGGATTGTATACAGTAAATGTCAATCACATTAAGCAATACTTGTGACTAATCAGGGAAACTATAGTATTGGCTACACTAAATGCCAATCTAATCATGAATGTCCTGATTGGTTCCTCCTATATGTATTAGGAGAACCAGGAAAAGGAAACACTGAAGCTGCACTGTGAACAAGCACAGTGAAACGCGCATCAGTACACAGCCAAGAGGTCACGTGGTGTGCACACGTGCCCTGCAAGCTGGAAGGCTCTCCACTCTCTCCAGAGAAACGCTGCTAACAAGCTCCTTTCTTCTTCTGTTACTTGGGACAGTAACGCTGGACAGGTAAGTTGCCTTGACATCCCTGCGCTACCTGTGGTAACAGGGCAGACTGCCACTGTCCTCTCCTGATTGATACTTTCCCTATCCTTTTCCTAATGCAAACAGTCCCCTCTCTCATTTCCTGTCCTCTAGGTTTTATCCTATGATAGCAAGCAGAAGGGGGCTAGTTACACAGACATCAGCACTATTATTTCTATATTCTAACTCTCTCCTTGCTGATATCACAGTTTTATATTAAATCCTATCCTGATTGATATCACAGTCACTTAAAAATCATGAAGATGTCTGCCAATTAAGGGCAATATATCAAACCTGTGTATTGGTATCTTGGGTACACCTAAATTATATTTCTGGGTTACATCACAATACTCACTTGGAATAGTCAACACCATATCGGATTAAAATCCTAATGGAACACAGATCTGTAAAATTGTGATATTGTTCATATATGTTTCTGGAAACCTCAAGATGTTCATCTAAGAGACTTTGCCAAGTATACATTCATGGATTCATGTGTTTGCCTTATTACCACACAGTAAATGAAGTTACAGAGGGATCAGCTGTATAACAAGGAATGTATGTGACTATATATTAAAAAAATATTATACTGTTTTGAAATACATCTACAATTTCAATATCCTAAAACTCAATATATCGAGTGAATACAGTATCCATTTGGAATAACATCAATGACAGGATAAATGTGCACAAATATCCATCTTCATGAACATTGCAGTACTGCAGAAAAACAATCATAATTAAAGGGATAAATAAGCAATAACAAATATATGCAATCACCCACCAGTATACTTATTAACAGATCAAAAAGCTACTATATTAGGGAATTATCTATTGTATGATAATTGTTCCCAGTTACGTTTTAGGGTGCACCCATATAATTTTTTCCATATTGACATCATTGGGTTTACTGTCAATTTTCTTGTATATACATTGTATTGATTTGATATTTGCCTTTGAGGGTGGGCTCATAGAATGTTATGTCATACAGTCAGGTCCATAAATATTGGGACATTGACGGAATTTTCATATTTTGGCCTCTATTCACAACCACAATGGCTTTGAAAAGAAACAAACAAGATGTGATTTAACTGCAGACTTTCAGATTTAATTTGAGGGTAATTACATCCAAATCAGGTGAACTGTGTAGAAATTACAACGGTTTCTATATGTGCCTTCCACTTTTTAAGGGGCCAAAAGTAATGGGACAAACTAAACAATCCTAAATCTAACTTTCACTTTTTAATACATTGTTGCAAATCCTTTGCAGGCAATTACAGCCTGAAGTCTGCAATGCATAGACATCACCAGACGCTGGGTTTTCTTCCCTGTTGATGCTCTGCCAGGCCTCTACTGCAAATGTCTTCAGTTCCTGCTTGTTCTTGGGGCATTTTCCCTTCAGTTTTGTCTTCATCAAGTGAAATGCATGCTCAATCAGATTCATGTCAGGGGATTGACATGGCCATTGCATAACATTCCACTTTTTAGCCTTAAAAAACTCTTTGTTTGCTTTTGCAGTATGCTTCGGGTCATTGTTCATCTGCACTGTGAAGCGCCGTCCAATGAGTTCTGAAGTATTTGACTGAATATGAGCATATAATATTGCCCAAAACACTTCAGAATTCATTCTGCTGCTTTTGTCAGCAGTCACATCATCAATAAATACAAGGGAACCAGTTCCATTGGCAGCCATACATGCCCACGCCATGACACTACCACCACCATGCTTCACTGATGAGGTGGTATGTTTTGGATCAGGAGCAGTTCCTTTACTTCTCTTCTCTTCCCATCACTCTGGAACAAGTTGATCTTTGTCTCATCTGTCCATAGGATGTTGTTCCAGAACTGTAATGGCTTTTTTAGATGTTGTTTGGCAAACTCTAATCTGGTCTTCCTGTTTTTGTGGCTCACCAATGGTTTGCCTCTTGTGGTGAACCCTCTATATTCACTCTTGTGAAGTCTTCTCTTGATTGTTGACTTTGACACATATACATCTACCTCCTGGAGAGTGTTCTTGATTTGGCCAACTGTTGTGAAGGGGTTTTTCTTCACCAGGGAAATAATTATTTTGTCATCCACCTCAGTTGTTTTCCGTGGTCTTCCGGGTCTTTTGGTGTTGCTGAGCTCTCCGGTGCATTCTTTCTTTTTAAGAATGTTCCAAACAGTTGATTTGGCCACACCTAATGTTTTTGCTATCTCTCTGATGGGTTTGTTTTGATTTTTCAGCCTAATGATGGTTTGCTTCACTGATAGTGACAGCTCTTTGGATCTCATATTGAGAGTTGATAGCAACTGATTCCAAATGCAAATGTCACACATAGAATCAACTCCAGACCTTTTACCTGCTTAATTGATAATGAAATAACGAGGGAACAGCTCACACCTGTCCATGAAATAGCTTTTGAGTTGATAGTCCCATTACTTTTGGTCCCTTAAAAAGTGGGAGGCACATATTGAAACTGTTGTAATTCCTACACCGTTCACCCGATTTGGATGTAATTACCCTCAAATTAAATCTGAAAGTCTGCAGTTAAAGCACATCTTGTTTGTTTCATTTCAAAACCATTGTTGTGGTGAATAGAGGCCAAAATCTGAAAATGCTGTCAATGTCCAAATATTTATGGACCTGACTGTATATTGGTAAACCTGTACAATTAATGTTGATAATATATGTATAGTTCATAAGTTTGTTTTTCTTAGGTAACTCAACATAACATCCATGTTAAATATATTGATAATAATCCTTCCATTTATTATCTGATAGTGATAGCACTTGTGATTTTATGTGAATACTGGTGTTTTTTCCCCCCTCTCCCCCCTCTCCCCCCTCTCCCCCCATTTTTTTCCCTTTTTTTCCTCCAACTTTAAGTTGTCTTATGGGACAGGATTTGTGTTATTCATGTATATATCTGTATTACGCATATATATTTGGATTCAGACAGCATATTTGTTTACCTTTCTCATGTGAATTACCCTATTACTAATATAACCCACCTACATATTTTAATTGGTAGGTTTGCAGTACTACAATGTGAATGTGTATACACATTTATTTTTTAGAAGGAGTATTATTCAATTAAAGTATAATCTGTTTATACAAGTAAATTGGTAATACTGCAGCTTATCGAGTGGGAGATATATAATATATAGGAACTTCTATCCAGTTTAAATAAATTTATATTAATGAGAGCATAACAGATAACCAGCAGAGAAATCACAGTATGATACTGTTTGATGACTTGATTTAGTAAATATTTTGCATTTTGCAGCAGTGATTAATATCAGTTGAATTTGTACACAACATTTTATTCAATATTTAAACTCCTTTATTTTTAGTTATTATATATTAAAAGCTAAGTTTTAACTTATTTTTCTCCCTATAAGTGTGCCCTCACATAGAGAACCTCATTCAGAGTTGATCGCTTGCTGCAAGCGATCTCTCTGAATGAGGGCGGCCACTTACTTTTTTAAGTGCCACTCTCTGGTCGATCGCTAGGCTGTGGGTTACCTCCCACAGCTCTAGCAACCGACCAGGGTGATGATCGCAATGGTAATCACCATCGTGACTATCGAGGCTTACGACCATACCCTAAGGTTGGGTCTGGGCTCTCGTAAGCCCCAGGGAACTTACAGCCCTGTTTGAGCAGGAAGTTCCCCACTGACATCATCAATGATGTCAGTGGGGCCACCCTCCAAATGGCAAGCATTCCAACTGGAATGCCTCCATTTGGCCGGGCACGCCCCCGGCCCGCCAAGCAAATGGGGCAAGCTGTCACTCAACATCATCAGCTCACCCCATCTGCTACGAGAGCCCTAGTGATGGAGCACCTGTCGCAGCCGGGTCTCGCACATGTGCACAACTGAGCCAGCTCCATCATGTGCATGCTTTGTGGAGACCATCGACCCGGTCGCGAGCACATCAGCACTTGCGACCAGGTCTGAATGAGTAACTATAGTGATTATATATGACTTAGGGGAGCACCACTGACTAAACCAGCATCACTACCAGTGTATTTACATACCATAATTCTGAAAAAATATACATTATTGGCAATTTTAAGTGATTATTATAGGTCAGGATTGGGAGAATTTGACTTTGTATTCACACTCAATATTAGATTACCCTTTGTTCTTTCCTCTGTGTGGACTTGCCCCCCCCCAAAATCCTTTATGTACAATAAATGGAACCAGCCAGAGACATCATCCAGTCCACAGAGGGTTTAAAGAGTTGTTATGGACCATTAGTTATAGTTTCTGCACATGGATTGCCCACAAAGTCATAGCAATGGTGGAGAGATATCTGATCACAGATGAACTACTGACTGCACCACCACGCCCCTTAGAACTGAATCAGTGCACTTCAATGACATCTGGTAACTGCTCCATGGAAAAAGGCTGCTGGAAGGTTAAGAGGACTTAATATGGAGAAAGCTAAGACTTGAGACTGGGGTCAGAAAGGTCTCCACCAAAAAAAAATTGACAATCATCTGATAAAATGTTTTAGATGTCTGATGCAAATACATGTTGTTGCCAATTGTTCAAGAATACATCATGCAATATGAAGCTACCTTTCAATGCCACAGAACATCTTTCTTTGCCAGCTTTAGCCTGTACTGGTTTATCTCAGGCTGAGCCAGAAAAACAAATGTGTAATTTTTATGGAGGGCAACCAGGCATTGTTAAACTCCTCAAAGTTCCGGTGAACAACTCTTTGTGTAACTTGCATACATGATGGCACCTGGCATTATGTCACTGCTGAGGTGTTCATTATATTGAGACTCTTTGTGGTTCAGCTATCATTAAGGTAGGATTGGTGCATCAGGCTCTAATAGAGTTAGATTTTCCAAATTTTTGGAAATTATGGGAATCCTATATGGTCACAGGTGTAAATGGTGAAGAGACATTTGGCAGTGCTGATGGTTCACTGGCAGTGAGTGTGTGTTCTCTGAACTCCTGGAGCTATTCCATTTTGGTAGTAAGGCTGGGCAAGAAATAAATAATGAGAAACAAAAGGAGGGACCTCCTACAGTGGAAAAAGTTGAAAGTATGCATAACCTTGTGGTGAAGAGGTAACTATTTGCATTAGAACAGTTAAAATAGCCCACCCTAATAAAAGTCAGAGAAAATATTAAAGTTATTAATGGGGAGCCAGTAGAACCTAGTGAAAGACTTGCAAACCCACACATGGTCATCAGTAATGATTTTTTTTTACCAAATGATGAAAAGGGGTGAAGATGTGGTAAAAAAAAGCTGGTAGTTCCCCTTCCCTACCGGAGAACCATATTCAACCTGGCTAATGGCAGAAAATACCACTAGGAGGATCTTACAGTGGTTATTTTGTCCCTTTTTAAAATCTGCTCAGGGCCATCAGTATATTTAAGTTATACTGGTTTATGCTACCTGGTATCCCAAGGCATTCCTTTGCACAATATCTCAGCCAAGATTATAGCTACAGAGCTGGTATAATTGTTTAGCAGAGCTGGAATACCTAATGAAATCCTGATTGACCAAGGTACTCCCTTTATTACTAGAATCATAAAGGAATTGTGCAAGTTGTTTAAGGCCACTCACTTCAAGATATCAGTTTACCATCCCCCAATAAATGGGTTGTTTAAAAGGTTCAACAAAACATGCATAATAAAAAAAGTTGCAGATAAAGATGGGTAACTGGAATTATTTGTTGCCATATTTGTTGATGGCCATTAGAAAAGATATTTAGTCCTCTATAGGTTTCTGTCAGTTTGAATTGTTGTAGGAGGCATCCCAGAGGATTGCTGGATATTGCAAAGGAGATGGGAAATGCAGCCCACTCAACCCAAAAGTATTATTGAACATGTATCTCAGATGCAGGACAGGGTTGCAGCCATAGTGCCCATTGTCAAGGAGAATCTGTAAAATGCAGATACAGATGCTAAATTACAAAAAAATATAAAACCACAGAGAAAAAAAATCAAAATAACATTGAAAGCATAACATAACAAATAAAATATATTTAAATTGATAATGTTTAAGCTTATTTATTGATGGAGTGGTGGAAACGGGGCTGGCAGATCATTCCCTCAAGCTGCACGTCTGATGTACTACACACTGTTAACCCTAACTTTACCTCACTTACCGCTAGTTCTCCTTCAGCTACCACAGTATGTTATGGTCAGCAGTGATCCGTGTTCTCCTCCAGCTATTCTCTGACCCTATAGTGACTTCAGATGCCAAGAGGGAGTAACATTGTGGCTCCAGGTGTGTTTGCTCGATACCACTGAGTGGTGTAGAGTCCCCTGCTATTAAATCCAATGCATTTCTCACAAATAGGTGCTTTTTCAAGGATGTTTAGTGATATCCGGTCAAGGGTAAATATACTAAAAAAATGTAATCGAACAGAAATATTAAAAACAGGAAGTATTGGTTAATATGGTGGTAAACACATGCTTAATAAAATCTCTTTAGGTTTTAAAAGGTTAGTTATGCTGTCAAAATAAAACAAAATATGAAAATTAATTAAAGATAAAAAATAGATATTATAATATGAGGACAAGTTCCTAGATGGGATGTAGAATATATTAGAATAAAATTAATAAAAACGTTATAAAAAGAATTTAAGTTCTATGTCAATATTCAACCCAAAGGGTTCCAAAGTGTTTAATACATATATCTATCTGGTTTCCATTCCTTTCAATGTATTGACCTCATCATCTCCTGTCCAATTTCTTTCTAGTTGGTGGATACCAATAAATCTCAGTCCCTTTGGATTTTGCTTATTGTATTTCTGGAAATGTGCTGATAGACTATGAGTAGTTAATCTTTTTTTGATATTATATATGTGATCCAATATCCGAGCCTTAATTTTTCATCTTTTGTTTGGCCGACATATTAAATTCCACATGGTCATTCAATTAAATATATGGCTCCCTCCATTTCACATGATATTTCTTCTTTAATGGAAAAAGATTAGTGGTAAGTGAGGGACAGTTAGGGTCAGCAGCCTGTAGTATATCTGACATGTGGCAAGAGGGAATGTTCTGCCAGCCCCACTTCCACCACTCCATCATTAAAGGAGCTTAAACATTATCAATTTAAATATATTTTATTTGTTATGTAATGCTTCCAATGTTATTTTGATAATTTTTTGTCTCTGTGGTTTTATTATATTTTATCATTTAGCACCTGTCTCTACATTTAACATATATTCCTTTAATAAATGGGCTGTTTTATATATTTTTAGATTCTCTTAAAGTACTCCGCTGCTAAAAAATGGCATACACTTCAGCATATATCACACACAAACATAGAAGTGAAAATACAGTTTGTCACATATATTCTCTACTGCAAAAACAAAGACAATTACTAAAGTAGAAGAGGAATGTCTCTGTACCCAAATTTTTAAACTGGAAAAATTTTATACAAATTATACAAAACAATGGTGGGAAATCACCACTCATGAAATATTTAGAAAAGGGTCTAAATCCAAAAGAACTACAGGTCTTCAAAAATCCAACATTTGAACCTATTACTATTGACCTCATGAAGAGATGGAATTACATCTTAAATAACTGCTCAAGAAAACTAATTTGCCTCATTATTTAGGACAGGAAAAACATCCCTAACAGAGATTAACACTAATATGCAAAAATTAGAAAATAAATTTGAACCTTTACTAAACAATGGAGGATTACAAAACATAATACAGATGACAAACAACAAAATTGAGAAACTAGAAGAGAATATAATTGCACAGAAAAATAAAATTCATAAGAGATATGTAAGAAAAGGATAAATTTGTTATGATTACCATTGACTACTCCTTGTAAGCCACATAGAACTTCTGGCTATGAGAGCAACCGCCCGTGTTTCCCTTAGAGATGATTCACTCACTGGTACTTAGGCCACCTGGACTTACTGCTATGAGTAGTAGCAGCTTACAGGAGTGTCAACTGGAATCCAGAGGTGATAAGAAGGGGTTTATACAGTTGCAGAGATGCAGCTTGGGAGCCGATGATGTGATGCGCCAATGGTGCAGCTATGGTGCGGCAAAGGTGCATGGAAAATGTGCCGATGGTGCAGCTAGTGTGCTGATGGTGTGGCAATAGCCGTTGGTAGACAGTCCAATGGAATGTAATGGCTTTGAGAGCCAATGGTGCAGCAAATTTGCAGATGATGCAGCAAATGTGCCAATGGTGGGGCTTGTGTGCCAATGGTGCAGAAAAAGCCATTAGTAGACAGTCAAATGGTAATGTTATAGCTTGAGAGCCAAAGGTATGAAAAATGTGCCGATGGTGTGGCTTGAGTGTCGATGGTGCAGCAATAGCCATTTGTAGGTAGTTCAGAGTAAATGTTGCGGTTTGGAGAGCTGATGGCAGCACGGGGGTGAGGTGCAGCTTGGAAGCCGTAGAAGAAACCGGAGAGTTGTTGGAGTATCAAGAGCCAATGGCAGAGGATTAAGTAGTAGGTGCTATGGCTTGGAGAGAAGTGGCAGCATGGTGGCATTGGTGTGGCTTGGAAGCCATTGAAGATGCTGGAGAGCTGGTGTGGCAAGAGCCAAAGGTAAGAGTAAGTAGTCAGTGCTGTGGCTTGGGGAACAGATGGCAGCATGGTGGTTAAGGTGTGGCTAGGATGCCACAGAGAATCTGGAGAGCTGGAGGTAGCACAGAAGCCACTTTAGGAAGGCCAAAATCTGCACTACAAGCAGGAACAGAACACTGACCATGCAGCCAAGCCAATGGAACCCACAGATATGCTATAGTTGGCAAGGCGGCAAAAGTCCAGTGTGTACAAATAGGAGGAAACACCAATCACACTGCACTGTGGATGACACTTCACTTCCTGAAGCGTGCCATTCACCTAGTGACAGGAAAAACTGTAGGAACCCCATCCTGACTGGGTAAACTACTCATAGGAGGCAAGTTGTGACCGCGACTTGTAACAAAATTACAGACAACAGAAAATGAGAGACATTTTCCTAGAAGAAATAAAGAAACCATAAAATAAATCCCAAGATGGAATAATACACATTCATGGAATGCACCAAGATTCCAAAAAAGATGGGAACCATTATTAAAACAAAATCTTTCCAAATCAGGAGAACAATTACAAGATATACCATACAATTCATGAAATTTCACATATGAACATATAAATACTTGCAAACTCATTTGAATAAAATTGATCAACATATTAAAGGAATCCTGCAAACTAAAAGAGCACAGAAAATAAATGATATAGAAGTAATTGACAGCGATGATTCAATTAATTTAAAAGTTTACTAAGGTAACAATTAGAAGAAGGCCTAGGAATGAACATACACTCAAAAAAAAAGAATTTGATTATGTCATGAGAATCCATCCAAAAATCCCAACATTTTATCACCTCCCAAAGGTGCATAAAGACAGCAAAAATCCACCAGGCAGACCAATATTCTATGGCATTGGATCTTTATCTTCTAATCTGTCAAAATATGTTGATTTCTTTTTACAGGAATTAGTGTCCAAACAAAGAAGCTTCTTAAAAGACTCCATGAATATATTACAAATATTAGAGATTTTTAAGTGGAAGGAGACCTTCATACTATGTACTAGTAACATTCAGTCCCTACATATGGTAATCAACCACATGCACAGTTGCAAAGCATCAAGATACTATTTATCAAAACAGTCAGATCTATCCATTGAACAGATTCATTTTATTATGGATATAAATTATTTTTTCTTGAGACACAGCTATATTTGGTATGGGGGAGAATTTTTTCTCCAAATGAAAAGCACAGTGATGGGGACATATTTTTCCCCCCAGTTATGCCAACTTATTTGTTGCGCAGTGGCAGGATCAACAAATTTGAACACAACCCATTACTCAACAACATCAGAATATGGAGAAGATATAAAGATACATCTTCTTTGTCTGGAGTTGTACGCAAGAAGAATTAGAAGAAATCAAGTTATATATTAATAAGAGCAAGTTTAATTTAGAATTCACAACCAATTCCAGTTCAGAGAAAGTAGTCTTTCTCAACCTAGAAATCTTTGTCAAAGAAGTAAATGGGAAAAACAATCTTGCTGTAAATAGTAACCACCATTGTAGATGAATTAAATATATCCCTGGAAGCCAATTTCAATGAATAAGAAGGATTTGTACAGAGCATGAAACCTTTAAAGAGCAAAGTGAAGAATTAAATAGCAAAATTCACTCAAAAAGGATACAAAGAAACAACCCACAGAGAGAAATTTACATGTTTTTCAGATTTAGATAGGGAATAACTAATTACCTGTAATGCCAGCTTTCATAACACAATATTATGAAAATCACCAAAACATTGAAAAGATTCTCAATTGACTTTGATACATAGTAAAGCTGGACAAAGAAGTAAATAATATACTTCCAGTTAAACCTAAAGTAATTTATAAGATAGCAAAAAATATTAAACAACATCTGACAAAAAGCTTTGTGCCAATTGAAGAAAAATCATTAAGACAAGGGACCAAGGGAAACCATTATTGTTCAAATTGCACAGGATGCGGAAATCGGACCACACAAACAATGCTTATCTCAGAATTTGCATCTAACAACACCAAGAAGTCCTTTTCCATTAAAGAAGAAATACAGTATGTGAAACGGAGGGAGACATATATTTAATTGAATGCCCATGTGGCATTCAATATGTCGGTCAAATGAAATGAAAAATTAAGACTCAGATATTGGAGTACATATGTAATATCAAAAAAGGAATAAACTACTCATAGTTGATCAGCACATTTCCAAAAATACCATAAGCAAAATCCAAATGGACTGAGTTTTATTGGTATCCCAAAATTTGAAAGAAATTTGACCCTTTGGGTTGAATATTGACATAGTACTTAAAGTCTTTTTCTAACATGTTTTTATTAATTTTATTCTAATATATTCCACATCTTGTGTAGGAACTTGTCCTCATATTGTCATACCTAATTTAAATAGTACTTCTTGTTTTTAATATTCCTGTTCTAATACAGTTTTTTTTAGTATATATGCCCTTAAACAGATATCACTAAACATCCTTGAAAAAGCACCTATGTGTGTAAATCGTGTTGGAATTAATAGCAGGGGACTTTACACCATTCAAAGGTATTGAGTGACCACACCTGGAGCTGCAACACTACTCCCTCTCTGCATCTGATGTTGGTACTGGGCGCTTCAGCCACAAAGTTTCCCAGAGAATAGCGAGGGGAGAACATAGAGCACTGCTGACCATAACATACTGTGCTAACCAAAGGAGGTATGGACCAGGTCTAGCGGTAAGTGAGGGACAGTTAAGGGTCAGCAGTGTGTAGTACATCAGACATGTGGCAAGAGGGAATGTTCTGCCAGCCCCACTTCCACCACTCCATCAGTAAAGGAGCTTAAATATTATCAATTTAAATATATTTTATTTGATATATTATGTATTTAAATGTTATTTTGATTTTTTTTCTCTCTGTGGTTTTATTTTTTTGTCATTTAGCACCTGTCTCTGCATTTTTCAAAAATACCTTTTATAAATGGGCTGCTATTTTTTTATTATTACAAGTGCAGACAACTATTTTATATATTTTTAAATAGTCAAGGAGCACTTGGAACAGGTCCAACAAGCTCAACAGAGAGTGTATAATCAGAATGCTCGTGTATGTATGTTTGAGATCAGTGAAAAAGTGAATAAGGTTAACTATAAAATGTACAAGCCAGGGAAAGGAAAGCATTCACAAATTTACCATGTTAACCTAATAAAACACTGAAAGGATAGGTTAGTCCTTTCATTGAAACCTTGCCAGTAGCCTTACTCCCTTTAATTCTAGAAGTCAAGGTGTCAGATACACTGTCAGCTGCTCAAAAGAATGAGGCTGAAAAGTTCATCATAATGGAATATATTTTCAGAGCTACCTGGCTGAACAGTCATGATAAATAATGACACTGTCACAGAATCAGGGGTCAAGGTCAACATAGTCATATAGAATACCTGAAGCCAAGTGGGAGGCTACCTCTAAAGAGGTTATGAATATTTTAGAAATCAGTGTTATACTGGAGAAGAGTTTAAAAGTGAATAAAGCCCCGTAGTTCTAATCTCAAACTATATGGATATGAATGAGCTGATAGAAAGGTTAGGAACAGCTAGGTATCTCGCAACACTGGACCTCACATAAGGGTACTGGCAAATACCATTGACTTACAGTGAAAATGAAAAAACAGCCTTGTCTGTTCTGTAAGGGCTATATTAGTATACAAAGTGGTCTTTTTGATTATATGGGCCCACAGCAACCTTCCAACATGCAATGGATAAGACTTTGAAGCCCCAAAGAGAGTATGCAGTTGCCTATATGGATAATGTCATGATTAACAGTCCAGATTCCAAGGCTTTTCAGACACAGTGCTGCTGTTCCTGGTAAAGAACCCTTGCCATATAGGTTCTTAAAATAGATCACAAACGCTCATCAAGAGGATGTTGAGAATGTAATATTTTTTAATAAATCTCATAATCAAATATAAAATGTATATTTTGCATACATAATAAAAACTTCAATAATTGTTTATCTGAAGTATCCTTAATGTTTATGCCTTCTCTTTCCTCCTCTTGGAATAATTCTATTTCTTTTCAAATTGCATACATGCACAAAAAGCAATAAAAAAGACCAACAGGCCATTCATTGTATAGTAAATTTAGGAGTAATAATTATAAAACAATAGATTAAAAGTTAATAAATGGAATAAAAAATACTTTGCATATCAATGAACATTTCTCCTGTGGGCCCACAGTCATTCTCCCTCTCCCAAATTTGAGTGTGAGCTCTTAGTAGGTGCTGGGAAATATGTTCCGAATAATTTAACAGCACTATAAAAAAACAAAAAAATAGCACATTTAAAAACATTAAGCATATCAATAATTGCTTGTATGGAATCTTTGGCTATTTTAAAATTCAACTTTTGTTTTGTGAGCTGGAATCGCCAGTTTCTATGTCCAAAGGCTGCACTGCTCCATGCAGTCAGTCACAATTATTCAAAACATTGTGACTTCAACCTGCAACATGCCCAACATATTTTGTCATGCATAATTACTTCATCAGGGGAAGAATTCACAACGCATGACAATATGCATTATATGTGAAGGGACTCCTCAAAAATATGTTGAAAATCAAGGTGCCAGAAAAGTTATATAGTCCACGGAGGAGATCTAACTCAGGAATTTTGCTATTAGCATTTTATTAATGCATTAAATAAAATACCTGAGTTCTGTCTCCTCCTATGTCTTTCCCACATTCCCATCTTAGCCCCCCCATCTGTCTCTTTCATCTCTGTCCCCATTTTCCTTCTTTCCTTCTCTCTCTCTTTCTTTCTCTCTGGGACCTATTAATCACTTAGTTTTCACAAAAGCACATGAATATTTACATTTTCACATACTTTTGTGAAAACTAAGTGTAAGGGTCATTCATCAAGTTCCGAAAAAGCACTTTTTTGGAACTTGATGGTGTAACTGAATGTTATCCTGAGACCCTTCACAGGCTGCTGTTCACATGGTAGCCTGTGAAGATTTACAAGGCAGCTGCTGCAGCAGAGGGATCTATTCAGATCCCTCTTGCTGTAACTCTCTCCTTACCTCCAGCAGCTCTGTCTGGTTCCCCAAGCAGGCCCATCATCTTCTTCTCCTGCATGGGTGCCAGAGGAATGTGGTGGTGGGGAATTGGGGGTGCACATACAGTAGTGTGACCTCTCGCAGAGAAGGGGGAGAGTGGTGAGCAGAAGTAACTTCGGGTGGGGGAAGGGCTACCACAGGGTCACAGACATGGGGGAGGACTTACATAGAGAGGCAGTGGTATGTACATTAGCAAGGAAAAGGGAGAGCAGTAGTAATGTCCAGCTGGGAAAGGGACAGACACCAGGGCCAGGGGAGGATTTACATACAGCAGCAGTGAAGGCCATGGGTTGAAGGGGTTTTGAGCTGGGAGGAACACTGGTTGTGGAAAGGGGAAAGTGGTTAGCATACACAGGGGCAGGGGACTGTGAGAGGGGAGACACAGGGCTGTGACTGCTGGCTGGGAGAGGGCAGATATGGGCAGGTACTGGGGCTGGATGTGGAGGCAGCATAGCCTAAATAAGGAAAGTATCACAATTCCGGAAAACTGACAGCAAAAAAAAGCAGTTTTTCCGAAGTGATACTTTAGGCAAGGAGGCATGACAAATGCCTCCGATCAGTTCTTTGAACTTGCAGCAAGTTCAAAACATACTTATAACTAATGATAATTATGTAGTGATGAATAGGTTCCTCTCTCTTTCTCTCTCTCTCTACCCCCACTACTGCTGGATAACCTTGTCTCCATGTGTTACTATTTTGATTTACTGTGTGTAAAACAGTTTTTGTTTTGTACTGTAATTTAATCATTGACCAAGAAAACAGTGGCTGTAGAGTATGTCAAATGTGCATTATCTGATGGGAGGAACTAGATGTATTGTGAATTTATCAATGTGATTTAAGCATTGGGAAAGGGAGAATTATGGGGTTGTTTTTTACTTTGTAGGTGGCTGCAGATACTTTCTCCACAAATAACTCAGAAGGGTGAGGTAAATATAGTAATATTACTATTTTACCATGTAATAAAAGTGAAACATGCTACAATATAATTTCTTTTGCTTATGCATTTTATGCATTTGTTCTTTGCACACCTTGAATACATAGACTTTTTATAATTTTCCTTGTTTAATCAAATATTTAAATGTAATCTTTTGTTTCTGAAAATGGCCATACACGCTACAATTATCAGGGTGATCCGCCCTATATCCACGGATCGCCCTGGTAATTGTAGCATGTGTGCTGGCGACCGAGGGTTAAATATTGCTTGTTCTGGCATGATGGCTTGTCCAGCGTGCCCATTTGATGCAATATTTAACAGGTAAACTGCCGGCCACATCGGGCTGTGTATACCCAGCCATGGCCAACAGACAGACATTTCCTGTGTTCCTTCCCATGGAAGGAACAGGGAAATGTCTCCTCCCCCGGGGGCGGAGCACAGAAGTCTGGCTAATACACTCTCAGAAATCTCACAGTGTATGCTGCGGACATCTGCGGCTGGCAGGCTGGTAGGTAAAATGTCTGTCGGTCTGACAGGCATTTTATCTGCATGTGTATGCCCAGCTAAAGTGTGGAAATATATTTGAGCACATCAACCAAAAAACAAGAAACCCTTTGTTTTTAGATACAAAATATGTGGTATATATTGTGCTTATTTTAAAACCATAATAAAACACTAACCAACATTAAAAACTATTTCATCTGAAATGTTTCACATTTTTATTTTCATAAAAAACTAATAAAATATTAAAGTATGATTTTTAACCATTGATATTAGTATGCTATATGACTGGAGCATGACAAATTACATCTACATTTTAATAGAAGTGCCTAATTTAAACTATGGTATTTTGAAATTTATTTTTGTTGTTTGATTTTTGTTACTTATTATTTGTCCTTTCAGAGTACACATATAATATGGTAATTTTAGTTTATTTTGCATAAACTCAGTTAAATAATTCAGTAATATAGGTCAAGTGTTGATCTGCATAATTATAGCAAAATAAGTTTGTTGATTGTCATGATCTTTTTGAGAGAGGTCACTCAGTATTTATCCAAATGCATTTTATAATGAAATGTGTTTATTACAGACATTTAAAAAAGCTATTGGCTAATAGCAGTAAGGTAATGATCTACAGAGGGAAAATAAAAACTGCAAATGTAAATGTCCATGCCTATTTGGTTGCATACTAATATTATCTATGTGTGAAAATGGGTTTTTATTAATCTAATAAGAATATATATTATGCCCATATTAAGTGCATTATGTAAGGAATGACTGATTATATATAAATATTTATAAGTCCTATGAGTGCTGCCCACCTGCTTCCATATTGTCTGGGGTTCACACTTGGAAGGCAACAAGGCAAGGTCTTTTACCTCATTGTGGAGTGCCAGTCGCGTGTTAATTTTACATATATGTCTATCTATAGATGCCAGGACTGCTGCACAATAGTAATGGCCTTTTAAGGGTTTATGTAATTACTAAGGATATACAGACACACAAATCAGGTCTAATATGGAAATAATTACAAAGACCCAATCACGAGGTACATTATAAATATAGAAATTGAGAATAAAAGTGACAACATTTAACAATAGGTTCTGCAATATCTCTCTCTCACGTGCACACACACAGTATGATCATGATACTATGGTAAAGAAGCTCCACCACTATCATATAGTGACACAGTCTAATACCCAGACAAATAATGGATATAAACAGAACAGATACTGTAGTACAATGGAGACTATTGTAAATTCAAGGACTGAAGCAGAAAATATATAAGAAACAATCCTGGGTCAGGGCAGGTAGCACAGGACCAAAGTCAAAGAACTAGCCAAAACAAATACCAGGAAAAAAAAACAAAGGATCGATCAGGAGCCCAACTAAAACTACTAAGCAGGCCATTTATATGACAATGCAGATATTTAAAGTCTGGGTAATGAATGAAGTGGAGCCTGAATTTTAGCCTAAAACAAATGCAAAATCTGTAGCAAGAAATTTGTGTATCCTAGGCAACCTGTAGAAGTCTCTAACTGTTTCTAACAGCAGTCAATGAACCCTACCCAAACATGCGACCATTACAGAGTTAATCTCATTCTAATGAAGGGGTTGAATGATCTCTTACTTTAAATATTCCAGCTACTGCATACAGGAGTATTTCTAGCATTGGTTGGTATGAGTCACAGTGAGCAGAGGAATTAACATCTACCTTTAGTCTAGCAACCACCAAGCTTTGGATTGCCTGTAGCCAGGGTGGCCTTAATCAGAAGGGTTAGGTGACATAAATGTAAACTTTCTGGTTTATTTTATGACTAGTTTAGTAAAAGATGTGTTCAAATTAATACATGTCTACTAACTTAATGAATAAACTGCATATAGTGATTTATCACAAATATAGGGTACGATGTACAATACATAGGGGCATATCCTAATTATCACACTGATCAGGATTCAATTAGTGCGGATTCCACGCTCGAGTGTCCCCCGAGACCCAGCGCGCAAGTCCCCGCTGTCAGCAATTACCTCGCATCTGAAACGGGGGAGATGGTAGGGAAAATTTTTGGTGCTTCAAATATAGTAAGCTGCAGCCCTTTCAACAAAGATCTTTCCCTAAAGATCTAAAATAGTGTCTAAGTATTTTTCCTGGAGTAAAGATTATACAATCTGCCCGGCTTGTATAAGCATAAGTTTAGGTGTGTTTGCACATCTTTTTTTTATTTACATTAACCCTTTAGCCTGTAATTACAGGCAGAAACATACACAGAAAAAGAAAAAATGTTTCAAAAGTCTGCGCTGGTGTTAAAACATAAACCTTAACAAATGAAAAAACAATACCAATGTGCTGAGATAAATAATTTCTTACAGTACTAATACATATAGATAATTAACTGCAGTCAATATTAAATTACATCAATAAATATGCATACCATAAATATAATGGAAACAAATTAACCACTTTCCTTAGATAAAAAAATCAATCCACCTTTACTGTAGATATAAAAATTTGTCTTGGCCAGCTGATAATTGGCTATAGGGAGCCTATCACACAATTTTTGCCCACCAGGAGATTGAATAATTACCTCCAAGAAGGGGGTCCACATGATTATATGTCTCTTGTAAGTGGGAGAGCCAGTTTGTACACCGCTCTCACCTGTTTTGTTGCCACACACCGGAGCCGACAAGTCACAGTGAATGGGGAACACTGTATTTTCCACAAGTCACGGCAGTGGAGAGATTGTGTGGCCACCCAAGAGTTCACCCGACGCATTTGGTAGTGGTTTGTCAGCGGGGATCTACTGAGACATGAAGATGAAGAATGCAAGTCAGTGGAGGTCCACCACAGATGGAAGTAATAGTCAGTTGGGATCCTGTCAGGCATGCTAGTTCAGACTCAATTAAAAAGAAGAAACCACACCAAAGCGCAACCGTGCTGGCAGCAAAGAAATATCGTACAAACAAGTCACCTTAACTTGTAGAATACATATAAAAACAAAAACAATACAATAAACAATCCTTGCGCCGACACTTTTCCAATGGACTGTTCGAATAATTTCCAATGAAGGACAAAAACTTGGAAGTAACCAAATCTTCTTATCAATACGTGTGTTGAAATTCCATTAGTACATGCAAATGAAACACATAATATTGGGTATTAGCAATAATTCAAATAAACTGCTTATAGATGACACCTCTGAACGGAAACCATATAGGAAACCCCTCAAACCGATATCCTCAGGTGTCAGATGGAAAAATTCCCACCTCATGTATTGTGAGAATATATAGATGTGAATGCTCACATTAGTGTTACCTAAAAGAAATATAGGTGAATCCCTTCAAGGTTTCTTTGACCCAAAGAAACCTTGAAGGGATTCACCTATATTTCTTGGTTACTTCCAAGTTTTTGTCCTTCATTGGAAATTATTCGAACAGTCCATTGGAAAAGTGTCGGCGCAAGGATTGTTTATTGTATTGTTTTTGTTTTTATATGCTAGTTCAGACTCTCTAGAACTGCTGGCAGTAACAGGTGTATTGCAGTCATTCAAAGTCCTTGGTACGTTTCTCCCCTCTTTCAGGGTTTTTTCCTTTGGAAAAAAGAACCCTGAAAGAGGGGAGAAACACGTAAATTCAGAGCAGACATAGATATACTGAAAATAAAATTTATAAAGACTTAACTAAGCAAAGAGACATATGATGAATCCACTTGCTAGTGACTGTAAAGAAAGCTGCACTCAAACCACTAATAATGTAATCATGTTACTTATTCACAATTAATACAGCAGACTAGTGGCACTACAAAGAGTAAATTTTTTAACATAAATATCAAGAAAAGGCCAGACAAGAGATTGTTGTATTGTAGCCAACATGTGGACACATACCATTATTTTAAAATGTGATGTTAGTGCGATGAGAACACAGAAATAAGTAATAAAAATATTAGATGGTGTCTTATTTAACTTTCTTATATTGCATCTAATGCATCCATTAATATATCAGCCAGGTCAGATTATTTTGATTTACCACTATAATGTAATCAAATGTAATCAGGTGTTTATTATTTCAATTTTCTTTTATGAATTGTTCTCATTTATATTTATATAACACTATGATTTTTTTCAAATAAAAAAAACAGTTTGCTTCATTATTTAAAACATTGCATTATTAATTCAATAGATCTTTGAGTGTCACACACTATACTTGCAGCTGCTTCATACTAAATTCCCATATAGGAAAAAGCAAGTACAAAGCTGCAAAATGTGCTCACTACTCTTGGGACTTGGGTTTAAAGTCAATGAGGTATATGTATATCAGACAGTGTAAAAATATATAAAGTCCAAAAAAAATGATGGTAAGTGGGTCACAACCCGGTGTCTTTACATGGAGTTCAGGCTGATATAGAGAATACAGTCTTTGGTCAACTCTTTTTACCTTTAGTATGGATCTTGTCATACATGAAAAGGAAAAAGGAGAAGGACCCCAATAGTGTAATATGTTATAAATCACTGTTGTGTCTATATTGATCGTAAACAAAACATAACTTCTTAAGTTGTTTTTACAAACTATACACACTTCTTTTTTTTTTTTTTTAAAACCCTTCACCCTGAAGGTCTACATTTACAATTTGAGACTAAGTGTGTTTTTATGATATGGTCCCCCTATAGATACAGTTATAATAATTGATAGGCCTGATAGAGTTGAACTCAATTACTGAAAAAAACAAACAGTTTATTTTATAACGATTGGAGGAACTTATCTAATATTAACAAATATAATAATAAGAAGAACAAAGACATGCACCTAATAGTGTAATAGTTTGGATAAAGTGATATAGTGCTCAAAAATGTATGTATTGTGCATACCAAAAAATAAAAAATGATAAGCTTATCTGGCAACATTATAAGGATTTCTCCAGAGGATAGAGCTGTCATGTAAACCTTAAAATTGGGCTGAATTTTTTTTTTGGCTCACAGAAAGGTAATATAGTGTAGTCGTTTTGCAAACAATATCAGTGGTAAACATAAATAAATCTGCATAAATTATTGCATATAAATGGTGTCACTCCTCCATGTTCCTGGTCATAAGCAACAACTGTCCAGCTTCATGCACCACAAATGGTAAACCTCAGACCAAAAATGGAGAAAACCTCCACAAATAGTTGTTTAATTTAGACCATACAGGAATCACCCAACACATTTTGGCTTATAATGCTGTTAAATAGTTAATTACATTTATCTAAATCTATTAGTTGGACTGTTTGGGTTTTTATGTATTTTTGGTAATTATATAATGCAGGAATTGCAGAATTTTGGACAATTAAATATTATTTTTACATTTCTGAGATGAATTTTCTATTTTAATATGTCTTTATCATGGAAATAAATATTTTTTTGTTACTTACTTTTGGATTTTCCTTAATACGTTCATATTAACAATTTCCGTTCAACTGTCTTAGAACCTATCCCAATTCATAAAGACATCAGAAAACATTTATTTGTTGGCTTGCTGATGATATTAGTATTTATTAATGATTTCAAAGTCTCCCTTTTGTCATAATGAAGTATTTATCCAGTAGTATTTCAAATGGCCAGTTCAAAAGTTTTGGAATAAATTATACTGATACAAATATCTTAAAAATGCAGTAGTTTGAAAGATATTAAAGAAATGTTTGTAAATAAAGGGAATATATTGTAAATTGTTAATGGAGCGCAGTGACAAAAATATTTATTGGTCTCCTAATTAAAGGTAAATGAAGAACTGAATAAAATAATCCCTTGTGAGCCAGTACAATAGACAAAGAAGCAAGTAGAAAAGATCATCAGATAACATTTGAATATATTGACCACTGTAAATATATTATAATGACTAATATTAATGCCCATCTACCTTGATAAATTTACAAAAAAGCCAACCCATATGAAAAGTAAATTCTATAATAATTGCTTTACTAATGTAGATTCATTGAAAGGATCTTATAGAATATCAATACATTTTTACATATATGGAAATTGCTTACCTTGTAGGCTTTCTACAACAGAAATGAAAATGACAAAAATTACATCTACATTGTAAGGAAATAAATAATAATAAAGATTAACAAATTAATCACATGTAATAGTAGGAATGGTATATATTTCCTAGAATAAGAATGAAGTGTCCATAGTATAATATTGTTTAAAATTAAAAATATTTAAATTATGCTAAAAATAGCTGGGTACATGAGATATAAGACATTTTTGCTGTTCTCAATTCTGTGAGTGTTGGAGGAACGTTCTCCTTATAGTATTGTTCTTCCCACTCTGTATAGATTATTTTGTCCAATCTGCAGGGTGATGTACAGTAAGAAGGGATTACATCTGCATACACATACTGTCAGACAGCAGAGCTCACAAACAAGACCAGACCAAGCAAGTACTGTTAGAGGCCATCCAACTGATTTTGCCAATTGGACTTCTCATTCTTATCCTGTTCTGGCAAGGTTTTGTGTTGTATGCTTGCTGGAATGTTAATGTGGTAAACAATACATAGGTAGAGCATCCTGTATGCTCACAAATATATATAGTCAAAAAAGTACAGATGCAGTGGCACTTCAAGTCTTTTATATCAAGTCAAATAATACTTTCTTATATATACAATTTTTTCTATTATACACTGGTAGCACCATCCAATATATATAGTTTCCAATGTTTCAGTGCCTTGTGGACATTTTATTATGGTACATGAATTTTTCACAGACTGTGCTAATACGCCTTATTAGTGCTTAGATCGCAGGATTCACATGCATCAAAAAACAGTAATGGCTCCAAATATATAAATATACACCCTTTTATTATAAAAATATATATGATTCAATTAATAAAAAACAAACATTCAATTGTCAAATACACTGTCTCTTAAATTGCAACAGTAACACTCTAATGAGCATATAAAACTAAATAAAAAATACTACTTGAATAAATAGTGCATTTGAGTATCTTTTGCAATCTGAATTGGAGTAATTGATGACCACCTGATAGTGCAAAAACAGTCCAGTTGATATATTAAATTATTGTCCAGAAAAAAAGAGAATAAAAAAAATATATATATGGTAATAATGTGTCAAGTGCAATTGGTCTGATCAGATGTCACTGTAAATCAATGATACCTGTCCATAGCCTATTAGGCTGTACAGCGCTGCGGTGTTTGGAGGAGGACAGCTTTCCCAGAGACTGTCGACGGTGCCAGATGAGGGTTGACGGCTTTCCCAGAGACTGTCGGTGGTGCCAGATGAGGGTTGACGTTGCCTCAGCAATTGCTACTGTCTCCCTTGGCGGCTGTGCAGCCCACTATACTTGCCGGGTTAAAGCCAATTTAAAGTCACCTCCTTGTATTGCCTGGAATACCGCTCAGCAAATGGCTGTTGAAGTGCGGAGATGGTACAACTGATATGGAGCATCCGTATACAAATGACACCTTAGAATGGGCGAAGTCCTCTGACACATTTCGCCCCTTGCAATGGGGGCTTTTTCAAAGAGTGAATTTTTATGGTATACAGACATAATAACATATAAATGTAGGTCTTAACATATAAACATAGGTTGTATCCACGGGCCGCAAATTTGTTGACAAATTTGTCTAATTTTGAACCTAATAATTCTGGGTTACTTGTGAAGTATAGATCTTTATTGTGGATGGTAAAATCTGTACTACAGTTTACTCAATGCCTACTGAGAGAAACACTTTACTTCTGACTACTAGCCACCATCCCAAACTACTTATTAAAGGTTTCCCACATTCACAGATGCTCGGAGTTGCCCACATTACAAGTAACCCGGAATTATTAGGTCCAGAATTTGACAAAATTGTCAACAAATTTGCAGTCAGTGGATACATCCTATGTTTATTACAAAAACAAAAATTGGAAATATTAGCCACTCCAAGAAATATGTTATTTACCTCTAAGGACAGAAAGAAACAAGAAATTATTCCTTGGAAAATGAGGACTTCTAGTCCGGATGTCCAGAGAGCCTCAAGAGCACTATGGCCTATTGTTGTCACAGATAAGCCCTTACCATGTTTTGCTAAGAAAAAACCTATGACCTGTTTTATGAGAGGAAAGAACATCAGAGATATTGTCATTCACATGGATATTACCGGTTTCGAGGCAACAAACACTTCCAATTCAGGCTTTGTGAAAAAGGGACCAGGCTGTTATAAATGTCTCAATTGCACAACCTGTAGACATTTGACAACTGGATCATCTTTCTCTCACCTACATTCAGGTGCTAAGATCAATACTAAACAGGTACTAATGTGTACAACCACACATGTTGTGTACATCATAATTTGTCAACGTGGGAAATATTATGTGGGCAAGGCCACGAGGACATTTCATGAACACATGGCTTTACACTGGTCAGCCATTCGTTCAGCATTGACAGATAAACCTTCGGACCAACCGGTGGCCTGTCACTTCATTGCAGCAGGTCATAATTTAGCAACATTTAAACATATTATTGATCACCTCCCCAATTCTCTAAGGGGAGGAGACCAGGGAGGACAGCTGCTGAGGTGCAAAGCTAGATGGATTTACCATCTTAACACTATCAATCCAAATGGCTTAACTGAAAAGTTAAAGGTGCTGCAATTGTTAAGTGCTGCAATCATTGTGCATATTTGAGGTAACATTTCTTGTTCATAGTACTCCTATTTGACCGTCACTCTCCAATTAAATAAACCAATACAAAAATGCAAGGATAGTTTTGGAAACAAAATGAAAACATGGATCACTCTCTTATCACTTTTAAGTTATAACTTTATTCAAGAGTTGTGCAAACCCAATTCATTTCATTGTCCAACAAGAAAGATGCATGTCCTTGTGCTTCAGGTTTTTTTTTTTTTTTTTTTTTAAAACAGTGGATACATTAATGTATGGTTCAAGGATCTTACATAAAATCTGTTACTGATTATTCATGATGCTTATAGAACTAATACGCACCAAAACACCTTTTACAGTAATTCCTGTATAGTAACATCTGTGTATTGTCTACCACCTTAAATGCTATGGTTTTACAGCAGAAGTTAACAAATAATAAAGTATTATACTCAAAGTTTTTTGTCAATGGAGCATCTCACTGAGGGGTAGATGTACTAAACCTTGGAGATAGATAAAGTGGAGAGAAGTAAAGTACCAACCAATCAGCTCCTAACTGTCATTTTTCAAAACCAGTCTGTAAAATGACAGCATTTGATTGGTTGGTAAATTATTTCTCTCCAAGGCTTAGTACATCTACCCATGAAAGCCAAATATACAGGTGACTGCAACACTACAATCTTCCTGCATTACTGTGACTAGAATCTGACCTTACTACTTACAGTATGCTATTGGGGCTCTTTGTACTCTTACTCTGTGAATACTGGCTGCCTTCATTTCTCTCCACACCTCATGACTGTTGTATGGAGATCTCTGCTCTGTATCATCATTTAACAGGTGATTGCATCCCAGGATATCACTGATATACCTTCAGATGCTGTGAATATTGCATAATCTAATTGGCTAATAAACAGAGATGGAAAATAGATGCAAACAATCACCATATGTTAATCAATTTCACCTTAAGAACTGTATAATTCAAAACTAAAGTTTGTATATATACCATACATAGATATAGATGGAGAACCACCTTGAACTGCAGTAGAAAGGTTTACACATAAAAATTAATTTTCTATTTGGAACCAGTATATCTTACTATGTGATTGCATTAGTTGTCCATTGTAAAAAATACAGCAGAAAATAATACTTACTGTAGGACCTGATTCAGCATGGATTGCAATTGTAAATAAGGGCCTGATTCAGCAAGGATCGCTATTTTGCTTATATATACGCAATGCAGTTGCTAATATTAGTGGGGATATGCAAATGTTTGCATTCGCAATGTGATCTCAGCCTAACATATGGATGCCCACATCTGCTTACTCACATCCTTACACTTGGGCAACATAGCAAAACAATCGGTAACATCGGACCCATACACTCAGTTAAGGCAGGTCAGACCTCATTCATGAATTGCTAATTTCAGTGTATGCTAAAAGACCTCATGCTGCATATGGTATTGCAGTGACTGATAAATGCATACCCCTGCAATGCCGTCCCAATGCACTAGCACATCTGGTTTGCCTGAGCACCCCCCATCACCACCCCCAATGGTACTTCCTGTCAATCACTCTGCAATGGTTCTGCATACACACTGTGCTCTCATTCCCAATCACAGTGGCTAGTTTGCGCACAGGCACTGCGATACATACACATGAACAGATCATGAAAATCGACTGACTGCATGCATCTTAGCACTTGTGATCCTTGCTGAATCAGGCCCTAAGTATGCTGAATGAGCAATATTAAGCCATTGTGCATGCATGTGCAGCACACTGCTCTTGCACAGTGATTGCACTGCAATTACGCATGCAGATAGGAATCCATCACAGAGTGAGTAACAAGCCATGAGCATTTATGGGTGGTGATGGGGGTCTGGTTGCAGAAACGCAAGCGTGCCTGTCCATTTGAACACCATTGCAAGTGCGTGCATAAATTAGCCACTGCAATTGCAGCTTGAGAGTCTTCTGCATGCAACAAGACTTGCAAATACTGTGATGGGTCAGAGCTGCTATAATTGTGCATGGTGTGCTTTGATGTTACTGATGTATACGCAGGACTGTGAGGTATTACAGATGTGAGAAAGCAGTAGTGGGTGTCTCTATGCTGGCTGAGCCGCAGCAGCATTGCTTGCAATTAAACAGCTGCAATCACAATTGCGATCCATGCTGAATCAGGCCCTTAGTACACATATGGACAGGTACTGTAGTATCAGTTAGTGCAGTGAATATCAAGGGTAGGAAGGCAGGGCACACTATTTAAGCATCACATGTTCATACAAATTAATTAATCACTTATTGGATACACAAAATATTATAATAAAAATTCCTTTGATTAACCTTGCTCCACAATATTTGTGAAGGAGGATTATTTTAGTTGTCAGATAATTTATTTTTATTATGTTATCATATAATCAATTAAAGTTTTTCTCTAGCCCTTTTTTAATTGTTTATGGAACTGGAATTATACTTAGGCATACTATCCCTTTAATTTGGAACACAAGTGAAGTACACAGGTTCTGTGGCTGGCTCACTTTAAGCCTGCATTTAACCAGATCTTAATCAGCCCAAGAATATGTGTAATTCATGAGTGTCCTGGTTTAAAGAGATAGAGGTTAATGTATCAAGCAGTGAAAAGCATGAAGAAGTGGACCAGTGGAGAAGTTGTCCATTTATAGCACACAGGCCCACCTGGCATCAACACCTGGCTCCTGGCACAGACTCTCCTCCCCTTACTATTCCTGACTCCTCCCACTTCTTAATCTATACAAATATATTATTAGAACATCATACAAGTGTATATCATTCTTTGTATTAAAATATACACACTACAAAGCTCATCCTGCAGAGGATTCAACATGTACCATAGTCAGACATTTGGTAAGTTCTATTAGGTAAAGCTGGCACATCATTGGTCGAGGTCACATACAAAGAAAAGGGTAGGCATTTTCCCAATTGACCAAGCCCTAGCTTAGAAGTTGTAAAGGATTAAATGGTGTTCACTGCTTAGGGTAGGGGGTCCTGAATGCAGAGGACTACACATCTGTGCACAACAAAACAGAGCCATTACTACACATTTTGGTGCACTGTGTACATAAAGAACATTGGTGTCCCCAACCATAACCGAAGCAGGGAGAACAAAAAAAAAACAGTTGTGGTCTCGCTGGGAAAGGGCACGACCACACAATAGTACAGTTGCAATGCCCCTTACTCACATTACACAATGTAGTAATGCCCCCCAGAAGACATCATGCCATGCAGTAATGCCCCCCAAAAGACATCATGCCACATAGTAATGCCCCATGGAAGATATCATGCCACACAGTAATGCCCCCCAGGGTGGCTGCTTCTGGTCCAGGCCCTGACAGCTGTCCTACTTTCTATGGCTGCCGCTGGTCTCCTCATGATCTTGGCAGCCTGTGCCAGGAGAGCTAGAAGATCCAATGAAACCTCAGCTCCTCATGACAAACACAGTGCTGCCTGTGAGGCAGTGCTGCTGAGCAGCCCTGTATGCCAGGTCATAGGTGGTGCCACTCAAAGAAGCCATCTGGCTGTTTACTCTGATTCCTTCTGCCGCTGCACTTTTCATACCCGGCTGCCACAAAATTACATCACCACCATGAGGTTAATGACATGTGCCATCTGCGCAGGAAACAAGCTGAGGCTAATATAGTGCAGTGCTGCCTGGTATGTAGTGCTGACGGGCATGCCTGCAATTGTCCAGACTGGCCCATCTGGCCATTGGCCCTTCTGGCATCTGCCAGAAGAGCCAGATGGCCAGTCCGGCCCTGAGTATAGTCTATATAAAAATAGGTAGGAGCTGATTGGTTGCTATGGGAAACTTCTCTACTGTTTCATTTTTCCACACTTTTCACTGCTTGATACATAAACTCATTAGTATGGTAAGCCTAGTTCTACTAAACATAAACTGATTTTTTTCCCCCTAAAATAGATGAAGTAAACATGATTAAGTATACACAGTTAATTCTATGAATGAGGAAGTAACTTTGTATGCCCTGTTCTAAGGGAATGATTGCTAAAATAATTATGTATCATACAGTATGTACTGCATATTGAAATTTAGAAAAATATCCATTTTAAATTGTTGCAATGTTCCTAACTACTGCTTATGTCAAATAATAATTAATTCTGGAAAATATTTATGTTACACTTTTCATTTAGTAAATCAAACAACAAGGTGAATTAGAAAAGGTTTGTGAAAATATAAGGTTACTTTTGCTGGCACACATTTGATGTCATAATTTGACCGTTACTGCATCAAGCTTCACAAAAATAACATACAATATAACATCATGTACATACATGTACACAAAGCTATCTTGTTTAAAAAAAACATCACACATGCTAGATCATCCATTCACAGAATAGTAAACATTGATATGGGAGGTATTTTTTTTATGCATGTGCCATCATTAGATTTCAGATTCTTTTTTTGAAACATGGTATAGGCTCTATGGTTACAGATATACATCCCAGTTTGATATATATTTCAGATATGAACATTATAGAAATGTAACAGCAAATAATATCACACTACAATGTACAGATGTTATTGTGGCACAAACTCTGAGCTGACAGGCTGCCAAAATTTTCCAACTACTCTACAAATGAGCTTTGAGTGAATTATTCAACATTATTTGTATAGTCTAAAATTCATTAGATTTATGGTTAGATTTATAAAATAAAAAAATTAAGTACTTTCAATAAAAAACAAATGTTAGTGTACTGTTATTATGATACATAAAAGCAAATCTTTGTGAAATATTGATACATTTTATTTTTATAACATCTCTGGTTATATAATATATATTTGTAGCAGTATTTTAATATTAAAAAATTTAGTTTAAAAAGGCAGGAAATTGCATAAATACTACTCTATACTTGAATGTTTTGAAAAAAAAAATATAAAATTAAATAAAATAAATCCTCACATATTGTGTATCTCAGCTAAATTAATATTTTTTCTGTCAGTCTTGAGGTTTATTTCCCACTGTGAAGGTTAAAAAAGGTTATCTGTGCAACATTTTTTTTACAATATAAAAAAAGTGAACACTTTTCATCACCACCTGAAAGCAAAGCCAAAGCCATACATTTTCAATCTTCTAAAATAATTGTGTGGAAAACTCATTCTATTGCTTCCAGACACAATCCAATCAGTGTAATAGTTTTCTGAGGAGAAGGGAACAATATTCACATTTCATTCATGTAAAGAGTTAGATAATAGATGAGTTTATGGTGGCTGAGCACCCTGTAGGTAGTGGATTTTGACATAGCATATCAGGCCTTTGCTGTGTTCATTGCATAAAAATATCACTTAATTTGTGACTTTACCTTAGGTGGTAAACACATTATAAATGAATGAAGGAAAACTGGTGTTTTTAGCACACTGCTACTGAATAATATTTTCATCTTTCTTAAAAACATGTTCACACTGGAAAACTAAACATTATATTTTTGTTATACTGTGGTTCTAGTTTTATAGAGAACTTCAAATCAACATTAAACAATTTGTGTTATGTAGACTTAATTCTGTATTTATTTAAATTAAAACTATGAACATATATTTTACTATTTTATGCATAGTTAAATATAGCCTCCACACCACCAGAGTAGACAGGATGATGGCTTTTTATTGCTTTGACTAGAGGGGAAACCTCTTTTTGCTAATATAACCACTCTAATATAGACAACAAAACCAACACTTAATAGCCATTGGCTGGTACTTTTTTTTAGTTTGAGGACTAATGTTGGGAATTTAGTAAAATTAGGGATAAACAGTTCCGTTTGTTTAACACATGGACCACTGGATAATAATCTTTGCATATTCATATTCTGTGTTGTATTTTTCACTTGAACCAGTTTGACTAGTAAAAACACCTGATGAGGGTTGTTTGTCATTTGTATAGAGGTCAACTTGGCTCTGACTGTCAAAAGCAATTACTTTAACCAACTTTGGGTCTGAACACTTAGATTAGATTAGGGCATTCAATATTTTACGTCTCCACATGCAATTTGTAAGGAGCATAGGACATATGTATCTGTAACTTTTAACTCATAACCCAAATTTAACTCTAGTGTGGCAGCTTACAAAAGAGTAATGATCAACAGTTAAGAGATGAGGATGAAACATCACTGCACTGTACCAATAGATTTATGTTAAAAGCAAAATTGAGAATATATGCTGGGGCAACTTGAAATTGGTAAAGGAAAGTAGGAATATAGTGGTAGTTAAAGTGATAAATCAGGACTTTAATGTATCTGTGATATTGATCGTCAGAAGTATAAGTAAACTAAAATACATTTGTTTTAACATAATGTTTAGAAAGGTATAGTTGGTAGCTTTACATTTCTAAACAGTGCGTGTGGATTACATTTTACACTTAAATCTCTTACATTTTAATGTTTTATGGTTGGAGTTGCATATGTTTTTACTGGTTGCTTTCTCCATTGTCTTAATGGATTCTCATCTTTCACTATGTACTTTATTGATTAAGTAATAGTGTTATCTATTGCTTGAACTAGTCTACACAGATGAATGGAGCAAGAGGTAGCTGTGACTCCCATCCATTCGATGCAATTCCCTTCTTTTCCTTATCATATCTGGTAGAGATAATAATGGATTGTGACTGAAGGTATGACTTCACATTCAGTACAGTAAATGCTAAAATTACAGCACACAATGGAAATATATTGAAGTTAATAGCTGGATAGTCGTGAGGGTAATCTGTCGTCCACAGCATTACAACCTTCGATGTGTACAGGAATCAGCAGTAGCGTAACTAGATTCAGCAAGCAGACTGACATACAACCATGGTTGGAGAATAAATCAGACATAGGACAATGATGAGGGTTCAAAATGATACTGGTCAGACCATTCTAATAGCCCTCCCAGTTTACTCATTTATTTATACCAATCTGAAACAGGTTAGTCACCATGAGTCAGCTAACTTGTTTGTGCACCCCAATACTGGCTGGACATACAGATATGAAAAACATATGATATTATGACGCATCTTGTTATTGCTCTTTTCCTTCTCACCTGCTTTTTTGGTCAACATCTTCTGTCTACTGTCTCTTTAATAGTGCTTATCTTCTCCACTCCAGACTGCATGGTGAACAACATGTTTTGCTGAAACTTCAGACTTATATTATTTTTTAAATCTTTCTTAAAGCGACATATACATACATAGAGCTTTTAATAAACTTAAATCTAGCTTATGCTTATGTTCCCCTCTTTTTATCAAATGATCTTTATTTCAGAATAAATGTCTATATCTCTTTAGTAACTACTTCTTCTGGAGCTTCTTGATGTTCTTGTGTGAGGTTCTGATTTTTGCTGTGGACCCGGGGAGGTGATAGAAGCAGACACAGAAGCAGATTTAAATGAAAAAGTGGAGTTTTTAATAAGTAACTTAGAAGACATGGGAATGGCAAATGAAAAAGTCCAGGTATAGCACTAAAGTGCACTTGATAACTGCAGTAAGGTAAATGGGAGAATGTCCAGATAGTGACAGGCAGGAACAGTCCAGTATGCAGGTATGGTGAGCTGTAACAGAATGAAGGTTTGGGGAGCTGTAACAGAATGCAGGCAGAGGTAATAAAGTCCAGCTGGGTGTGTGGAGGCAAGGTGCAGGGATACAGCCGGTTCAGGTACTCAGGCAGGGTTAAAGGTAAATGGAGGGTGCAGGGTAAGTCCAGTAGGTTGGAGCAGGCAAGGTTCAGACTAGTAGCACTACCAAGGAGGCAGGTAAGGCACAGGTACTCTCTCTCAGCCACAGTGAAACATGTTGCACTAGCATGGAAGGAAGGCTCTGGACCCACCTAAATACCCAGTGCCATGCTGTGACTGGCTGGAAAGAACACATAACCCACCAGGATTGGATGGCTTGAATCACATGGCCACAGGCAAGATGGCGGCGCACATGCTAAACGGAACAGAAGTACCACCAGACCTCACCAGGCCTAGTGACAATGTGCCTGCACAGAACCAGGTGAAGCCAATGCCCCTCGTCAAATACCAGCACCACTGCCAGACACCCCCACCACAATGACCTCACAGGTAATACCCAGTGACCACCATGCTGAGAAACCCTGGCTGTGACAGAACCCCCCTTATGGGTGGCCTCAGGACACTCACCAGGCTTCTATGGATGGGCAGCATGGAACCTCTTGATGAGTGTAGGAACATGGATATCTCGGGCATTGGTCCAACAATGTTCCTCTGTGCCGTAGCCCCTCCAATCCAACAAGTACTGCAAATGTCCTCTGTGGAGACAAGAATCCAAGATCTGGGAGACCTTAAACTCCATGCCCCTTTCAGTCTGGACATGGGGAGAATCAGGCAGGACTCTGTGGAATTTGTTCAGCACCAGGGGTTTTAGCATGGAGACTTAAAGGAATTGGGAATTTTCAGATAAGGGGGTAACTGAAGGTGATGAGCCATGGGGTTGATGATTTCTATGATTGAGAAGGGCCCATTGAAGCATGGAGCAAATTTAATATATGGTACTCTAAGACATAGGTTCCAGGTGGACAACCAGACTTGTTCTCCAACTTGCATATGTGGTACTTTCCTACTGTCAAAACCGTATAAATTGGTTGCGATCGCTTAACTGCACACAAATCGCAACACGACATCCAATAGACAATTTGATCATCCACGGCCATTTTATGCAAACACACGCTCCCGCCGCACTCGCGTACGCACTTGCGCACGCGCAATTGCACATGCTCGCTATACATGCACACGCATCCCATGCCCCCGCAACTCGCCATATTGTGAATGGCGAGCCATGCTTCTGTGCTCACAATGGTTAAGCGCCATTTTTACATTACATAAACACATAACAAAGTTAGTACAGCAATACTGTTTAAATACTGTTTTGCGTTTCAATCGCATAGTCAGCTTTTAAGTATTATTGTCGGAAACCTTACCACGATGGACAGCAGCCTTTCCTTACAATAACTTATATCCCATTTAAACCTAAACTGACTGAGATACGCACAATGCTATGTGTTTTAAAGGTATATAGTGAATGTTACATGTTAAATAGCAGTTATATGATATCTGGGATTAGGAATAAGATAAATGGGTCATGAGTAGTATCTACCGATTTCCCTCTGTCTCAACAGGAATATGAAACCAACAGAATGAATATGGAAGGGATCACTATTGAATTATGAAGACCTGCCAAGAATTATACTCTATACTGTAAAAATCACTGTACACATCCCCTGTAGAGTTGCATGCCAAATGTTAGGACAAAGGGATTTTCTAACACAGTTCAACCTCCAGTGACGTCAAACCATCTACTAACAAATGAATAGCAACAACCATTCTGACTCAGTAATAAAGGGCCAATAGGGAACCCCTCTGAGTATTCAGCTTATGTTCAAAGGAAATTGTACACTTATAAATCCCTTTCCATCTGGATCCCCCCTTCCTTTGCTTCCTTTTTCCCTGCCTGACCCTAAAGAAACACACAGCAATCCTGATGGACAGCTGTTATTCTAGGATCCAGACCCGCATGGCAAAATATTGGTAATTGTATCTTTGTCTTTATGCTGTATATAGCTGCATTGTATAGATTAAGGCTGATTATACCCTTTTTACAATATAGTATCTTTGTGTGTGTTGGAACCGCAAACTGTTTCTGTGTGACAAAGTTATTTTATATTGAAATGGGAGGCATGGGCAATCTGGTCTGTGCAATCAAATCTCTCTAATATCGATGCTGTTTAAATGGTATCAATAAATGCGGGCTCGTCCGGTATATCACCCATCACTGTGTTTTTGAACTGTTCCCCTCGTCTTGGAACAAAAGACTGGAAAGGCGCCCGCAGACTTTTTTCCTGCGTTCCTATTTTTGTTCAGAGACAGAGACTCGCAGTTTGCGAATTCAGAGAGGGCTGATTAGAATCTGGGATAGTGGAGAGAGATTTGTGCTTGCCCACGTTGTTGTAGAATGGCTGCGCATTGCATGCGCAACCGATCACACAATAACGCCACAAAGGTTTTAGTGTACACCACGTGCAAACAGTCACAGCATAGTGCGTGTGACCGGATGTACGGCCACTTCCTGCCACGTGTAGTGATTACATCTGATATTTGTAACCGAATGCACAATAGCAAGTGAAGCATGTGACTAGCATTTCTGTTAGAATTCAAATAAATCATCAAGACTGAAATACGTCATATTGATAGGGCTGTAATTTCCAAAAGGCTATTAATCAAAAGAAAGGTATTTTTTTTTATTTTTGTTATTTGGCCACAATATAGAAGTGTGTAAGGTGTATGATTGAGATTGTGAAATAGGTTGTGCCTTCGTGGTCCCTATTTTAGGTAATAAATATAGGGTATACATAACAGGTATACTGGCAGAGGGGATCCTCCTGGTTTCCTATCGTTAAAGAGAGTTAACGATAAAATATAGCTTCCAGTGTAGTTGTAATATTCAACGGTCAGTTTGGGCCTTTGAGTGTTGCGACCGGACCATACGAGTGTGGCATCTCTGACTGAGGCTGGTTGCGGGGACAAAAGGACAATAGGTGGTTACTGTGGTTTTATCTACAGCTAGATAACTCCTGTGTTCCCTATTATAGGTGGTACTGTGCTTGCCTTAGTAGGTATTGCTGTGTTCCCTATTTTTAGATATTAGCTAACTGTAGAATAGGTGCATGGAGGCAGCCTATCGGTTAATTCTTCCACCGGTCTCATCATTGTTGTTGTTTTTTTTCGCAAAATGGGTGCAAAACAGTCAACAGGGATGGTAGACGATGTGCTGTGTATGCAAGGTCCGACTGGGTCAGCTCTTCATATAATGTACACTAAATATGGTGCGTACGCAACGACGCACTGTACTGAGTGGGTTAAGATGATGGGTAAGAGTGAGAAACCTTTCCCAAAGATTGGAAGCTTTAATATGGAGATTTTAAATAACCTTAGGGATCACATATGTAGAGTGAAATCCCTAAAGAAAAGAGTGGAGTATGATGATTCTTTGAAACTCTGGCTGAATGAGAGTCGCACATGGGTTAATGGCGTGCATGGGGCACCACGTGGAGCCACATGCATGCCTAGGGGTGATGCACACGCAACGCTATACAGCGTAGCGTACGCATCACAGGGAAATGCAAACTTGCGGCACGGTAGCGTTGCCAAAGGTATTGCAAATCGCGCTTGCGCACCCCCGCCACCTTTTGTGGTGGGTGGTGATGATACATTACCACATAACAAAAACTATAAAAATGTTGTAACTGAACCAAGTAAGTTGTACCCGGTCCTGAGTGAATATTTGGAAAATGTCTATGATGCAGAAAGTGATCCTGTAGCAAGGTCTTTTGTATCCCATGCTGTGCAGTTATTAAATGTCCCTTCCCAACAAGTACAAGTAGCTGCCCCTATGACATCAAGAGGGGGGGAGGGATCCTTAGCTAATGGGGGGGAGGCCCTAGTAGAATCCATGGTGGGGGAGGCTCCTTTAATAAGGGTGCAGGAAGTATTAGAACCAACTGCTTCAATAGCGGAGGTTACTAATACCGTTCGTTGCAGTAATAGGCTTAAAGGTATAGAGGTGGGAGGCATCCAACCTGTAAGGACAATTATTGTCCCTAATGGGAACGCAGATGCGAATGGTGTCATACCCACAAGGGAAGTAGCGATGCACTGTCCTTTGACACGGGCGGAACTACATTCCATTATGTCTGAATTTCCTGACCCCAAGAAACATCTGGCAAAATGTCAGCATTTCATAAAGGATCTAGGCAATGCCCATGAGCCAACCAACAAGGATTAGCGAGTGGTGTTAAGAGCATGTTTCCCAGAAGGTACAGATGTGAAAAAGTTTATCACAGCATGTACTCTGGATGCAGACATCCCCTTAACTGATCAAGGTAATCAGGATTGCATTGCCCGTATAGTTGCCCAATTAGCCATATTTTTCCCGTTAGTTGTTAATTGGAGTAAAATCTTCTCCATTAAACAAAAGGAAAGTGAACCTGCAGAAGATTACTTTAATCGTGGGCTGCAGACGATCACTCAGTACACTGTGATCGAAAACATAAAGGATAGCACGCACTACCGGGGAATGGTCATCACTGTTCTAATGGACGGTCTAAAAGACAGTTTGAAAGACAGAGTTCAGACCTCACACCCTGGTTGGAGAGGGATAACAGTTGATGCACTCAGGGAAACTGCAATAGACCATGACAAGAATATCACCAGGAAACGTGAAGCTAAGAGCGAGAAATTGATGGCTGTTAGCATTCAAGCTCTAGAAGATATGCACTTACAGCCAGCAGACACATATCCACCTGCACAGTTACAAGTCTTAAACACCTACCATCCTGCGCAGGCCCAACCCATACAATTCCCTCACACATACCACACCAGACCACAACACACTCTTCACACACACCCAAAACCATCATACCTACACTCAAAATCCCCTCCTCCAGGACTTCAACAAAATTTCCCCAACAGATCAGCTAAGAAATGTTTTAACTGTAACCAAGTAGGACACTTTAGTAAGGACTGTAGAGTCATAATTCAGGAACCCCACATGCAGCAATGTATTGATGCATCTCGTAACCATAAGAACTACCAGATAAATCCTGCCCACATAGTTGCTGCAAATGCCTTGCTGGGGGAAGATAGCCAACTATAGGGGTTAGGTCATACCTGTAGTCTGCAGGCAGTCAGGATAATGGGAGGTACTAGGGAAGAGCCGGTAATAAAGGTTAATGTAGCTGGTACTGAACATTCCTTCCTAGTAGACACAGGGGCGAAAAGGTCTGTTTTAAAATCTCCTGAAAATCTACAGATAACAAACCAGACAGTACCAGCAATGGGTGTAACAGGTAGCGTACAGCATTACCCTTTAACAAAACCCACGGAGGTTACCATTTGGCCTTTGCATGCCAGGCATTCTTTCCTCCAGGCAGCAACAGCCCCTACTAATCTCCTGGGAAGAGATTTATTGTGCAAAATGGAATGTATTATCTATTGTACCCCTGACGGGATATTTATGGATGTCCCAGGAAGGTTTGCACATGAGGTAAGGGATGTGCTAGACACTCCCCAAAGGTTAATGCTGCATACCATAACATCAGACAAGGGTTCAGCTCAGGTAGATGAAATGTTAGAACAAATACCTAGTTTCCTTTGGACTAAGGATGGACAGGACACTGGGTTAATGGCAAATGTAGCTCCCGTCATGGTAAACCTGAAAAACGGTAGACACGCTCCTAAAATTCCCCGATACCCATTAAAGCCAGAAGTGGAGTTAGGGGTTCACCCCATAATTGAGCGTTTACTAAAGCAGGGAATTTTAGTCCGTACAGTAAGTGTAGCCAACAGTCCCATCTTCCCTGTGAAAAAGAGTGGTGGGAGGGGGTACAGGCTGGTACAGGACCTTAGAGGGGTTAATAAGGTGGTAGAAAGCCAATTTCCCATAGTGCCTAACCCAGCTGTCATCCTTATGCAAATCCCATCAACCGCAACCCATTTCACAGTAATAGATTTATGCTCCGCTTTCTTCTCCGTCCCCCTTCACCCTGATTGCCAATACCTATTTGCCTTCACATACAAAGGCGTACAGTACACATGGACACGACTACCCCAGGGCTTCATTGACAGCCCCAGTATCTTCTCCCAGGCCTTACATGATTGTTTACAGTCTTTTCAACCTGCCAATGGATCGGTACTAATCCAATATGTAGACGATTTGTTGTTATGCTCTGATTCATTTATGTCATGTTTAAATGATACTAAACTTTTGTTGCTTCACCTCTCGCACACAGGGCATAAGGTTGCTAAGGACAAGTTACAGCCGTGCCAGACCAGGGTTAAATACTTGGGACACTGTCTTACCCAAGGCCTCCGGCATCTGACAGCGGATAGAATCCACACCATACAGACCATGACACTACCGTAGAACCAGCACCAGATCCGTACCTTCTTGGGCATGTGTGGGTATTGCAGGTCATGGATACCCGGTTTTTCCATTCTGGCTTTACCACTGCAGGAGTTAGTATCTTCCACAAAACCAGACCGTGTCTTGCACTCTGAAGAGTCAGAGCAAGCCTTCCTTAATCTTAAGGACAGTTGATAAGAGCACCTGCATTGGGGATTCCAGACTATGGGAAACCCTTTGATTTATTTTGTACGGAGGCTGCTGGTTGTGCGGCAGGATTTCTCACACAAAAACATGGTGATGCCAATAGACCAGTAGCATACTACAGTGCCCTGTTGGACGCTGTGGCAAGAGCACTCCCAACGTGTTTAAGGAGCGTAGCTGCAACCACACTCTTAGTGGAAAAGAGTGAGGATGTAGTGTTAGGCCATGACATGACTGTACATACACCACATGCTGTTTCTGCCCTGTTAAATTTGGCCCAGACCAGACACGTTTCCTCCGCTAGGTTCACTAAATGGGAACTAGCGTTAATTGCACCGACCAACATTACTATAAAGAGGTGTAATACTTTAAACCCTGCTACATATTTAACAAGTGTGCCTCATGATGCACAAAGGGTGGAAGGTAAAGGTGAATCGTTACCAGTGGTAGAAGGTGAGTTTGGTACAGGAATTAATAGGCATGACTGTATGGAGTATTTAAATCAAAATTTTACAGCTAGGCCTGACATTCATGACACACCGTTAGAAAATGCAGACAACGTTTTACACGGATGGGAGTTGCCATAGACAGACTGATACAGGTGAGTTATGTACAGGTTATGCTGTGGTTGATGACAAGGATGTTATAGCGGCCGAACCACTCGGTCCACCCCATTCAGCGCAGGTGGCGGAACTCGTGGCACTAAGGAGAGCGTGTGAGTTGGCCGAAGGAAAAACGCCCAATATTTACACAGACTCCAGGTACGCTTTTGGGATGGTGCATGATTTTGGGACCTATGGTGTCTAAGAAATTTTCTAACGGCAGCAGGCACACCAATCACACATGCACATCACATAAAACGACTGTTGACGGCAATACAGCTACCCAAGACAGTAGCTGTCATCCACACCTGCGAATATGATCCAGTATCATTGGGTAACAGCAGGGCTGATGAAGCTGCCAAATGGGCAGCAGGTTTAAAACTTAATCAAATGGATAAAGTGTTGGTATTTGAAACGGTTGTCATGCAGAAACTGGTTGAAATGCAAGGTGTGTGTACCCTTCAGGAAAAGGCAAGCTGGAGATCCAAGGGATGTGAGCAAGAGTCCTCTGGACTCTGGAGAAATGGACAAGGGAAGCCAGTAGCTCCTAAGGCATACTACCCAAGCTTAGCATAAGCAGCACATGGTCCGACCCATCTGGGTAAGCAGGGTATGTGTAAGTTAGTGAAGGCATACTGGTATGCACCTGGCTTTTCTTCCCAAGCAGAGAAGAGGGCAATGTCCTGTTTGACCAGCTTAAGGAAGAATATAGGAAAAACTGTACCCACCAAACCATCTCACATCCCTCCAGCAGACGGCCCTATCCAGGTCATACAAATTGACTTCATCCAGTTACCACCCTGCAGGAACTTGAAGTATTTTTTGGTTTGCATAGACGTATTCTCTAATTGGGTAGAGGTATACCCAGCTGCTACCAACACTGCTGCATTCACAGCAAAGAAAATAGTTCAGGAGTTTGTATGTAGCTATGGTATCCCTAGAGTAATTGAAAGTGATAGGGGTACCCATTTTACCGGAGATGTTTTTCAATGTATGTGTAAGTTGATGGGTATTAATAGTAAGCTTCACACCCCATATCGACCGCAGGCCAGTGCCAAGGTGGAGAGGGTAAATGGTACTATTAAAAACAAGCTGAGTAAAATCATGGCTGAAACTGGTTTGGGATGGCCAGAAGCTCTGCCTCTTGTGCTCCATAGTATCAGGACCTCCCCTAGATCCCCTCTTAATGTTTCCCCATTCGAAATACTGTTCGGGAGGCAACCTCATTTAATTATAAGTCCTAAGGAAGATTTGAAAAGTAACAACGAGGTTACTGTGAGGTACCTTATAGGAATGAGTAAGCAGCTCCAACAGCAGCAGCAGAAAATAAAACTGTTATCACCTGATATGCCTGAAATGAACTGTCATGATGTTGAACCTGGAGAGTATGTTATGATCCGAAACTTTTTACGTTCAGGTTGTTTGACGTACCGTTGGGAAGGACCATACCAAGTGCTAATGTCAAGTACAACATCCGTGAAAGTAGCTGAGAGAGACACCTGGGTCCATTCCAGCCATTGTCGGAATGTCAAAAATCCTGAGGAGAACCAGACCAGTGGAGAGACAGAGAACCTGGACCTGTCAATTGCAAGCCTGTTCCGTGAAAGCTACTAATTGTATCAGTAGCACTTGAACAAGGCTGGTAAGACCTGGTATGGTGATGGGGTTTCAGGTTGTAACTGCTTTTGTGTATCCTCCCAGAGTTCATATCACACTGTTGTGTTTCGGGATGTCCTGGTTCTGTGCTGGTGGTCGGAGGATGGAGAGAGAGATCGGTAGTGGTGTCGGTGGAGAGGAGCTGGGAGAGAAAGAGCTGCAAAAACAAGGCCAGTACCTGACCAATATTAGCACTGTACTGGTTAAAAGATCTGCTCTCTTGGAATCTCGGAGGCAGTGTGAAGGTTTATTGTCTGAACAGTATTGTATATGCACAAATTGTGGGCCTGTAGTCAATGATAAATGCATCCTACGATGTCAGACCCAGAGTAATTTATACTTGGGCGAGCATCCGTTAGAGGACTACCATTCCCTAGTAGGTAAGGTTTTGAACCAAACCGAATGTTGGGTATGCTCCCAGGTTCCTCAAGGACAGCATAATGTAGGGTTAGTCCCATTCCCCTTAAAGGTCTCTGATGTCATTGACTTACAGGGAGGCAAACCGGTGGACAGAAAATGTAACATATCCGATTCCCCTAATTTGAAGCTCCACCAATATCAAGTAGATAAATCCCTGTTATGTTTCAACTTCACCAATCCCAACAAAACAGGGAATTGGGAAGTCACAGAAATTAATCAGACAATGACCTTCTCACTGAGAGCCGATAGTGTATCTATAGACTCAGCACTTTTATACAACATTGTTACAAGTGGGAAATTCTATAGGTACAGGTATACGTGGAGTAATGTTAAAGTGATGGTTGGAAGAGTACCACCTGGGTACTGTGCGAAGATCATACAACCTGATACTTGTATTAGCCAAATGGAGGAGATAGGGATGGGATCATTCATAGAAAAGATGTGTACCAGTATCATGAAACATTCCATCCCATTCATCCTCCCAGATGATGTATATTATATTTGTGGTAGAAAAGCATATAAATGGCTCTCACCAAGTTGCAGTGGACTATGCTATTTGGGAAAAATACTCCCTGAAGTCATGACTCTTGCACATAATGAAATGATTGATGTCCATAGGAACATACCTTCTCCATACCTTCATACGCATTATGAACACAGAAATAAGAGAAACATGATTCCTGGTGATGTGCATAAAGCCACTCAAATGATAAGTGAGACGACTGGCTTCCAGATTTTAGTTGCACTTGATCTCACCAGGATTGCTCGGGGATCTCTAAATTTTAGGTATATTCAAGATCTCACAAAATTAATAGATAACATCACCGAGCTATATGATGACACCTTTAGGTACACTTGTAAGGAGTTGCAAGCGTACAAGAAAGAGCTGGTCCAACATTGTTTAGTGCTGAATTATTCAACTGCTGTCACTGGAGGGTATTGCGTAACCCTAGCCACCCAGTTTGGTGTTAAATGTTGTACTTATATCACCAATAGCACTAGTGACCCCAAGGAGGTGATAGACCAGAAAATGGATGAAATTCTGCAGTTGAAATGGGAATTTCGGAAGAACCATAATGCTTCAATCACTGAAGTGGGAACAGGTCGAAGATTGTTTCTCCTGGTTGAACCCAATGAAATGGTTCTCGGGTCTAGGAGAGTGGGTCCAAGTACTGATTGCGAGTATAGGGAAACTCCAGATCCTAGTGTTGGTGGTCATCCTAATAATTGGCATATGTATCAGATGTGTTCCAGCGGCTATGAAGTGTGCAAAAGGTTGTTCCAATGGAAACCACAAAAATGAATTAATGATGGTAGTTACCCATGATACTGTGAATACTAATGTAACTAATACCCTACATTATAACCCTGAATTAGAGAGTACGATCTAATGTTTGCTTGCATATTGCCATGTATAATAAAGTATTGTCAATGTTTCTTTAGAACACCCTAGTTAAAATGTAGTCTTCATCTCCCCTTTCTTCCAAGGTTGTCCTCTCCATGGAGTGGTGATTTCCCACACTAGCTCCCCATTGGTCCTCGACTTAGAGTCCATGTGGTATGCATACGAGGGGCTACTGTATGTCCCCAGGGGTGCATTATTCATCGATTAAAATTACCACATGGAGTCATATCATTAAGAACATTGAACAATACTTTATAATACAGTGTCCACATGAAATAAGATCCGAATGATAGTAGAAGTCCCATAAGAACACATACCTTGTAATGATGTGATTTGGATTTGTTTAGCAGTGCATAAAAGTGTTATTAATGCTATTTCAAAACATCTTAAAATGAAGTCTCTACACAATTCAAAATTATCCTTATGGGTTATGTGCATTCCCACATCTAACATATGGTCACGACCTCTTCAGTCTGGACTGTGGTGTGCACATAAGGCTAGTTTTATGTCCCTTCCCCCAAGAGCGCTTCATTGATGGGTAAATTAACAACTCATGCCATCCCATAACAATAACATTAACTAATGTCTCTTAGTATGGCTAATCAGATAACCAATTATTAATTTTTGCTTGCGTATGGTGATAGCATATAATTGCTATCAAAGGGTGGACTGTCGAAACCGTATAAATTGGTTGCGAACATTTAATTGCGCACGAATCGCAACACGACATCCATTGGACGATTTGATCATCCATGGCCATTTTATGCAAACACAAGCTCCCGCCGCATTCGCGCATGCACTTGCGCATGTGCAATTGCACATGCTCGCTATACATGCACACGCATCCAATGCCCCCGCAACTCGCCATATTGTGAATGGCGAGCCATGCTTCTGTGCTCACAACAGTTAAGCACCATTTTTACATTACATAAACACATAACAAAGTTAGTACAGCAATACTGTTTAAATACTGTTTTGCGTTTCAATCGCATAGCCAGCTTTTAAGTATTATTGTCGGAAACCTTACCCCGATGGACAGCAGCCTTTCCTTACAATAAACTTATATCCCATTTAACCCTAAACTAACTGAGATACGCACAATGCTTTGTGTTTTAAAGGTATACAGTGAATGTTACATGTTAAATAGCAGTTATATGATATCTGGGATTAGGAATAAGATAAATGGGTCATGAGTAGTATCTACCGATTTCCCTCTGTCTCAACAGGAATATGAAACCAACAGAATGAATATGGAAGGGATCACTATCGAGTTATGAAGACCTGCCAAGAATTACACTCTATACTGTAAAAATCACTGTACACATCCCCTGTAGAGTTGCATGCCAAATGTTAGGACAAAGGGATTTTCTAACACAGTTCAACCTCCAGTGATGTCAACCATCTACTAACAAATGAATAGCAACAACTATTGTGACTCAGTAATAATGGGCCAATAGGGAACCCCTCTGAGTATTCAGCTTATGTTCAAAGGAAATTGTACACTTATAAATTCCTATGCAGTCTGGATCCCCCCTTCCTTTGCTTCCTTTTTCCCTGCCTGACCCTAAAGAAACACACAGCAATCCTGATGGACAGCTGTTAGTCTAGGATCCAGACCCGCATGGCAAAATATTGGTAATTGTATCTTTGTCTTTATCCTGTATATAGCTGCATTGTATAGATTAAGGCTGATTATTCCCTTTTTACAATATAGTATCTTTGTGTGTGTTGGAACCGCAAACTGTTTCTGTGTGACAAAGTTATTTTATATTGAAATGGGAGGCATGGGCAATCTGGTCTGTGCAATCAAATCTCTCTAATATTGATGCTGTTCAAACGGTATCAATACTACGCTTCTTATCAGCTTGAAATTTGTAATGGGAGGATGCCTTCTCCAGGTCAGCACGAACTTGTGACCAAATTGATGCAAATTTCCATACAGTGTCTTCTACAGCTGGAACATCAAAGACGGGCTGGCTTTGAAATTTGGGGACCCGAGGATGAAGTCTGTAGACCACTTAGAATAGAGTTTGGTTCGTGGAAGAGTGGTAGGAGGCACTATGTGCAAATTCAGCCCATGGCATAATACAGACCAATTGTCTTGGGAAGATGTCATAAAAATCCTCAGGAAGGTCTCAAGGTCTTGATAAACCCTCTTAGTTGAACCATTGCTTTGTGGGTGATTAGCCCTAGAAACATTTAGCTTCACTTGTAATACAGAACATAAGGCTCTCCAAAATTTCGCTGTGAACTGAACACAACGGTCAGAGACTCTCTCAACAGGAAAACCATGGAGACAGAAAATATGTTGAATGAACAAGTGAGCCAAGTCAGGATCAGAAGGCAATTTCTTTAGTGGTATATAATGGACCATTTAGAGAATCGGTCTACTACAACCCAGATGGTAGTGAACCCTTGAGAGTTTGGCAGATCTGTGACAAAGTCCATAGAGAGATGTGTCCATGGACGTTATGGAATAGGTAGTGGCAACAACTCACCAGCTGGAGCCTGACGTGAAGATTTATGCTGGGCACACAAACTTGAAGAAATGAACTCCAACACATCTGCTTTCATGGATGGCCACCAATAGCCTCTCTTTAAACATTCAAAGGTCTTCCAGGTACCTGAGTGACCTGCAAAGTGAGATGAATGAGAACAGGGCCACAAAGGACTTCCCATTAGGGGGCTGTAACTGTAAGGTGGCGAACACTCTTGACTCCAAAAAAGGGGTATTTTGTTGATTCTCTGATTTGTCATCACAGAGGAGAGATCTGGACAGAGCATCTGCCTTTTGATTAAGGGCTCCAAACTGGTAGATCAGAGTGAACTGCTACTGAGCAAAAAATATTGCCCATCAGGCCAAATGAGGACTCACGCACTGAAGATTCTTGAGGAAGAGAAGATTTCTATGGTCTGTGAAGACAGTGAAGGGAAACTTGGCCCCTTCCAGCAGGTATCTCCATTCTTTTAATGCCAACTTCACCACCAGGAGTTCTTGTCCACCAATAGCATAATTTCTTTCATCAGGAGAGAATTTCTTGGAGAAAAATCCACAGGGATGAACTCGATTATCCTTATAACGCTGGGAAAGAATTGCACCCACGGCCTTTGATGATGCATCCACTTCCAATAGAAATGGCCAATCCAGATCTGGTTGTCATAATACTGGAGCAGAAATAAATGCCTGTTTTAAAAGATGGAAGGCTGTCTCTGACTCGAGTGACCATAGGGCAGGATTAGCGTCTTTTCGGGTCAGAGCGGTAATGATGAAAATAATGATGAAAATCCTTTAATAAAGCATCTATAGCAATTGGCAAACCCAAGCAATCTCTGGAAGGCTTTCAAAGTTTGAGGACGGGACCAATCCAAAATCGCCTGCACCTTCTTGGCGTCCATTTCTAGACTGGTACCAAGGAATGGCACACTGAGTACCACAAAGACACATTTCTACAGTTTGCAGTAAAGGTGGTTCTTTCTCAGATGGGACAATACTACCGTCACATGTTCATGATGTTTTGCTACAGAAGAAGAAAAAAATCAATATATCGTCCAGATGAACAACAACCGAGACGTACAACAAGTCCTGGAAAATCTCATTAACAAAGCCCTGAAACACGGCAGGGGCATTGTACAATCCAAAGGGCATCAGAAGGTATTCAAAGTGTCCATCTCTAGTATTAAAGGTGGTCTTCCATTCATCACCAGTGCGAATATGGATGAGATTGTAAGCCCCTCTCAGATCCAACTTTGAGAATATGATGGACCCCTTAACTCTGTAGAACAACTCTGTGATCAGGGGAAGATGATATTTATTCTTGATCATTATATCATTAAGGCCCCAGTTATATATACAAGGTCTTAGGCCACCATCCTTCCTGCCAATGAAAAATAACCCAGCTCTGGCAGGAGAGGTGGAAGGATGAATAAACCCTTTTGCTAAGTTGTCCTGGATGTATTCAGACATGGCTTGAGTCTCAGGCATGGATAGAGGATAGGTGCAACCACGAGGTGGCATCTTGTCAGGCAGCAGCTCGATTGGACAGTCCCATTCTCTGTGGGGAGGTAAAAATTTTGCCTGTTGTTCAGAAAAAACATCAGAGAACATCTGGTACTCCTTGGGAATAGTTGGAGATATTAACAAAGCTGTCTTTCTTAGAGGTCGTGTCTTGGGAAGACAGGATTTCTGACAGTCCATTCCCCATGAAAGAATCTGCATTGAGCACCAGTCTATCCTGGGATTATGCTGGTGTAACCAGGGTAGTCCTAAAATGATTTCTTGAGAAGCCTCAGGTATCACTAAGATCTTTAAAGACTCAGAATGAAGTGTTTCCTTGATGACCACTACTTTAGCTAGAGGCCGTCCATCTACAGAAGTCAGGGAAATTGCGAGATTGAGAGATGAACAAAGAATCTGTAGCTTATCAACTAGGCTGGAAGTCATGAAGTTTCTGGCTGCTCCAGAGTCTAATAGAGCAGAAATTAAGACAGGGTTAGGCTTGAGATCCAAAGCTAAGGAAATTATGAAATCTTTAGTATTTGGGGATGAGCTCATGACTCCTAACTTGATGTCCCCAGGGTGAGTTAGGAAAGGGCGTTTCCCAATTTACGGGAGCAGGAGGCCACCAGGTGACCCGAATCTCTGCAGTAAATACAGAGGTTTCTTAGCATTATTCTCTGACGTTCCTCTTTGGAGAGATGGGTTTGGATCACCTACTAAGGCTCCTCATCTATAGGAGGATGGGGTGGATGGGTAGGCAAGAGAGACCTGAATGACCTTTGCCAGTCAGTTCTGTGCTTTTCAGCCTGACGTTATCTGAAGCATAGGTCAATTTTGTTGCAGAGTGAGATCATATAATTTAAATTAGTGGGAAGCTTACAGGTGATCAGATCATCTTTTAGTTAGTCAGAGAGGCCATGCCAAAAGGCTGAGGTGAGGGCCTCCTCATTCCACTTAAGCTCTGATGCCAAGATTTGAAACTGTATGGCATATTGGCTGACAGGACAGGTTCCTTGTCTCAGGGTCATGATACTGGATGATGCTGACACTGGGTGGCCAGGTTCATCGAAATTCCTCCTGAATGATGATACAAAGTCTGATTAGTTATCCAGTAGCGAGACTGAATGCTCCCAGAGTGGGAGGCCCAATCCAAAGCTGAGCCGAACAACAAAGACACAATATATGCCCCTTTAGTTCTAGCAGTGGGAAAGTTATCAGGCTGTAATGTAAAGTTTATATCACACTGATTTAAGAAACCACAACAGAGCTTAGATTGCAATCAAATTTGCTTGGCATAGGAAAATGTAGACAAGGGGACACCCTAGTCCCTGAATTACCAGGCACAGGAGGAGGTGTAGTTGCTGATACCCCAGGGGTGATTAACGAGGTTTGCAGATTATCTTGTCATTTAGACATCTCCTGTAGAAACTGAGCAATTTGATGCTGCATAGCTTCCAGGTTTTCTAAATGGCCAGCAATACAATGGAATAAATCCCTCCAGACTCCTGTTCCATGGCTGGATCCATGGGGCCAGTGCAAACTATGAGGTTCTAATTTTGTTGTGGACCTGGGTGGTGATAGGAGCAGACACAGAAGCAGATTTAAATGAAAAGGTGGAGTTTTTAATAAGTGACTTAGAAGACATGGAAATGGCAAATGAAAAAGTCCAGGTATAGCACTAAAGTGCACTTGATAACTGTAGTAAGGAAAATGGGAGAATGTCCAGATAGTGACATGCAGGAACAGTCCAGTATGCAGGTATGGTGAGCTGTAACAGAATGCATGTTTGGGGAGCTGTAACAGAATGCAGGTTTGGTGAGCTATAAAAGAATGCAGGCAGAGGTAATGAAGGCAAGGTGCAGGGAAACAGCAGGTTCAGGTACTCAGGCAGGGAAAAAGGTAAATGGAGGGTGCAGGGTAAGTCCATCAGGTTGGAGCAGGCAAGGTTCAGGCTAGTAGCACTTTCAATGAGGCAGGTAAAGCACAGGTACTCCCTCTCAGCCCCAGCTGAGAAACACATTGCACTGGCATGGAAGGAAGGCTCTGGACCTTCCTAAATACCCAGTGCCATGCTGTGACTGGCTGGAAAGAACACATAACCCACCAGGATTGGACAGCTTGAATCACATGGCTGCAGGCAAGATGGCGGCGCCTATGCAAAACAGAATAGAATACCTTTAGACCTCACCAGGCCTAGTGACAATGTGCCCGCAAAGAACCATGTGCAGCCACTGCCCCTCAACAAACACCAGCACCACTGCCAGACACCCCCCACCTCAATGACTTCACAGGTAATACCCGGTGACCACCATGCCGAGAAACCCTGGCCGTGACATCTTGTTCCTCATCTTTCTTTGGCCTTTATGACTTTTATTTCCTTCCTATCAGTTACCTACGATAACCATCAAGTGACCTTACAGTGTCTATGTTACCCATATATTATCCTAAGGACCACATGTAGATAGAGCAACTATCATTCAGCACGTATCATTGGTGTTTATCATAGAAACTATTCTTATTGATGCTTGAATGTCAATCATGCCAGGAGGAAAGATCGAGTAGTCAGGTATCAGGACATCGGGCATTAGAGTATAGGACCCCCTCATATGTAACTCCCAGGTGTTAATGAGACCTCTCCTAGGGTGCGGAGTCTAGTCCACCTGATGGTATTCACCAGTGACCCCTCCAAGCGGGATTTGGGTTTTGCTGCACCAAGTGAACAGGTCGCGACCATCAAGATTGGTACCTCGAGTGAACACTGAGTATAATGCAGGAAGACTATACCTTTGTGTGTTGAGGGCTAATTCAGAATTCTTGATCTTTAATTATTTCACTCAAGCAAGAGCACTGTTGCTTGTCTTCTTTAGTTGCATACTTAATTCTTAACTTGGCTCATGGATTCTTCATATTCCAGCTTAAGCTACCCCAACATCTTCTTTTCATTTAAATCTGCATCTGTGTCTGCTCCCATCACCACAACAAATTCAGAACCTCACACTTTCTTAAATAGCTGTAGGTAATCATTTTGTAACTCCTGAAAAGGTTAGAGTGGCCTTGGGGTATGTTTCTGTAAGGTTTTTTACTTTCTGTCCTGGATTACGTATTTCATACATCCAGAATGCTGCTGCATTGAATTCTGGTGCCATCCATTGCTACCACACAATTTGGCTTTATTTGAACAGTTCATCTTTTCATGCATTATTTGTAACATGATTGGATACCAAGCTCTTGGTAGACACCCTTGTCCTTTTGCCCATATACCTTGTTCATTCTTTGCGGCTCCTATGATTTATCCACAATTCCTTCTTTCCCTTGGAAATCTGTTCCTGGAAGTGCTGTAAGGTGTCCTCATGGACTGGAGCTTCTTGTACTTGAACTTGGTACACAGTTACTTGGTCTTTCAATGCCACTTTCTTTGCTGCCGTATCTGCAATAGTGTTGCCTTTTACTTCTGGTGTCTATTTGTTGGTATGGGCCTGTATCTTTATGATTGATACTTTTGATGGTAGTTCAAGGGCAATGAATAGCTGATTAATCAAAGTCGCATGCTTGATATAGTCTTGCCATTGGATTCAATAAAATCTCTGCTTTTCCAGATAAGGCCAACTTTGTGCGTCACATACCTGGAATTTTTTAACTGTTTGTCCTTCTGCCAAGATTCAAGCTTCCTTGAGTGCACACAGTTCTTCTTCTTGTGCAGAGCACTTTGGAGGTAGTGCTCTGGAAATTAAGGAGGTCTGTGTTTGAAGTGTCCATATATCCTGTGTGTGGGCTCCCATTAAAATAGTATCTGGAGCCATTTACATTCAGGGTTCTGTAAAGGAGTGTCCATTACATGATAAAGAGCCCTGACTTCAATTTGCATGAGGGCTACACAGTCATGATGAGGGAAAAAAGTATGTATATTTTCTTTATTACCTTTACTGACAACTTCTTCCACCTTATTACATGATCTTCTGTACTCTCAGTACCTTCCTTATCCCATGACTCAACTTCATCTGTACTTTTTCCTGTTTGAGGATTTATTTCACAGGGTCTTTTCCTCTCTCTTGAATCATTGATTGGAAGGTAAGTTGCTGGATTGAGGACTTGTGTATCTTGAGATGGTTACAAGAAATGTGCTTAACGAAGCCACTTCATACTTGGTTAATCTTGCAGCGGACAGGTGTTTGTTTTGTTCTTTACCAACTATTTTCGGTTATACTCCTGATTTTTCTTATTTGTTTACTTTGCATGGTGCATTTTTTTCTTTCTGTTCTTGGTCAGTGAATACTGTCTTATTTATACTGGGATAGTATCCGGCTTCAGGGTAAGTTGGACAGACTGTACTGCTAGCAAGTCCCACATTGTCTTTTGTACCATAGCTTAACAGGTACTTTGGGCTTTCATTCTGGTAATGCTGTAGCTTGTGGGGTTCTCTTCTGAGAATAATATACAGCTGCCGTCCATCATTCATCCTATTGTTTTTTAAGACTTGAAGTTAGTACCACTCCATCCGGAGTGTACTTAATACATACTTTTTAACTTAAATATTACATCTGCTCCCAGTAGGTTGACTTGGACATTTAGGTGAGTTCAGAAACGTAATTGGTACCTGTAGTTACTACAAATTCTATATTCAGCAATACGGGTTTACTTTCTTGTGAGTTCGCTTCACTTTCTTAAAATCCAGTCACTGTTAAACTTTATTGGATAATACATTGCTTGGTACCTCCTCTTCATCATAGGCCAGTTCAATTTGCTTGGCTCTTCATTAGACATCCACACTGCTGACCAGTGGGTAGAGTAATTTCTTCATTTCTTTTAGTCTTATCTTGATAAAATTGGTCAGCAGTATAAATTGGGAGGTACAAGGGAGCTCCTACATCTTATGCTTGGGTTTTTTCTTCTTTCTTCTGCTATTTCTCGTACTTGTCACAGTCTCTTTTCATGTGACCTCTTCGTTTGCAGAAGAAACATAGTCCCATTTTCATCATTTTCTTAGTATCTAAAGGAATATTTTTCTTTGTTCTGATCTTCTATTTTTCTCTGTTTTCTATGCTTTCCACTACTTGAAGTATAATGGGAACCTTCATTGTTCCAGCTTCTGGTGCTGTTGAATATGGTTGTCTGTATAATTTCAATAATTGAATCTTACACTTATTTCCACATTGTGGATCTGTCATGAGGAAATCTTCACCTTCAGGTGTTTGTGTAGATTGATCACGGTATTGCTTTATGCTTTCCTCTTGACCTTGATACTTGGTTCTGCTGTAGCAGTTTCTCCATCTTGCTTTGCTGCTCGAGCTTTCATGTCTGTGGTTTCTGTGTCTTTAGGTGCCGATATCAGTTGTTCTTTATTCTTGTGGGGGTCTGGAGTGAACAACGCCACTATATTTTGCATACCGGACAAAGGCCAGGGTCTGTGTTGCTCTGGGGTTTCTTCTGAGTGTCCTGCTTTGTCAACAACACATTACACTTGAGTAGGACACATTTGAGGCACTTTATCTGGTGGTGTTGCTGGTGTGCCCGTGCTTATAGCTGTCACGTCAGCTAGAGCTTTCTCCGACCCTGTCATTTGCTCCGGTTGGGGTGTTTTACTGCTAGATGTGGCTGTTACCTTTATATCTCAGATTTTCAGTTCAAAAGTCCTAGAAATACTTAGAGCCTCTAACTCATAATGCTCAAGACTTGCGACCATCCAAAATATTCTTTAGCAGCACACAGCTAAACAAATCATATGTAGGCTGCTTTATATCAATTAAAACATGCATTTACTGATTATATATATTGCTCCCTGTTCATATATATATATATATATATATATATATATATATATTCAATTTCACTCACTATTATCTTTGCAATAATCCTTCATGAATTTCTTTAGTTTGAAATTGCTAATTTCCTTAAATACTTAAACATTCACTTTATTAATAAACATTTTACTTTTTCTTGGTCGACCCTGTACGTACATTACATTTATATACAATCAACTTATACTTTTTCAGAAAGACCAGTGGCTACAGAATGATGTAAAATTTACTATAAATTATTATACTCCCACTTGAATATTCCTCTAAGATATTATACTAAAACATTATTTCTATTCTATATAATAAGACATTTTTATCACAAATGTGTATTTACCCGTGTTATTTTCATGAGCGCAACATACCTGTTTCACTTGTGGCTTCACCGACACATATGATGTGCACACATTCGTAACATGTCAATTAGAGTATTGCTTGAGTTATTTCCTTATCTCATGTCAACAGTCTGGTAGTTGGCATAATTAATCACCATGCCTTCCTGCTTTTTCATTTTGGTTCTAACACTTAAAATTCAACTTTTTACATACACTTCTGCAGCCTTAAAGGGAGACAGACCGGAGCCTGCTCACAGGTCTATTCAACATTATGCAATTGCATTCTTATAAAGGTACCTTTTCATACATATAGAGTACTGCCAGATAAATATACATTCAACCTTTGTTAATTGCTTAACTCTTTGTTTTTGTTGTATCATTATAGGATTGTCAGGTAGCACCTTCAGACCAATCTATTATCATTGTAAGACAAAATTTATGTAGAATTAGGGTATTAGATCATACCACTTTATCTCTGTATCAGTAAGAATTATAGATATATGTTGGTGCGAGATCCCATCTTCTTGTGGATACTCTTTGTTAATTGCTGTTTACTATATTAATTATAATTGCGTACGATGCTTATTTTAAGTATGCTTTCTGTGGTCTTAAATTTTCTGTTCCGTAAGCTGTAACTGACTTCCCCTCCTCACTGACTGTGTGCTCAGTCGGGCTGAGGGGAGTTCCTGGTAGTGGCATACATTGCCATACATCTTGGTATCATGTTGGCGGTGTAAATGCATTGTGGTGTAGGGGTGTATGGAGCATACATATCTCATGTCATTATTTTTTACAACTAGCACCCTTGATCAAAACCTACAACATTTTAATTGGGGGCAGTCTACTTGTAACTGACATCCTCTTTCATGGGCTTGAAGTCCCCCTGGAGTCCACTCTCTACTGTGACTTCCACCTGCCCATATCCCCCCCATTGGGGCTTGCCACGGACACACACAGGGTAGTCAGCAACCCATTGGGTGCTACTGACATATTAGTTGCAACTGTGGGATGTTGCCTGGGCTTTCCCTACATTTCCTACTTTCCTTATCACATAAGGGAATATGGCCGGTATTCCCTTTAGCCTTTTGTGGCATTTGGACATACTCCCCAGCGGGGCCTATCTAGAGTCCCACTCTGTCTCTAGGGTCCAACCTTGTTGGTGCTATGGCTCCCAAACCCTCTTTGGGGCCAACCAGCACACGCGGGGAGCCGTACAAGTGATGCCTGGTGTGGGCACCAATTGCCGGTATATATAATCATAGCTAGGGTCCCAACACAGCCGGGGCAGTGTATACTTGAATTCTGTCATTTTAGGTTGCTGACCTTAACTGAGTCGGCATGTACTTAAACTTCTTTCCTTTGCATGACTAGATATATATATATATATATATATATATATATATATATATGACCATTTAACCTTGAGGGGGCTAATGCTGAGGGACTCCTGAGGGTGAACTATTACTTATTAATGCCACAAGTGATCCCATGACACAAGACCAGCTTCTATATGAGCAGCTATCCTGCTTCTAAGATCAGTGTTATGGACACAGTATGTGACCACTGAAAGCTCTTTTTCCCCCTTGCTTTGGTGTTATATCTATTATGAATTCTCCCTAAGTAATGTCTTCTATTCTGAATATGTTTATATTGTGAGTTTTTGCATTGTGGGTTTTCTAAATGTATTTATTTCTGCTGACATTACCCAATCATATGTACAGTTGGTGCAATGAAATCTAAACAAGAGTTTCATTAATTACGTAGTGTCTATACACTTATAAGTTCCTTCTAACAAGCATAATTCATTTACTATGTTCCTTTTGATCTAGCAATGCTTTACAAACTATATCTAGCAGTCACATTTAAAACTATGAAAACATCAAAACATTGCATGTACACTTTCTACAAGTTACTTTTAAACATCCTAATCTCTGTTTCCCCATAAAAATATTCCTAATGATTACTTTAAAACATATTGCATTTTACATAATACTAGAAAAATGCCACTATTGCAATACTCATTTTTAGTTACTCACAAACCCAATATGCACAGCACAGAAAGGATACTGAATGAGGAAGTGTGAGAATAGGTTTGAAGAAACATTTTAAGCGTAAACACAAACATAAAATAGTAAATTCCAAACACATTGGGTAAAAGTTTTTAGAAAGCATTTTTATCCTTACCACTGAGTGCTCCCGGTTGCCGGTGGGAAAGCGGAAACTAGCACAGAAAGCTGTATCAACGGCAGATCTTTTTTGTACTCACCGGTTTTGGTTTCAGCTTTTCCCCCCAGCACCCAGGAGATGATCCATCAGTGGGTCCAGATGTCAGCTTTCCAGTGCCAATGTCACCAGTTTGTGTGGGTAATCTGTCGTCCACAGCATTGCAACCTTCGATGTGAACAGGAATCAGCAGTAGCGTAACTAGATTCAGCAAGTAGACTGACATACAACCATGGTTGGAAAACAAATCAGACACAGGACAACGATGAGGGTTCAACATGATACTGGTCAGACCGTTCTAAAAGCCCTCCCAGTTTACTCGTTTATTTTTAACCAATCTGAAACAGGTTAGTCACCATGAGTCAGCTAAGTGCACAAACAACTTGTTTGTGCACCCCAATACTGGCTGGACATACAGATAAGAAAAACATATAACATTATGACACATCTTGTTATTGCTCTTACCTGCCTTTTTGGTCAACATCTTCTGTCTACTGTCTCTTTAATAGTGCTTATCTTCTCCACTCCAGACTGCATGGTGAACTACATGTTTTTCTGAAACTTCAGACTTATATAATTCTTGAAATCTTTCTTAAAGTGACATATACATAGAGCATTTAATAAACTTAATTAAACTTAGCTTACGCTCAAATAGTGCAGCTAAAATGTACCCAAGTGGCTTGGAGCATCTGATTTGCTCAGCGGAACAAATACAATATATACAGTATATATTTTTTTTCATATCACCACTTATAAATTAAGGCTTCTCCTTCCCTCTACATACCAATTTATACACTGCACATTCTTACTGCTTTATCCAGTAATGCAGGGTCCTGTTGTGAACAGCAACACAGATAGCACAATGTTTATGTTCAGATTAGTCACTAGTACTCACTACAAGTCTATTTGGTTTTGCAAACTTTTTCACACTGCAGTCAGATTTGTATCTATAAAGCATTACTATATAATGTTATCATAATCTTTATGATATATTTCTGATACTGTCTGAGTCCCTCTCCACATTAATCCTTTCAATGCCTTAGATATAAAAATGAAGTCTCAGGAAAAAATAACTTCCTTTCACAGTTACCAAGGAATAAATGGGAAGAGTGCATGTCCATATAAGGGTATCCAGTCTACAACCTGCCAGAGTTAAACCTGATCACTCTGGCAACATAATTGCAATAACAATGTAAACATCCTCCCATATTTCTACAAGAAAACTCTACATTGTTTTGCAAATATACCTTCTGGAATTCAAGTGAATATAAATACATATATAGCAGTGGTTCCCAAACATTCTCAGCTCATGCCACCCTTATTGACTCAAATTTTTTTTCATGGCATTCCTAGGTCAAGGGGTAAAGAAAAGATATAAAATGTCTAGAAACAGAATGTTTGCTTTTCTTCAAAGCAATTGTCAGATTGGTAAGTGAGCTACTATGAAGCCTGACAGGTATCTTATAACGTCCTACAATGTAGAAAACCCAAAACCAAGCCCAATAGGTGGGTAATGAAACTTTGCCCACTCTACCCGATCCCTAGTGTTTCACTTACTATCAGGCTGTGATTGTCCCAGGAAACTGACACACAGCGACAAGAAGAGTGGCCACTTACTTGTAGTGCTGGGACGTGAGCACATCCCTGTGTGTGTGACTGTGCAGCAATGGGGAAGTTGTTGTACTATTATGCAGTGCTCAGAACTCAGGAAGAACCTGTGTGTTATGGGGTGGTATTACAGCAGGCAATAGCCCTGATCATTCAATTGCCAGATTCATCCCTGGTGCCCATGTATACAGGGTATCAGAACAGATGGGCCACACAGTCCCAATATATATCCAGTAGTTCTGCATGATGCCAGTGAACATGGGGTGATGGCTCAGATGAGGCTGCACTTTGTCAGTCTACACAGGATGGGGCACAGTGCCAATGTAAACAGGGTGAGGGCACAGGTGGGGCTGCACAGTGCCAGCATACACACAGTGAGGGCACAGGTGGGCTGCATACAGTGTACTTCTTACCTGCTCTAGTTTGCAGGCAGCTGCTGCACAGCAGGACTCCCAGAACAATCACTCCAGAGGTGAAACCGGCAGAGATTCATTGTGTGGGGAGTTCACACAACATTATTCCACAGTGCTCCTAACTCCATTGCCCTCTGTGACCCCCAGTAGCTGGCTGCCTGTACAAACTCTGGGAGCATTTAGAGCAGCAAGATGACAGCCAATGCTGGTATTTGAGAAGGGAGCAAGTGCTGCAGTCTGCAAACTCTTGTCCTGTAGTCAACTGCAGATATTTAATTACACCTGGGAAGGGGAAGATCACATCAGGGTCACAGGACAGGATAAGGGCATCAGCTTGGAATCAGGTCAGGCGTGCAGGGAGGAGGAGAATGGAGGAGGTGGAGCCAAAGCTTGCAGGCTGCTCTTTGTGTAAATGACCACCTGCTGAAACTGCTATGGCTAAAGCAGCATGCAACTAGTCTTATAACTTGCCAGCCCGAATCATTTAATTTGGAACAAGACTAGACCACCAGTCCACAGCACCCCTGTAGGTGCACTGCAGCACCCCATGTATGAGCTTTAAAACTGAGGTTATACAGTATATTAACATTAGCTAATAAACTGGATGATTATTCAATTAGGAAGTTAATTCAAAACTTAAAATAATATTATTAAATTATATATTGACTTAGAAATCTAACTGGTATAACTCGTATTCAAATTTTTATTTGAATTCTCTGATTGCATTGTAAATGCCACTGTTCTAATAGGTATAGGCATTAATCAATATTAGAACTCCTTGCTGTTATAAGGGGTAAATAAATAGGTGTTCCAACATTCTGAACAGAAACCTTAAGTACAGTTGATTCCATGCATTAATAATACATGAATGTGGACACTAAAGCCACGTATCCACTTGCTGATTAAACAGAGCGATTGAACAATTACAACATCATAATTGTTCAATCGCTCATTAATCGGGCAGAAATCGTGTATTTTAATGTTGGAAACGACCTTTGATGCGTGCTCCCGCTGGTTGTTTCCGACATGAATCATTGCCTGAATATACCTGTCAATCTGCCGATAACGATGATTGGGCATGTTCAGGGATGAGGGAGGGTGTCTGCACTGAATGACATATCGTTCAGTGTGGACACCTACAGGATGAGGAACATCTGAATGATTATGATGTCATAATCATTCAAACGTTCCTCGGACGGAAAGTGGATATGCACCTTAATATCAAGTGCCTCAGTCAGCAGCAGTAGCTCTTATACAAAGAACATATATAATTTAAAAAATGATTTCCAAAATAACAATCTAATCTAGTTTGCTACATATAAAAAAACAGCAACCAATTGTCTCCTCTTTTTTATAGAAATGAATTTTACTTTGTCATAAGAAATAAGATCAGGAGTTTCAATCAAGATAAAACAATGGAGTACAACTGATAACATTTATTTTAAGAAGATAAACATTTTCATATGTTCTAAGAGATATGAGATTTTTTTTACCTGGATGAAGTACTGTATCTGTGTATCCATAAGCAATTAACTTCAATAAAAATATTTCCATTTTGACTATATCAGACTTACCTGTGCTGAAGTAGGATTTCCTGAGTAACATGACAGGTCCTTAGTTCATTGCCTTTTGGAATAACCCATTGTGTGATGTTTTTGACACCATACTGAAGCCAATTAGCTTGTATGTTCCTTTCACTCCAGGGAGGCAATTGTGGGAGGGTTTTCAGTGTGCCCATGGATTTCCAGGGTATGCAAAAAGCTTTTTATAACTATATGTTCTACTGATAAAAACAAAATACTCCAAAATTGATTACTGCCCACTCCCACTGTTCTTGAGGTATATAATCGCAAATGATTTAATATTTTCCAAATTGAATGGTTTGAAACTTTATTTCACAAGGATGCCAAGGTGGAATCCTATTTTGATTTTTGGTAAGGCTACATATCCCTTTTTGCTGCTTGTCCACTTTGTCAAAATGTTAACATTCTCCAGCACACTATTAACACACTTATGCTGGGTACACACCAGGTGACATATCCACCGACCAAAGAATCTGCAGACAGAGTGGTTGATTGGTAAGAAAATACAAACTTACCAACATGTCGCTTGTTGTGTCTGTGTTGACATAACAACTGGGCAGGTGTTTAAATTTGCTGTCCCTGCAGCAAGTACACTGGCAGTCGGCGGGTCGCTTGGACACACAGCAAGATGTGCCGATATATCTGCATGATATATCAGCATCAGCTGTGCTGCAGGAAAGATGCAATATGTCTGTGAATCACATCGTTCACAGACATATCATCTGTACACACCCACCAATGCACTATTATTATTATTATTATTATTATTATTATTATTATTATTATTATTATTATTATTATCATTTATTTATATGGCGCCACAAATGTTCCGCAGTGCCTTACAAAGCACATAAACAAGTTGTAGACAAGCGACTTACAGAACAATACAATACAGGACCAGGACATGGATAATACATATTGCTACATTAGTGATCATAACACCAAGATAAGCAACAGAGCATAAGCAGCCAAGTGTTAGGTGCCCTAGTAGTGAGTAAGAAGTAGATGAAGCTAAAGTAGGGAGAAGTACAAGAGGTTAGAGGGCCCTGCTCATAAGAGCTCACATTATGCATTACGTCGTTCGTCTGCTGATTGAACCCAGCCTTAGGCTTCTCAATAATTATCCACCCACTGCTATTTGTTCACCTTCTTCATCCCCTGGGAAAGATATTTACTTTTATTTTTGTATGAATTACAACTGCAACATGTGATATCTAATAATATACATTGTATTTGTTAAGCACAATCTCTTAACTTTTCTTGTGTGTATTTCCTTCATTTAATGACTGCATTTTTGCCTATTAATCCTATTTGCATAAACTGTATCTGTATTATTTGAATCAATCTTGTATGTTTTGTTTTTTATCTGTAAACTATCCTTGTTTCAATAAAAAAAGTATATTAAAAAATCTTCAACTACATGAGGGCTGGCATAAAATATATTACATATGATTATTTTATATTTTTCAATATAAATATTTTATTTGTTTTAAACAAACTACAAAATATTTTACGTTAACAGTAATAATTGAATATAGTCATAAATCACAACAATTTATTTCAACAACTCATATAATTCATTATATAAAGGCAAGAGAAATAGATAAAACCTATTAAAGAAGAAATCATGCTGTTTCATCTTTGGAGATGAAAAATAAAGAAGAACATAAAATATGTTTTGTTTAGTCAGCAGAATACAGGGCAAACTTTTAATTAGAGAGTTGTTTTAAAAATGAAAAGAAAAAGTGGATTCATGCAAAGGGATGTCTTACCCCATATGAACTTAACATTAACAGTTATTTATACTGGTATAATATTTTCAGGTTATATGCATTAATTTCCAAGCAAAAGTTACTAGACTAATACTTTCTTAAGGTTTTACTATATTCATTTTATTTGAGGATTTACTATTTGCTTAGCATATGTACTTGCTGTTGATAAGGCACTCAGCATCAACTGAGTTACAGGAAGCCTGGAGACTTCTATGTTTTTTCTTCACATTTTGATTTTTTTTCATATTTTTGTTGCACATTTGCTTTGGTGGTTTGGACTTAACAATGTGGAACAGATGTTGTGATATAGTGTTTATATTAATTTCAAGTATATTGTGTAGACAATCAAATTTGCTATATAATGGCTACATTAGCAGCTAATGATCAAGAAGACATTATTACAGATATCACTTTAACTATTGGTGTGACCAGCTTTTCTTCAAAGAAATATTATCTGAGCAGGAAGGCACAACTAGTTTGGTGAACTTATATTGGGAACTCTTTAAGGATAGAAATCAGGAGGTGTATTTTTTTCTATTACTGGGTGACTCTAAAACAAAAAATCCTGATTAAGAAACCTCCACCATAGACATGTATAATGTGGCCTTTTGTAAGAAATGGGTTGCCATTTTAAATAAATGTTTGATTTTACACTCCTCATTACAGATGAGGTATCTAGAGAACTATAGGAAACCAAGAATAAAATAACAGTTCTCCATGATACTCATGTATGGACAAACTTGAATAACAAATTGATTCTTACCTTAAAAATCTTATTAAAACTATAAAAAGAAAATCTGAATAAATTAAACCTGGATTATGAACATCAACATGTTTACCTATGATTACCTGGTAATTAACCAATACCTTCTAATAAATGTGCTCGGAGAAAGCCCTCATATTCAGTGATATACAGTGAATCTTAGATCTGGTACCATGGCTAGTGATACTATAGTTTTTCATAAAAATAAGTTTGGGCTCCCTTTAGTGCATACATGAGCACAGGGCCATGAAACAAATGCCCCTGCAACCATACAGGGGGTATAGGAAGAGGCAAAAGACAATGGAAGAAACCTCCCATACTTCACAGGATCTAATATTTAATTTATCTTTCAGACCGTTAAATACATATGAACACAGGCACTCACTAGTAGCCTTTCTTTTGTTCTAACTTACAAACTAGACACTTTTCAATGGAAAATTGATTCTTTCAAATTAAATAGGCATTTAAAAATTAAGGAGCATTTTAACAACACTCTGAAAATTAATATGGAACAGGATTGTTTACCACCTAAACTCAGGGCATTACAAAATAGATCATCCTTTGATCCAATGTCTAACAATTCTTCCATTAAAACCTTTACAAGGATGTAAGACACAGCTGATCTTAAACCTGACCCTGCTGTATACTGCTAATAATATGTTAGTAGCTCAACATAAAAACTCTTAAAGAGCTGGGAAGCAGTGACAAGATAATGATATATCCCTCAGATAAAGGCAGTACAATCGTCATTTAAGACCTTGTGAATTATAAATCTGAAACTGCACATCATATGTCTGATGTGAAAATGTACAGGTCATTGCCATTGAATCCTACATATCAAATTAAATGTTAATTGGATCAGATTGTTCAACAAACAACTGACAGTGGTACAATTAATACAATTCTTCAGAAAGCACTTACCATCCAATATCCAAAAAAACTCTGCTATACACTCTCCAAAATGTCCACAAAAGTCTCAACAAACAACTTAGGCAGCTATTCATATCCACACAATATTCACTGTTACAACCAATTGTAGCATATTTGGATTGTTATTTGACCCTGGATACAGGACGTTTCTTAAGGATACTAATCTTTTAAATATATTACATGCTTTACCAGATCTCCCTGTAGAGACATGGCTTTGCTCATTGGATGTCAACAATTTATATCATGAATACCACACCATTTTGGCCTTCAAGCTATTAGATCCCTTTTGTTGAATATTCCATTGTAAAAAAAATCTAATAACATTGTGTTTTTTGTGAGATTTACAAATTACCTTATTTTTTCGAAGAGGAAGAAGGAGTCCTTCACTGATCTCATGGATCAACCTAAAGCTTAGCAGAATTTTTGTTGATTTGTAAATTATGTAAACAGGACTCAATACACATATTTTTCCAAAATAAACTGACAGGAATACCCTCTTCTGATTTCTAGCTTTCATCCTAAACCCCTGAGAGCTGGGTTAGCATATTCACAATTTCTATGGGTATGCAGAATAACTAGAGACCCAGCAGAAACATTAAGAATTGATTCCTTCTTATACTGTCTAGTGACACCCATAGCAATGTAACAAAATAAGTTCAGCTTTCCAAGATCACATGGGTTAATAATTTTAATCAATTTAGTAATCATATAAAAAAAGTCAAAATATTTTGGCCTTTAGAAGCCACTGATCCAGATCGTAATATTTTATATGATTCCATATTAATGTCAGCTTACAAATAGTTCCTTAACATCACAGATCTAGTGGTCGGAACAGATGTCACAGGTATGGGATTTTTAAAATCTGCCAATTTCCTTAAACAAGGGAGAATGGGTTGTTTTAGATGTCAAAATTTCCTTACTTGTGCTGAAGGTATTTACTGTATTAACCATCCAGATTCAGGCAAATAAATGTATATATGCCATCATTTGATATGTACTACTACTGTACCTTTGTTGTGTACCAGATTTTATCCACCTACAGCAAAACATATGTGGGCAGATGGGGATGGGCAAGATATGCCAGTGCTTGGAGCTAGAACCCCCACTACTGCTCCTAAAACTGTAATACTAACTGTGCCCCCACTCATAAACCCTCTCCCATGAGGGGAAGGGGAGACAGAGATCAGATAGGGAGTAAGGTGACAGATGAGAGAGAACGGGGGTGTGATAACTAGAAATGTAGTGGAGATACATGAAAAAGAGAGACAAAGTGGGGGCATGATGCTTGTGAGATACAGGGGGCTTGAGACTGGAGACACACAGGGGGATTAAGGCTAGTGAGAACATCCAGGAATAGAGCTGGTGAGACACAGGGGTCTATATGGTGGCCACAATAGGTAGCAACCTGGCACAGTATGGGTCAAAAATACTGTACTAGTAACATATTTATATATTATATGAAAGGGGCAGCATTTATTATTTTATGGTTGTAACAATTATTTTAAATGTCTATTGTTTCTTACCAGTTTGAAATCATGCAATTTTGTTTGCAGTTGTGATTTTTGTAAATTTAACAAATTTTAAAATGTTCCTTTTTTCAACACAAGACTTTGAAGAATTTCCACCCAGGTTTGCATTCAAGAGTGAACTACCAGGAATATTCACAATAAGTTTATGTCTTTAAGTGTCTTTTGAAGCAAACATCAGTGAGAAATGAGTATCTTTATTATATGATCAAGAGGGGTATTTATCAAGGACTGGAGAGAGATAAAATTGTGAGAGATAAAGCACTAACCAATCATTTTATAATTTACATTTTACAAGCTGTGTTTGAAAAATGACAGTTAGGAACTGATTGGTTAATACTTTTTCTATCACAATTTTATCGCTCATCAAGCTTTAGTACATAGACTTCCTAGTCAGGAGAACTTTTACCTTTTGTTTTATTAAATGTTCTTGTACTATGATGAGCATATGTTTCCTGTGTTTACTTTGGTGTTTGATAAATAAAGTACAAAAATAGTAAGAATATATTACCAAGCTGAATTGTGATTTGTTTGAGAAAGAACATAGCAGATTTTATAATAAATTGTACCTAAGATTTGTTAATGACTTTTTTTATAAACTTCATATTTAGAAGACTTATTTAATTTTATTTTATAACTGGGGACAAACTGTCATTGAAAAAGCAGTTTGATGATTCATACACAAATGCTGATTGCCAACATCAGCATTCTGCTAAACATTTGAGACAGTATTTTTTGCAGCTCAAGAATATTCTGTAAACATTTTGTGCATCATATAACTTTTTTCCTCTCTCCTTTATAATGTCATGAAATTCAGTACAACCGAGAGTACTATGTATCACAATGCACACATAACAAAACACATGAAAGTGATTTAGAAAGAGTAATAATTACAGAAGTACAGTATTGCTTGCTATCTGTTTGTGACAAAAGTACACAATTATAATGCACAATGAATTCAGTCACACTTTAGTAGCTTGTTTTTTTCCAGCCCTCCATAGTATCAGTACCTCATTCCCAAGTGCACTCTTAGGGGTCTATGTACTAAAGCTTGATTAGATATAACATTGTTAGAGAAAAAGTATTAAACAATCAGCTCCTAACTGTCAAACACAGCTTGTAAAATGTAAGTTAGAAGCTGATTGGTTAGTGCTTTATCTCTCACAATTTTATCTCTCTCCAGTCTTTGATAAATATCCCCCTTAATCAGCTCTTATATCAATCTTTCTCAGAAAATGGCTTCCTCTCTCTATATACTTATACTCTTTATACTTATAGAATCAGTCCACTGAATCAACAGTAGCTCAATCAGCACATATATGATGCTGTCAGTATACTCGTATATTCAGTCTCTTGTAGGTATTAGAATTACTCAATATTACAATACACTCTGCCTTTCCCTGCACTGGCATGCTGCCTCTCTAGATCTCTAAGGCACACTGATGATACTTCTGTTGTGGTCACCAGCACTCTCATCAGGTAATCAGTGGCCCTAGCACTTAGCACCACATCAGCATTGCCACTTGCAGTGTCTTGGCTCACAGACCTCAGGCACACTCTCCAGCTGTGCTCCCCGACATCTACCTCACTGCACTGCACATGTGCAAACCACAAATCCCTTTCTTTTACCAGCTTGTCTCTTTCTGGTGCTCTGCAGATCTGCCTAGTGGCAACCTCCCATATGGCAGCATCCTTTAGTTCTTATTAGAGCTAGGGGTATCACATTACAATTTATTATAACACATATATCAACAGTACACTAGAAAAATTTAAATATATTAAGACAATATAAAATAATCTAGCATCCTGCAAGTCAAAAAAAGTGTCCAGCAATCCACAAAGAGATGACATCAGAAAGGGTGTAAGGTCCAGTGTTCTTAGTACCAGAATAAATATTTAAAGACAGCTCATCATGTATCAGTGGATTTTTGTTCCAACATTCAGAGCCACACAGCTTTAGAGGGCCATTCTCACTTGCTCCTTAGATGTTTATAGTGGGGACATCTCAATTTCATGCTTCTTTCAGGTATTTCTGTGTCAGTGCCACTGCCACTATTCACTAAAATAAAAGGGATTCCACAATATGAACACTTCTTTTTAAGAGACACACCCAGAGATGTTGAGTATAATGGGACTCTGGCTTTCACCAAGGATTTCCACAAAAGGATTTGAACTTTGGCACAGGTCATGACTCCAATAGAAGGGAATAGAAGTATCTGGCTGACAGAGCACTGGTGCAGATAAAAAGGTTTTATCTAAATAATATAATTATTTTTAGACTTTATATGAGCAAACCTTGGTATTTCCCGGCTTTTTGGTAACATAAGTAATAGGAGCAGACAAAGAAGAGAATTAACTATCTGTAATAGTTTCGCAATCCTAAAAATCATTGGACTGACTTCAAATTCTTTGCATTGAGACTAATCCAAGACTGTTTATACCTTCTCTGGGGCCATTTGGAGACCAGTTTCTTACACTATATAACTAATAAATAGCATCTGCAATTTTCAGCATAAATGGTGTCAGGGACTGAGAGGGGGGGAGTGGGTACTATTTACTTGAGCCCGGGTGTGCTAGAGGGGTCCGGCGGGGGCCCGGGTCTTGTGCCACTCTCCCCCTCCCTCCCTCATGCCTCCTACCCACACAGCAGCCCAACACACAGTGAGACTGCTCACGGCTGCTAAGCAACAGCCGCAGCAGTCTCCTATGCCTGTGGGCAGGAGCAATCACACTGATTGCACCCCCCCCTCTGGCTTTGCGCGTAGTGGCACTGGAAAACTGTTTTTTTTTCATTTCCTTTAACTCAAGGGGGCGTGGTATTGCCTCCCACAATTAAGCCATGTCCCCTTCGCCTGGGCCCGGCCGGGCACTCTACACCCCTGATTGGTGTTTCTGTAACTGAAAATAACAAATTATTTTCAGCGTTGTCTAAAACCCTAATACAAGGCAAATCTTTATCCAACTCTGGAACATCATTTTACTCACATAATATCATGAGCAATGGCAAGGCTAAATGTTCTGTATTGCAAGTAATAGTCACAATGATCTTGTTTATTGAATTATTAAAATTGTAATATCCTTGTCCTGGAGTGTTAATACTGCATTAAGTGGACAGACAGTATCTATAGCAATTACTGTATTCAAAACTGAATACATCATAAAATATGTACACTGATGGGTACTGGAGTGAAGTACTCTTATAATAGGCTTTAGTTATATTAATGTCATTAGTTCAAATAATCAGTATTAGGAGATCAAAATAGTAGTCACTGAAAACTTCATAGTATATGAAAACAATTGAATGATAAACTTAAAACAAATAACATTTAAATTAAAAAAATTAAATAAGTATTAAATCAATAATAATAATATCACGGTGTGGTGTCAAAAAGCTTTCTGTAACTGAGCAGAGATATGCGTATGATCGGATTGTAAGGGCCAAATGTAATAGGGTGAGAGTTTAGAATATGTGAGAGTTTAGCAGTAAACTTTCACATTGGTCATGTTTTATCTTCAAAATGGGAAAACATCTGGATGAGATTTTAAATCGTTAAAGTTTTTTGTGTCTTAAAAACATGCAAGTTTGCTCTGTTGCTTTGTTCTCAGACTCTATTACATTGGCAGAGTTTAAAAAGTGTGAGAAAACTCTCACATTTTCTAAACTCTCACCCTATTACATTTGGCTCTAGATCTATTGTCTAAGTAAGTCACTACTAAGTTATATAGTAAATAGGGGATAACACACCTTCAAGGAGGAACCTTTCCAGGAAATAGACCTATTAGATAATCCCAGCAGCAATGATGTGGATAAGTGTCTGCCTGTCACTTACAGAAGACATCCTGGAAGGTATGATAAGGAAGTGTGATAGTTGTAGAGGAGTAAACATTTTGCTAATGCAATGGCTAAAACAAGATGGACCCCATGAAAGAACTTATGCCGACCAATCCAAGGGTGGTAGTGCATTTATAGCCAGGGTAGCCAAAGAATAATTGAACTAGATAACAGTGGCAAGGTTAAGAAGGAAATTTGTTCCATGTGTAAAATTCTCACTCAATAGTTTTAAGTAAGGCACACAGCAGACTAGTAGACTATAACAACTGAGTCAGAATTGCTAACTTGTCAGATAAAGCTAAGAAGATAAAACACTAGTCACACCAGAATCCATTAAAGCAGAAAATAAATATTGAGCAGGATATTCCATGATGATGTAACAATTTATAATGATACATAGAGTGTTGAAGAACTCCTAAAGTTGTCTTGTCATTTCCCAGATATTCAGTACATTTAGCTAAAATGTCAGAACCTGCACAGTTGAGGCAGAATTTATTCCTAAATTTCCTATATCATTCCTCAGATGAGCATGACCTAATTCCTTGGGCTCCTTGGAGGTTTCAGCTGATACATGGAATCTTATTGCTAGATGGACCCTTGGATGAACTGCATTACAAATCTACATTACAAATCTACAAGAATCTTTCTCAAAGATTCACATTATTACAGAAGAATTTTAATTTATCCAGAGAAGTGGCCAGTTCTTGTAAAACTAATTTATTTTGAATTCCTTCTGCTAGGCCCTGCTAAATTTCACTATTGTAATTATTATACAACACAGTTATTATTAATAATACTGTATCATGTATTTATACCATGTCAATGGGATGCGGTCATATATTCCAGCATGTGGGATGCCAGCACTTAGAATATCGGCGCCGGAATCCCTACACCTGTTAGAATCCTAGCACTGGCATAAGGAAGGTAATTAGTGGGGGTTAGAGGAGGGTTAGGGCTAGGCAATAGGGGGAGAGTTAGGCATTAAGAAGGGAGGGTTAGGTGTAGGGAGGTGGAGGGTTAGGATACAGACTGACAAGTGCGGTATCCTAACCCTGTTGGGATTCCGGCATCAGGATTTTGACCACCGAGATCCTGAGCGCTGGCATCCCATACCCAACCCATGTAAGCATATTACATAGGTTCAAACCAAGACTAAGGAAGGAAACCAGCATTAACAATACTAAATGGTTATGGACATATATTACACATATCCATCAAAAGAAACACTGATTCAATTTAAAGTTTACAACAAACTATGGTGTGTTGAAGTACAGTAACATCTCTCAAGATTCAATACCCCCTCCATCTAAAGTGGAACCCCACCTGTGGTGTTATTTTGAGTGCAGATATCCCTTTTTCATAAGCAATAGTGTATGTGTTACAATTAAACAAAACATTTTCCAGACTTTATAATTAGCACATTAATAGCAGGATGCAGCCACTGCAGAGGTAATGGCAAGTATATCCATAACCTCCACTGTCACTCTATAGTGACCAGATGACTTTGATTCATGTTAGTGGGTCTGCAATAATCATCATTATGAAATTATGTTAATAATAGCTATTTAAAGTAACTCTGATTCAGAATAATTTTATCAACAAATATGCAGATTTGTAAAATAATTTTATACTTCATGAGGTTTAAATAGCTGTTTTTTACAGATATTTATTATAAAATCTACAATTTCGATTAACTTTCTCAAAAAAAGTAGTTATGTAAAGTAAAATAAATATATTTTACGGTGTTGTGTATTTCATTCCAGTATAATCACCAGACACCAGCAAGCATTTTTTTTTAGAAAAATGTATTGTATACATACAGAAAAAAGAGCTGTTATTAATTTTATGCCCCATAAATGAACCATTGTAGTGCCCTAATGTAATATCCCATAGTCGTTCCCTAGTTTCTTTTATGAACCATATTAGTGCTATAGTTTACATTATGTCTCATTGTATGGTTGCCAACACATGTTTTGCCATAAAGTATTAATATTTTGATATGCAGTCCCCTCAGTTCAAATATATGCAACATTATTATGCCCCCAGTTCATATTCTGCCACCCTATAGTTTCTCCACATCATATTGTGTCACATTACAGTGCCCCAGTTAATAATGACCTCTAGTTCATATTATATCACATTACAATAAGGTACAATAAGGTAAGATTATGCCACATTACAGTGCCCCATAGCAATGACACCCTGTGCACCCAATATAGCTACTCCAATGATCATACACATTACACAACTCTTATAAGTGACCTCAGATAAGCCTGTCTTACACTGTTTCATGTCTTATTTACACAAAGGTATTTACATTACAGTGCCTGTTTTATCAAAGGTACACATTGAAGTGTCACTATAATAAACAGACTGTATGGGCAATGCATAGGGATGCATAGTTGGACTTTTTGGCACCATATTGTTATTTACTTACATTTCCCCACTATGTTGATTGCATTGCAGAGTAAGCTGTCAGAACCCACTGAATTGGAATATGTTAGCACTATATAAGTAACTGATAATGCATAAATAAATAAATAAATAAAGGTGCCCATTTTTCACTCACCTGTCACACATACTCATAGAGACTCACACAGGTCTTTTCTACTGAGGTCCCTCCACAATCTGGACTGACTATTACTACCAACATTGGGATCAAAGTGAGTGAAAGCTGAGGATGTGGAAGAATTAATTACATCTATACCAGGTATTACTAGACCAAGCATGGGGATGAAGACTTGATCAGGTATATAGCGGTGGGTTGATTGGCACCAGCAGGGGAGATCAGGGAACAAGTTGGGGAAAGCAGCTGAACAGGGCAGCATGAGGGTGGGGGTCAATGATAGGGGCAACTGTGAGAGGAAGTTGATCAGGACAGCTGCCAAAGGTAGCTGACTTATGCTGCTGTGGGGAGAAGGAGAGCTGATTGTGGAACTGGGTGGATATTTGAGGCAGCATGGGATACGTTTTGGGCACAAGCAGAGGTAGTGGATTAGAGAACTTCAGGGGTGGGGGACAGAAGAGAGGGACACCATTGAGGCTGGGGGACAGTGGACAGGTTCATCAGCAGGGGTGGTGGAGAGAAAATGGGGCATGGCAGGGGAATGGATTGGGACACCAAAAAGGACATGTGTATTAGGGAACCAGTGAGGGGAAACATCTGATCAAGGCAGCTGCTGGGAAGGAGAAAGTTGACTGGGCTGCTGCAGGGACTAATGGAACTCATCAGGGCTGCTATGGCTAAGGCATCTAATTGGGGAGGTGATCAGGCCACTGTAGGTGTCTGACTGTGTAACCAGGGGTGGAGGTATTTGGATAATCAGTATGTGGAGGTGAGGGACAGCAAACAGGGACACCAGCAGGAGAGTATAGGTGCACCAGGGAGTGCAGGATCTCATTGCAGAACCAGAACGGATAAACAGCTGATCACAGCAGTTGATGGGAGGGAGCTGACCAGAGCTGCTGTGACTAAGACAGAAACTGGAAGAGGTGATAAAGAGAAACAGTGGGGGAGGCAGCTGAATTGGGAACTGGGAATGTAATATGGGTAAGGGCATTGGGCACTTTTTAGAATCAGTTATTATCCAACACATGGCTGGAAGCCCTCAGTTTGATGGGCAGATCATAGACAGCTGCCAGCCTGGTAGGTACACATCACTGGCCAGTGCAAATTACATCCAACCACTTTTGAATTCGTGCTGAATTTCCTCCAATGAAAACAGTTGTGATGTTTTGTGCTTGTGCTTTAACAACCACTTCTGGACCGGACAATTTATCTTGTTAATTAGATCAGTGACAAGGTAAATTGCAATGACAATGTGCACTCATTTACTACAAAACACTCCCCAGTCCTACTGTATCACCCTTGTATATGTAATTTAATTCAAGTTTATACAATACAAACTGTAAATGGGGAAAAGTCAGCCATATTGTATTAGTTCACACAGTATGAAATTCACTATCTATAACACAGGGTATTAATATAAATTAACTTTCTCAAAATCCTTAACCCCAAATGGCCCTAAACTGAAACAAGATCTATATAACAAAACAATCGCTATCCTTCAGTCGTCCTCTACCCATTTTATAATTCTGAGCCACAGAGAAGGGACTTTCAGTAAAGTGGGGTCCCTTGAAGGTGGCTGAAAGCTTAAATGCATTGATCAATTCATGAATTTCATTAACCAAAATCCCACTGTTTATTATTATTGTTAGTTATTATGGTGAGTGCAGAGCCTCTGTCAATATATATATATATATATATATAAATGGGGCACTCAGCACACTAACACAGTAACAGCAACGTATACATATTGATGCTCACATAGCAGACTTATACATAGGACAGGTCAATGCTTTGGTTTAGTATTGGTCCTTGCTCAAGACCAGTAATTCACATTGGGCACTATTGTGGTAAATGCCCGTCATTTCTACTTTAATTATTTTTGGATTCCCTGTGAACTGGGACTACCAGCAGGAAGCATCCTACCTATATAAATACAGTTAAGATGCGGGTGCAGATCTCTCCTGTATGTGTATATATATATATATATATATATATATACATATATACACCGTAGGGGTCAAAATGCCGATTTGCCATACAAACCCTGTTGAATTAATAAAGCCTTCATTTTACTTATACTAGTGAGTACCCTCTTTTGGCCCCAATGACAATAACTTTTTCTATTTTTGATACAGGGACTGCCTGTTACCTTAGTGGAGCACCTCTTTGCTGAATTTTATTGGTATGTGAGTGCATACTATTGAGAAAATATATATATATATATATATATATATATATATATATATACACACACACACACATATATTATGCAATTTCCCTTTATGTTTACTGGCCATTAGTATTTAACTTTATAAAACTATCCGTCCTGCAAGAATTGAATCCTATTCCTGAGGATTGCCCCATCTCTGCTGCTTAAGAGAGGGCAGAGACTAGGAGAGGCAGGGCTACAGTGAGATGCAACAATATCAAAGGAAAAGGAAGCTCTTCCATTTTTTGCAACACAGCCAAATGTATCTTTATAATAAGCGAGAAAGCATATCTGTCTGTTTGTTCATGATGCAACATGCATAGTTTTGGACCTAGCTCCACCAAATTAGGCATGGTGGTGTAGTTTGACCAGGACTAGGTTTTTGCCTGGGTTTGAGTCTTATCAGGGCAACATACTGTCACACAATCCCTAAAATGGGGACTCTCTTAAAATACACAGGTTCTGGGGCTGGCTCAATTGGAAATTGACAGTCTGCCAAAAACTTGTGTGAAAGCTGCAAAAGTATTATTTTACCCTCACAGTCTGAGCAAGTTTCAAACTTTATGAATCATGCAAGTTCATATAAAATCCATGGTTAGTCCTTTTTAAAGTGACCATATATATAAGTCAGCCCTCTGTGTTTGCATGCAAGCGCATAAGTTGAACTTTGTGGGCCGCATAGCAAGATCTTTAAAGGGCACCTCCAGAGGTAAAGAAACACATACATTTACCCCCACAAAGAGCTTATTCATGTTATGCCACACAGAGGCCATTCAGGTTATGCCACATAGTTTTTCCCCTTATACACATTCTGCCACATAGTAGTAGTGCCCCTAATACAGCTGGCACACCGGCAAGCAGTGGCAGACATGTACAGATGGTGCTGGTGCAATTTGAATCTGGTTCTGGTTGCAAGCCAAATGGAGCTTGTGGACTGGCAGCCAATCAGGAGCCACCAGTGTTGATTGGTTGCCAGTCCACCAGCTCTGATTGCCTCATGACTGGTTGTAATCAGTTGGCTGGCTGGCATGAAATAAACATCATTGACACCCAGTATCCCTCAGCAGCCCTGACTGGACCAGCCCACCTTGTGTGCATGACTGCATGCAGGGGGAGTGGCGGGCCACAGACACAGCTCGCACCAATGGTAGTTACGCCACTCTTTGCATGCATGTTAGCAAACAGTGGGGTCCTTATCAGGGTCAATGAAATGTGGTTATAGGCGAGGACAATGTAAACAAATAAAGGCTGCAGGTATACTACAGGGTCCAATCTTCAACCCGGGCAAGGCTGGGTATCCCAGCTAGTCTTAATTATGAGTTACAGTTCATCTTTCCTTCTGTGAATGTATGTTTGGCTGCTACAATTATTATTGATTATTCGACCTGTATTTGGGATGGAATTGGATTTGCTGATATAATTTTGGGATCCACCATGTCCTCCCAGTTAATTGTTTTCCTTTTGTTTTGGAATTTGAAGCCTTCCTACTAGGATAGTGCCTAGATAGGTGCCTGTACTGCTATGACAGGCAATGGCCCAGAGCAGAGGCTATGGTTGATAAAGTTATCTCATATTTATGAGTATAGAGCCATGGGTTAAGGTCATTTTGGAATTCCAGTTCAGGGTGTCACAGAATAAACACAACCCATACATGGATTGATTTTATATAACATAAAGTAAATACAATGTATGCCATCATAATCAAGCTATATTAACTGTTTAAATACCATATTGTTTTTATTTTATTTCTTTTATTTAAAGTATGTTTTTTAGAAAATGCATGTAATAGATATTCTGATGCTGGTGCAGTTGTTAAATGAGTTTGATTTAGGTTTCAAAACTGACAGTGCAAAATTTGCATATTTCTGCACATACAGTATGCAGAGCAAATCACAATTGAAAATTCAGCCATCTAGCATTATCAGCAAAGTCAACACATTTAGCAGGTGAGTGCAAGACTGAGTGCTGAAACCATCTGTGACTTGTTATAGTAACTTCCAAATCACATATGATAAGTGCAATTTGTGACAGATTAAAGTTAGTAATAATTGGTTCCCTGACAAATTAGAGGTGGAATCATTAAAGTCTAATTATTAATAATGCAGACAATCGCTCATCTAGTGAGACGCATGCATGCATGAATATGTGTAAACAAAGTAAAAGTTTCACAAACATAAACATTAGCTCACTCAAGTGATATGGCTGTGTTTAATGAATATGTAGTATTGTCAGCTCTGCAGATGATTTGGCAATTATCCAATGAGAACAGATGATGTCTTGTTGATGTCTGTGAATATCATCATCATGGTAAATTTACTTCTGTTTTAAACTGTTTCAAATTGCATGCCTCCATTATTGCATATATCTGCCAATCTACCATTGTATAGAGGTCACATTTTCATGAAAAAGCCCTTAATATACTTGACTTGACAAGAGATTGCCACTTCTTACCCATTTTTCAATTCTCCATTTATAAGGGTCAATGAATAATGCATTTAACTCTGCAATCTCACATTTGTGTGTGTTCACTTGTGAGCATGTGCAGTGTGGAAATCTTCAATTACATTGCATAAACTGGTATAGTACTTATTCTTAATCAGTCCCTATATGTTTATGTAATTAATAATTTTATCCACTAATAGTTTTGCATTTTTTGCCTTTTTTTTTATCTTTTTATTAAGTATAAAAAAAAAGATACAAAAGATTATAGCAAATATAAATACCAATAGGTATCAAACACTGGCATAGTAAAAATTATGCAAAATCATCAAGATTCCATAAAACATACATAGAATAACAATGTATACAATGAGAACAGAATTTAACTACATCAATATAAGAGACCTACATATTGGGTACATAAAGGAGAAGGGGCAATGGTAAGGAAGGAAATAAGGGGGGAAAGGGAACATTAACAATGAGTTATAAAGAAACACCAAAATTAGAGTGCAATGAGATAAACAAAATATGTGCAGGCAAGTAGATATACCAATATCAGATGAAAAGGAAAGGAATACGGCATACCTTCCAACATGACCCAGGAGGTACACAATGCTCTGTTCCTGGACTTCCCTGGTAATTTATGATTGCCATCACCTGTGTTGAACTAGATAACTGATAAGAAAGGTGTTTAATCACAGGTGATAGCAAACATATAGTATTAGGGAAGCCCAGGAACACAGCATTGTGTCCCTCCTGGACAGGGTAATGTTGGGAAGTATGATAAGGGTTAAATAAGATACCTCCAAAAAACAATAAAAATATTAACTTCATAAGAAAACAGATGCACATTTATTAAGCAAAGACAAATTGCAATATAGGTACCAAGAGGTAATTTCAAATACTTTCAATTTCTTAGCCTGGACGGAGGAGTCAAGTGACTACTCAAACACACCTCACTTCTTATAAAAATAAACTGCTCATGTCTATAAGGCCGGAAAAAAAAGTTAGCCAATCATAATACAGTGTTTTAAGCAACAAGTATTTAACCATTCTAAAAAAGGGGCAACGGAAGAAGTCCTAGTGCATAGCATAACTTTTTAGGTAATTGTAACATTTATAGGGCAGCTGGGTCCATCTGGAGTTGTAAATGAAAAATGGCATTAATATAATTCACAATTACCCCAAAACTCTCGTATTTTAGTACACAACTAAAAATTGTGGAAAAAAAGTCTCATTAGGGCTTATAAATTTGAGGCATTCACCCGACTCCCCAGGAGTCATACAACTTCTACTTGCTTGAGAAATGTAAATACTATTAATTGTTTTAACGTGTACATGTACTTCCTGTAAGCAGTAGCAGCGTAAATACCTCAACGTGGAATTATAATGGAGTAGTAGATTATCAGAGGAAGTAATGGAAGGTTTATCACACTCCCAGGCTACTACCGTCTGACCCTGGCAGGGGTGTGTTTCACCAATTTTTAACTGTGATATTTAGTCTTGTAAGGGTGCAAGATAAGAAAAGATAATAATGATTGAATAGGATCAGGAGAGGACAAATGCGGCAATTGTATTAAAACAGATCTAGCATAATGGGAAACATATAAGTACATGAAAGTACATGAAAAATTGTTTATGAGGAATTTGGAACTTGTTTTGGAATTTTTGCCTTTATTAATAATTACTGCATGCTATGTAATATTCACAAGATTGTTGTTTATTTTATGTAATTTTTACAATATTTATTGTTTTTTTGTGGATTAAATTTTGCATTGCCCACAGCAACCTAGCAGATTTCTATATATTACAATTTATACAAATTAATCCCATTAATCCATTGAAGTGCAATTACTCCAATAAAGTTGGCCAGCAGGTGGGCTCACCTTGTTACCATGATACAATTGTATCCAATTGAAATGGTACACAACAGTTGTCTGACATACAAAGGCAATAATAATAAACCATCACCTTGCAAGTTACATGGAGAGTGGGTACAGTACTAGGGATGCCATCTCATCCCTTTAAAAAGGGACACACAGGAATTACAAAGGTTCTGTGGCTGCCAGACTTCATATCTCCATTTCACCTGGTTTTAATCAGCAACAGAACCTGTGTAATTCATTTGAGTCACTTATTAATGGAGTGATCTGGCAACCCTGTACAGTACTGAGGATATTTATTCCACTGCTGGCAGTGCTAAACATAGAATTACTGTAGCAAGATTTTTGCAAGGAACATGCTTAAATAGTACTTTAGATGTTAATTATGATATTTATACATCATGCTTAAAATGCAATGATCTAAAATGTAAATTATTCAACAATGAGTTTAAAAGCCAATATGTATAGTTACAGCATATTCTCACGTGAACAATTTATGTACAGTATATATGGTAATGTATCAAATTGTGTCATTAAATATTTAGTTTATACAAAAATTATGTTGGAAGAGGCATTATGATGATAAATATCAGTAATTTATACAGTTATTTATAATAAACTGCACTTCATGAATGGTGGACATTTAAGACAATGAAAATACAGCAAAATGAGTTAACAAAGACTTTTCACATGATTAGCTGCTGGCTTTCTGACTGTCAAGGGGTTTGGTTGACTGGCTGATTGCCAGAAATGATATAGCTTAGCTGTTAGGTGATAAAAATATCTTTGCAGTTAGAGGATGAATCAAAAACATGTACTCATCATTACAAAACAGCAAAAGAAGATAAATAACTCAGCAGCCTTCATTTCTAAAACTAGAAAACCATTGTTCTTAGCTTTGTGAAATAAAGTTAAATAGAAATGCATATCATCATTAAAGTTTGTTTATATGTATGTTTTGTGATTTATGTAAATATTTTAGTTCAATTCATTATCTATGTTATTTTATGTTTACACCACAGTATTAGATATTCAGGGGAAAATTCAGCATTTACAGAGGAGAGAGTACTGCGTAAGGGGATGTAGGCACCATCCTGGCACAGACAATGCCAGCAGGCAGAATCCTGGCTTCTGAATCCTGACAGAAGTAAGAATCCTGATGGCTGCGATACCAACATTGAGTTTAAGGGTTATGGTTTGGATAAGGTTTAAGGTTGGGTGTTAGGGTTAGGCACTAGGGAAAGGGTTAGGGTTAGGCTGTGGGAGGGGGGGTTAGGGTCAAGCTGCTGGGGGGATGGTTATGGTTAGGCTCTGGGAGGGCAGGGATAGAGTTATGCTGGGTACACACTGGCCGATACATTGGCCGATCAATTGATCGGCCAATATATCATGCCCCCGTCGGCCAGAGTGTATAGACGATATGTCTGTGAACAAAGTCATTCACAGATATATTGCTTTGTCTGTCCATTGGAAAGTGTGTATGGGCGATCAGCCGCAAGCGGGTACTAGTTACCCGGGTCTGGCAAAGCTCCCCATCCACAGCAGCCCAGCACATGCTGCTGTGTTCTGGGCTGCACTGGGAGACTGTACGAGGCTGCTAAAGCAGCAGCCTGAACAGTCTCCTATGCCAAAGGGGGGATCAATCACGCTGATCTCGACACCCATTGGCTGTGCGCTGGGCTGAGGGGCACTCAGCTCCCCCCTCCCCAGTGCCGCAAATGTTTTTTTTCTGAAGGGGGCGTGGCCACACCTTCCATGATTAGGCCATGCCCCCTACCCACCCACCAGACACCAGGACCCACTGCTGCATGCAGATGATGGTTGGTCAGTGTGTATGAACAACCATCATTTGCAGATATATCTGCAGATCACTCGATCTGCAGATATACAGTATCTGTCAGGTGTGTACCCACCTATAGGCTGTGGGAGGGGAGGGCTAGGGTTAGGTTGCAGGAAAGGTGGGTACTGTAGGGTTAGTGGAAGGGTTAGAATACTTCTTGCATGCATTGGGATTTCCAACATTGGAATTACACTGCTGGGATTCTGACCACCGGCATTATCAGTGCTGTGATTGCATGGCCAACCCTGGCATAAGTACTTCTACTGCCACAATACTAGATCACTTATTGCCATCTGAAATTAATATATTTAAAATATGCATTATTCTTTAAATAAAGCATATTTGAATAAATGAAGTATGATCTGCACCTGTGCAGCTGCTAATAAAAAGAGGGGCTGGTTGGAGCATGAGGTGGTTTGCTCTTGGCAAATGGAAGATCTTTGCATTGTGCACTTTGGACACATATGGAATGACGGGGAGAAAGGTGACAGAATACACAATGAAAAAAGTCACAAACTTCCACAATATAAAGACATGCAAACATAACAGGAGAAGAGAGAAACAGACATAGGGAAATAGCGAGAGAGACAAAAAATCAAGAGAATTGAAAATACGTAAAGTAAATACAGTTGGAGGACAGATGCACACATGGAGAGACACATATAAAACAAACTTATCTCTATTGTTAGAAGGTTAGGAAGAAATTTGGAGGCAGAGTATTATCTCATCTTATGCTCTTAGGGCCTGATTCAGAGCCAGACGCTATTTGCGCTCGCTCGTTCAGAAAAAGGGGCCGGATATTTAAATAGAGCACTTGCTCTTTGCGGTCTGTTGACGCCTCTATGTCTGAAGAGCGAACGAAACATGCGCTCGCTATTTTTTTAAAAACGCCCCCTGGCCGCTCGCATCATACGTCATCTCCACTATTTATTAGATTAATCGAGTACATCGAAAGGCATCTGAACTGCTCGCAGTGCTTGTGGTAGCATTTTCCTACCGCAATCATGCGAGCAGTTCAGGCTAAAAGACAACCAAGTGACGTGGTCGATGACGCTGCTTTGTTAATTATGCACACCCTTAAAACGCCCGTTTTGACGCCCGTTTTGACCATTTGGCACGCCTGCGTTCGGGTCTCCACTCCCCGTTTTCAAGCACCATCCCCTGTTACCACCCACAAACACCTCATTCTGTCACTCAAATTAGCAGGCATTCACTATTTTGCGAGCACACAATTTCCGACCACAATGACTGGTTCGCGCATGCGTATTACAACCCATACGCATGCACAGTTGTGCGAATAAGCGGCCTCTTACGAGCAGCTCTGAATCAGGCCCTTAGTTCCTGTTGTAAATAACTGAATGGAGAGAATACCAGCTCATAGCTGTTGCTGTGATTAATAAAAATATGCATAAAATTATTTTACCCAGCATTTGCTGGGTCAAATGATCTCTCCTGCCCTCGAACACTTACCCCAGCCACACTTTCTGACTGTCCCTTCTCTTGCCCAGTAAGAGTCATTAGCAGGAGGGAGAAGGCGCAAAGGGCAATAACTAGGGGTGTGTGATATGTTCCTTAGCAATTGGGGAGGGCCTTGTGGGCTGCACCATTGCTTAACCATGTCAATTTCTACTGGCTAGTAGGGGGCATGGAATGGCACACTGCAGCCAGTATCACTGTAGCCTGTATCACTGCTGGAGTGCCACCTGGAGCATCCTCTGGACACTAACCTTTGGACACTCCAGGCAGGCACCCTGCACTCTTTGCAGCCACTTGGAGTGTCCTCTGGATGCTATGGGCAGTGCTGCACTTTCTGGTGCAGATGGCTTTGCCCTCCTCTGTGTGATTAACTTGTTGCATGAATAATATACAGATTCTGGACAGTCAGTGCCAAATGCAGTAATCAGGAAAGTTCATTCAGCAAAAGGGTGCATTACAGTAAAAGGCAAGTGCATTCACCAGGCAGTGCTGGGAGTTGGTGCTGCATTGTTTAAACTACCTATTTAACCTGCACTGCCTTCATATGGCAAAAAACAGTGCATAAACCATGTTAATGTCGGCTTCAGGATATGCTGATATGTGTATAGATGGCATTTCTGAATAAAGTGAACTCGCCCTAGGTTTTCCCATTATTGTAATAACCAATAGGCATGCCATAAGATGTGAAATGTTTTTAGATACCTTTAAATTATTATTTAAAGCAGGGAAATATTACATCCAATCGAGTAGCAGTATTTTGTCATATTTAATACTGGTTATACTGTAGTACTTTACCAATGACTTTTTTAAAAGTTTCATTACTCTATTTACATACCTGGTTAAATGCTTGCTTTAATTTCAAGTCAACAATGATAATTCAGGAGGATATTTTGGACATGCAGCGCAAAGACTCAACTGTATTTTGGTATTTTTTTTGTTTATTCATGGTTGCTGTGGTAATTTTTCTTTTGTGAAAGAGCTAAAATCTTTGGTATCAATTTGACAAAAATAGGAACATTGTAGCTTGACAACCATATGATTGTGGTGTAATTATATATACATATGGGTTGAATATCTTCATCCAATAAGAGGCATGGAGCCTGATGAGAAGTGGTGAATAAGAACAGTGGGATTCAGAGAGAATAAAATAAAATTGAATCACACTATGATGGGTCAACTTTATTTAATTAAGAGTTACATATATATATATATATATATATATATATATATACCCCTGTTTTATCTACTTATGGAAACAATTTCTCATTGTGCTGTTTTTTACATGTTGGGACTATACATGTTTTTTCAACATATGCTGTGAGGGTGGAGAGACTTTGTGATTGATATATACTGTGTCATCTGAAGGCAAATACAGTCAGGTTGTTGGAACATTGACATCATTTTCATATTTTGGCCTCTATTCACCACCACAATGGCTTTGAAATAAAACAAACAAGATGTGCTTTAACTGCAGACTTTCAGATTTAATTTGAGGGTAATTATATCCAAATCAGGTGAACGGTGTAGGAATTACAATGGTTTCTATATGTGCCTCCCACTTTTTAAGGGGCCAAAAGTAATGGGACAAACTAAACAATCCTAAATCTAACTTTCACTTTTTAATACTTTGTTGCAAATCCTTTGCAGGCAAGTACAGCCTGAAGTCTGGAACGCATAGACATCACCAGATGCTGGGTTTCATCCCTGGTGATGCTCTGCCAGGCCTCTACTGCAAATGTCTTCAGTTCATGCTTGTTCTTGGAGCATTTTCCCTTCAGTTTTGTCTTCATCAAGTGAAATGCATGCTCAATCAGATTCAGGTCAGGGGATTGACTTGGCCATTGCATAACATTCCACGTTGTAGCCTTAAAAAACTCTTTGGTTGCTTTTGCAGTATGCTTCGGGTCATTGTCCATCTGCACTGTGAAGCGTCGTTCAATGAGTTCTGAAGCATTTGACTGAATATGAGCATATAATATTGCCCAAAACACTTCAGAATTCATTCTGCTGCTTTTGTCAGCAGTCACATCATCAATAAATACAAGGGAACCAGTTCCATTGGCAGACATACATGCCCACGCCATGACACTACCACTACCATGCTTCACTGATGAGGTGGTATGTTTTGGATCATGAGCAGTTCCTTTCCTTCTCCATACTCTTCTCTTCCCATCACTCAGGTACAAGTTGATCTTTGTCTCATCTAATTTGGTCTTCCTGTTTTTGAGGCTCACCAATGGTTTACATCTTGTGGTGAACCCTCTATGTTCACTCTTGTGAAGTCTTCTCTTGATTGTTGACTTTGACACATATACACCTACCTCCTCGAGAATGTTCTTGATTTGGCCAACTGTTGTGTAGGGGTTTTTCTTCACCAGGGAAATAATTCTTCTGTCATCCACCACAGTTGTTTTCCGTGCTCTTCCGGGTATTTTGGTGTTGCCGAGCTCTCCGATGCATTCTTTCTTTTTAATGTATTTTGTGGCACAGTAATCTCTTTCTACTAGTTCATTTTATTTTTTCATTTGTTCAAGTCACCCCATTTTTTGTGATATTATCATGGCTGAAATTAATGCCTTCCTAAATCTAACTCTCCCTATTGGTGAGATTTTGAGCTTTTCAGATTCTGAAGCTGAAAGTCTGTATTTCAAAGACACTTTAATTGAAACTGCTGGAACCGACACCTGTGATGATCTCTTTTTTTCCATTTTAAAATTAAAAAAGAAAGAAATAGACTTCCAGTTACATGGGGTGACCCTGTCTGATTACCATCGCGGCAGGAAAATACCAAGAGGCTTTCGTATTATAAAGACCCCAACAAACGGCAGACATAATGTCGACTTTTGCCGTCGTTGGGTGGCTATTCTAAATAAATGCTCCCTGGATCTGATCCTCTTAGTGATTGAGGAATCAGCCAGGGAGCTTAACATTATTAGAGATAAAATCAAGAAATTTGAGGAGACTGACTTGAACAAATTGATACATGACAAATCTACTAAATGGCTGGAAAAATTAAACACACAGGTAGACACTTATAAATATGAATTGATAAAGTTTAAAAAAGAAAAACTGTACAAAGTCAATAAAGATTATGAAGAACAGAGTGTGTATCCATGGGCAACAGGCAAAAATCCATCTAGACATTGTAACTCCTTTCGACACCGCACTTATCCTGCTACACAATTTGACACAGATGCCTCAAGTGAAAACAATACCTCTAAGAGTGACATTGAACCAACACCGGTCACTTCAGATCACAGACCCCCTTTAGGGTTTATTACACGGGCCGCACGAGGTATAGGGGTGGCCAGAGTCAGAGGCAGAAGACCTTACAGGAGGAGAATTTAGTTATTAATCTATCTTCGTATACCCTTTCCACTGATGAGATTGCGCTGTTAAACAGAGGCTTGTCCTTTGTTCCACACATAATTTTAATTCATTTGATTGGAAAATTGATGCTTGGAAATTTAATAGGAAATTAAAATTGAAATAATTATTTTCTGATATGGCTGATCAAGTATCACATGAGACTAAATTTCCATTGAAAACTAACTCTACATTCGAACCTTCATCTTCTAACACCTCTATTCACTGTTTTTCCAGAATGATAGATCATGCAGTTATGACTGATTCTATCTCATGTAAGCAATTTCCCAATTTGACTGGTGAGCAGAATAAAGCCCTTAAATAATTATGTAACAATGAATCTATCATGTAGACAAGGGCAGGGCAATTGTGGTACAAGATACTACTGACTATTGTACTGAGATTTATAGACAATTGAATGATCATAAAATATACAAACTACTACAGTCGGATCCTACTATTGAGTATATGCAAGAATTAACAAATACTCTCCAGGCTGCGGTTGACGAACATTATATCACTGTTAACACCATGAACAGCTTATTGGAACCTTATCCAGTGGTTCCAACGTTGGATACTTTGCCTAAGGTACATAAAAGTTTGACGTCCCCCTATGGTAGACCTATAATCTCGGCTCGCAAGTCTATTTACAGTATGATATCTAAATTCTTTGACTTTTATCTTCAACCCTTGATCCAGTCAGAGGTCACATTCCTTGAGGATACCACCTCATTATTGGTGAAATTACAATCAGTGTCCAATTTTCCACAGTCCATACTTTTGTGTACCATAGATGTGGTGAATCTGTACATCAGCATACTGCACGAGGAAGGAATTACAGCCATGTTTGAATTTCTGTTAAATAACAAAGACTTTAAGGGTCCAAATATTGAATTGTTTTTTGACCTTTTACACCTCACTTTAACTAGAAATTACTTTTATTTCAATGGCTCTTTTTATCTTCAACTGCAAGGCTGTAGCATGGGCTCTAACGTCTCACCTTCCCTAGCTAATATTTTTATGTTTAAAATGGAAAAACAATTGTTTATGGATAATCCAGCCTTCAATAAATATTGTTTGCTCTACACTCGTTACATAGACGACATCTTGGTTATCTGGTCAGGCACAGCCTTAGAGTTTGAAGAAACCATGTTGTCTATTAATTCTTCACACCATTCCATCAAGTTCACATTTGAACATGATCCTTACAAAATTCACTTTTTGGATGTAGAACTATCTTGGAATGGTTTAATGATTGAAACTAATATTTTTCCTAAGCCTACAGACAGGAATACTTTCCTGCATGCTACTAGTCACCACCCTCCAGCTATGAAAATGGGATTACCCTTTTCACAATTCATGAGAATCAGAAGAATTGTTAGTAACGAAGAAGAATCAAAAAAACAAATTGATTTCATGCTGCACAAATTTCTTTGTAGAGGCTATCGTCTAAAAGATTTGGAGAAGGCTAAAACTAAAGCCCTGAATATTTCGAGAGAAACATTGCTACAACAGACATCTGAATTAAAACATGAGGACTCAAAAAAAATTATTTTTGTGAATTCATTTAATACATTAAGTTCTTCCATCAGACAATCCATTAATCAATTTTGGCCTTTGGTCACATCCGATCCTAATTTGAAGTGTCTGAAGGTACACAGAGTGATGCATGCCTACCGAAGGGGGACTTATCTTAAGGACCAACTCGTGAAGAATGACGTCACAGGATTTTTGAATAAACCTAGAGATAACTTCCTTACAAAAAAATCTGGTGGTTATCGCAGTCTAGGGTGTGTCAGCTGCAGATATATGGAAACGAGCAACTACATCATGCACCCGTATTCTGGCAAAAAAAAATTCATCAAACACACTTTGATATGTACAAGTTCTTTTGTGATTTATGCCATTAGATGCCCGTGTGGCCTGATATACATCGTGAAAACCATTTGTCAATTCCGATAGAGGATTGCGCAACACTGTTCTGCCATTCGTCTTGCGATTAATGGCAGAGAATTGGAACAACCGGTCGCACGACACTTCAAACTGAATAACCATCCTTTAGCTACTTTACGGTACAAAGTAGTGGATCATATTCCACCATTTACTAGAGGAGGTGACAGGGAGAAATCCCTTCTGAGATTGGAAGCCAGATGGATCCATCGGATGAACAGTGTGGCCCCTTATGGATTAAATGAAAACTTTCAAATTTCTTGTTTTTTAGAACATTTTTGTATTCATTTTTTTTCATTTTTTCTTCCCATTTTTTTCATGTTTTTTGTCATTTTTTTCTTTTGTGGTCCTACATTATCCAGATGCCGCATGAGTCTATTCATTACATTATTATTAGTAATCTTGATTAGTATTTTTTATTTTTATTAAGAAAAAAAAAATTCTTCCTTTTTTCTAGTTTTTGGATATTTTTTGATTTTTTTCTTTTGCACTACTTTTTGGCTTAGTTTTTTTCTAATATATATTTTTTTACTATTGTATTTGTTACAATAGACATATTTTTTAAATGTTATGTTATGTTGGTGTATTCTGCCTTTTTGTTTTTCCCTCTTTTTATCTTGTCTTCTGATCTTTTTATTAATTGGTTGTGGTTTATTTTGTCACTCTTTTCATATTATGTTCCCTACAGGATCAGTTGACGGTTATACTTTTGCTGTGATGCAACCCTGATACCCTTGCACGCGTCTCTGATGTGTTGGTGCTGGCATTTTGGTTGCCTTGGTTTCTGTAGGTGACGTAAGTGGGGAATGTTTGTACTGCTGGATGTGGCTGGATGACATTGCTGCTTTGTATTTGCGGCAGGGCCCTGCTGCGATGCAGTCCCGATATCCCTGCATATGTCCCTGTGAGTCTGGAGCTGTCTTCTGTGTTGCCTTGGTTACCACACGAGACGCGGGTGGAGAACACGTGGGCTGTGAGATGCAGCAGGATGACTTTGCTTCTTCCTGTCAGTGGCGCCTTTCTACAGCACATGGTGAGTGTTGGTTTCCTATTTAAGTGTCTTTATGTTGTATGTGTTTGTTAAGCCTTGAGAAAAATCCTCTGTGCAGGATTGAAACGTTGGTATGCTATTAAAATGACCTAAATAGGTTGTATAGCTTTCCTGATCATTTACAAGTCCTATGAGTGCCGCTTGTCTGCTGCTATATATAAATATATATATATATATATATAAAACGGAAGAATAAATAAACAATAATTGTGGATAACACTTAATTCACATATACACACATTTTTTAAGAAAGTTATATAAAAAATATGGAAAATAAAATTTTAAATATATCTCGTTATGCTAAAAATATTTTGCTGAAGGATTTATTAAAGTTAATATTTTAATTTATTTTGGGTCACAAAGTTTCATACTTGGAATTATTATCAGTCCGCGAGTGCCCCATAATAGGAATACTTTGTTCTTTTGTTTTATTAGTGAGGAATATAAAACAGCGATCTAAAAAGAAATGAGAAGTAGTCTTTAATATATTTTATCACTACTGCATTTATTCAACTTTGGCTATTTAAGTACTATTTTTCTTCTTTATTTAACAAAAAAAAGAAAGTAAAATCTCTCCGAATCAGACGCTGTAGTGACAACCAGAACCAATATAAAAGGAATGGGCTGAAAGCAATGCTGTGCTAAAGACTCAAGTAGCACCATTTTATTACACCTTCACCCTTTACTACAATTAGAAGAACAAGCCCAAAATGCTTTTTAAAAACAAAATTATATACTTTAAAAACATAACAGAGATCCAATAGAGGTTGATTTGCAAAATAGCATAATATTCTTGTCCCTACCTCATTGCACAATTACCTAGTGTATTGGTAGCTATCACAATAAAATAATCAATACTCATTTGGTTTATTTTGCAGTGACATTGCAGTATAATAGCACTGGCAATATTACTGTTTCTGCTAGTAATGTTAGTCTCATACATATTTCTATAAAAATTATCTCTTCCAAAACAGCTCTTTCATAATTATAAGACTAATAATTATGATAAATGTAATTATAAAAGGGCAACATTACCATACACCACCCTAATGGCAAGGAAAGGCTCAGACTTTAGCAACTTATTACTGGTACTCTTCTTGCTACTGCTACTACTAGAGTTTCCAGTGCAAAAACAAGTGCCCAATAATGTCAGGCATCAATATCTATTTCTAGGTGTAGGTATATTACCTCTAATAAAAGTATAAATTATAGAAACTAATTGGGTCTTCATGTAATCCTAATGAGACTCCATGACTTCTCCATCTGACTTTCCAGACACAGTGAAATAACTTCCACCATCTTTCCTAAATGCTTAACTAATAGGAAATGGCAGGATGGCTAGTAGCAATGAAGAATTTTTTTATGTATAAAGTTCATCTTTGAAGCTCCTATGATAAAGCTTGAGCAGACTGATTGTAGAAGTGATAATGACTTTTGAATACAAAAGTCATTAATATTTCTAACATTTATGTTTCTTGTTTATTTTAAGTATGGTACTTCAAAGAATATTCAAAGAGTAACATGTCAAGCACAAAAAAAGTATTTCTAATACATTAACAATCATCACTTTAAATAATTTTATCTCTATAATATTGTTTTTTCTTTATCAAACTGACATTAAATTTGTGTTATAATGTAACTACATATAATAGCATTTATTTCAGGTATAGAAAAACCACATTCATAAAAATTCTCGATGTGCTTTTGTAATTTGTCAAAAAGACACAAAGTCAATTTATGTAAGTTGTTTACATTTTAGAGTAAATTTGGACTTTTGGGGGAAGCAGAGACTTAGATAATTAAATGTATCTTACAATCTCCAGAAAAATTTGGTGTATTGGATACCAGGTTAAGGGTAATTAGATAAGTGGTTCATTAAATTGATGAAATAGATAATATTCCTTAATAGTCCTTATTAACCTATTTGCATCAGAAACCATGTCATAAATCATATCAATCATGCTGATTTTATATATCTACTATTACAATAGTATTGAACTTTTTTGGAAGAATGTAATTAAGTGTCATTCATGTTCATTTATGACAAATATATAGAATAGATGCTAACTCAGGGATAAAGTAATTTAGTTTCTGATTTATGATGTCTTGGTTCTTTTTATTCCTAGCTGCGCCTGTTTTCTTAGAGATCCAAATGATTATTTTTGATTTATGGCACTGCAAAACATATGTTCCAGCTAACAGACAGCCCTCACTGGACAAGAGTGGATTGGGATATTTATGCTTTTGTGCACAACTTGAAAAATTAACTTTTGTTTTGAGGGGCAGGATATTAAAGTTGATTTCAAAGACTGAAGATTGAATATATTTAAACATGATGAAGTGATCCAGTTTTTTTAGGGGTGTTGTATTCTAAAATATTTTCTTTTTCTTAAATTTTAGACCATTGGTCCTACATATGTGCAGTGGTGTTCATTTATGTGATTAGTTAAAAAGCTCAACTTGATGATATAACATTTGTAGGTATTATGCATACATTAAAAGTATTAAAATATAGATTATCTGAATTGTTTGGATACAACTACTCACACTAGAAGGTATTCTTCAGATTCCAATGTATATATTTTTCTAATTGTTAACTTCACAATTCCAAAACTGGGATGTAAGGTCCTAAAAAAGAACCCTTCCACAAGAGGCACCTAAGAAACAAGGCCAGAGGCCATTCATTGTGTAGTATTTCACCAATTTAATACATTCTCTAAAAAATGCTCAATTACTCTTACATTAAAAAAATATTCTTGTATGATTACAGAGATGTGTCCTCACACATTTAGCCTCAATACACCATGTGGCGAGAGATGCCTGATGCGAGTGAGCCACCAGGTCCCATGCAACTCTTCTAACATAGGGCATATTTTTTTTGCCTAAAGTGCATTTTAATCACAAAGAGATGCAACTAGGATGCACCAGGAGACTTTTCTGATTAATTTGATATGCAACACTTGTATATTATATATGAAGCACATTAAAACTTGGCATGGGAAAAATCAGCGGTCTCTGCATCGTAGCACTTTGCACTTTGTATAAAGAATCAGAGATTCAGGCACACACAGATATACAAGTGTTGCATATCTAAATTGTTTGTCTCCAGCCTCAAGCTTCCCTTAAAGTTTATCCAGCCTTATGCCCCCTGCATCTCTGCAGCATCATGCCCCCACTTTGTCTCTGTTTATATTTCATGTGTCTCCATTACATCTCTATCTTTCACCTTCCTGTCAGCTCTCAAATTTCTGTCACCCTCCTCCCTTTGGACAAGGAGGAGGGTTTGTGGTTGTGGCCGCAGGGAGTCTTGCCATTTTAAGAGCAGTGAGGAGTGCCAGCTCCATGCACTGATAGGTGTCTTGCCCCTCCTTATATGTCCACATACAGATGTGTCTTCCTACATCTATCCTCAATACTCCATGCAGCATGAATGACTGGCATGAGTGAGCCACCAGGTCCCGTGTAACTTTTCTAATATTGGGCATCATTTTCTGCCAAAAATACATCTAACTCACAGACCAGGAGACTGTGCTGATTAAGTTGATATATGACACTTGTATATCTGTGTCAGACTAAGTCTGTTAATGGAACTTGGTGCAAAAAAGCTGCAGCTGTTGTATCGTAGCACTTTGTATGCTGATTAAGAGACTCAGTTACACACATTGTGACAGATGAATTTTCTACAAAAAAAGAACCTCACAGTACCTGGCACGTCAAGAGGAGCTGTTTGGTGTGACTGCAGCAATGTTGAGCAAGGATGCATCTGTAACTGACCACCATCCATGACAGTTGAATAGCTGCAAGTACACAGTCACCCTTTCTGGGTTGCAAGCTTTAAGTGGGCATAGGTGTCATTTTTGTTAGTACCTATTGGCAGAACTTATGGTGTTGATAGGTGTCAGCAGTGTGCAGTGGAGGTCAGTCCACATGGTAGGTAATTTAAAAAGGCTTATTGATTTATCAATTGGCAGATAACTGGATGCAAGGTAACTCTAGGTTAAAGCAGATATTGACATATATCTGGTACAAATACATGCAACAAGGAGTTTATGGGGTTATTGCAGGTAGTGTGCTTTTTAGGTCATCACACATCTGTGTTTTACATTCAGTGGTAGCAGTGGCTCTTTAACAATAAGTCCTGGTGACACAGTGGAACTTATGGTACCTGCCCTGTATGATCCAGTCACTGTTGCAGTGAGATGTTCAGCGGCAAGTCCTGTCTTAATGGACATGCGCTGTAACACACTTGGGTTTGTTGTTGTGCTGTAACATCAGCGTACATCCTTCCTAGGTGCAGAATCCTGGACCTGACAGTGGAGGGAGATACATTGCAGCATGCACTTTCCTCCTAACACTACCACCACTCAAAGCATTTAATCATAAATTTCTTCTTCAGGGGTGTTTAAGTAAAAACTTAGTTTGTCCGCATGCCTCTCAATCTTCTCCTATCATAGCAGGAGTTGTCCCAGCACCTACCATGAGGTTGCACTGAAATTTGGGTGTGATTGGATAACTGTGGTCCCTGAGGAGAAAGGTTCAGTGATATTAGAATTGACAGTTTTTTTTTCTTGTAAGGAATTTGAATCCATTGTTTTATCATTATTAATCAAATTGAGTGATCTGTTGGTCTTGTTTGTGCTTCTGGTGCATGGGTGTAATCTCAGGAGATACAAAGATACAAGGTTGGTCCCAAGAGGATGAAAATATCCAAAAGAAAGCACCAACATTAAGGATATTACAGATAAGCAAATATATATTTCCCATTTCATCCCTTGCACTCGAGTACCAAACTCAGATGATCTTGCTCTGGTGCCTTCCTGAGGGGTTAGCACCACCAAATACACCCAGCAAAAAAATAGGCAGCACTCAGAGACTGTAAATACGTGAATCAATACCATGCAAGGTACTTTAATGTAGTTAATGTTTTGGGGAAAGTATCCCATTCCTCAGGACATATATAAAAAAAGTTTTTTGCTAGATATATATATATATATATATATACACACAGTTTATACCCTGATGATAGAGCAATAAATAGGGTCCGAAACATTGGTCATTTAACCGGGATTCTTAAGTGTATTATTATATTTGAGTGTTGCTCTCTCTGATTGTGTATATATACAGTATATATATATATATATATATATATATATATATATACAGTCAGGTGCATAAATATTGGGACATTGACAGAATTTTCATATATTGGCCTCTATTCACCACCACAATGGTTTTGAAATGAAACAAGCAATATGTGCTTTAACTGCAGACTTTCAGATTTAATTTGAGGGTAATTACATCCAAATCAGGTGAACAGTGTAGGAATTACAATTGTTTCTATACATGCCTCCCACTTTTTAAGGGGCCAAAAGTAATGGGACTATCAACTCAAAAGCTATTTCATGGACAGGTGTGGGCTATTCCCTCATTATTTCATTATCAATTAAGCAGGTAAAAGGTCTGGAGTTGATTCTAGGTGTGACATTTGCATTTGGAATCAGTTGCTGTCACTATCAGTGAAGCAAGCCATCATTAGGCTGAAAAATCAAAACAAACCCATCAGAGAGATAGCAAAAACATTAGTTGTGGCCAAATCAACTGTTTGGAACATTCTTAAAAAGAAAGAATGCACCGGAGAGCTCAGCAACACCAAAAGACCTGGAAGACCATGGAAAACAACTGTGGTGGATGACAGAAGAATTATTTCCCTGGTGAAGAAAAACCCCTTCACAACAGTTGGCCAAACCAAGAACACTCTCCAGGAGGTAGATGTATATGTGTCAAAGTCAACAATCAAGAGTAGACTTCACAAGAGTGAATATAGAGGGTTCACCACAAGATGTAAACCATTAGGGAGCCATAAAAACAGGAAGACCAGATTAGAGTTTGCCAAACAACATCTAAAAAAGCCATTACAGTTCTGGAACAACATCCTATGGACAGATGAGACAAAGATCAACTTGTACCAGAGAGATGGGAAGAGAAGAGTATGGAGAAGGAAAGAAACTGCTCATGATCCAAAACATACCACCTCATCAGTGAAGCATGGTGGTGGTAGTGTCATGGTGTGGGTATGTGTGGCTGCCAATGGAACTGGTTCCCTTGTATTTATTAATGATGTGACTGCTGACAAAAGCAGCAGAATGAATTCTGAAGTGTTTCGGGCAATATTATATGCTCATATTCAGTCAAATGCTTCAGAACTCATTGGATGGCGCTTCACAGTGCAGATGGACAATGATCCGAAGCATACTGCAAAAGCAACCTAAGAGTTTCTTAAGGCTAAAAAGTGGAATGTTATGCAATGGCCACGTCAATCCCCTGACCTGAATCCGATTGAGCATGTATTTCACTTGATGAAGACAAAACTGAAGTAAAAATGCCCCAAGAACAAGCAGGAACTGAAGACATTTGCAGTAGAGGCCTGGCAGAGCATCACCAGGGATGAAACCCAGCATCTGGTGATGTCTATGCATTCCAGACTTCAGGCTGTAATTGCCTGCATTTGCAACAAAGTATTAAAAAGTGAAAGTTAGATTTAGGATTGTTTAGTTTGTCCCATTACTATTGGCCCCTTAAAAAGTGGGAGGCATGTATAGAAACCTTTGTAATTCCTACACCGTTCACCTGATTTGGATGTAATTACCCTCAAATTAAATCTGAAAGTCTGCAGTTAAAGCACATCTTGTTTGTTTCATTTCAAATCCATTGTGGTGGTGAATAGAGGCCAAAATATGAAAATTCTGTCAATGTCCCAATATTTATGCACCTGACTGTATATATTTATATAACAGTGAAGATACAATAGCGCAGGTATTAGTGTAATACACAATTGCACAATAATTGTGACACTCATCAATATACGTGGGTGGCACATACACATGTGAAATACATAAAATAAAAAATAGAAAATCGTGCCTAATAGTGTATCAGCAGTGAATGGTGCAAGCAAAAAAATATATAGATTTAACCACTTATTTCAAAAGGCTATCTTCAATCATGACCACAAATTTTGGCATAAAAGATAAACCAGAGAATAAATAAAACATAGTGTGTACAGTTTGCATACTGCAATTTACACTGTATTAGGAACGAATAAGTCCCAGATAATGTTATTCTATAAGGTTTTTTTTTTACTGTGAGACCTATTTTGAAAAAATGGATTAATGAAAAAATATGGTTGTGGTATCAAAATGAAAGTCTTACCGTGTAGATGTGCCAGTTGATCAGAAAAAATAGATTGGGGGCAATGGTTTGGGTGTGGTAGATTGGCAAATTTCCTATGCAAAGTAGTGTGTTATAATGACAGCATTCCCACTATGATTGGACACACTAGATCACACGACTGTGTATTATTTCCCAGTGGCTGCACACTTCCCAGCATAACTGCTCAAATGACATATCCACATGACAAATCCAACTGTAAACAACAGCATCACTCATACAGCCACCACTCACATGAAAGTAGCACATCCCTGCCTCACTGACAGCAGCACATACCTGTCACACTGAAAGACATACACATTTCTGTTTCATACTTACCCATAACAGAATGTCTTCCTCACAGCATAAAAAAAGAAAACATAAGAGCCTTACTGGAAGGCATGAGCGATCAATGGGTCACAATATCTCTAAGACTAGAGAGACTGAAGAGTACTCGCAATGTAATTCTCATTCCAACAACATTTACAACCAAATCAAGAGGTGCAGACTATCCTGCCCACAGTCATCAACCTTTAGACAGCCACTGAAATTGAGGCATTGATGGCAAACCTTGAAATACAAGACTTAAACAGGGCCTTAACATCCCCCATCTCAAACATCAGTGAGACATTGAACCAAATGGGACATCACCACTCTGAGCACTTTGCCAATTTTGTTTTGCCTGATACCTCAGATGAAGAAAAAGCAGAAGTGACTCCTCTCTTGATGCCAGCAATAAGAAGATGTAAACCACACCTTCGCTGCACATTGAATCCTGTTTTTTTTAGGTTGTAACGATCTAGGTCCTCTGTCCTTCGAATGTGAGTTCTGCAGAGCTTTACATTTCAATTGCAAAAAGGTTGGCACCAAGACAAACTTTCACTTTAGTAGCAGTTGACACATTAAGAAAGTTCTCCTGTCACCAACTCTTTCTCACCCATTACTTGAAAATCTTCTGATTGCAAATGAAGCTTTCTTACCTGTAGGATGTGGCCCATATACTTTCAAGATCAATGGCTAGCTCCATTACAAATTTGGCCCTTTGCATCCCCAGAATGTTTTTACATTATCGACTCTGCTGAAGCAACTGAAATGAGGATTGGACAGAAATCAACCAGATATCCTAATCTGATGGCAAAACTGCATGAAATGATGCTCAATGTCAACCCTTTAGTCCACAAGTACAAGATGATGGCAGAAGTTGAGAAGGCAGAAATGAACTGGCACTTATCAAAGGCAGGGAGCCATATGAAATTTGAATTTTTTTACTGTCAGAACAGCCTGACATCCATAACCAGAGCAAGAACTGATTCAATTTGCCTTCACCAAATATTCAGAACCAAAGATGGTGATCCTCCAGGTAACTGCAACTTGAAGGTCTTCCCTAAGGGATCTGGGACGGAATACCTGAAAAATATTAACTTACTGCATCAACTCACTGATCCAATACTATACACTTTCCTATTTCCTGTTACTGTTTCCATAAGGAGAACATGGATGGGCTAAGAATAGGCAACATGAAAGAGAGACCAATGGTAAGTTCAGAAAAGTGTCTCGTTTGCAGTATGTGGCTTATAGAATGGCTATCCGGAAATAAATTTCTGTTTTAAACAACTCCGGCAAATTGTGGCTACTGTACTTAGTCGAGTTAGAGGTGAGTGTCTTATGTATAAAAGGACACAGCTTGAGCAAAAGAAACTCAGAGTTGAGACATTTGCTGGCCTACAAGACTACCTATTCACTGAGGCAGCAAAGGTATGGAGTACAACCTGGGAAAATTGTCATCTTGCCTTTCTCCTTGCAAAGTTCACCCAGAAATATGAACATGGATTACCAAATGGCTTTAGTCAGAGCTTTTGGCAAACCATTGCTGTTCATCACATTCACATGTAATCTGAAATGGAAAGAGATAACTAAGAAATTTGGATACACAACTCAGTCCAACTTCAGACCTAAACTTATTGTTATAGTATTCAAAGTAAAACTTGATGAGCTCATCTCTGATTTGACCAAGAAAGAAGTCTTTGGAAATGTGATCTATTACCTATACTGTATGTCATCAAATTCCAGAAATGAGGATTTTTTTTGTCAATCAAATAAAGTTTACATTAGTTGTTGATATGAGTGTATTCTTTAAAAAAAAACACCTGTCAGGAAATAAAACATTTAGAGTGTATCTGTCCATGGGGAAAGTCCAAGGTGTATTCCCTGGTCCAATGTATTTTGTCTCACATGGTACACTTCATTTACACTGTATATTGTATTGTTGTGAAAATAGATCTTCCAAGACAGTTCAAATAGCTGGCTACTTTCGTTTATATACAGTACTTTGGAAGGGAACACACAACATTTACTGCAAGGTGCTGGATCTGATTATTTTGACAGGTGTACCTTCATCTCGGTGATATTGTGATGGTTAGCAAATTACACATTCTGCTCTTTTCCTTTCTAAAGGATCAATGTGACATGTAGATTAGTGCATATGATGCCTAGGGATATAGAGTAAGTCTAAAGAGTGGCAAAATAAAACAATTAATAAAAAGCAATAAAAAAGAATCACAAATTTCATTATAAGATAAATTGTGGACATAGACTAGCCAATTCATTAATTGATGACCATTATTAGGAGGGTACTTTTCTTTACACAAGAAATCATACTTTATAAATTATATTTGAACTCTTAAATAGTTAATGGTGTAAATACGAAGATAATCCATATGTTTATTTTGTGGTAATCAGTATTTTATAAAAAAATAAATATCTATTAAGATGACCAGCAAGATATTGCTACATATGTCATCTCCTATATGGAGAATGAAAAGTCCAGGAGCAATGTGCCTGTGGTTCATTACAGTAGTAAATAGGAAAAAGGGAAAGATCTGACAAGGGGCCTGGCTGATTTAGAGATGGATGGAATTGCAGAGCTGCACACAAGCAGATATGCAATTCTGTCCTCTGCAAAATGCAAATGCTGCAGGAGGTGGTTGTAGGAAACAGACACCTCTTTGCTGATTCTATGATCCCATTGGATTAGCATACATCTCTGAAACAGGGCCAATATGTACAATGAAAAAATATACTCTCCAAAAGTTTTTGGACTGCAATAGATATTGAGTCAGTATAGGATTGAATAGACAGTAAGATGAAATAAATATAAGCAATCCTAGCAATACTGCTATATATCAAGGGTTCACTGAAAGGAAGCAGAAGAAGCAGCCATGCCACTGATAAGTCACAGCTTATTTAAAAGCATCTTAATTTTTCCTCAAGATATAATTATGAAAAGAAGGGAAAAATAAAAGTAATACAAAATTGTGCATACAGTATAAAAATTAATAAAATTATGATCCAATTTTGTCTTAGCTAGAAATTGCCTTTATTTTGGAGGTCAAATAAATCCTTATGTTGTCATAAATGTATATTTCTAAATAAAGATCAATATGTACAGATGCAGCTGTATTTCTTTATTGTTCTAGGGCAACATGGTTCTTAATAATGGTCCTTAATAAAGACACATCACATTATCAATTATATTGCCTCTATTATAAAGTGGGTTCAATAATGTTTGTGCAGTTTTAGAAATATTACCTGATACAATCTCACAGCATAATATAATGTATATTCAGACCACCATAACAAAATGTTGTTTAGGAGAATAGTTATGTAATACTTTTCACACAGATAACTTAGGGCCTGATTCAGTATGGATCGCAATAGCGATTACACACGCAGTCTCACTGCGGAGTTACTGTATGCTAATGATTGCAATCGCAATGACATAAGCAGCATATCATAAGGAAGCCCATTTTACCTTACACAGATCCATAATACTTAGCAAGACTGCAAAACCATCAGCAACATCGAGTACCATTGCAGCCTTCTGCACACTTGCACAAAGTCTGACCTTACTCAGGAATTGCTAACCTCATTGCATGCAGTTCAAGCCCAAGATGCATATGGCATCGCAGTAGATAATTTATGCATGCCCCTGCAGCAGCGTTCAAATGCACTGGAATGTCTGCGTTTCATCGACCACCCCCCGTCACCACCCCACAAATGGTACTTCTTGTCTATCACTCATTGGGTCTGCGAAGACACTGAAATTGCAATCACAATCACAGCGGAGTGTTTGCGCATGCACACTGCGATGCATATGCATGTGCAGAAAGCACCGATTGGCTGATTGCATGCATCATCGCAGTTGTGATTTCTGCTGAATCATGTCCTTTAATGCTTGTTCCAGACCATATAAGCCCTCCTTATGATTTTTATTCCATATTAAAAAATTCTAGTATTAATGAGATGGATGAGATGATATGATTGTAAAAGTCAATGTTTGAGTATTATATTATCATCACTTCCACATTCATGTCTATATTATTTAGATTTATACTTTATACTGTCAAGTTCTACAACCACTGGCTACTCTTACTTGTACTTTGTTAGTGGTCCCTCTATGACACTGTAAGGAAATGTTTTTGTAGAAACATGTATAAAATGACAACTTGCAATGACTAACAAGGTGGGAAAAGCCTGGCTATTGGCATGGACAACATACAGGACAGGAAATTGAGCAGTTGGTAAATACTGGATATAACCTTAGATTGGATGGTATGCCTACATAAAGCATGGTGACAGTGTTTTCTGATTCCAGTTTTTCTGATTTTCATTCTTATCTTATTTTCTCATACATCTGTACTAGGTATGTGAGAGACCCCCATGTTTTACTTTTGGTTTTGGACCTGGATTCATGTTCGTGTTTTGGTTTTGAAAATCCACCCTCAAGTGTTTTGGTTTTGGATTCGGATAAAAATGTAAAAAAATATATAAAAAATCAACAAAAATAGCTAAGATGTCCGAATCCAAAATCCAAGTTTGGTTCTTAAATGTGAGTTCTGAACAAGCAACAGCTCCCTACTGGGACTCGGTTTGAACCAGGTAACAAAAGTGAATCTGTACCTTGACCCAGTTCTACTCAGAACCCCTTAATTTGGGTGTGTTCGGATTTCAGAAATCTGGACCTGCACATCTCTAATCTGTACATGATGTCTATCATAGACGTGTATAGAGGAATAATGATACACTGTCCCTTTGATGGCTAAGAATAAACCTTAGCTACAGTACATTTAACACACAAGTTTATTATATTCGCATAAATTTAATATATGTTTTTGCAGGCACTCAAATTATAGATAACCAAAAAATAGATAAAATTTTAACAGCAACTGGTAGCTACATTTGAGAGTTTTTTTATGTTTTGCTTTCTTTTTCACTGTATGAGAAATGGAATAGTTATAGCATACCAGTTAATCTTAGTGGGTTAGAAAATATATGTCAATTGAAATATATTTCAATATGGTGCAATAACCATAGAGCAAAAAATGGGATGTGTCACTGTCTATAGAATCTCTCACAGTTAAATTTACTAAGTGGCCAGTTTGGTATTAATTAGAATCCACTGTAAACTTCCACAGATTGATGGTGGTTTTCATGTTAAATTGCAAACATTTACTTAAGGTTGGTTTTGCTGTCTAAACATAATCTGCCGTTTATCTCCGTTAGATTAGAAATGACAACCTGCTGTGTTGTGTTCTTTTTGACAGAGATTTATATTGAAATGATCATGTATTACAAGATATTGTATTCATATTCAAGTAATGGTGCCTTTTTAAAAACAACATTCAATTTACAAATTAGAAACTAGACTGTGGACTAGAAGCTATTTTATTCATATACATTTACTTATGCTACTCGATTTTTATAAAAAGCACCACTCAATTAATATTATAGAAACAGTTGGCTACTTTATCTTTGTGGGTCTTTGAGGAGTTTAAATGGAGAAGGAGCAGTTAAAGGAAAATATAGGAGAAATATATAATGTGATTGCTAATTGTGGTGAAATTTTTTTAAAGTTGCCATGTCTCTTCTTCTGTATATTGTCTATTTGAGGTGTGTTTTCTATATGGTCTCTTTTTAAGTCCTATGTGTGTTTTGTTTGTAAGTGTGGATGGATTGTGTGTTTTTTGATTTTTATGTTTTTTTATTTTTAATAGTGTATTTTTGCTAAAGTCCAGTCATGTCTGATGATAGACATCATAATACTCCATAGCATAATTGGATGATATTATTGTCATTCAATCTTGCCTGTCAAAATCAATTAACTTACCTGCTGTTTCAGCAATCATGCCTGTCGGAGCCTATTCATTTATCATATAGCAGTTTAAGGTAGTTTTCAAAACTGACATTGATGATGCTTTAATATTCAATTACATTATAAAACTTGATTTCTCTATGGATTTGCGGTGGTTTTGGCCTTAGTAATTTGGCCGACTGTAACTGCTGCAAAACTGTCATTATTTTTGTATCTTACAATCGTTTTTGGCACTTTTGGCAAATAGGGGACTGGCACTAATGTCAAAATTATTTATCACTTGCCTATAAAGGTTTCTTTCTCTTTACCCAGCAGGAAAAAAATATAATTTAGCACGTCATATACCTTTCAGAAAAACACTTAAAATTATGTCACAAGTGCCTGTAGCAGTTTTGTTTTTCTTCAGCATACCAGGCAAACCATAACCCATCACACATGAAGCATGGAGATATCCAAACTATAGAACAAGGGGGTTTATTAAAACACACAGGTAAAATCCATTTAAAATATGCACACAAGTTCAAGTCGGGCATTAAAACAATATCAAACTCCAGGAGAAAAAGTGACATCAGATCCATCCCTGCACTACAGTAATCAGAGGCAGTAGAAATGTTCACGTTGCTAAGACGGAATCAGAAGGTTCTGGAGTATTTGAGAAGTCCTGATTTTATTCAATACATATAGATGGCTTTAACATGTTTAAGGGAGCTCTCTCTCCTTTATCAAGATGTGCCATCTTTCTTACAGGTCTAGGAATATACTGCCAATAATCCAGGGTCACATGGCATATTCTCACCAATCCTATTTTTATATTATTTATAATCCTCTGTCCCAGGTTCCATAAGTATACAAATCTCTCTATTCCTGTTGCATATATATTACCCAAAATCCACAAAAGTTTAGAGAAATCACACATTAATTTCTTCTACTACAAGGGAGATTTCCAAATAGGAGGGATCGAAGGGAACTTTTTGAGGGCTGTCCCCCCAGAGACTATAAAAGGACTGAATGCACAGAGCATTTTTTATGGAGAGACCAATTTCAAAGAAGGGAGATATAAAGAACCATAAGAAAAATATCAGAGGTTGTAAAATAGGGATCCAAACATGCTAATAATGAGATACTTTAGATTGAGACTACTAATACTGCAATACAATATAATAAATAAATTGCATTTCACATATAAAAAAGAGGACTGGAAGGATACTGTGAGGTTCTGAATATGTTATGGAACCAGGGTGGTGATAGGAGCAGACACAGAAGCAGACTTAAATGAAACAAGTGGAGTTTTTAATAAGTGACTTAGAAGACATGGGAATGGCAAATAAAAAGTCCAGGTATAGCACTAAAGTGCACTTGATAACTGTAGTGGGGGTTAATGGGAAATGTCCAGATAGTGACAGGCAGGAACAGTCCAGTAAAAAAATACGGTGAGCTGTAACAGAATGCAGATATGATGAGCTGTAACTGAATGCAGGAATGATGAGCTGTAATGAGTGCAGATATGGTAAGCTGTAACAAATGCAGGCTGAGGTAATGAAGTCCAGCTGGGAGTGAAGGGAGGCAAGGTGCAGGTAACAGCAGGTTCAGGTACTCAGGCAGGTGAAAGGTATGTGGAGGGTGCAGGGCAAATCCAGCAGGTTGGAGCAGGCAAAGTTCAGGCTAGTAGCGTAACAGACAGGTAGGCAGGTAAGTCACAGGTACTCTCAGCCGCAGCTGAGAAACACGTTGCACTGGCAAAGGAAGGAAGGCTCTGGACCTTCCTAAATACTCAGTTCCGCTCTGTGACTGGCTGGAATGAGCACATGACCTACCAGGATTGGACAGCTGGAATCACATGGCCGCAGGCAAGATGGTGGCACCCATGCCAATGGACCGGAAACACCGCCAGACCTCATCAGGCCTAGTAACAATGTGCCCACACAGAACCATGCGCAGCCAGTGCCCCTCGCCAAACACCAGCACCGCTGCCAGAGACCCCCCACCATTACTACCTCACAGGTAATACCCGGTGACTACCATGCCGATAAAACCTGGCCGTGACAGATACTAATAATGTTCCATATGCTAGGAGTAAAAGGTACTTTTTGCATTCTAATGTGAAATTAATCATTAAGTGATTTATCATGGAGAAATGAAAACATAAATTTTAGAATGATGCAGAGGTCTCATCCAGTATATCCCAATTATTAAATGGAAAATTATCATAAAACACCTCCAGCAATGAGATATTGGTAACACTTATAAAATGATGACAAAAGGAAAGAGAAATTTCAGAATACTAGTGATAGAAGGGAACTTTTTGAGGACCATCCCCCAGAGACTATAAATAGAAACAATGCACCATATAATTTGTAGACCATATAAAATCATCCAAAAATGAAAACAGTGAGGTTAAAAAAAGTATTAAAAAATTTGAAGGAAGATAATAAAAAGGATAATGATACTCACAATGTAGATCCTGAGAAGAGAAAAACTAGGCCTTAACTTCACCCCTTCTAATAGGGTTGATGAGTTTGAGGTTTTTTTGGATTTACAAAGGTTTAAGGTAGGTAAATTATGCTTAAAAAATAATTTTATGAGATGATCAATATTAGTGATATATCTGTAGAGGAGGTTAATCTTTTTCATATAAAATTTACATTGTTTAGAAAACACAAAAAAGTTTTTTTGAAGCTTTTAAACATCTGATAATGGAAGATCTAGAAAAAAACAAATTTAAGGCCCCAAAAAACTAAATTTCTGCAGCCCACAGGATAGCTATTAAATCTTTAAAGAATAATAAACAGATTGCGATAAAACCCGCCAATAAAGGTGGCAGAATTGTAATATTTGACAGAGATGACTACCATGGTGAAATATTGAGCCAATTAACAGATAAAAATACTTATACAAAATTATCAAGTGACTCCTCAATAAATATACAAAATAAACTTGATCTATTTCTTAGACTGTACACTACTAATGCTGTAATTTCAGAAGAAAAGGCAGGTTTCATAATAAAAGAGAATCCCTTTATTCCTGTTGTGTGTATATATATATATATATATATTACCCAAAGTCCACAAAAGTTTAGAGAAACCGCCCAGATGTCCTATTGTAACAGCGGTAAGCTCTGTAACATCTAATCTTTTCTGCTTTTTGGATCATAAAATTCAGCCTTTAGTGTGTAAAAAAAAATCATATGTGAAGGACACTATGGGCCAAATGTAATAAGGTGTCAGTTTTAGTAACAGTACAAATTCGTACCTTCTCGCATTTTTTAAAGGAGTAAGTTTGTGCTGTTACTCGCAAATTCAATAGCCTGCACACTTTTCAGCTCGAGGCTACTCCATTTGCGAGTTTAGGCGAGTTGTTCTCTAGTTAAACTGACACCTTTTAATGCGACTAGCATTAAAAGGTGCGAGTTGTAGAGAAGCCATCACAGATCAGTGAGATCCATGATGGCTTTTTTGTGTGTTTTAAATAAAAATTATGTGCACCCCCTCCCCAAAAGCATAACCTGCCCTGGGCATTATAAAGCCTGTCCTGGTTCTAAAAATACAGGGGCCAAAATATGTAGGGGGCCCCAGTATATTAAGAACCAGCACAGGCCTTTGTTGAGCTGGTCCTAGTTTTGGAAATTCAGGGGACAAAATGAGTAGGGGTCCCCTGAAAATTCCCAAACTAGCACCAAACTCTTTCTAGCGGGGGGATAATGCTACAGCCAGGGAAAACCTTTCACCAGTTTCCCCAGCCAAAGCATTACCCCTGACTGCTAGTCAGCCCAGGCCGGGGATCCCTGGGGAGTTGGGGACCCCCCATAAAAGGGGTCCCCCTCTCCAGGGCACACCAGGCCTAGACTGATAGCCGTGGCTATCCCCGGCACCCTAGGGCGGTGGGTGCCGGGTTGATAGCATTAGTGTGTTGTGCAAAATAAAGGGTTAAATATTGTCTCTAGTTGTAAAACCACAAGTACCATCAAGCCTCCCCTGCATGCTGGTATTTGGAGAACCACAAATACCAGCATGCAGGGCATTATGGGCACGCTGGCACTTGTAGTTCCACAATTAAAGAAATATGTAAAAAATCAATCACACACCGTGAATATAACATTTTAATAAAACATACCAGCACACTCACACAAACTCACCTAGTAATCCATAGGGGTACCTGAAATAAAAATCCATACTCACCTCTCCTATGCATAAATCACATCCACTTCATTCTCTGTAGGCATCCAAAAGGTTATAATTACAAACCAAAAATAAACCGATCCATGCATGACCGAACAAAGGTATGTGTGTACACATAACTTCGCTCCGCGTTGCGACATTGTATCAATGATGTAACCACAAGATTAAACTCAATTAACCATGTGGCTATGATGTAACGGCTCCCATCATAGACTTTAAAGGTGAATTCTCACAATTGAAGTCTATGGGGAATACAGGCTGACTGCATTCAGCCAATCAGGGAGCTGCTCTGACGGAGATGCCTGCTATTTGGCTGGCAGCTCCTACAATGACAGGGCACACATGTGCCCTGTCATTTACAAAGAAAAAAAGTATGTGTACACACATATCGTTGCTCAGTCCGGCATGGATCAGTTTATTTTTGGTTTGTTATTTTAACCCTTTGGATGCCTACAGGGAATGAAACGGACATGATCTATGCATAGGAGAGGTGAGTATAGATTTTTATTTCAGGTACCCCTATGGATTACTTTGGATACTAGGTGAGTATGTGTGAGTGTGCAGGTATGTTTTATTAAAATTTTACATTCACGGTGTGTTTGTTTTTTTACATATTTCTTTAGTTGCGGAATTACAAGTGCCATCGGGGCTCATAATGCCCTGCCTGCTGGTATTTGTGGTTCTCCAAATACCAGCATGCTGGAAAGGCTTGATGGTACTTGTGGTTCTACAACTAAAGACAAAATGTAACCCTTTATTTTATACAGAACACTAACACTATCAACCCGACACCCACCACCCTAGGGTGCCGGGGATAGCCCCAGGCTATCAGTCTAGGCCTGGGGTGACCTGTAGAGGGGGATCGCTTTATTTGGGGGGTCCCCAACTCCCCAGGGATCCCTGGCCTGGGCTGACTAGTGGTCAGGGGTAATGCTTTGGCTGGGGAAACTGGTGAAAGGTTTTCCCTGGCTGTGGTATTATCCCCCTGCTAGAAAGAGTTTGGTGCTGGTTTTGGAATTTTCAGGGGATCCCTACTCATTTTGTCCCCTGATTTTCCAGAACCAGTACCAGCTCAACAAAGCCCTGTTGCTCTTAATATACAGGGGCCCCCTACGCATTTTAGCCCCTGTATTTTTAGAACCAGGACAGGCTTTATGATGCCCAGGGCTGGTTATGCTTTTCGGGAGGGGGTGTACATAATTTTTTTTTACTAAAACCTTTTACATAAGTACACACAGAAACATGCACATATCTCATAGATATGTGCATGTTTCTGTGTTAATCTGACCTGCTCAGGATATACTCGCTATCCTGGTGCAAGTCTATTATTTGGGGACTTTTGGTTATCTTTTTTTTGCGAGTCTAAAACAGACACCCTATTACATTGGGTGAGTTGATTGTTTTCAATGTGAAAACATCTGGATGAGAGTTTGAGAATGGGGATTTTTACTAACTCTGAAAAATGCAAGCTTAAGTGAACTGACTCCCTATTACATTTGAGAGTTGTGAAAAATTGTGAGTTTAGCACCAAACTTGCAATTGACCAAAACTGACACCCTATTACATTTGGCCCTATATCTGTGATTAAGAGATTATCAGAGATAGAATGGAAATATGGATATTTTATAGTCATGGCCGATGTCAATGCATTATATACAGCACAATCTAGGCATTGCAGCATTAGACTATCATGTCAATAAAGAAAGTGTAAATGAAAAAAAATATTTTTTTATATTGGAGGGGACTTCATTAATCTTGCACAGTAATTTCTTCTTGTACAAGGGAGATTTTTATTTACAGGTAGCATGATCTGTGATGGGTACTAGGCTAGTACCTAGTTATGCAAATTTATTTATTGCCCACTTGGAGGATGAATAAGTTTGGTTGACTCACCAGTGGGGTGCCAGCCTAGTACTCTGGATCCACTACATAGATGGTGTGTTATTTATATGGAGGTGGGACAAATCATCCTGGAGATCTTTTTTGTTAGAATCTGAATCAGAATGATCAAACCTGAGAATTTCCCTTTCAAATTAGTACTTTATAGGTTAATTTCCTTGACCTGATGATTTACTCAGAAGGGAGTTCACTCCTTACTAAAAATTATATAAAATTGACTTATTGTAATACTTTTATTAGCCAGGAAAGTAACCATCATAACAATTGGGTAACCAGTATCCCTAAGAGCCAGTTTCAATTAATTAGAAGGAATTTTATGAAGGTAGAAAATTTTGATAATCAGGCTTCCATTATGGAACAACAGTTTATAAATAAAGATTATTATATACATAAAGTCATGGAAGCTAAATCTGGAATCAGATATTTATTGAGAATGGAAGTTTTAGAAGGAAATGAAAAAGAAAAAAGAATTGAAGGTAAAGGGGTATGTTTTATTACTTAATACACTTCCCAACATAAACAATTACAGTATGTGATTAAAAAGCATTGGAAACTTTTGGGTAGAGACCCATCACTTAAAGATTCTGTGGAGGAAAAACTGAGGTTAATATGTATAAAAAAGCAAATAAATTAAAACATCTTTTGGGGAAGAGTTCCTTACCAGTAGATAAGATGACTACAAGAATTACATCTAAAGGGTTCTACCAGTGTAGGTCCTGTCTAATACTGTATATTAAAGTTGGAAGACTGCAAAAAAAATCACAGACTACATGTCGAATACCACAAAGAACGTATACTCAATCTAGGATTTTATAATTTGTGGCAGCAAAAATATAATCTATTTTTTGGAATGCAACAAAGACAGATGTTTAGCAATTAACAAAGATTATCTTAGTATGGTTTCATCTGGACCACCACACTACTGTCTGGCCTCAGATACTGTGATACATAAGTTTTGTCAGGGTGCGTCCATCCAACATATTGAGGTACATACCTTTGTGATGGTTCATCAAAAGACACAGGCCCCATCTACATTTACTTAAGAAGTTCATTAGTCTTTTCAACTTGGATGCTAACCTGAAAAATGCTTATTGCATAGTGCAAAAAAAAACCATTTAGGTTGGCCCAGACATATAAAAGTTTAGTTGAAAAACTGAACACATTAAAAGAAATGCAGGTGGGACATGCAGATGTCAACTTAGCAACTGACAAGCATTAAATAGTCTGCATTGGTGGACCCTGTGTTATTAGAAAAATGAAAGAAATTATATAAAAAGGCAAAGAATATCAACATAAGTAAATAATAATAATAATAATAATAATAATAATAATAATAATAATAAGAAAAAGATGCTGGTACACAATAAAGTTTATAAAAGAGTTTCTGTTCAGATGTATCAACATGTACCTTCTTCAAATTGCAACAAAAAGCCCTATTTGGCATGCCAGATTAAGCCACACCATATGTTTTGCCTCACACTTTTCTCCACAAATATGCATCCTCTTTGCATCACTAATACCAAAGAATTACAATGTACACATAGGTATGCATAGAAGCCGGCACAGGAGTGCCACTTGACCTTTCCCCCTTCACTGGGTCATGGGTTACCTCATCCCTTCCTTCCATGGAACATTTACTACACACCTGGGCAGCCAGTTGAGTCCAGGTGAGTATGTGTATGTCCTGGAGGGGGTAGTCCATGATGTGGTGGAGGAAGAAGTGCCGAAGTGGCACCCCCTGCACTGGCAACTGCACACCTATGATTTACAAGTACCCTGGACTGCATGCAGCTGTGTAACTCAGATGCAAAAATGGGTAAAAAATCAAAAGGCAGAGTGCTAATATAAGCAGTACATGCCATTCATCACTCCATGCATTGCTTGGCTCAGTCTGAGACTTACTGTAATAATAATTCCTTTGTGACACAAGTACCAATTGTAAGTGCCTGGGACACTGGAAGAAACTTTGTATTGCCCTACTTTGCAAATAATATGCTAGATCCATGGCAGAGCTTTTAAGTCATGGAAAGCATCTTGTACCATATAGTAAAAAAGGACAGGTATATTAGCTTAAATGCTCTGGATTTGTATGCAGATGCTTAAGTTATTCATTTATGAATTTTTTTCACTAATTTCTTCCTATGTCTGGAATTATTTAAAATAATTAAAAAGAGTACCATCACAAAAAAGCACTGGCACTATTGAATATCATAGACTTTTCTTCACTATACATGCTTCAATATAATGTTTTCATTATTGTGTATGTATCATGTTTTTATTTGTATTATTTGTGATATTGGTCTAAAACTATTTTTATAACCAACTTCACTGTTATTAGTTCTTTTGTGGAGCCTTTAATTTAATTTTGCCTGTATTATTATAGTTTGAAATTAAACAATATCAGAATTTGATGGCCATGACCATGATAAAGACTGTACATACAAACTGCCACATGTGTTATGAGCATGTAATATCCTGTGAATAGATTTAAATATATACACATCATAATAATAATGTAGGTATGGCAGGTGGGATATTTTGTACAATTCCCAAAAGTAATGAGTCTAATATTTTTGTAGAGCAGTAGAATCATTTTCAGGATTACTACAAGCTGAACATTGCAAGGCTGTTAACTAAATATCAATCATGGAAATTCTGTAGAGGTTTACAGTTGTTTTATTGGCTTCCACAGAAAATGGAGACAGAAAAAAGAACACAATGCTTCAGAAGAAATGTTTAGTAGTTGCACTAATTGACTCCAGAGTGTACTGGGTCTTAAACATCACATACAATGCTCAAGCTGCTGGTCTTGTTGAATACAACTATGGGCTATTTGTTGGGAGAATATATAAATACAGTCTTAAGGGGCTTATCCATTAGACGACTTTTTGAATGATCCAACCAAAACCAGGAGGTTTTGGTCTGATCATTCAGAAAGTTGTTTAATGAATAGCTGGCAAGGACCAGTCATGCATGTGCACACTGGGTCCTTGCCAACTATCTGTGGAACATGCTTGTCAACCTGATGATGAGCATAAGGTTCCACATGTTTGCAGATAGGAAGTCAGTCTCCTGCACTGAATGACATTCAGTGAATGCCATTCAGTGTGGGCACCGCACCTAGGCAACCTGAAGGACTGAATGCTATTCATTCAGTTTTTCAGGTTGCCTAATGGATAGGCCCCTTTAGATGTACATACAGTACCAAATCTGCAGCCAAATCAATATATTCTTTTAGATTATATCAGTGTAAATATTTGCCAGTCATTATTATGAGCTAATTGATGAATTTCATCTTATGTTTTAAAAAAAAAATATTTAAATAACATTCAACCCCTACTCCTCTGCTGGGATCTACCTATCAACACAGAATATACTGTAGAAAGAAGAGCTTAACATTGTAATATGTCCTTATCCCAATGAGTGACAAATATTTTAATTACTAACAATGTATGTTTGATAAATTATAAAATATAAAGTGTATAATCAGTAAATATGTAAATATTATAAAATATTACAGTTTGCTAGGTGTAATAAATGAAATATTTTTATTAACTACAGTACATCACAGACATCAAAACATAAATATTGTACATACAAATTCAGATGCAAAGTGCCTTTTATATAAACAGTTTTATGCTTCTGAGTTCAGATAGAGAAAACAAAAAATATTATAGATTCTAAAAAGAAACAAATGGGATGTTATTCATTTATCAATAATAAGTGTTGAATCCATTGATATCTTATACAGAGAATGGTTTGTTTTATTCCTACTTACAATTTAGTAGCAGCTGCTGCTTGATAATTATAAGTAATTGATTATCTGAAAGGGATTTCCATTTCTAGTAATGGTGTAAATGCTCCTAATGAAATCATGAATGGAAAAGTCACATATTAGGTGATGTTAGAGAACAATATTATTGCTGGATAGAGGATGGACCTGGTCATTAAGTACTTTTTCTAAAAATAAACTAATAAAGGATATGTTACTCCCTGTGCACATGTCTGCAGAGCAGTAAAACATTTAAGTACATACTATTCCTTATAAATAATTACTTAGATTTTTCTAATACAAACAAAAAATGTACAAACCCTATGCTGCTGCACTCCAGTGCTGCAGAGGTTAATAATAAGTCACCACTTTTTATCTAATAGCACATAACAAAACTAATCAACCTCACTTGCACTCTGGATTGTTTATGAATATAGAGATACCTTTCTGTGCCCATACTGTACATTGCCCTTACAAGTAAGCATACATGTACAGTAAGAAAATCCACACAAGATTTATACTCATTCACATCTGGGTGATTCTTAAGGAAGTTGGGACCATATAAAGCTGGGAGAAGATATTCACAGACTACCATATTCTCCTTATACTCACATCCCCGGGTGGGTACATTATACAGTGACGTTATTACACTATATTGTGTTTCCTATTTATTATATATACTGGAGAATTACCATAACTGGAAGATATGGGGCAATTCCTTTAATGGACTTGTTGTTGACTTATTGGAACAATCCAGAGGGCAAGTGAGGTTGATTTGTTTTGTTATGTGTACTTAGATTTTTCTGTGTAGGCATTATTGACTATCAAGGTGTACACAGAGCAGCTTTCCATCCAACTTTTTTTGATAGCTGGTAATACCTCTTTAATAGCTTTAACACACTGTTTACATTTCCTTTATTTTATGTGACAAGGTTTAATTGTACCCAATTATAATGTTTTGATATAATAAAACTATTAAGGTATTAGATAAAATAGCTATGATATTTCCTTGATAATGGTAATGTCACTTGATTAAAGGGGGTTGTGAGAGACAAGGTTTGATATAAGAATCTATTAATCTGTGGTTTGATTGTGTTCATTAAATCAGTGTGATTTGGCTTATTAAGGTGCTATTAATCCAGCGTGAGGCAGTCATTAAATGGTTAATCTAAAAATGAAAAAAATAAAAAAAGATTTGTGACTAATCAAAAAGATGGTGAACATTAGTTGGCTGTTTATTTTATGGAGTCAGATGTTTGCTATTTTTTTATTCTTATGGCCTATCATCAGACAGGGCCATTTTTCCAGAGAACATAATGCAGTTTTCCATTTTAATTAAAAAATTATCACAAACATCATAATTTACAAAACTTTTCAAGCAATGGACTGTATGTAGCCAATTTTGTTTTAATTTTATATTTTTTATTTGTAAAAAAACTACAAATGATAAGTTATTGAACCATTTTTGTTTTGATACAAAATATAGTGATCATTTAATTTCAGTGTTTGTAAATCACATGTCGAAAAGTAACTATTTGAGCCATTATTTAGATAAATATATACAGAAATGTGTAACTTGTAATCATGGTTTTGTTTTCAAAAAATGTTATGTTACATAACTATAATGATTTTATAATAGGCAACTTTTTTTGTTGTTTTACCATAAGGGTTCTTCAAAATTAACTAATTAAAAACACAATATGTTTTCAAAGAACAAAACAGGTGTTGTAAACGGAATCGGTATGTAATACCGCCGGCTGCATGGCCTGGCAGTTTGATTCCCGGCAGCGTCTGGCCGACAGTGGAACAGATCCCGGCAGCGGCAGCCCGACAGCACTGGAAATCCTGATCGTCCCCAGGTAAGTGAGAACTAACCTACCCCCTAACCCTAACCTTCCCATAGGGGTGCCTAACCCTAACCTCCCCCCAAGTGCCTAACCCTAATACCCCCTCTAAGTGCCTAAACCTAAACCCCCCTGCCTGAACCTAAGTCACCCAGGGAGGTGCCTAACCCTAACCTCCCCCGGGGGTGCCTAACCCTAACCCTCCCTCCCCCTAGCCTAACCCTAACCTCCCAGGGGGTACCTAACCCTAAATCCCCCCGGGAGCCATAAACCTAACCCTCCCCCCATGGCTGTCTGCTCGTGGTGCCCTGCATCCCTTCGATAGGGATGCCGGTCTCTGGGCATCGGTGAAATGAGCAGTGTCTACATCTAGATGCCGGTCATTTCACCCTCGCCGGGATATGACAGTCAGGAAGCCAGCTGTCAGTATAATGTCAGCCGACTTCCCAATTGCGTCTCATTGTAAACCATAGTCATATTTTATTGTAACATAAAAAGTATATACACATATTTATAAATACATAGCAGATGCAGAATTATTGCAAAATGTGTTCTTTATATTTTTATTTTTTTTTTAAATTTATATGACAAGTTCCTCTGCTTCCATTATAAATTAAAAGGACTTAGCCCTAACCCATCCCCATTTTTCCTACCCTACCCTTCACTATAAACTTATGGCCCTCATTCAGAGCCGTACGCTCTGAGCAGAGCGCACGCTCTGAATGAGGGCCGGGCTCCATTTTCATGGAGCGTCCTCCTGGACGCTCGTATAGCTGTGGGTCACCACCCACAGGCTATACGAGCATGCTTTGTGATGGCCGCGATGGTCGAGACCATCGCGACCATCGAATTTGCGAGCCGGAGCCTGCGGTTGAGGTTTTCAACCGCAAGCTCTGGAGTGATTTTGGCTCTATCAGAGCCAAAATCACTCCCACTGACATCACTAGTGATGTCAGTGGGCCGGCTTCTGACGGGAGGCGTTCCCGTGGGAACGCCCCCGTCAGGGAGGCACGCCCACCAAAGGGGGCGTGCTGTCAATCAACATTGACAGCACGCCCCCTTTGATCGGACACAACGAGCGAAGGACTTTCCTTCGCTCGTCGCGTCTGGCGCATGCGCACGACGGAGCTCCCTCCGTCGTGCGCATGCTCAGTGCATAACATCGACCCACTTGCGAGCGGACAGCCGCTCGCGAGTGGGTCTGAATCAGGCCCTATGTTCCAGTCCGTTGCACTTATCCCACACACACACCTCCCTCTGTAAAGTCCAGTGTGATTTAGTACATCTTGTTTACATGTTTAATGATTCCTGTTCTTTTTATGTACATCATCTGTGTGTATACATATTTTAATTTATTTTCATTAATAAATACAATTTTCCATCTACATACGATCCAGTTATTTAATTATACATTTATAATATTGATGAGTGCTGGGTAAACCTTCAATATGTAGTTAGTAATCATGGTGTGTGTTAGTCCAGTGGAGCATAAAACAGTTATGAACGTTTTTAAGTGGTTGTTGTGGCACAAGCATTGTTAAACCAAAAATGTCTGTGACAGATGTTTCTGCTATCAAATGTTCTAGGTATACCCTATTTGCAGCATTATCAACTTTGGTGGATGGCATATTCAATTCAGCCATAGCATGCATAAATTTGGGCCACCCATGAAGCATCTTGCATAATGACATGCTAGGGATTTGTGTGATGCTTCTTATTAAATCCAGTATGTTGGAACCTGGTACAGTTGTGTCCTGCTACATCTTTGCTCCATACACCATGTAGCGGACCATGCAAGTCACACAATGCTGTGGAGATATATATCACAGCATGCTGCAGTAAGTTGCAATGTAATGTACTGAAGCGATGGAAAAGCTGAAGTGTGTAATACAACTTTCAGTCCTACAGATGTCACTTTTCCTAAACTGCACAGTGTATGCGTGAAATAGCCAGCAAAACTTTTGCAGCAACACCTGCTGATTGGCTGATGGAACTGTGTTTTGTCATGAATGATCAATGGACATGCGTATTTTTTTCTTTTGAATCTACACTACAGGATTAAAAATAAATCACTTGGTGTGTGAGTTCTGTCATTTATACAAATACATACAGGTATCTTTGTTGACCAGAAAATGCACACCTAGCAATGCATAAAGACTAAGGGGTAAATTTACCAAGATTCGAGATGGTCCCGATTTTCAAAGTGATTTAACTCCCTGGAATTCACCCAAATTCAGGTGATTTAATCCCTTTTATTTTACCAAATTTTCCAAGAGGCGATTTGAAGCTAAACGGGTTTACCAATGGTGAAGCAGAACGAGATATCTCTCCCGAGTAACTTATTTTGCAGGAGATTAATCACCCGAGATTGCAGTGTTTTCTCACTGCCAAATCTCTCCTGAGCTAGCAGCCAGCCCATATCAGTGAGATATGTGCTTGCTGTTTGTGTGGTAACCCTTTGTATAAATGTTAAAAATGTTTTTTTTTTAAAAATGATGTGAGGTCCCCCCAAAACACTAACTAGTACTGGGCTAGCCACCCTGTCCAGGGTCTTAAAAATATAGTGAAAAAAATGCATACGGTTTCACTATATTTTAAGAACCAGCACAAGGCAGAAGGCACAGAGCTGGTTTTAAATATACAGATATAAAAATTTATGTTAGTTTAAAACCAGCCCTGGACCCTTTCTATTGTGGGACTGATGCCACAGCCAGGGGTGCCCTTTCACTGGGCTCCCCAGCAACAGCATCAGTCCTGACCATTAGTCAGCCCAGGCCAGGGATCCCTGGGGAGTTGGTGACCCCACCAATAAAGGGGTCCCCCTTGTCATCCCAATTTTTGGTAAATTTGAGAGATGTATGTTTTAGGTGAAAAGTACTTGGGATTTGCTTGCGATTTGCCCCCGATGGTGATTTGATTCGTGATTGCTATCTCACCCAAGTTTTACAAGTGAGATGATTGAAATCTCTCTCAAACTCACCCGACTTTTGCCTTTAGTAAATTTGCAAACAGGGAAAAAATCAATAAATCACCTGAGATGGTCATCTCGACCTACCTCAATTGTTAGTAAATAAATTTACCCCTAAGACTGAGCAATTGAAGTTCAGTATTCATATTCAAGTCTACTAAACTCAATACATTGTTCTCAACTTCCCACCACCTGGCATTTCTACGCTACTGTATGCCAACCAGCTGCATTTCATGTTAAACTGCTATGCAGTAGACATTGTATTGTACACATTGTAGGGCGTCCTGCAGTCTTGGCATTTTCGATATTTTTCTCTTTTTTAAAAATAAATCTCCACTACAGTATTAAAGATAAAATACTTGGGCCCTGATTCAGACCCGCTCGCTGCCACAGGTAGCTTACAGGGTCTGTGGGCGTATTTTTTTTTTGTGTCTGGCCACTCACAAATCTGTGGGAGACCTCCCACAGCTTGTGCGAGTGAGCAGGAGGCCATCGCGATAATCGCAACCATCGGCCTTGCGACGAGACCCAGTAGTGATGTCAGTAGGGCCTCCCACAAATGCCAGGTGTTCCTAAGGGAATGCTTGTGTTTGTGCAGTCACCCCCCCTCCCTACCTACAAAATGGGGCAAGCTGTCACTCACCATCTACAGCCACCCCATCTTGTAGCGAGCCCTGTAGTGACTGAGCTGCAGTCACTGGACGGGGCTCGCGCATGTGCACACCGGATGCGGCGCATGCACAGTGGGGTAACATCGAGCCACTTGCGAGCGCTGTGCGCTTTCGAGCGGCTCTGATTTGGGCCCCTGGTGTTTGAATTCTATCATTTATACAAATATCTGCTTCTATTCAATGCCGCCACATGATGAGCCTGCTATTGACATTGTACACATTCCATTCTGTAATTTGCATACATCGCATCAAATACATGAATGGTGTGGGTCTTGATATGGCTGGTGTGTGTGGGCTAGAGTTTTGGGTGAGCACCATACAGAGTGAGCATCCAGGGATCAAGACCTGAACGTTGCCAATTGCATTTTGGACATCAATATTTTCTTTTTTTGTTTAAATCTACACTACAGGATTAAAAATAAATCACTTGGTGTGTGAGTTCTGTAATTTGTACAAATACATACAGGTATCTGTGTTGACCAGAAGATGCACACCCAGCATTACATATAGACTAAGCAATTGAAGTACAGTAGTCTTATGCAAGTCTACTGAACTCAATACATTGCTCTCAACTTCCTACTACCTGGCATTTCTATGCTACTGTGTGCCACCCAGCTGCATTTTACGCTAAACTGCTATACAGTAAACATTGTATCGTACACATTACAGGGCTGTCCATATAACACTAGGGAAGTTTTTTCATAAAGAGAGATCATATCAGGTTCAATAGCTTTAAAACAAAGTTCTCTTCACTTCCCTCCTCCCTTCCTCTCCTTGGATTGCCACCCAAGTCCCTTCACCACCTCCTCCCACCATCATGCAATACTATTCAATCTCACTGAGCTCATTGTATGGCTCACTACCATCCCCCACCATCATTTGCTTCTATTCAATGCTTCTACATGCTGAGCCCGATATTGACATTGTGCACATTCCCTGCTGTAATACATCAAATACATGAATGGTGTGGGTCTTGATATGGCTGGTGTGTGTGGGCTAGAGGTTTGGGTGAGCACCTTGCAGAGTGGGCATCCAGGGTTTGAAACCTGAAGGGGGACAATGGCATTTTGGACATCAATATTTTCTTATTTTTGTGTAAATCTACACTACAGGATACAAGACAGGTGCTGGTCTCAGTATGGTTGGTGTGTGTGGGCTAGAGGTTTTGGTGAGCACCTTGCAGTGTGGGCATCTCAGGTTCGACACCCAGAAGGGGAAAGTGGCATTTTGTACATTAGTATTTTCTTCTTTTTCATAAATCTTCACTACTGGATTAAAAATTAATCACTTGGTGTGTGAGTTCTGTCATGTATAGAAATACATACAGGTATCTGTGTTGACCAGAAGATGTCTACCCAGCATTACATACAAACTGAGCAATTAAGGTTCAGTATTCTTATGCAAGTCTACTGAACTCAATACATTGCTCTCAACTTCCCACCATCTGGCATTTCTATGCTACTGTATGCCAATCAGCTGCATTTTATGCTAAACTATTATACAGTAGACATTGTATTGTACACATTGCAGAGGTGTCCTGCATCATGTGTCATGCTGTCCTGATGCTTACTCATTCCTGACAATATGGCGACTCGCTATAGGCCTTTTTGCAGGGGCAAGCTGCTGATCGTGGAACATTATTGGTACAGGGTGCTCACCAACAATAGCAATAAATGGTGTTTATATATGAATGCCCACTGTGACATCTACTATATAAAAGCAAAAATTTGTCATTCTGTCTTTCTATACAAATCCACAGTTTACAAGCCACGATTGTGAAATTTTACATACGAGCGTATTAAAACACGGGGGAGGCAATTAAAAAAATGTGAAATCGAAATTAATTACTGTTAATTTTTAATTAATGAAAAGCCACAATTTTTGCATAGCATTCACCCTCTACTGGTCAGGGACAGAATTACAAAAGGATTAAGCTTATTTACTATTTTTTCTTTTCTATCTTCTCTACTAAATCAAAATTAATTACTGTTACTTTTTAATTAATTAAGAAACACAATTTTTGCATAGCATTCACCCTCTACAGGTCAGGTATGGAATTACAAAAAGATTTAGCTTATTTGCTATTTTTTCTTTTCTATCTTCTCTACTATATCAAAGTGAAAATTTTGCCTTCTGTACTTCTGTCTTTCTATACAAATCCACAGTTTCAAGCGAAGATCGTGACATTTTACATACTAGCGTATTAAAACACGGTAGAGGCAACTAAAATCAATAAAATCAAAATTAATTACTGTTAATTTTTAATTAATTTAAAACCACAATTTTTGCTGGATGCTCATTTTGGGGCCTCATGGCATATAGGTAGTGCCTCGGAGCAAGCATTTTGTGCTGTCATGTTTTGTCATGATCTTAATGTTTATTATCGAAGAGAGCTTTGCAGGCTTTGTCAGCATTCTCAGCTCTCTGACTATACCAAATTCACAACAACATTTACTTCTTTCTTCCAACTCTGTCAAAATGATAACTTTGCAAGGACCCTGCTGTACTGTGAGCTGCCAAAATATTACACATGGAATGATTCTTACAAACTTTTTCTGCACAGAAAACAGGGAGTTGTTGTAGATGGTCATCTTGGTATCAGAGCAATAGAAGCTCTTGGCCATGTTTGCACTGTACATAGTTCAAATTTTGAATGCTTCTATCTCTGAAGTTTGCTTTACACTGTTACTGTGTCATGGCCAGGGTTTCTTGGCATGGTGGTCACCGGGTATTACCTGTGAAGTTGTTATGGTGGGGGGTCTCTGGCAGCAGTGCTGGTGTTTGGCGAGGGGCATTGGCTGTGTGTGGTTCTGTGCGGGCATATTGTCACTAGGCCTGGTGAGATCTGGTGGCGTTTCCGTTCCATTGGCATGGGCGCTGTCATCTTGCCTGTGGACATGTGATTCCAGCTGTCCAACCTGGTAGGTCATGTGCTCATTCCAGCCAGTCACAGCGTGGCACTGAGTATTTAGGAAGGTCCAGAGCCTTACTTCCTTTGCCAGTGCAATGTGTTTCTCAGCTGCGGCTGAGAAAGAGTACCTGTGCCTTACCTGTCTCCTTGGAAGCATTCTAGCCTGAACCTTGACTGCTCCAACCTGCTGGAATTACCCTGCACTGTCCACCTACCTTTTCACCTGCCTGAGCGCCTGAACCTGCTGTTTCCCTGCACCTTGCCTCCCTTCACTCCCAGCTGAACTTCATTATCTCTGCTTGCATTCAGTTACAGCTCATCATACCGGCATTCTGTTACAGATTACTATACCGTTATACTGGACTGTTCCTGTCTGTCACTATCTGGACAGTTTCCCATTAACCCACACTACATTTATCAAGTGCAATTTATTGCTATACCTGGACTTTTTGCATTTGGCATTCCTATGTCTTCTAAGCCACTTATTAAAACTCCACTTTTTCATTTAAGTTTGTTTCTGTGTCTGCTCCTATCACCACCCCGGGTCCACAACAAAATCAGAACCTCACATACAAGTCCTACTTCCTTTGAAGACCTTAGGACTGTTGATGGGGAAGTTTGTTATACTATTCATGAGGCCTGCCTAATGAGAGGATTGGTTGGAGGGTGATGTATAAACAAACATTCTTAAAAACCTGGGCAATGCCGGGTACTCCAGCTAGTACTATATAAGTATGGCTGGCAACAGATGCTCCTCTCCCTTCAAAGGTGGAGTGATTTAGTCAGGAGAGACCTCCGGCTGCTTCTTGTTTTTGGTGTTAAGGAGGGTCTGGTAAATAATTGTACAGTAGGGGTTGATATGTTTCCAAATTGTTTGAGGAAAACAGGTGGTACAGTGTTATTTTTCCACAATCCAGACACCACCAACACCACCGCAGCCCCAGGAGGCCAAAGCAGGCCCAAGTGGACCTTCCCCAGACAGTAAGTACTTTACTATACTCTCCAATTACTTCTTTGCTAACCTTGCTTCCCAGCTTTATCATGTTCTTCAGGAGATACTGTATAGTATGGTCTCCAGAACAACCAAGCATCTCACAGTACTTTACTTTCTTATTGCTATGTTGCATTTATTCTCTGCCTTTTAACTAAATTGAAGTCATCATGTTGTACCCTACAAAAGTGGCCACATTGCTTTCAAGTACTTCCTAGTAACTACAGTACAGTACTTTTCTAGTTGCACAAGCCAAGAATTTTTTATTTTACTGTATTACTGTAATTTTCACTTCTCATGCAATCTGCACACTCTTTCAGTAAACTATGTTTCTTTTTGGTGTTATGGAGGGTCTGGTAAAGAATTGTACAGTAGGGGTTTATTTGTTTCCAAACTGTTTTGAGGAAAACTGACTGTACAGATCTTGAAAAAGCTCCAAGAGGGGAGAGAAATGCATTGAAGGGGTTAGCTACACACTGTGAACAGTGTCCCACAACTCTTCACATCTCCTGCTCACCACTGCTGGCAATATCCACATGCAGTGAGACATGCACTCCAGATCATATCTGACTACTAGCTGGCAGCCTGGACACACTATTTTACCATCCACACTTTGCTACCATATCAAAAAACTGCCCCTCAGACCGAGGTGTTGGATGGCCGCCGGCAACTATACAGCCGCTACCTTGCCCAGTGTGCTGGGAGCCTGCCTGCTGCTAACAGGAGACTGGTTCCACACCCAGGTTTTGGATGAACGCCGGTTACTTCACAGCCACAACCTGGCAATCTACGGCTCTATTGGTCAGTGTAACGCCAATCTGGGGGACTCTATCACATCCAGTGCTGGTTCTAATACAAGCTCCGGCACACTACAAGTACCAGCTGGATGTTTCTATACATCAAGCTACTGCTGGACATTCTCAGCATCAATACGTGGATTTTGGTGGTGAGCAATTGTATCTCAATATTATAAATTGACTATAAGCAGGATTGAAGGCCACTAATGGGACAAATATATGTTATGGATACATTTTGATGGCCACAAGAGTTGTTGCAACAATTGTATCACGGTATTTTTTTTTTCTTATTCAAGAGTTACATTTCTTATTCAAGAGCTATATTTCATATTGTTTATTGTTATTGTATGTCTAGTAAATGTTTTAAATTTTGATTCAGAGAGGCCAAGGTGTTTTTTAGTCAAACAAGCACAATTAATTACACAGACACAGCAGCACAAATTTATTTCTTTTTTGTACCAATGGTTGTATTTTGCAGTGCTGTGTTCTGTGACAATATTGATAAATTTATATATTCATTTAATCAATATCTTTTGAAATTGTTAGTAATATTCAGCAGAGATGACTTAAGAGCCAGGAATAGCTGAGGATTTCTGGTGGACCAGCCTCAGATTATACGATTTTGAAACTGACTGTACAGTGTTATTTTTCCACAGTCCTGACAACACCATGGCAGCCGGAGGCTCCAACAGCTCCCCTAATATGTAAGTACTGGACGATACAGTATGTTGTGTTTAACAACCCAAAAATTCCCTAGGATTTATATTCTCACTCTTGGCCTCTGTAATTAGTGTATAGTACTATATTGGTATGGTATTCCCATGTACAGTAATCCAGTAATTCTATGTATGTGTTTGTGTTGTTGTGTTTTCACCTAAAGACATACTGTAACTTGTACTGTTGTGCATTACTGTAGGGGTATTTTTTTCAGAACGAGGCAAACTGACTGTGCAAAATTTTTTTTCACAGTTACTCTGCCACCCACGTTTTAGGTAAGAAAGTGTTGACAGCTAAGCTAGCATACATTGTACTATGGTGGGTCTATGTTCACAGACATACTGTATTGTGTCATATGTACAGCACAGCCAATGGCTGATATACTGTACAGAATCAGCAAAAACACATTGTTCTTTGTGCATGGGTGGTCTGCTAGAAAATCTGCAGTCCACTCATACTGTACACTTGCTGCATACTGGTTATGAAATCTATGGGCTCGATATAATTATGTATATGGGGGACCCATTCCACCCAGGTATTGTAGGTTCCATTGCCTGTATCTTTACAACCTCACCCTTGCCTGCATATCTCAGCTTTACCTTGCATGTCTTTTTTCCTCATTCCCTACTCTGCTGTGTCTCTCATAGTTGCCCTGTGTCTTTCAGCTTTCCACTGTGCCTCTCATTTTACCCCTCCCCCTCTGGCTCTACTTCCCAGTGTTTTTAAGTTTCCCCCCATCCTTCCCAGGGGTGTGGGGAACTAGTGTGGCAGAGGAGGCAGTTACCTCTTCATGATTCTTCATGGGTGGTTAAAGACTGTGTTTAGCCCCCTCACAAACTTCTGCACAAAACATAGTAGGGATGAATGAAATGGAAATGTGGATGAAGCTTTATTAGAACTAGCCAACTTCAGTTGTTTCTGTAATTTACTGTACCATTTTGTTTACTAAAACAGACCAAGGTACTCACAGCTAACAGGCAGGAGGCCAGGGACCACCACATCTAAGTAGATGTACAGTAATCATAATTATAATTTTTATTTTCTATACAGTATTGTAGCACTCTTTTTCCAGCACAGCAGGGCTTAATGTTACTAACACACAAAGCAAACACTGTACAGTATAACAAACAATTAGGTACTGTACAGTAATACAGAAGCAAAAAAAAAACAAATTAGAGTGTACAATACAGTAGGTGTCAAGCAGATTTGGTACAGACATTTTGGGTATTAACTTCAATTGATTGTACTCTACATTCCACCCACAGTCAAATTACAGTACCTTGGGTGGAATATTATAGATTAAGCCTAACAGAGATTACACAAAATACTGATTCATAGTGATATCAGAGTGGAAATGAGTGTTAATGAAATCACATTCTACTGTACACTGTAATTAGAGTTTTATTTTATTAATAGTCAATGACTGCAGTACAGTACTAATGAAATACTTGATTCTGTACTTTAGGTACTGTACCTGTAACTGGTTTGTTACTACATACTGATTAAAAAAAATAATCATATTACTGTTCTAATACTGTACTTATTTTTCACAGAGCAAATCATATGACTCAAAATTTTGGATTTTATTTTGCATTTAATTAATTTTAATTTATTTTGTACATATAAATTCCTTTATTTTACTATACAGTTGTGTATTAAAAAGTTGTTTCCAGTACTTTCCAAACTGTTTTTGTGTATTTTTTATTAGTATCAATGCACTACTTGCATAAAGAAGTTTATACTGTAATTGGTTTAAGGGAATATGTACTGTATCATGTTAGGCAGATTAAACTTTAAGTCTGTGTTGTTTAGTTGGCTCTATAAAAGGATCTGCAATGCATGGCATCAGATAATAATAATAATAATAATAATAATAATAATAATAATAATAATAATAATAATAATTTTCATTACCACTGGCTGATTAGCTATGACTTACAGTACAAATATATGATTACTAGTAATTTACTATAAATAATATTTATAATAATGTATACAAGAAAAATTACTACACTACTTTTACTTTTTTTAAAACAATGTATTACTGTACTTACAGTACAACAGCACCAGATCTACATTATTTAAAAAATAACATTTATACAGATATTTTTAAACAGTAATTGTAATAAACTAAAATTATTGTAATACTGTACAATGTTTTTTTTATAAAGAAGCATACACAAAGGTTTTTATTAATTAGTACAGTAGATTACAGTTTTAAAGGATAATATACAGTAGTTAGAAAATACCCTATTTCCAGTGACTACAACATACTGTACAGTACAATAGTCTCCAGCTTAATAATACACCTTATTAATAAAACAAAATATAAAGTACAGTACTAGAGAAGCTACATAGCAATAGCATGCCCATTTCTTTCAATGACAACAGGTAAGAATTTATACAGATGATAAATGTAATCAATACATTTGGCAGGTATCAGAACATCTTCCCAAAACTTCTGTATTTCATTCAAAAGTTAATTTTTATTTTTTAGTTTGACTTCACACCTTATAAACCTTTTCAACTGTGCCCAGACCAATTTAATATGGTTCATGTCCGGTTAGCTACAGTACAGTATAAAAAAAAAAATAATCAAAGAGTAATTCAATTATTATTCTAGTTAATCTTTCATTACATATTGTGCAGTAATTAGTGGATACATTTGAACAATACTCACTCTGGTGCTGTTCAATGCCAATTTATACCTCTTTCTTCCATGAATTTTTCAGAGGCAGAGTGTAATTGGAGATATGATCTGACATGTATTGTAAATAAGAGACAAATGGGTAATGACTTTGTAATTGATTGTGAGAAGCTTGAATTTGATTTTGAAAAGCCAGGGGAGCAAGTGTTCAGTAGGAGCAGTGAGACAGACAATGAAGATGAGCTGGGTAGCATTGGGAAGATGAGCTGGGCAGCATTGTGAAAGATTGGAGAGGCGGCAGTCAGGCACAGTGACCAGGCACTGTAATGTAGAAGGAGGTTACAGTTGTCCAATCTGGAGATGACCATTAATTGGATAAAAGGCTTACAATAGTGATTTTTAATCCTGTAGTGAAGATGTAAAAAAAGTCTGCAAATTACAGCAGGGAATGTGTACAATGTCAATAGTAGGCTCAGCATGCGGTGGCATTGAATAGAAATGAATGATGGTAGGGATGGTGGTGATCCATACAATGAGCTCAGTGGGGTTTAATACCAATGAGTGATGTGGGGGGAGGTGGTGAAGGGACTTGGGTGGCCATTCACAGAGAGGAAGGGAGGAAGGAATAGAAAACTATTGAACCTGACATGATCTATTTTCAAAATATCTTCCCAAGCATCATATGGACAGCCATTTAATATGTACAATACAATGTTTACTGTAAAGCAAATTAGCATAAAATTCAGCTGGGTGGCATACAGTAGCATAGAAATGCCAGGTGTTGAGAAGTTGAGAGCAATGTAGACTTGCATAATAATACTGAACTTCAATTGCTCTGTCTTTATGTAATGCTGGGTGTGCATCTTCTGGTCAACACTGATACCTGTATGTATCTGTATAAAATACAGAACTCACACACCAAGTGATTTATTTTTAATCCTTTAGTGAAGATTTAAAAAAAAAAACCTAGAACCTGGGATGCCCACTTTGCAAGGCAATCACTCAAATCTCTAGCCCACACACACCAGCCATATTGAGACCTGCACCTGTCATGTATGTGATGTGATGTGTGCATATCACAGTGCATATTTACAATGTCAATAGTGAATGCTGTGGCATTGAATAGAAGCAAATGATGGTGGGTGATGGTGGTGTGCAATATAATGAGGTCAATGGGGTTGAATAGTAATGCATGATAGTGGGGGAAGGGACATGGTTGGTCATACACAGAGAGGAAGGGAGGAGAGAAGTGCAGAGTACTGTGTTTTAACATTTTTAAACCTGACATGATCTCTCTTTATGAAAAACTTCCTGAGCATCATATGGATGGCCCTGTAATGTGTACAGCCATGGCCAATAGTTTTGAGAATGACACAAGTATTGGTTTTCACAAAGTTTGCTGCTTCAGTGTTTTTAGACCTTTTTCTCAGATATTACTATGTTATACTGAAGTAAAATTACAAGCATTTCATAAGTGTCAAAGGCTTTTACTGACAATTACATTAAGGTTATGCAAAGAGTCAATATTTGGAGTGTTGACTCTTCTTTTTCAAGACCTCTGCAATTCACCCTCACATGCTGTCAATCAACTTCTGGGCCACATACTGAGTTATGGCTGCCCATTCTTGCCTAATAAATGCTTGGAGTTTGTCTTAATGTGTGGGTTTTTGTTTGTCCATCCGCCTTTTGAGGATTGACAACAAGTTCTCAATAGTATTAAGGTATGGGGAGTTTCCTGGCCATGGACTCAAAGTTTCAATGTTTTGTTCCCCGAGCCACTTAGTTATCAACTTAGCCTTATGGCAAGGTGCTCCATCATGCTGGAAAGTACATTGTTCATCACCAAACTGTTCTTGGGTGGTTGGGAGAAGTTGGAGGATGTTTTGGTACCAATCTTTATTCATGGCTGTGTTCTAAGGCAAAATTGTGAGTTAGCCCACTCATTTGGCTGAGAAGCAACCCCAAACATGAATGGTCTCAGGATGCTTTATTGTTGGCATGACACAGGACTGATGGTAGCTCTCACCTTTCCTTCTCCAGACAAGAATTTTTCCAGATGCCCCAAACAATCTGAAAGGGGATTTGTCAGAGAAAATAAGTGCACCCCAGTCTTCAGCAGTCCAATTCCTGTACCTTTTGAAGAATATCAGTCTGTCCCTGATGTTTTTTCATGGAGAGAAGTGGCTACTTTGCTGCCCTTCTTGATATCTTTCTTTCTCCAAAAGTTTTTGCTTGACTTTGCATGAATATGCACTCTCCTCTGCCTGCTGCCATTCGTGAGCAAGCTCTGCACTGGTGGTGCCCCGATCATGCAGCTGAATCAACTTTAGGAGATGGTCCTGATGCTTTCTGGACATTCTTGGGCACACTGAAGCCTTCTTCACAACTATTGAACCTCTCTCCTTGTAATTCTTGATGATCTGATAAATGGTTGATTTAGGTGTAATCTTACTAGCAGCAATATACTTGCCTGTGAAGCCCTTCTTGTGCAAAGCAATGATGACTGCACATGTTTCCTTGCAGGTAACCATAGTTAAAAAAAATGGTTTGCATGAATTCCCGCACAGACTTAATTATTATTAGTCTTAAACCCCCTACTAATATATTTCAATTATTATTGCATCTATAATGCATATTCTGTTTTATACATTCTTTAAAGTGGGGGAAGTGGTGCTACCTTGCTCACTAAGTAAATATAATATCACGTCAAAGAGAAAATATTGTGAGACTATTCAGGTGCACTCAAAGACACTCAGAAATTGATAATAACTAAACTAATAAAACATAACCTTTATTTCATATCTAAAAAACACATTTAATAGTATTTGTATTTTGCTGTTTCTTTTAAAATAAAAACGAGACAAGAAGTGTTTATAGTAGAAAAAAGTGTTAAAAATTAGTTGATTCGTTTCACTGAGTCACAGTGGAATAGTATTGTTGGCTCTTATATTTAATTTATGTAACAATTTGTTAGAGCATATAATTGTGTGTATACAATTCTATGTGTTCACCTATTATATAAAGATATATTTGTGATATTTAATTAAACTATTGTAGATTATATCAACACAATAGGTGTCTTGTGTAACAGCAAATGATCTATTCTTGGTTAGAAACAGCAGCTGCAACAATGTAAGCTAATTATTACTTCACTGTTGCTCAGGTCCACAGTTTAAATACATTGTAACAGGCTATTAGTACATCTTTGCAGTCTAGCATTCATTTAATTTATATTTATATATTCAAGGGTATTGTCCACATGATTAAAATTTATTAGTTTGTCTAGAAAGTTTATGTCCAAATCTTCTGTTAGCAATTGTCTAAAATTCCTATTTTAGGGACTTAGTTGTGTGTTGGAAAGGACATATTATAAAACCTTTATAGGTATATTTCTTTATGTTTTCTGCAATTTTATCCGATCCACAACACTTATTGATATGCCCCACGTGTTTAATCTCACACGATTCAGTTCAATATTTGTATACAGGTGTAATTAATATATCATGCACTGCTACTTGTAAAAGAGAGCTAGAAATCCTTATGATAGTGTATTAATTATTAAAGTGAACAAACTCGATCCATATAGTTACTGTTGTTATAACACACATATGGCTGTGCACATACTGAAAGGTGGTAATTCCCTTGTTATGTTTTCTAAGCATACATGTTTGCATGCATGCTAAACATGCATGCACATCAATACTGTGATTCATATATATCTCTAGTCAGCCATCCGTAATTTCTCTAGCCAAGCACTATTGTATGTGCTGTGGTAGTCAGACGTGCTGACACCGTGAACATTGAGAGTAGTCTAAACTGCCTATAGCCTCGTTGCTGTGTGTCAGTCATTCAGGATATATAGTATGTCAGACAACTGACACTCTGAATGTCACATTACATATGTTTTTTATTAAATTTTCATTTTTTACTTTTTTCACATTTTTTACATTTTTTTCATTTTTTTCTTTATTTTTTTCTTTCTTTCTTTATTTAATATTGAATATTATCATATTTTGAATAACTAAATTCACTTAAAAATTTTAAATAAAATGATCCATATATATCTTTTTAAATAATATATGAATTCATATGGTTTTGGATTATATATAGGAATGCATAGATGCAGTAAATTAATTAACTACTTATAAAGTATGTCTCCATATATGGAATCATGGAATATTTAGAATAATTGGAACTATAGACAACCATATAATTTATTTTAAAATAACCTCTATTTACCTTTGCTAACTCATAACCACCAAATGATTTGAAATATAATAAATATCTAGAATAATATCCATTTATTTTCGGAAATTTATAATATTCACATAGTAACAAAACCAAATAATAAGGGAAAATCTTTATTGAGAGAAAAAAGATCCATGGACACACCCCCTAACAACGGTATCCAAGCATAGAGTATTTAAATCACATCAAGGGACTTGTTCTGCTTGCCCTGAGGAAGCCGGATATCCGGCGAAATACGTATTGGCTGTAGATAGTTGGGACCACTGAGTCACAGTTTGGCTGGTCCACAGTGTCAGCGCGTGTTACAACCATGGCGCACATACCAGCGCAAGGCCATAATATATCCTGAACGACTGACACACAGCAACGAGGCTATAGGCAGTTTAGACTACTCTCAATGTTCACGGTGTCAGCACGTCTGACTACCACAGCACATACAATAGTGCGTGGCTAGAGAAATTACGGACGGCTGACTAGTGATATATATGAATCACAGTATTGATGTGCATGCATGTTTAGCATGCATGCAAACATGTATGCTTAGAAAACATAACAAGGGAATTACCACCTTTCAGTATGTGCACAGCCATATGTGTGTTATAACAACAGTAACTATATGGATCGAGTTTGTCCACTTTAATAATTAATACACTATCATAAGGATTTCTAGCTCTCTTTTACAAGTAGCAGTGCACGATATATTAATTACACCTGTATACAAATATTGAACTGAATCGTGTGAGATTAAACACGTGGGGCATATCAATAAGTGTTGTGGATCGGATAAAATTACAGGAAACATAAAGAAATATACCTATAAAGGTTTTATAATATGTCCTTTCCAACACACAAATAAGTCCCTAAAATAGGAATTTTAGACAATTGCTAACAGAAGATTTGGACATAAACTTTCTAGACAAACTAATAAATTTTAATCCTGTGGACAATACCCTTGAATATATAAATATAAATGAAATGAACGCTAGACTGCAAAGATGTACTAATAGCCTGTTACAATGTATATAAACTGTGGACCTGAGCAACAGTGAAGCAATAATTAGCTTACATTGTTGCAGCTGCTGTTTCTAACCAAGAATAGATCATTTGCTGTTACACAAGACACCTATTGTGTTGATATAATATACAATAGTTTAATTAAATATCACAAATATATCCTTATATAATAGGTGAACGCATAGAATTGTATATACATAATCATATGCTCTAACAAATTGTTACATAAATTAAATATAAGAGCCAACAATACTATTCCACTGTGACTCAGTGAAATGAACCAACTATTTTTAAACACTTTTTCCTACTATAAACACTTCTTGTCTCATTTTTATTTTAAAAGAAACAGCAAAATACAAATACTACTAAATGTGTTTTTTAGATATGAAATAAAGGTTATGTTTTATTAGTTTAGTTATTATCAATTTCTGAGTGTCTTTGTGTGCACCTGAATAGTCTCACACTGTTTTCTCTTTGACGTGATATTATAGGTGACCATAGTTAACAGAGGAAGAATAATGATTTAAAGCACCACCCTCCTTTTAAAGCTTCCAGTTTGTTATTCTAACTCAATCTGCATGACTGAGTGATCTCCAGCCTTGTCCTCATCAACACTATCACATGTGTTAATGAGAGAATCACTGACATGATGTCAGCTGGTCCTTTTGTGGCAGGGCAGAGATGCAGTGGAAATGTTGTTTTTGGGATTAAGTTCATTGTCATGGCAAAGAGGAACTTTGCAATTAATTTCAATTCATCTGATCACTCTTCATGACATTCTGGAGTATATGCAAAAAAAACTGAAGCAGCAGACTCTGTAAAAACCAATACTTGTGTCATTCTCAAAACTTTTGGCCATGGCTATACAATACAATGTTTACTGTATAGCAGTTTAGCATAAAATGCAGCTGGGTGGCACACAGTAACAGAAATTCCAAGTGGTGGGAAGTTGTGAGCAATGCATTGCGTTTAGTAGACTTGCATAAGATTACTGAACTTCAATTGCTCTGTATTTATGTAATTATGGGTGTGGGTCTTCTGGTCAACACAGATACATGCAAGTATTTGTATTAATGACAGAACTCACTCACCAAGTAATTTATTTTTAATCCTGTAGTGAAGATTTTGAAATGAAGAGAAAATATCGATGTCCAAAACGCCATTGTCCACTTCCAGGTCTCGAACCCGGGATGCCCCCTCTGCAAGGTGCTCACCCAAAACTCTAGCCCACACACACCATCCATATCGAGATCTGCAACAATCGTGTATTTAATGTGACATATGCGAATTACATCATGGATTATGTACAATGTCAATAGCAGGCTCAGCATGTGGCAGCATTGAATAGAAGCAAATGATGGTGAGGGATGGTGTTGAGCCATACAATTAGCTCAGTGGGGTTGAATAGTAATGCATGATGGTGGGGGGAGGTGGTGAAGGGACTTGGTTGGCTATACACAGAGAGGAAGGGAGGAGGGAAATGCACAGTATTGTGTTTTAAAACTATTGAACCTGACATGATTTCTATTTATGAAAAACTTCTTGAGCACAACACGGACTGCCCTGTTATGTGTACAATACAAAGTCTACTGTATAGTGGTTTAGCATTAAATGCAGCTGGGTGGCATACAGTAGCATATAAATGCCAGGTGGCGAGAAGGTGAGAGCAATGTATTGAGTTTAGTAGACTTGTATAAGATTATACTCCTTGCAGACATACAACCCGGGAAATTTCCTGCTCAGACCCGGGAATTCCTCCTGTGCAAATTCCTGGGTATTTGGTCGAGACCCCCCTTTCACACTACAGTGTCTACCTGGGAAATTCCCAGGTAGACCCCTTTCAGACAAGAGCAGGGTTTTTCTGCTTACCTGTCTCTTCTCTGCCGTCTGCTCCACCTAGCCTATCCCCTCTCTGGCTAATGATGATGATGTCATCATTCAGCAGCCAAAAGCCAGCCAATCGTAATGCAGTTTTTTTTATTATTACTATTATAATTTTTTTAACATTTATTTTAATTCCCTGGTGGTCCAGTGGGAGTGCGGGCGGCCTGCTGTGGCACAGCCGGCCGGTGCTGGGGGTGGTGAGCAGCAGCGCTGAGTGTCCTATAGGACGCTCTGAGCTGTCAGCTACATGCAAAAGCTGCTTGATGCTGCCCGGGAGTAGTAAATTCCCAGGTAGCACCATTCAGACAGAAGCAGGGTAATTTCCCGGGACTTAAGTCCTGGGAAAAACCCTGGTCGATTACAGGGGCGGCTATCCGGGAACCTGTTCCCGGGTAGATACCTTTCACACAGACATGAGATCCGGGAATTTTGGCAGAGGCAGGCCAAAATCCCAGGAATCTCAGTATGTCTGAAAGGGGTATTACTGAAATTGCTCGGTCTTTATGTAATGATGGGTGTGTGTCTTCTGGTCACCACAGAAACCTGTATGTATTTGTAGAAATTACAGAACTCACACACCAAGTGAACCAGACATGACCACTCGTCTATAGCATATAGAAATGTGTAGAAACCCCTAGAAGCACACAATATACTTAGAGTCTGCCTTAATAGTCAAACATCAATGAGAGTCCCTGAGCTCCCAAGATAAGTAAAATGAAGAAATCACAATGGTGATGACTCCTTGGCGCTCAAATAACAATGTATTAAACTAGTAAAATCATTTAAAGAAAAGGCTGAATTCACATAAATATAGTCACATATAAAAAGATCTGCTTCAAAAAATGCTATTTATTAGTACTTTATTAATCAATTCATAAAACATAAACAAATAAAAAATGAGTTTAAAGAAAAACACATAGAATAGTATATAAAATCCAGTTGCTGTATTTCATTTGAAGTGCTTGTGATAAATTATGCACAGAAGTAAAGAAAATGGAGGATTGTACCCAAATGAAGATATGGAGCCAAAGGATCTTAATAATACAGGGTAAATCTGGATTACCCTGTATAGGCTCAACAAAACTTTATCCCAAAAAGGGAGAATCATCCAAACTGGTTGTATACAGCATGCACAGTCCACCAACACGTTTCAAGCTTCTATTGAGCTTTTTTTTCAAGAGGATATGATCTGGAAGTCCTGCAGACAGGTAAAGGTAAAGGTAAAATACTCACTAAGCAATGCTATTGTTAGTCACAAACTGACTTTTAGCATTCCAGGTTGTTATGTGTTTAAAGCATTTCATTTTGCTCAAAAGCTATCAATACCTGGCATTACTACAGACCAAAACATAATGAAAATATGACTATAGACCAAAACATAATGATAAATGGCATCAGATGATTCTGACTGCATAGATTTGGTTGTGTGATGAACAGTGGATGTTTTGGGTGTTAAAAACAGTACATTTGAACCTTATCATCAGACATTTCTGTAGTTTGACTGTATAATGCTTTGCCTTATCATATTCTGATAAATTGTTATTCTGTAGTATGTATATAATCTCTACATCTAGCCTTTGTGTGTCTCATATATATATATATATATATATATATATATAGCACAGAGGCGGCACTCAGAAGACTTCCAATCAAGGTAGAAATTAGGCAATCATTTATTGCAAAACCATCTACATTTAGGGGCAACACGCACCTTCTTCAGGATGTAAATACAGATAAGAAGTGCACAGAGCAAACAATGTGTGTAAATAGCTCACCTAACAGGACGCGTGCCGCTCCTCTCACCCGCCGCACCGGAAGCGGACCCGGAGTCAGGGCAGCAGGGTGCGCAGGATACATCATGCGTGTCATGCGCCCTTGTGACTGCCATTGGTGCAACGGATGACGGAGCCAGCATACAGCCCAACAGTAGCCATGGCAACAACTGTAATGGAAAAAACATGTGTGATCAAAATTTTATAAAAAAAATGCAAATGCTACATATAGAATGTAGTGTGAAACAAGGTGTGAGGATTAAATGGTGAAAAAAATTATGTATAAAGCCACTAAATGTGCGTATAATGCAACATTGTTGCTAGGTGATGGGCATGTGTGAAAACATAGTGCTAAACAAGACAAAAACAATATAGAACAGGTGACATCTGTGATAAAGTGGAGTGAAAATAATGTCTATCATGCAATAGATCTACAGTATATAATGAATAAAATGCACAGTATAAAACAAATGTAAATATATGAACTCTGCTATATCAAAACTTATTGGTGATAATTGGCATAAAAACTACTACTGGGTAATGAATCATGAGCAACAACTCAAAGCACTACACAAATATCATAAACCATGGAAATAATAATAATGATGACACATGTTGTGAAAAACACTAGTGATGCCAATAATAACAAGTGGTGGCCCACTGCAAAATTTCACTATGCTACTCACAAATCAGAAAGGACCACTAATAGCGATGGAGGCAAAGAACAAAAAAGAATATAACAATAATGCTTAAAAAGGAACGACATATTAACAAGTGATCAAATGACAGCTTGCCACCTAGATGCTAGGGTTAGACCCAGGGCCATATAGGGAATGGCTGCTCGAACACTGACAGCCACTATCTACAAAGTTAATAACCTTTGCAAAAGAATAAACATGAAAAGTAAAATATGATCAATGAGGAAGACTATTGCATGAAACAAAAATTACAACAACTATTAAGACCAAAAAGTAAGTTTCTTTGGACCAAACACATTTTTTTCTAAACCAAAACAATGCCTTTTAAAACCAACGATACAAAGACTCATAAATGTGATGAGGGGAATTCTACAGAAAGCATTTAAGGCCCAATGACTCATTGAGACCACAACACAGTGTGGGCTCAATGAGTCATTGGGCCTTAATGTTTTGGCCTTAATGTTTGGAAACAAAGTGTGAAGCCTGTAAATCCATGAGGATTCAAGTTGTAAGAGCTTCTTAGCTCTATTGCCTCCTCTCAATGAAACTGGCACATGGTCAATAATTTTGTATTGTAAAGTAGCCATGCTGTGCTTCATCATGGCAAAATGTCTTGCCACTGGTTGTTCGCTGTGATTCATTACCCAGTAGTAGTTTTTATGCCAATTATCACCAATAAATGTTGATATAGCAGAGTTCATATATTTACATTTGTTTTATCCTGTGCATTTAATCATTATATAGATCTATTGTATGATAGACATTATCTTCACTCCACTTTATGACAGATGTCACCTATTCTACATCATTTTTTGTCTTGTTTAGCACTATATTTTCACACATGCCCATCACCTAGCAACAATGTTGCGTTATACACACATTTAGCAGCTTTATACATATTTTTTTCACCATTTCATCCTCACACCTTGTTTCACACTGCACAGCATTTGCACGTTTTTTTATTAAATTTTGATCACACATGTTTTTTATGTTTTTAGCATTACAGTTGTTGCCATGGCTACTGTCGGGCTGTATGCTGGTCGCATGGATGCATGATGTGCATGATGTATCCGGAGCACCCTGCTGGCCAGACTCTGGGTCCGTTTCCGGTGCGGCAGGTGAGAGGAGTGGCACGCATCCAGTAAGGTGAGCTAAGAAGAAGAAGATAATCAGGATTTTTTAGAATTGATTTGGGGATCAGGAGAATTCCCTGACTACAAAAAATCAGCACAAAAGAAATGAAGGAACAACACCTCATTAGAAAAAGTGGTATTAGAGATGGCACATGAAATCCAGAATAAGAAATATAGAAACTTCACCCACAGAAAACAAAACTATCTTCAACTTGAGCAAGAAGGTTCGAAAAAAGAACTATCGGTTCTAAAAAAGAGAGTAAAATGTGCCCCTCATTCATCAATAAATAAATTTGACTTATTCATAGATATTCAAAAATTTGTGAGAAAACTCTGCATTAAAAAATATTTCATAAAGGATCTGGTCACCAGACAAACAATGAACTGTACTTCCAAATATCAACATACAACAATGAAGCCACTATCAAAATTCTACCCCATTCACACCAAAGCCCCCATATTGAAACTTTTCAGAAGTCAGTTGAAGAAGAAATTAGGAAACTACCAGACAAAACCAAGACAAAATACAATTTCAGCAAAGAAGAAAGGCAAGGACTAAAATGTTTAAAAAAAACAAAAAATCCATCATCATAAAACCAGTGGACAAAGGTAGCGAAATTGTGATCCTTGACAAATAAAAATGTGAAGAAGAAGCTAACAGATTATTAGCAGACAGAAACACATATGAAAAACTGAAGACAGATCTGACTCCAACCTTTCAAAAACAATTATTCACAGAACTTAAAGAAGGACTGAAGATGGAAATTCTAAGCAAAAAAGAACATGACTACATCATCATTATGGAAAACCCCAAAATACCAACCTTTTACTATCTTCCTAAAATACATAAGGACCTTTTAAATCCATGTGGGCATCCCATAATTTTTGGGATAGGATCAATCACCTCAAGCCTTTCAAAATACCTCAACCATTTCCTCCAACCAATTGTAAGTCAACAAATTAGCTATCTAAAAGACACAATGAACATACTACAAATAATTGAAATTATCATCTGGCAAGATTCATACACTATATATAATGAAAAATAAGGAATACAGCGCTCTTGGCCCTCTGTGGGAATATCCCTAGCTGCTCCACTAATAGAGGTATTCTGACCTCTTTATAATAACTTTAATCATACATCCACCTGCTTGATCTTTGAAGAAAAGTCCCAACTTTTAATCTGTAGGTAGGGTGTTCTTTACAGGATACGTAAATAGTATAGATCTCAGTACAGTAAGACTGTCCTAGATCACACCACTTTCTGTTCCAATTAAGATTCATACACTCTCTGCCCTTGCGACATCAAGTCATTCTATACCCGCTTTAGTCATGAAGATGGACAGAAATCTACAAGACACTACATATCAACCAAAACAGACAAGGAAAATGAACAAATCAATTTTGTTATGAGTAACATCGAATTCATCCTCAACAACAACTACTTCTGGCACAACAATGAGTTCTTCCTACAAAAAAGAGGGACTACGATGGGAACATCCTTTGCACCAAGTTGCATGAACCTCTTCATAGCTTGGTGGGAGGATGAATACATATGGTCACACAGCATCTACCTAGATAACATAGTTTTCTGGCATCATTACATAGACAAAATTTTCTTTATATGAAAAGGCTCTACTTTAAACCATTTTATCAACTACATCAACCAGAAGAATCTCAATCTTGTTCACCACCTCCCACAGCAAGACCCAAGTCACTTTCCTGGACTTAGAAATATTCATCAATAACAACACATTACAAACAAGAAAGCATATAAAAATGTAAATGTCAGCAGCATGCTCCCCTTCCACAGTAACCAACCCAAAAAGTGGATTAAGAACATCCCAGGGGGACAATTTTGTAGAATCAAAAGGACCTGCACAGAAGAAAACACTTTTATCATCCAAAGCAATGAAATGAAACACAATTTTTTACAAAAAGGACACAAGGAAGAATTTCTAGAAGAACAAATAAACAAAATCTCAAAATTAAAAAAAAAGAGCTGATCAACTAAAAAACAACAAAAAACGAAAAAGAATAACAATTACCATTTATTCACAGTATAATGGAAGCTACAAAACAATTGTATAAGTCCTATGCAAACACTGGCATATATTACAATTAGATGAAGACATAAAAACAGTTTTACCACCTGCACCGAAAGTAATCTACAAAAGAGCAAAAAACTTGAAACAAGAACTAACAAAGAGCTTCTTCACAACAGAAACAAAAAACAATCATATAACAAACAAAGGACATTTCTACTGCCTCCACTGCATGGGGTACAAAAATCAAAATCCATCCACAAAACCATTAAAGACTATCACAAGCAATCAAACAAACAAAGAATACAATTTACGAGACAGAATCACATGTGACAGTGATGGAGTATTTTATGTCTTACAATGCCATTGTGGTAAACATTATGTTGGCTAAAGAAAAAGAAAGTTGAAAAAAAGAGTGTCTGAACACATCTACAACATCAAAAGGGGATTGGCCACTCATAGCATAATGCAGCACTTTGCTGAGTCCCACAATAAAGATCCCAGAGGACTAAAATTCTTAGGAATGCAAAAAGTCAAAAAAGATTTGAGAGGTGGATGCCATGTAACAGCCCTAATAAAGAAATGAAACAAGATGGATATACCAACTAAACAAATTACAACCAAATGGCCTGAATATTGACATAGAACTTGGTGTCTTCATCTAATCCTCATCTTTTCTTCATCATTAACCTTAGTGTTATTTTACACAAAAGCGTTATTTTAGCAATCACATACTTAAACATAATTTTCTACATTTTACCAATTTAAATAATCCATACAATTTTTATAATTTATATATATAAAATTTAAAATTTTATTGTAACATAATTTTATATCTTATATTCTTATTTTCTTTTATATTTTTTTATTTTTTGACCTTCCTTGACTCTCGCTTTCTGATCCAGCACAAATACAGTATTATAAAGGAACATGTGATTCCCACCAAATGAAGGACACTTCCTGCCTTGAAAGTTCAATTTTTAACCAAAACAATAAACTTCTTTGAAGGAAAAAAAAGAAACTTCCTGCCTTGGAAGTTCCATATTTAATAAAAACAATAAAAAATTTTGAGAAAAAAAATACAGTACCTATAAATAAAGTCTCTACAACTATATTTTTCAATCCTTGAAAAAGTAGCCAAGAGCTACAAAATGCATTGGCTGTGGGCAACATAGACACAGCTGAACAGCTGACACTAGCAGCATGCAGCTGTTGACATCATCACCAGAAGCTGCAATCACCACACATGTGGAAGCAAGAAGCTGGCCCTGGGAGGACTGCGCTATCAGTCTGAAGAACCCAGACTAAGTAGGTAAGGAATAGGGACAGTTCTACCAATACTGCTGATTCAACCTGGCTACATCCCGCAATGAATTGCATCTACTTTCTCCTCCTTATTTCGTCCCCTGTATGTACTCCTCTCTATATAATTTCCACTCTAATCCTATATATATCTCAACCCTAATTCTATCTCGACCCCATCTTAATATATATATATATATATATATATATATATAAATATAATTTTTTTATTCTTTTTTTTAAACTCTATTTTTTTATTTTTTTCGTTTTTAAACCTCTATTTTTTCTTTCTTTCTTTTACCTTTTTATTTATTTTAATTGACACATATTAGCACTCAATCTTTCATTCATAAACATCATCACCTAATACTGGATCCCTCTCTTCCATTCCACTCACCCTCCTCTCCTCCTCCATACTGAAAAAAGAGCACAAAAGGCAAACAATACAAACACTGAAAAATAAAATAATAAGGAAACCAGTGCACTGAATCCTAACTAATTGCCTTGGGTGTGCTGCAGCAGACAGTCAGTTGCACTGACCCAGAAATGCAGAATATGGGGAATTCTAACTGTGCTCTACCCCTTACACTCTTATGTATTGTGCATTAATAATGGATATTGAAACTGTTGTGTGCTGATAATCAGTTTAATGGTGTACTGATAAAAAGCCAAATGTTATTCAACCACTATTCCTATAAACTAGCAACAAATAACATACAATGTGCTCTCATGTGAACATTTCTACACAATGTGTTTGTTGTTAACAGTAGGTGTCAAATGGGGGATAGTTCTTAAGACAATACCCAATAGGTTATACGACAGTTCTTTCTATAGTGTTTCTACAGTTTAAGTTTGTGTCTCTCAATGGATTGGTGATTCTGATCTGTTTAATCAGATGGTATCCCACTTGTTTGTGAGCAATGAGAACCAGACCCACCCAAATTTAGGGGAGCTCGGATCTCCCTCTGCCCTTGATCCCTGACCTGAGGTAAAACCTTGTGATCCCTCTGTCGAGTTGCAAGGTTTTGTTTTCAGCAGACTTAATGCTGATTGGCTGAGAGAGCCATCTGTCATGGCTCTCAGACAATCAGCATTAAGCCCATTGAAAACACTACAAAGAAAGAAAAAAAGATGGTGCCTGCCGCCTGAAACTGCCGGCAACCCCCCGCTGCGGACACCGCCGGCACCCCCACTGGCAGCATCCCCCACTGCCAACACTACCGCTGCCGACACTCCAGCACTGCTGCCAAACATACTGAGGATACCTTCAGCAACCCCTACACTGCCGACACTCCCACAGTGACGACACCACCAGCACCCCTGCACTGCCGACACAGTCATCAAACCTGCATGGAGGACACCGCTGGCACCCCCTCTCTGCCAACACAGCTGGCACCTTGCATTGAGAACACCCCTGCACTGCCAACACAATCAGCAAACCTGCAATGAGGACACTGCTTGCACCCCCGCTCTGCTGACACCGCCGGTAACCTTCACTGAGAACACTGCCAGAACTGCCATTCCATGTACTGAGGACACTGCCAGCAACCCCCACACTGCCGACACAGTCAGCAAACCTGCAATGAGGACACCGCTGGCACCCCCGCTCTGCTGATACAGCCAACAAACCTGCACTAAAGTGACCGCTGGCACCCCCACACTGCCGACACAGCCAGCAAACCTACACTAAAGACACTACTGGCACCCCTGCACTGACGACACAGCCAGCAAACCTGCACGAAAGACACAGCTAGCAAACCTGCTCTAACACACCGCTGCACCCCCGCACTGCTTACACAGCCAGCAAACTTGCACTAAAGATGACCCCGCTGGCACCCTCGCACTGATGACATCACCAGTACCCTATACCGTGAACACTGCCAGCACTGCAGCACTGCCATTCCATGTACTGAGGACACCATCAGCAACCCCGCTCTGCCGACACTGCTGTCACAGTAAGTGCACTATTGGTGTATCCAACCCACACTGTAGAACACACTGTATCCATGTTGGAAATTAGAAACTGAACTGCCACATGTTAGTGCTGACCACTGTGTCACTTAGCTTAGTCAGCCAGCTAGCTGGATGCAACCTTTTGGCCATAACTATAGTAAGCAAATAATATTGTGAGGTGGTCAAAATTGATTGGAAATTACTGGAAATAAATGTTATTGAGGTTACTTATACTGTAGGAACAAAAACAGGCCCATTTTATGTGATTTTAGCTGTTTCTATGATTTTTTAAGAAAAAATCCAGATCCAAAACCAAAACACGAAAACAAAACACGGAGGTGAGGTTTTGGCAAAACCAATCCAGATCCTAAACCATGGTAGATCCCGATCAAAACCCCCCAAAAAAACATGGGGGTCGGTGCACATCTATAATATTAATACCTTTTTTCTTCAGTAAATAGCAGTGTCCCGCTTATCCTGAGCATTGTGGTGCACCTCTTCATCCTGGGGTTTTCACCTGTGCCGGATTGTTGGTTCATTTTGCATGCTGATGGTGGGAACCAGGTGGTTTTCAGCACAGTCATGCAGCTCTGTTGGCTTTCTTCTACAGTCAGGATACTGCCTCCAGTTTACCTAGTATTGGTTAGCTGTGGGGTGTCTACCTTGGAGGTGCCTGGCTCTGGGTCACAATACCCACAATGGTCCTTATGCAGGACATGTTGCGGGTCCCTCTTTTCCAGCCTGAATGCTCTGTACATTCCACCTATCTCCCGGTCACTTCTGGGTCTCGCTCACATGAACGCGGGTACTGGCAAGCTGTACCTTGATGCTATCCTGCAGGTGATGAACTCGATAAACAGCATCTTTAGACTTTCTTTGGTCCATTACCAGCATGACTATTAGATGCATAGACATTTTGGTTTTATTATCTAGTATTTTTTTAAGGAGTATTACTGTACTTTGTTCAGGAGGATCAACAGTTTAAATACAGTGAATTTGTTTGTTGTGTGAACATTATTATTGCAGCGCTAACATTTATGACACAGTGGGCCTGATTCAGAGCCGGACGCAATTGGCCGTTCGCTCGTCCGCCGGAGGTTTTGGTGCAAATGTGCAATGACACCAAGGAATATGGGTGCAACCCAGAGATGGAAACTGTGGGACGACATAGCCGGTGGTGTCAATGGTGTGGGTGAGTTTGAACGTTCAACCCGAGAGGTCAAACGCTGGTACGTAAAAACTACATTGTAGTAAAAAGTGTTTACAGGTCAAAATACTGCAGGAATAATGCCAAATTTTAAACCAATAGATGGAGCGACTTCAAATATCAGCTTAAACAAAAACTGGCTGATAGGGCTAGGCATGCAGGGGGGACAGGTGGGGTCCCACCCCTGTGTCACTTGAGCTCTCAGATTTGGAGGAGCTGGCCCAGGGGTGTGTGCAGGATGAGGAGGTGTTTGGCGTGTCGAACATGGATACCGACATGCCAGACTTTGCGGCTCCTCATGTTGCCCCAAGTAAATGTTGTAATGTTACCAACTCAGAAATGTGTTTTTGACAATATCTAGATTAAAATTTTACTCTTTTCTCTCACAGAGACACAGGCGGATGAGTCTGCTCCAGAGGTGAGCTTTGGCCGCAGAATTTCTTCTGGCTCTGCAGGGGTGGAAGCAATAGATCCAGCTGGGGACCCTGTGGCAGACAGTCCAGGGCATTCCCCCTCGCAGGCAGTGGCCCTCCTCACTGATCTCAATGGTAAAATGGATCAGCCTACCGATATTCTGCTGAGGATGGATGCCAATCAGCTACGGGTGGCAGACGCCCTGGAGCAAAGTGCTACGGCCAACGTGACCATTGCTAAGGCCCTTGCGGAAAATACTGGGGCCAACGTGCGAATAGCAAATGCCCTGGAGCAGCTCGTTTGCCAGCACATGTTGGAGCAGGCCTCCCTTCCTGCCAGAACATCAGGACCTTCCACCTCTGGCACAACAACAGCCATCCCTCCAAATGTGCCTAGCCCTATGCCAAGTCCAGAGGCCACAACATCTGCCTCTGGCCATGCCAGCTGAAGGACTTCCATTCAGGCTCCCTCCAACCCCTGGCCAAACGGCCTAAAAGGTGATGACAGCACTGGCTAATTTCCCCACAATCCATCTCTGTGTTTGCCCCATATTCCTGCATGCCAAAAACCTCCCTCTCCTTTCTTGTGAATTGTTTTTATTTGTTTTATTTCTGTTCAAATGCCACTTATTTTGTGGGTGTGTGGGCAAAATGATTTCTAGATTTTGTCCCATGAAAAAAAATATGTTTACTTTAAAAAAAACTTGAAACAAAAATAACAAAAAACTATTACACTTTGGAATCAAAATTGCAAAAATCTATTCTTGATTTATTCACAAACTGGTTAAAAGGTAATCCCTCTAACAAACTTACAAACAGTACAATGGAAATAGAAACATTTCATATTTTGCCTAAAAAATAAGGGTTAAAATCAATTATTGAGTTTTAATTAACAATTATCCAAAAAAAAAGGACGATTGGTTTCTTGGTCCCAAAAAAAAACAAAACATGTGTACAATATTGTTTGTCTACAAAATAAACACTTGCAAATATGTTAAAAGCACTCAAAAAACCCAAACATTTGTTAGCTAATTGATTGTATGCCCCAGAAATTAGCAGCTGAGTAGTTCACCAGCGTTCGGTTTTTAGTTACTAAAAAAGGTCTATTTGCGAAACACCTTAGAAGCTGTTTAGCAATTAAAAGTTAATTGTTTTTGTTGCCTCACTTGATTAATCGCAACACCATGGATGAGTCCGGGGAAGTACGAGGAGACCATCATCATTGCGGTAGACTATACCAGACCACAAGCTGAGCGAGCAGTCTTAATGGAAATTGATTTAACACAGTGACGTGTACAAAATAGTGTCCACATTGGACCTTCGCACAAGATAATACATGTACGCCCAAAAAACGCCTTGCCACGTCTGCGTTTTCTCATCTCCACCCCCGTTACCACCCATAAACTGAACATTCTGTCAATAAAATGACATAGGTCACTTCCTATTTACTGTGTATACGAGCGATCGAGAACTGACCACAAAGATCTGGCCGCACATGCGCAATGAGAACCGGACGCATGCGTGGTTTAAAACAATCAAAAGCGTACGAGCGAACGACTGATAGCGTCCGGCTCTGAATGAGGTCCAGTGTTCATACACAAGTTTTTTCCAAATTTAAACTAATAATAATAATAATATTATTTATATAGCGCTTTTCTCCTAAAGGACTCAAAGTGAGTTACATTTGCCTTAATAGTACAAAATTCAAAATAAGCTTAAACAAGGGACATTAGTGAAATGCTTGGGTGAAGAGGTAAGTCTTAAGTCTATTTTTGAATGATTCTAGAGTGGAGGCCTCTCGAACTGTGCGGGGAAGTGAGTTCCATAAGGATGGAGCCTCAAAACTGAAAGCTCAACCCCCAGACGAATTCCGGGAGAGTCTAGGTACTGTTAATAGTCATTTGTCAACGTATCACAGTAATCGAGTGGGATGGTAAGGAATCAGAAGCTGCTTTAGGTACCTTGGGCCATGGTCATGTAGGGCTTTGTAAGTTAGTAAGCCAATATTGAAAACAATTCACCATCTGACAGGCAGCCAGTAAAGGGAGTAGAGAGCGGGTGTTATGTGGCTGAAATGGGGCTGGTTGGTAAATAGCCTGGCAGCTGTGTTTTGTACCATCTGCAAGCAGTGCAATTATTTTGCTGGGAGTCCAAGGTAGAGGGTGTTGCAGTAGTCTAGGCATGATGATATAAATGCATGTATGACTTTAGGCAGATCTTCTGAGGGAATTTAGTGCTTGATTCTGGCAATGTTTCTCAGATGAAAGAATGAGGATTTGATTGTGGCTGATACCTGATGTTTAAGTGTCAAGCCACTATCCAGGATAACACCAAGATTCTGCACATGTTCAGTGTTTTGTAATTCTGATCCCCCAAGTGTAAGTCCTGTTGGTTGGCTATACTGTAGCCCTGACTTCTGACCTATCATAAGGACCTCTGTTTCATCAGGGTTCAGTTGCAGCCAACTGGCACTCATCCACTCCTGAAGCTCAGCTAGGCAGCAATTTAGGGTTGTTATGGGGTCCTTTGTACCTGGAGCAAAGGACAGGTACAGTTGTGTATCATCTGCATAGCAGTGGTATACCAGACCATGATGTCTTATTATTTCACCCAATGTTAGCATGTATACTGCAAAAAGCATGGGAGTTTGTATACAACCCTATGGGACACTGCATTGAAGTGGCACTGGTGATGAAGAGTTTACTCCAGAAGAAACTCTATGTGACCTGCCAGTCAGATATGAGTTGAACCAGCTAAGGACTGTGCCATCTAGTCCACATAAAGTTTTCAGGCACTCAATTAGAATCCCATGGTCCACAGTATCAAATGCTGCTGAGAGATCCAGAAGGATTAAGATTGAACAATCACCTCTGTCTCTTGCCATCAGAAGGTCATTAAGCATACATACTAGAGCTGTTTCAGTGCTATGTCTTCTCTTTAAAACTAAAGCATCTTGCTGAGAGGTGCAGGTGTCAGGTGAAGCAGCAGTGACGGGTGCTCTATTGGAAACCTAATTACACAGCAATTATTTGATGCACTCTATAGTGTTCTTAGTTGGGTGTGTGTATAGGAATGTGTCCAAACATATTTCAGCCATTCAGCCCTTCAGCTGGGAATGTGTTGAAGATTAGATAGAGAGGTAATCAGTCATTGGTCTGATGGGTGATCGCTGATCACTGCCTATTCACTTAGTGGCATAGCATAGTAGCATAACAGGGGTTAATATGCCAACTTGGAGGTGGCAATATCTATAGGAATAAAGTGAATGGGAATGTGCAGTTCAAATTACCATCTTAGAGGTGGCAATGTTTGTGGTTATTGTAGGGTGGGTAGATGCACCCACATGGGGGTTATGTATCCAGTGTGCATGGATTTAAATATTGATTCTTAATTTTATGGTGATATTATCATCTTTAAGGTGGCAATATGAGTTAAGTAATAATCAAACTCCTTATGTCAATCAATATATATGTGACCCATATTACTGATGAATAAATGCTCCTATAATTCCCTAGGTACCATAAGTGTAGTATAGTATATTAAATACTGGTGCTGTTTCCCATTGCAAAAAGGCAAAAAGGACCAAGATAGCGTATGATCCCCTGTTATGCCACTAGGCAATGCCACAATGTGAATAGGCAGTGATCCGCAATGACCCATCAGACCAATGACTGATTACCTCACTTATGAATGACAGCCCACTGAACCAATCAAAACACCTCATGGATTATCCAATAGGAAACCACCCAGCTGAATTCTGAGGTTATTTAATGGGAACTCAATCACTACATCATCTTCAACACATTCCTAGAGGAAGGCATGAATGGGACACATTTCCATACACACACCCTACTAAGAACACTATTGAGTGCATTACTTGGGGGAGAGCAGCAAGATACAACTATCTGGCACCCGTGGTCAAGTGATTGTGACTCAGAAATGACTGGGAGTTAGGTGGAACATATAGAGCACTCGGGCTGGAAGAGAGGGATTCGCAATGTGTCCTGAACAGGGAGAATTGTGGGTATTGTCACCCAGAGTCAGACACCTCCAAAGGTAGACACCCCATGGCTAACCAATACCATGTCAACCGAAGGCAGCATCCTGACTGGAGAAGACAGCTAACAGAGCTGAACAACTGTGCTGACACCACCGGGTTCCCACAATTACTGTGCATCGCAAAAAACAGGGGCACAGGAGAAAACACCAGAACCAGGAGGTGGACCACAATGCTGAGCATAAGTGGTATGTCACTCTTCACTGAAGAATAAAGGTAGCATTATGGACTTTATAAGATTGTTGCACACAAAGAAGTGGGATAACATCTGACTAAACAGATCAGCATCATCAATACATTGAGAGACACAGACTTAAAATTAGAAACACTATAGAAAGAACTGTCATATAACCTATTGGGTTTAGTCTTTAGAACTATTCCCCATTTCACACCTACTGTTAACAGCTAACACATTGTGTAGACATGTTCACAGGAGAACACATTGTATGTTATTTGTTGCTAGTTTATAGGAATAGTGGTTGAATAACATTTGGCTTTTTATCAGTACACCATTAAACTGATTATCAGCACACAACAGTTTCAATATCCATTATTAATGCACAATACATAAGAGTGTAAGGGATAGAGCACAGTTAGAATTCCCCATATTCTGCATTTCTGGGTTAGGGCAACTGACTGTCTGCTGCACCACACCCCAGACCATTAGTTAGGATTCAGTGCACATGAGAACACATTGTTTGTTATTTGTTGCTACAGTAGTTTATAGGAATAGTGGTTGAATAATATTTGGCTATTATCAATACACAATTAAAAGTGATTATCATCCCAGAACAGTTTCAATATCCATTATTAATGCACCACACTTAAGAGCTTAAGGGGTAGAGCACAGTTAAAATTTCCATATTCTGAAAAATAAAATCTGCAACGACACTAACACTACACTCCACACTAGCACACAACAGATACATACACAACTGCTATAATTAATTAATTAATTAATTAATATGAGACAGAAATATGACAGAACTCAAAATAGTGATAACCAAAAATTAAATTTTTCAAACAATTTGTTGGCCAATCTTAGGTATGCGTTATTAAGGGGTTATTCTAGACAATAAAACAACATAACAAATTCCCTCAGCACTCTGCAATGGGATAGCAAATAGACTTGACTCACAGTGCATTAAGGGAAAATGCAGAGGACTCGGTGACATACATATGCAAACATATAGTAAGCCAGAAGCCATGTCAAAAGCATCTCTTCTATGGTGGTCCTATAATACAATAATAATAGCACTGCTTTGGGTAATATATTCATGTGTTTCTAATTTGAGAACCAACTCACCTGGAGGCACCCCAGTATCCTCCAATATGTCACTACAAGAATCATCATACCTTCCAGCTACTGATCCCATACCTGGCAATTAGAACAGTGATGAACAGAATGATAGTTGTTCATTCAATTTATTGGCCCATCACAGATATGTGTAAGCTTATTTAAATAAAGTTATTGTATATTAAAAGGACACATACTTGTTTGTATGCATGTGAATAAACCTTACCATTAACAAAAGCTGTCATATGCAAAGTTATACATATAGCAATTGTCAAAAGTCATCATACATTATGTTCAACTATATGTATTAAGAAGCATACCTCCCTTAATATGGAGATGGTGTTTTTTTTAAATGCAACTGTGGTTCAGCTATTTCTAGTGAGTGGATCATAATGTAGTATTCTATTTGCATATATAAGCACAGAGCACAGTGACTCAACTCAGTTTGAATTGAGCTATGATATCAAAAAATCTATTCTATTGTTTGAACTGTTTGGTATGCTTTACCCTAGTGTGCTTTGTTCATGTGCAGATATAAGCCCTGTGACTGTGACTCCATGCAGTTTGATTTGAGCTGCAACAACAACAAAAAAAATCAAAATTAAAAAAAGTTACATTCTATTGTTTGTACTGTTTGGTACGCTTTACCCTAGTGAACTTTGTTTATGTGCATATAAAAACCATGCAGTGATCTGCAAATTGAAAAATGTATACTGTTCAGTTTAGATAAGAGCAACCAAAAACTGTGTTTGCTACCACCAGTCATGATGATGATGCTAGTCTTTTAACATCATCGACTAAAGACGATGGTCAAGGGCATAGAGGGTCTATGTCAGGGCATCTAAAATAAAAAAACAATATACAGTGCTAAAGAAAAAAACATATCTAGTAAAGGAAAGTGTGGTGCAGAAAAACATCAAATTGCCAACATGCCATTCACCACACGCAGTGTGGTGACTGGTAGAAAGAATGAGTGTCAGTGAGGAATCTTCATCTGTCTTTCATGGTGAAACAAGACTTTTGCAACTGTGGGGATGAGCAGCATAAATATAGCTGCTGACATAGAAATTGAGGATACCACCGAGGAAGTGTAAGATGATGACGGGGATAATTTTGTAGCTGACACCATTGCTAATGAGGATGTTGAGGATGAGGATGTTGTTTGTGTAAGTCAGGCACCAGTGGAAGCTGCTCTTGGCCATGATAAGAGGAAGACCATTGTCATTCCTTGGCATAAGACCAACAAATGCACCTCTTATGTGTGGAATACATTTTTACCAAATCATGACAATTGTCAAGCCATCTAAAGTGTTTTTTATCCCACAGTAAGTAAAGGTAAGGACATTAACTATCTAGGAACATCCTCCCTTTTACATAATTTGCAGCAAACTCATAATTTTTTTTGACAACATCAGAAACTGGTGCTAAAAAAACAACAATAAGCAGTATAGCATCAGCTAGCTCCCTTCACTCAAGTTCAACTAGACCTGAGCACCTGCAACATCTACCGCCAACATCCACCTTCATCCTCAATATCCTCAGTAATGATCAGAGGTAGTCTTGAATCCAAATTGTTAAGGCTAGGTGAGTCCTCTCCTATTCAGGATTCCTTTGAAGAATCCTTTAGCACTAGGCCTGCTGCTAATGGGGATGGATCTTCATCTCAGAAGGGGACCAAGAAGACTACTATTTAAAAAAAAAACTACTGAGAAACAATTCTTTGCAATGGGAAACAAGTATGATAGTTTTCACCCAGTCACACACCGGATCACTGATGACCATCACGGCTATGCTCTTATTATATCTGCATACAATATTCGCCATTAATGCAGTGGATTTCATACAGTTAATTGAGGTCCTGTGTCCCTGGCACCAAATTCCATCTCGGTTCCATTTTACCCAAAAAGGCATTCTTTGGCTGTACCAGAATGTTAAAAAATCCTAAATATAAGGCTACAAAATACTATGTACCCACTGTCCACCTAATCATAGATATTTGGACAAGTGGTAGTGGGAAAACTAAAGATTGGGTGGGTGATTTGTCTTTAGCAGAAGCAGCAGTATCTAATAAACAATGCCAGCTCATTCAGAGGCAGGCTACTCTGTGTTTCACTAGCTTAACTAAGAGGCATACCACTGACAACCTCTTATAAAAACTAGGTATGTCATACCAAATTGACTTACCCCACTTGGAGTGTCCCCAGGATTTGTGACTGACTTCAGACAATGCCACCAATATTGTGAGAGTATTACAGCTGTGTGAGTTCCAACATGTCCCAAGTTCTGCTCTCACAATCAACTTGGTGGTACAGGTTTTTTTTTTAAATGACAGGGTCGTTCAGGAGATGCTGTCTGTGGCCTGAAAAATTTTATGACATTTTTGCCATTCAGCTACATCATGCAGGAGATTGCAGCAGCTGCAAAAACAATTGAATTTGCCCTCCCACAAACTAGAGCAAGAGATGGTAACCAGGTGGAATTCTACACTTTATATGCTTCAGCGGAAAATGAACAGCAAAAAGCCTTCCACAGCTATACAAGTTATGACATTGGAAGAGGAGGCGGAGTGATCCTTAGTCCTGGGCAGTAGGGACTGCTTTCCATCTTGTGCAAGGAGTTCAAACCTTTTGAAGTAGCCACCTCTGAAGTGATTTTAGACACCGCAAGCTTGAGTCAGGTGATTCCCGTAATCAGTTTTTTGGAAAATCAGCTAGAGAAATTGAAAGAGGAGATTAAACAAGCAGGTAGGACTTGTAGACCAAGCACTTTGTTCACTTTGCCAGGATCCATAGGTTGGCAATATCATGAAATTGGATCAATACATTTTGGCAGCTGTGCTTGTTCTTAGGTTTAAGTCATACATTGTGTCTTTCTTTCCAACTGACCCAGATCTTAAAAGAAGCAAAGAGCTCCTGGTGAGCAAGTTGGCAGCTCAACTGGTACACAACACAACGTTATCTCCATTTTTTCAGCAGCTGCCAGGAAAAAAACTCAGCTTTCTCTAAAGACCCATTTGTGATGCAGAGAAGTCAACACAACATTGTGACATCTGGTCGGGACTAAAAGAATTGCCAAAAAGTAGTTACACCACTACCGTGACTCCATCTGATAGGGCAACCATCCAAAGAATGGTGAAGGATTATTTTCATGACACCATACACCTAGGCATGTCACAGAGTCCCTTTGACTACTGGAAAGACAAAAAGGCAAATTGGTGCAATCTGGCTTTGCAATACTTAAGCTGTTTACCCTCCAGTGTGTACTCAGAAAGAGTTTTCAGCAAAGCTGGGAATCTTATCAGCAATCAGCAAAGCAGGCTACTTCCTCATAATGTGGAAAGGACAATGTTCATCAAAATGAACTGGAAATTTCACAAAGAATGTATTTTACCACCAATTACTACAAAAAATACAGAGGTACCTGTAATAGTGGATTCCAGGGGGAATTAATTTTGTGTGAGAATGATGTAAAAAATGATGAGGGTGAGGAATTAGATAAGGAGAATGACCTCTTTCAACTGTACAGAGGATCAACAATACTGTTAGCTGCCTTATGCCCATTTGGTAGCTTGTTTTTTGGAAACACAAACAAACCAATAACTATAGCCACAAGTGGCAGTCCCTGTTGCTGAAGCGATTGATTTGTTAAACTGTGAATGTCCTGTTTAATATAAATGACTAAAGAGTTGGTGGGAGGGCCCTAATACAATTCCATCTGGCACCTCTTTTCTTTGCATTATGCACTGATTGGGACATTGATGACTATCTTTTTGCATAGATGAAAACATTTTTATATATAGTTTATTAAACAGCCATCCTATCTGCCACTTCAGTGCCACTTTTGTTACCTAGATGTGGCATGTTGGAAGTTAAAGTGTCACAGCTGCTGAAATCTTCTACATGCCATTGATGAATGCCAAAAATATCCAGAATTTTTTATGACCGCAGACAGCATCTTCTGCATGCCCCTTTCAGTTTTTTTAATAAAATTCAGAACCACCAAAGACTGATGTGAATGAATACATTGTCTTTGTAAATGCCTCTCTCTTAAATTTGCTTTGGAATCCAAAACTTATATTAAATTTACTACAAATCAACCTTTCTTTTCCCTGCCTAAAACTACATACATATTGATTGATAAAAATATTGTTTTCTGATGTTGCATGTTGGAAGTTGAACTGCCACATGTTTGTGTTGTCCATTGCTGTCGCTCAGCCAGATAGTTTGGTGCAACCTTCTGGCCTAAACTGGAAGAAAACAATATTGTGAGCTGTGAGGTGGTAAAAATTGACTGGAAATGAGAGTACTTTAAAATTATTGAGGTTAATAATACTCTAGGAACAAAAAAGGCTCAAATTATGCGATTTTAACTTTTTTTTGTCAATTTTTTTAAAATATCCAAAACTAAAACCAGTCACAGCATTTTGGCAAAACCAAAACTGGATGACAAATTAAAACCAAAACCAGCAAAAATGGTCTGGCGCATATCTCTAGTCCTCATACACAATTACAAACAGCCCATCTCGGTGCACCAGGTCTGTGTAACTCAAATTAGTCAGGAAAAAAACTTCAATTGGCCTCGGCCTATATGTAGCAAGTGATTCCTTTGTGGGGCACTCTTTTATAATAAATTAATTGATAAAATTGATATCAGTAAATATACATAATTACAATATAACTTTTAATAGGTTGCCTCTTTAAAGAGAATGGGGATTATTTTGACTCTGAGGGCAAAATTTACTAAATGGTGGTTTGACGGCGGTTTCTATTCTATTCTAAACCCTGGTGGTTTGGTGGAGGTTTCTATTCTATTCTAAACCCCAGGGGTTTGATGGCGGTTCTGCAGCAGTTTCTAAATGACAGCCCTGTTCTATTCTATTCTAAAATGTGTTTTGATGGCAGTTTTGCATTGATTTTGGCCTTAGTAAATCTGCAGATAGAAAAAACGCTGCCAAAACACAGTCAGAACACATTTTGGAATAGAATAGAACAGGGCATCATTTAGAAACTGCTGCAATACCTCCACCAAACCCCCTGGGTTTAGAATAGAATAGAAACCACCACCAAACCCCCTGGGTTTAGAATAGAATAGAAACCACCACCAAACCACCGGGGTTTAGAATAGAATAGAAACCGCCACTAAACCGCCGGGGTTTAGAATAGAAATGGATCCGCCGTCAAACCGCCGTTTAGTACATTTTTCCCAGACTGTGAAAATATAATATAGAGTCACCCATCAAGAAGCACACATAAATATCATATCCATCAATAATCACACATAAATATCATATCCATCAATAAGCACACATAAATATATTAGACATTCTGCAATTGTGCATGAAATAATTACCCTGTGGTGCTCATATTTAATCATTAACAATATATCCCCTAATGGGTAAAATAGGCAGGTTTAGCACTCAGTATATTCACTCCCTTTCTTCTTTTCCCCGGCATAGATCACTGGGGAAATGGTGCGGATGCACAAAATGCTGGAAAAATAGCCGCAGTGGCAATTTTCCAGTGTTTTGAGCAGCAATGAGAGACCCAACGTGGGACTTTGGAGATGTAAGTTTTAGATAATGTGGGTGCAGGGTGTGCGGTGTGGCCCCCCCCGGAACCTGGGGGCCCATGTGTACCGCACACCCTGCACCCATTATAGATATGTCCCTGGTTAATACACGACATGGGATTTAACAAAAGCATAGATTTAGTAATTATTGTGCACAAAAACTCTAGCATTAAAACTGCTCTTAAAATACTGTATGACTGGAATTAGTGACAACAAATGCCACACAACAAATAAAGGCTATTTGAAGGAAAAGGTACATCATGTGTGGCAACTATTTTGTGTTTGTATTATAAACCGGAACTCACCTACTGGCTGTGCACAAGGTGGAATGAATTATACTGAATGTCTCTTGAGGGTTCAGTGAGCAGTGGACTTTCAATTGGAGAATGCAGCAATGGTGGTGGTAGAGCCACAGACCTTGATGGGCCTACACAATATAGAGCATTAAAAAAAACAATGCAAACATGTATGATGTGGGCTCAATGCATACTACATTGTTACATATAATTTCCCTGACAGCTCATTATCCTCAATGATGGTAGGCTTGGATTTTGATTTCTTTCTTTTCTGGTGTTATGAATAAATAGCAAACATCCAATAAAATACACATGTAATGTGAAAAACATGTTTCATGTGTCTTATTGTGCATGTCCAGACAGAAGCCTAAGTTACAAAGGTGCTGCTGCTTTAGCTTCTATGGGTGCACAGTCATTGACATTTTGTGCAGCTTTTGTGTCATTTCACACCATTACATGTAACCTACTGTAGGGTATATTAATGTAACATATACAATCCAAGCACATAAAAAAACATAAAAGCAGCTCCTTACAGCGGTAAGATCTATCTATCCCACTAAACATTTAACATTGAATAGTTTGTAAATACTTCACTACCGTATGATCATGTAATGAAAGCTCAAATGAGAAACATACAGTGGAAATACAAAAGATAATCCAAACAAGGAGCACTACACATAGATATATAAAAATCAATTTAATAAATAAAACATCATAATACACATAAACACACATATAATAAACATCAAACTGATGAAGAATATAGCTAGTTCAGAAAAAAATGTATATTTATCCCCTAGAGGAGAACACCTCTGCAATATGTGTCTCCCAAGGAACATCAAAGTATAAAAAAATATGTACAGAAATCATGGAGTAGAGTTATATTTGTAAATTGAGTCAGGGTTTAGTAAGTGCTGGAGGTGATTAAAAGAAGTATTCACTTTAAGTCATTCCTTTTCCGCTATTAAGTTCCACAAGATGATATGTCTGCAGACCTCACAGTCCAAGCATATGGTCTAATAGAGCATAAGTCAGATGCTAAATACTCCAGATCTTACTGGGTTGATTCCATGCGAATGTGTAGAGCAGCAGACAACGATTTGGAAATAACAGCTGAGTAGAAAGTACATTTGCACCGGTTGGCTCAAAAGGAACAAACAGGTGTCAGTGAAGCCCAAACAAGCACACCACTTCTCTGCTTCGGAAGGTAAATGCTGAAAGCTGGAAGCCGCTGATGTTTCTAAATAACTCCCAACTTCAGAAAGTGAAAAGCAGCAATATCCTCTGCACTTCCGACTCCTTAAAAGGTCATCATGTACCAATGGTTTCATCAGAGGGTATGTCTCACAGGGATTCTGTGCTCCTTTAAACCTGAATCCACCAATAGGGGTTCTATGGTAATAAGGTAGCTTCATTCAAATCACCTATGTTATAGTGCTCAGAAATATATTAGTGTGTCCACAGATCATAGTATTTAAAATAATAGATAACAGTTAGTGATATACAATTCCAACATGATACCTACACATTTCACATCATAAAAAGAAATCACAATACATTGGCTTCATTCAGGAAATAATGCAGTATAAACTGACACGTTTAATCTAAAAATTTTACTCTAGTCCAGGGCCTTCATATAAGTATCCACATCTAGTTTTGTTAGCAGCACAAAAATAAAACATCAAAGTAAATCCAGGGAAAGGGGTGCTGGATGGTGTAACAAACTTATAAATATAGAGAAGATAAGTCTTTACCACAGCACTTGTAGTAATTACAGTGTCGATTAACAGGCCTCTGACCTGTTTCCAAGGCAGTTAGAGACCCTTTATCAGCCTCTAACTTGTGGTCTGGCAATCAAGGTTGCTAAGTAACTTTTGACTACCAGAAAGAAGCTAAAAAATGGGGCATAAATATCTCCCATTAACAACTTTGCCATTGTTCTTGTCACAACATGGACAGTATACGTTACACATAAATGCAAACAATTAACATAACAAAGTGAGCATTGACAACATTTTAGTCACTCATCAGACCTTGGCAGGGCATCCGAGTTATGGACATTGAGGTCCTAAACTACCTCATCTGGAATGATGCCACACACCAACTTCTTATACTACAAGTAGTACATCTCAAGAGGGGGGCCCAACCTTTCTACCTTGCAGTACTCTGCTCCACTGCTATCTTAGATTTTACTCTTATCTTTATGTCACTGAAGCATTTCTTGCAGGGCTCCACATCCCACTTCATGTGGCCTACAGCATTGACAGCCTTCACCACTTTCTGTTAAATATGGTTTGTGTTGCCAGTATCCCATATAGCACATTATAGAATTTAATAACTGTATTTATAAGGGCCACATTGTAATCATAGTTAAATCTGAAATTTCATCCTGCTTTGGTCTTTGTGGGCTGGCTATCATCCTCCTCTGACTTCAAATATACTCGCTGCACTTCTGGTCCCATTTTTTCTTCTTGCTGTGTGTTCTCATCCCTACGTTCTCTCCTCATTCCTGCATACTAAACAAATATTATATATAACAAACACAGAAATTAAATACTACACTAACAATACACCCTGCACAAACACAGGCACACACAAATAAAAAGATAGAAAAAAGAAATAGAAAAGTGATAAAAAATACTTCAAAAGTCCCTGCATCGGTGCCATTTTTCACTTCATCTGTGGACAGTGAAGAGGGAGGGTGGGAGTTAGGGCTGGCTGGGCTGTGTTGTGCTGCTGTTGTTCATAGGGGCTGTGTCCACTCCAAAATCCATAGGGGCTGGCTGGGCTGTGTTGTGCTGCTGTTGTCCATAGGGTCTGGCTGGGCTGTGTTGTGCTGCTGTTGTCCATAGGGTCTGGCTGGGCTGTGTTGTGCTGCTGTTGTCCATAGGGGCTGGCTGGGCTGTGTTGTGCAGTCAGTCGTTCATAGGGGCTGTGCCACTCCAAAGTCCATGGGGCTGGCTGGGCTGTGTTGTGCAGTGTCCCATAAAGCTGTAGTCCTAAAGTGGTGCAGTAGTGCTGTCCAGGAGGTGATCAGGGGTGCTTCCCCCAAGTGCAAAAAAACTATTCTTTTTTCTGTGTTTGTGAATTGTGTGCACAGAAGCAGCATGAGCATCAACAAAGTAGCAGTGCCAAGAGTGCGCCTGTGTCATTAATCAAGGGCCGGCTGGCTCGTCTGTTGAAGGGTGGTGTAATTCCCAAAGTGCACTCCAAAAAAAAAAAAATCTTTTTTTCTGTGTTTGCAAATTGTGTGAGCAGTAGCCGCATGTGCATCAACAAAGTAACAGTGCCAAGCATGCGCCTGTGTCATAAATCAAGGGCTGTCTGGCTCATCTGTTGAATGGTTGTGTAACCCCCAAAGTGCGCTCCATCCAAAAAAAAAAAATATATATATATTTTTCTGTGTTTGTATGCGCCTTAGACACATGTATATATCAATATCACATAAATCGAGGACAAAAATTTTTCCGATAAAAATAAAATAGGGAAAGATCAAGAACCACTTCCTCCTAGTGCTGAAGCTGCTGCCACTAGTCATGACATAGACAATAAAGTGCCATCAACATTGTCTGCCAAGGTCAATGCCCAATGTCATAGTAGAGGGCATATAAAATCCCAAATGACAAAGTTCAGGAAAATTACCTCAAAGAAAACATTTAAATTGTCTGAGAAGAAACTTAACTTGCCAACATGCCATTTATGATGCAGAGTGGCAAGGAACGGCTAAGGTCTTTCCCTATGTTCATGACTATTGTTTCAGCCTCACATGACAATTGAAGCCCTCCTCCCACTACAAAACCACACCATCAACTCCCTCCTCATCAATTTCTTCCTCAGTCAGGATTGAAAGTAATCCTGCAGGCCATGTCACTGGCATGACTGACTCCTCTTCTATCCGGGATTCCTCCAGAGGATCCTGCATTGCTACGCCTACTGCTACCACTGCTGCTGTTGCTGCTGGGAGTCGTTCATCATCCCAGAGAGGAAGTAGGAACACCACTACTTATTTAACTAAGCAATTGACCCACCAACTGTCCTTAATGAGGAGGATGAAGTATGACAGCAGTCATCCTGAAGCAAAGCGGATAACTGAGGCCTTGACTGCTATGTTGGTGTTAGATGTGCATCCGGTATCCGCCATTAGTGCAGATGGATTTAGACAATTGATGGAGGTAGTGTGTCCCCTGTACCAAATCCCATCTAGATTCCACTTCACTAGGCAGGCGATACCGAGAATGTACAGAGACATCAGAAAAAGTGTCCTCAATGTCCTAAAAAATGCAGTTGTACACAATGGATTTCATTCAGAGTCTCTCGCAAGTGCTGTGCACTCGCAAGTGGCCCGATGGTTTGTGAACGGACATGCGCATGCTTCATTCTGCACGTGCATGAACTACTCTGTGAGATGGCAGCCCGTTTGCTCACCCAGCAAAGACAGCCCAGTGAAATGAGCGACAGCAGAGGCCGTTTTTGGGTGGTAACAGGCAGGACACTAATAACGGGGGAGTGGAGGTGCGAACGCTGGCTTGCCTGAGTGTTTCAACGCCATTTTTAAGGCATGAATAATTAACAGGCAGTGTTATAGTACACGTCACATGCTTGTATTTTACACTGAAGTCCTCGCAGTGCTTGCGGCAGGGTAAGGTAACCACAAGCGCTGCGATCGCTATCGATGGTGCTCGATGTACCAATGTTTTAATACACTTCCTGGAGATGATGTGTGGAAGTGGGCATCTCAACATAGGCTAATGGGTGTCAGCATACACAGAGTGATCGCTCGCACAGCCAAAGTGGGTGTGCTTATGCCTTGGTGAGTGATTGCTTCTCATTTTGTCACTTTGAAAAATTTACATACGCTGGATACAAGCGGCCACTTGCGAGAGACTCTGAATGAGGTCCAATGTCCACTTAACCATGGACATGTGGACAAGTGGAACAGGGCAGACTAAGGACTATATGACTGTGACAGCCCACTGGGTAGATGTATCACCTTACGCAGCAACAACAGCAGCGTCACCAGTAGCAACAGCTCAGAAACGCCAGCTCGTTCCAAGGCAGGCTACTCTGCGAGTTACTGGTTTCAGTGAGAGGCACACTGCCGACAACCTCTTAGAGAAACTGAGGGAAATCATTGCCAAATGGCTTACCCACTTAGACTCTCCTGGGGATTTGTGATATCTGACAATGCCACCAATATTGTGCGGGCATTACATCTGGGCAAATTCCAACATGTCACATGTTTTGCTCACACAATAAATTTGGTGGTGCAGAATTTTCTGAAACACCACATGGATGTGCAGGAGACACTTTGGGTGGCCAAAAAAAATTTCTGCCAACTTTCACCATTCAGCGACTGTGTGCCGAAGACTGGAGCATGAGCAAACAGTCTTGAACATGCCCTGCCATCACCTGAAGCAAGAGGTTGTGATGCAGTGGAACTCAACCCTCTATATGCTTCAGAGGATGGAGGAGCAGCAAAAGGCCATTCAAGCCTATACATCTACCTATGACATAGGCAAGCAGGGGGTATGCACCTGACTGAAGCACAGTTCAGCATGATTTCTGTGTTGTGCAAGGTTCTCCAGCTCTTTGAACTTGCCACACTTGAAGTCAGTTCAGACACAGCCAGCTTGAGTCAGGTCATTCCCCTCATCAGGTTTTTGCAGAAGCAGCTGGAGAAAGTGAAGGAGGAGCTAAGAGTGATTCCAATCAGTATTTGGGAATTGTAGATGAAGCCCTTCATTTGCTTTGCCAGGATTCGAGGGTGGTCAATCTGTTGAAATCAGACCACTACATATTGGCCACCATGTTCAATCCTAGGTTTAAAGCCTATGTGGTGTCTCTCTTTCTGGCCGACACAAGCCTGCAGAGGTGCAGAGACCTGCTGGTGAAAACACTGTCAGCTGAAGTGGAATGTGACATGTCAACAGCTCCTTATTTTATCCCGCAACTCCGGCTGCCAGGAAACAACATAGGTATTCAAAGCAACCCGCTGGCAGTGATGCAGGGCAGACAGGACCAACTTTGGACATCTGGTCCAGACTGAAGGACCTGGCAACAATTTCTGACATGTCTACTGTCACTGCATATGATACTGTCACCATTGACAGAATGGTGGAGGATTACATCGGTGACAGCATCCAAGTAGGCACGTCAGACATTCCGTACCTGTACTGGCAGGAAAAAAAAGGCAAATTGGAGGCCCCTATACAAACTGGCTCTATTTTACCTAAGTTGCCCCCCCTCCAGTGTGTACTCGAAAAGAGTGTTTAGTGCAGCCGGGTACCTTGTCAGCAAAAGGTGTAGGAGGTTGCTTCCACAAAATGTGGAGAAGATGATGTTCATCATATATATATTGATTGCACTGATGTGAAACTAAACAAACTTGACTATGTACAGTAATCAGTATGGATAGTCTTATGGAACAAATCAATCCCTTCAATAACAGCTCGTAGTCAGCAATATACTGTATGTCTGGTCATTGGATAATAAAACAAATTCCAGTGATGCAACTTAAGTAGGGGTGTGACAAGGAGCAAAAACAGTCCCTTCTCTTTGATGTAATAATAGCACTCACTGTTCTGAATTAAACAGTCATTCTTACCATTGTGGACAATTTCTGTATATACAATCTTTATATAATGTAGAAAGTAGCAATTTCCTCACACAAGTTCAAACTCAGTAACACAGTGAATGCAGTCCAATGATGGACTGGTGCTGATAAAAAAGATAGTTTTGTCAAAATATCCCCTAGGTTTATTTTTTCAACTAAAATATTTAAATATATAAAAACACTTTTTAAACTTAAACAAAAAATTTTACAATTTTTTTTGCATTTTTTTTTAAATGTGTCAATTAAGTGGTTACATTTATTTTTATAACTATGAATTAATATTAATGAAATAAATATTAATGTAGGAACAAAATGAACTACAAAATACATGATGTTACTTGTTATTTCTAAGGAAATCTAGAACCAAAACCACAACACTTCAGGGTGCTAGAACACAAACACAAAAATGGTTTTAGAACCAAAAACAAAACATGGAGGACTGCACAAGAGCAATAACAAGTATTCAGAGACCAGGGATGCCACCCAGGACACAAAGGCCAAAGTGGCAGTAAAGTGTCTGCCATAATAGTACACTTTTGCAGCTTATATAGAAACACACAGTGCATGTCTATAGAACATGCACAGCACTGATCTTCTTGCTACCCAGTGCTATTTTGTGATGTCATGACATCATGTGTGCCAGGGGTGGGGGATGTTGGTCAATGGTGTCTTGATAAAATTTTACTCAATGCAAATTTCTAGATTAATGTAAATCTACTACAAGTAAGACCAAATCTATATTTAGCAAACATTTGCTAATTTTGTAGAAATTAAAAAAGTGTTAAGAAATTTACAGAGGATATAACCTTTCCTTGAAAATGTGATTTATTTTTGGATGAATATTTATGAAGATTTCTTTATTACCATAGAAAGATTTACCTACTAACATAGATAACTGTAATTTAACTTATCTCTTACTCCCCACTAGGGCAACCAACACTCGGCCGCTTATGTAGGCATAAAGGTCGCTAATAAAGCAATGTTTATTATACATGTCCATGTCCTGCTTTGTATTGTATTGTAAGTCACTGGTTACTTATTTGTTCATGTACTTTGTAAGGTGCTGTGGAACACTTGTGGCGCCATATAAATAAATGATAATAATAATAATAATAATAATAATAATAATAATAATAATAATAATAATAGCTGGTTGGTGCAATTCAACAATATAAAACAACAAATGTGAATTGCTACTGATTGTAAATTACTTTCATGGTGTGTTACTCCATGTTCCCAACAGTTCATATGCTACAGCTGTAGGTACTGTATAGATGGCCTGATTCAGAGATGGACGCTAATGCGATCACAGCTGCTGCAGTTTTGTATGGATTGCAGCTGCAAAAATATGCTAACGTTAGCAAGTTGCCCACTGCTGCCTTGTTACCTGCGTGTGTCGACACATACCTGTGTAAATATGGGTAACATTAAAGCACATCGATGGCCATCTTACTCTTGCGGCAGGTCTGACCTTCTGAAATTCAGAGCTGCATATGCTAGAGCAGTGGCTGATTTATGCATGCCCATGTAACAGCGTTCAAACAGCAAAGCACACCTGCATTACGGCAAACACCCCCCCATCAACACCCCCAAATGCTCACTTCCTGTCAATCACTCTGTGATGGATCTCATCAGTGCGATCACAGAGCTTCCTTTGTGCATGTGCACTGTGATGCATACGCACGTGCAATGGCAAACAATCACTTGATCTGCTTGAAAATTGCATTAGCATCCATCTCTGAGTCAGGCCCAGAGTGTTTTACTGAATCATAATAATAATAAAAATAATAATAATAATAATAATAATAATATTATTATACCTTTAAATTGTAAGATCTCATGGTCAGAGCCTTTTTCCCTCATACACTTTTCTTTCCCTCATTTAAAACATAATCTCTCCTCACTCACAACAACAGCACCAAGCTTTGGGTTCAACTGTAATACTGTACTACTACTTAGTTGGGTATTATGACTGTTGTGTCTGCAATGTTTTGTAGTGTAAGCAACTTTTCTCTTTTTTTGCTCAAACTCTTTCTGTACTGTGGTGTTGTATACCCCTTGTCCTGCCATATAAATTAAGGATAATAATAATAATAATAATAATAATAATAATAATAATAATAATAATAATAATATATCTTTAATCATAATGTATGTTGATATAAGTGTTAATATTATAGTTGATATCGCTATGTAATAATATTTTAAATGTGATGTGATTTTATGAGTTACATTATGAGAGTTTGTTTGATTGTGGGGTCAGTTAAATCTTAATAGTCCAATTTCCTGTCAGTTAGCGTTGGACAGAAATCTAAGTTGGTTTTTAACAAAGTTATAACCTTCTCAAAAATCAATTACATCAACTACTGTACATATGTGAATTGTGTGTTTGGAACATGATGGAATATTTAGTGTTAGATGTCAAGGTCTTCACATCCAAGGGTATCAGCTTGATATATTCAAAGAAACATACTATATTCATCACCCAGCAAGGAGTTAGCTATTTGACATAAACTCGGTACTTTATTTATCATCTCTGTTGCTTAGATCAGTCTCTACTGAAATAAGTGAAGGTTGAAAGATACTGCAATTTTTGCTGTCACAAAAAGTAAACAGTTTTTAATAAACTCACAAGCTGTCAAACATTTTAAAAGACTGTACATGATAGTTTGTTTCAATATATATGAAATCTGTTATTTTCTTCTTAACTGTCTATCAACTGATACAATAGTACATATACATTATAGCTTATACCAAACATTTTAGTATGGAGCAGTTCAAGTTACCTGTACTGCATAAGTAAAGGAACACAATTATTTAATCATACTGTATCAATTGTATGTACCATATTAATTATTTACACAATACCTACAGAATCAAACATCAAAAACAATGCATTAGATGAATAGAGCTGTGGGCTGAATTATATTGTTTTTGCATAATCTCCTTAAAACAACATTTGATAAATTCCAAGGACAAATGCATGTAGAACAAAATGCCTTGGGAAGAAACGGTGGAGCAAGGAAATTGGTATTAAATGGTTGCATATAAGATGTAGACCTGTGTTGTGCAACTATGTGCAGAGTCCAGGTGGTCCCCACACCAGATGGATATCAGAAGTAATTCCATGGAGTGAAATTCTTCTTTCAAGTGAGTGATAAAATCGGATTATATGTACTGTATATGTAAGAAGAGTGATAGGGGAAAGCCTGGGTGCTGTAACCTGTCAGTAATGGTAATGTGCTGGTTGGAGGTACAAAGGTATTGTTGAAGTAATGAGGTAGTAGACGCCAAAACAGCATGTAAATCAAATGACTTATGTGTTTCATTGATATAAATGAACTTAATCAGGGACAGATAAAGTGCACTGTGTAGGAGACCTGCTACAAATAACTGTTTAAGTGTAATCATTAATAACACCTGTGATTGGAAAGGGGAAGACACTCATGTACTAAATAATGTGACAATTACATTTATATAGCAAAATATTTTTTGGTAAGGATGTGACAAACTGCTACTATACTTTTGCCTGGGTTATAGAAAATAAATAATTTTTGTGTGAGTTTATGTATGTATACAAGTCACATGATTGGAGAAATATCATATGATCTATAATCTTAAATTGGCCACACACTAGACCAACTTACATCAGCGCCGTAGCTGGACGGCAGTGCGCCCAGTGCAGCACTGCCGCCCCTCTCACTGACTCTCCGCCCCCCCCCGTGCGCTTACCCTGACTTCCGACAGCAGGAGGGAGGGCGGGATCTTCCGCCGATATTCAATGTCCGGCGCGCACCACAGCCGGAGGTCTCTATCTGCAGACCTCCGGCACAGAAAAGTGTGTGGCCGCTGGAGGATGGCGCCTGGTGCACATGACCCCTCAGCCCCCCCCCCTAGTTGCGGCCCAGCTTACATCCAACCAGCCAACTTGATGATTGGTTGCAATGAAAATCTGGTAACGTATGGGAGTGAATGAAGATCAGCAATTTGCTCCTAAATGCAAGAAAACAGATTAAAATTGTCATTAAGACAAGTTTGTTAAATGTTTGATCTAAACTATTTGTTAAAATTTCAGTTTTGGTCCATTTTACAGCATTTGAGAGCAAATTGCTGATTGTATACCTTACCAGATTTTCATTCCAACCAATAAACAAGTTGGCTAGTTGGATGTAAGTTGGTCTAGTGTGTGGCCAGCTTTACTGATACAAAATCTAGTCCTATATATCTATAGGAAAACAGTATGTTATTTAATAATGAGAAGTCTCGTTCATAATATATTTACATTTCTAAATTTATTTCACAAGTTCAAAGAAATCTCATGTGATCTTTCATATTCATGATACAAAGTATAACTTTCTAAAACATTAAGGCATAAGCATCTTCATTTACAGACAATTAAGCTGGGTACGTACCTATACAATCATACTTGATGTGCGAAGGTATTATACTTACAATTCAACATGTAATTGACAGTCCTGATGAGCATGCAGAGTCATGTGTACACTCCTTTACAATCAACCTTCTCCTGACCTCAAAAACCATCTGCTGGTTTTTGTGACTCTGCACACATTGTACAGATATTAGGCTATGCTGCTGCCAAATCATAGGACAGAATGGTTGGAAGTGCATACACACTTCCTGATTTGCCTAACATAGGACCATGGTATCTGATAAATTTAAGGAAAAGCATAAAATCAGATCCTTCAGATGTATCTTTTTTTTGTGATGAAATATAATCATAGGCGCATATATACACTTACAATATCTGAAGAACAGGTAAAGAACTACAAACTTTACCTGGTAATTGTATGGGAATGCACCCAATTTTCGCTATTTTAATCTTTTAGATGTACAGTAATTAATTATTTTAGATTTACAGTATTGTATTACTATATATATATATATATATATATATATATATTCCATAGACAAAAAAACCAAACGGTTTCACATGTCACATTAAGGCTGCTTAGACATGATCTGAAAATTCACAAAACCTATTGATTTTCTGCCACTCAAACTTCAAAAAGCAATGAAATTACGATCATTAAGGCTGATGCCTTATTCCTAGATTGCTCATTATTTCAAACCTGATTCTATTTGGGTCACATTTTCTGAAACTTCCTATGGATCACAGACCTTTAGTATAAAGGCTGTTACTAACTGTGTCTCAGTGTCTGTACAACGTTGCTTTCAGGTCTTTTCTTGGACTCCTGCCAGATCCCCACTGTGCCTTGGATTGCTGTGGACTTTGGGCCTGATTCAGAGCCGTACGCAAGTGGCTGATCACTCGTTCGACGAACGAGCGAGAAAATGTAATTCAAGCGCTCGCTCGTAAGTTCGCTTGTAGCTAATCTTCCGCCCCAAAGTCTCCCAACCACTCCTATAGCTAACGAACGAGCAAAATTACGTCCGTCCATCTCCAAATTTGGTTGCAGGGAACGCTTGCACAAGTCCAAACCGGAAGTGGGCCTGTCAGATTTCGATTACCTGCTCGTTCATTCTGCATACATACTTTAATCGTATCATGCCAATCAATATATTAATTAAATTAATTGCTCTTCACATGTTTGCAATCCATTTTTTTTAAAATTTTCAATAAACTTTATTGTTGTCCGTGTGTGTCATTTTTCCCGCAGAATACGTATGGTTTTACCAATGGTTTACTTTATCAAAAATACATGTTGTAACCAATTATCCTATTGTTTTCCTGTGTTTAGGATATTCCTATTTTCAGATTTAAATTTCTTTATTTAAATTAGCTTACGCATGTCACTTTCATGAAGCCTATCATAACTCACATTATATTTTGGAGCCTGTAGGACACATGACTCATACAATAACCAATACAATGGTTCCTGTTAATTTACAAAGTACATTAGCCAATCAAAAGTTTTCTCTGGCCTTTATTAAAACTGTTTGTTAGTAAAAAAATCATTGCCATCATGAGAGCCTCTGCATTTACCACACAGGAGCTGTTGGTCCTCACCGAGGTCATGGACCGGAGGCTCACCAGCCAGCCTCCCCCCATCACCAACCTGGCCAAGCGATCAGCGTATGCGGAGGTTCGCCACCACCTGCGCTCCTTCGGCTCACGCCGTAATATCGGGCAATTAGAGCGCAGGTGGTCGGATCTGCGGTTCCACACCCCCCGCTTGCTGGCATGTTTTCGGCAGTGGATCGCTGCAAGTAAGTGTTATTTTTTTTATTTTAGGATTTCTTTTCGGCCCTATCTGCGTGTGCTTGTTTCCAGTATAGCCCTGTTTGGTTTTTGCGGCCCTATCTGTATGTGCATGTTTGTTTTCTGTATAGCCCTGTTTGTTTTTTTGCGGCCCTATCTGTGTGTGCATGTTTGTTTTCAGTATAGCCCTGTTTGTTGATTTTTGACATGTCTGTGTGTGCATGTTTGTTTTCAGTATAGCCCTGCTTGTTTGTTTTTTACATGTCTGTGTGTACATGTTTTCCTTTTTTTGAATGTTTGTAATTTTTTTGTGTTGTAAATTTGTGTTCCAGCCTCCCTCCAAAAAAATTAAAAAACATTTTCTATTAATCATTTAGGGGCTGAATGCAGAAGCCGGCCTCGCCGCAGACTTCGTCGCCGGGCTCGGCCCCTGATGCCGACGACCAGTCCCAGCCCATCTCCCCAACCTTCCCCCAATTCCCCCTCCACCCCTGCCCGGCCAATAGCTGAGTCCCCTCTCTCTCCCAATTTGCACCACCCCCAAAATTCCCCCTCCCCTCCACCCCCCCCTCTCTTTTCTTCCCCCTCCCCTCCACCACCCCCTCGATTTTCTGCCCCGTCAACCATTTCCGCCATCTCCCCTCCCTCAACCCGCCAGCACTGGCCCACCTCCGTGGAGGAGGAGGATGGAGGGCCTCCAAGACCATCAAGCCCAATGACCGGTATGTTTCCCTATCTTTTGTTGTAAAAATACATTTTGAATTGGATATACAATGTCTTGGATATTTTCCACTGATTCATATCACACATGTGAAAACACTCATTCTTGGGGTTTTTTGGTTTACCCTAACAAGGGTACTTCATCCTTTTTGGGTCACCTTTTTGTGTGTTAATTTATAATTTAGTATTGATACCATCTTAGCATTTGCCAGTACTTGTTTTTTTCCAAAAAACTGGATCTTGTTTGCAACTAGATTTATTTGTTTAGTTTTTTTATTAAACTTATAATGTAAGGTGTCATTTCATTAAGGATCCCTTTTTTTATACCAACAGAGGACCAGAGGCAGATGCATGGTATGCAGGAGGGCTTGGCCGCCTTGCATGGCCACGTCATTGCCATGCTAGTGGTCCTGCACCACATGGCAGCGCTCCTTCGGAGCTGATTTTTGTTTGTAATTCTGTTTTGTATTATTTTTCAAATAAAATAGCGTTGTGTGTTAACGAGTCTCATTTCTTGACTGAAAATATTACATTGTTTAACCTTCCATAAGTCCACTATTTGGTCATGTTCTTTAAAGTAAGGTAAATTAGATTGTACAAAGTGCTAGAAAGTATGTAAGCTGCCACATTAAACACCTCACCATACCAATAGGTTTGTTGAAAAACCAACAGTTTGTTGTTTTTCTTGTGGTGGGTAATGTAAATAGAAACTGAAACCTGCTTAGGCCTCTTTTTAACAAACTACTGATTCACCCTAATACCTTTGTTATTTTTTCAAAGCCACAAAGCATGTTCAAAGACTTAACAATTTCACACATTACAGGATTCGGCATTATGAAAGGTGGCATTTTTTGAGCCAGGTTACACGTGCTTGTAATGTGTAAATAAACAGTCTTTTTAATGGAAAATAAAACTTTAATACACAGCAAACACAAACAGAAAGTGAATTGTGACAAGCAATTCACACAGTGAAAACACACTACAAAAAACAACCTACACCAAACTCAAAAAAAAACAACAACACTCAAGAACTGTTGAAATAAGTAGCAGGCCAACATGAATCCACAAATGAGGCTATGAAATAATTTTTCCACAAGTTAGTTCCAATGTGGCCAAATGTAGACAATTTAGTGGATCAGGTAGTAGGCATCGTTTTTACATGGTTTGAAAAGCAAGACAAGAAAAAAAAAAGAAAAACAATATTAAAAAAGCACATTACAATCGTACATGTAGACATTGGGACAATTAAGTAAATGTTTGTCAATAATTACCTGAAAAATCTGGCCACCACATCATCACATATGACCCCCCACATACTGACCTCCGACCAACCTCGGGGGGCCAACCTCGGGTAAGGTATCCTCTGGCTGCATTGGGACACCACTCCTTATGGCGATGTTGTGAAAGATCCCACACAGGACCACAATTTTCAAAACCATAGCCGGCAAATACATGAGTTCACCACCAGAGCGGTGGAGGCATCTGAATCGGCCTTTTAAAAGGCCGATACAGTGCTCCACCACCTGCCTGTTGGCTGTAAGTGCGGAATTATACTCACTTTGTGGCCCTGGTGTGGGAGCCAAATAAGGATTGAGCAGCCAGGGCGTGCAAGGGTAGCCACTGTCTCCTGTGAAAAAACAAATACAACAATCAGGATCACTGTGTATCAAGCTTTGCATTGGTTTCAACTAAAGGGCTCCACTTACCCAGAAGCCACGCATCACCAGCTTGTAGGTTGTCTAATTTATGCCAAATCCCTGATTGCCGGATGACGAATGAGTCATGTGCACTCCCGGGTAATTTTGCATTCAGGGACAGGATTTGGAGGGAGGCATCACATACCACCATTACATTCAGTGAGTGACAGTGCATGCAGTTCCTAAATGCCTCCAGCCGTGCTGGAGGCTGAAGTGGTATGTGAGTACTATCCACAACCCCTATGATGTGTGGGAAGCCAGCTATTTGGTAAAAATTGGCCTTCGCCACACTAAGGGAACCCATATCCAATGGCATTTTAATAAAATGATGGAGGTGCTTGAAAAGGGCATCCATCACTGCCCTCAGGATCCTTGAAAAGGAGGATTGGGAGATTCCGGCCACTATTCCCACCGTGGTTTGAAAGGATCCTGAGGCACAGAAATGTAACACCGCCATTAATTGCGTAAGTGGTGGTATTGCTGTAGGACTGTCAATTTGCCGCTCCAGATCACTCTCTATTAATGAAAGAATGTCTATGATGATTTGTGGAGGAAGACGGTATCGTCTTAAAACCTCATTATCGGGCATTCCAAAAAGGGTGACACGTGTTCTATATATCTTGGGCCTTGCACGCCTACGATGCCTACGCTTGGGACGAGGTTGAGGTTGGTCGGGTTCCGGAAGCATGTCCAAAATACGATGACCAACATCAACCTGAAATGGTAAGCCAGGTAGTTAATGTTTGTTGAAAATGATCTTTCAAAAAAATACTTATCTTTGCCGCAAAATCCAAAGATGCTTACATGCCGGGGTATTGTCATGAGTGCAACAACCTACAGTTGAAAATTAGAAATTCGTTTTAGAATTTTAGGGGGCCAGATTTGAATTTTCAAAATTTGGCAAAATGCGTCCAAAGATAGGGTGGAGCACACATTATTTGGAAAATGCACTCTACATTGAGTGGACAAACAAGAATACCCAAATTTATAATATAAAAATCATTATTGCGCTAAATATTTCGCATTTTTACATGGGGAATAAGGAAACATTAGTGCGCTAAATAGTTCGCATTTTTACATGGGGAATAAGGAAACATTAGTGCGCTAAATAGTTCGCATTTTTACATGGGGAATAAGGAAACATTAGTGCGCTAAATAGTTCGTATTTTTAAGGGATAAACAAAGGAAATATAATTGACTAAACATTACGCTATATTTAGTGTTAATACATGATTGTTAAACTTAGAAATAAAACAGTAATGTACAAAATATAAATGCGAAAACCAACACATCAAAATTGGAAAATCAGGAAAAAAGATAAACTTACAGAAATTTGACTAAGAAGTCACAGTCCTAAAACTTCAATGCCCAGCCAAAATAACTGTAAAAAAGGAAAAATAAAATTAAAAAATAAGGGATCGACAAACCAAATGTTCTTATTTTTTTAAGGAGTTGTAAAAAATACTTACTCCAAAAATAACCGACAAAGAAAAAAACCGCAATAAATAAAAGCGAATGGAAAATAAGGAAAAAACAACAACAACCAACTCCTACTCCAAAAACCCGCATCAATCGACTAATCCCGCCAACAATCCACTACTACACATGAAACCTCCAACAATCATCACCCGCCACCTCGACTCGAGTCGCCCAAAGCCATAAATAGTCTTTATTTTCCCGCTCAAATTAAGGACGGATCATAGGAGCGCACAATCAATGATGCGGACGAATAATACGGACGCATGTATAAATACGTCACGGAAAAATCAAAATGGTCTGCTGTAGTTCAAGATGGTGTTCTCAAAATGGCTACAGAGCAGCAAAACAATGGCCAAGAGGCGCCCGGTAAGTATTTGACTCTTTTGGCTTAAATGATTATTTTGAACCAGAATTTAGAGAAAAGTGAACATCTAAATTTAAACAATGTTTTGGCAAAAAGGTGTTGAGGATGCCATGGAAGAGGCTGCTGGACCGAGTAGGCCCACAAAAGAATCCAAAAAAAAGGCAGCCGCAATTCACAAGAAAGGATATGGAGGTTTTGGTCCAAATGTGTGTTGACATCCTGCCACAGGCAGATCGGAATATGTGTGCAAGCCAGAAGTGGAAAATGTGGGAGGAGATAGCCAGTGCTGTCAATAGGGTGTGTGAGTTTGAACGTCTACCCCGGGATGTTAAACGCCGGTACGTAAAAACTACATTTTAAAAAAAAGTTGTTACAGGGCCAAACACTGCAGGAATAATGTAAACTTTTTCACCCACAGATGGACCGATTATAAATATCGGCTGAAACAAAAACTGGCAGAGAGGGCTAGGCATGCAAGGGGGACAGGTGGGGGTCCCACCCCTGTGTCATTGGAGCTGAATGACTTGGAAGAGCTGGCACAGGGGTGTGTGCAGTATGAGGAGGTGTTTGGCGTGTCCAACATGGATACGGACATGCCAGACTTTGCAGCTCCTCATGTTGTCCCAGGTAAATGTTGTTATGTTACCAACTCAGAAATGTGTTTGTGACAATATGTAGATTCTAATGTTACTCTTTTCTCATTTTTCGCACAGAGACACAGGTGGATGAGACTGCTCTAGAGTGGAGCCTTGGCCGCAGAATTTCTGCTGGCTCTGCAGGGGAGGAAGCAGTAGATCTGGCTGGGGACCCTGCAGAAGCCAGTCCAGGGAAATCCCCCTCGCAGGCAGTGGCCCTCCTCACGGATCTCAATTTTAAATCGGATCACCACACGGAGATTCTGCTGAGGATGCTGCAGCCAACATGACCATTGGTCAGGCCCTGGCAGAAAATACCAGGGCCAACATCCGAATTGCCAATGCCCAGGAGCAGCTCATTCGCCAGCACATGGTGGACCTGCCCTACCTTCCTGCTGGAACATCAGGATCCTCCACCTCTGGCACAACAACAGCCATCCCTCCAAATGTGCCTAGCCCTCTGCCTACTCCAGAGGCCCCAACATCTGCCTCTGGAGATGCCAGCCAAAGGACATCCCGGAACCGGACAGGCTCCCACCCTACCCCAGCCAAACGGGCAAAAAGCGATGACAGCACTGGCTAATTTTCCCACAATCCTTCTGTGCTTGCCTCATATTCCTTAAGGGCCAAAACTTCCCTCTCCTTTCTTGTGAATTGTTTTTAATGTGTGTTATTTTATTTTTACAAAATGCCACTAATTTTGTGTTTTCAATTTTTTGCACAATTATTGACGTAAGCCAGAACTGCAAACTGGCAAATGCACATGAAAATATAAAAAAGTGTGTAAAAAATAAAAACAATTCAAAATCTGCTCCATTGTTATGAGACATTATTCTCAATATGGTTTTTAGGTAATCCAGGCACCAAAAAAGAAAAAAAAAATTACAAAGGGTTAACCATTTAGGAGTTTAAAGGAACACTTTGCCCAAACAAAATGGATAAGAAATTTCCGGGACCATTAAAAATGTTGCTAAAACACAAACATGATGACAATATTGTTGCAATAACACGAAACCAAAAAAAATGAATAAATAAAAATCAAAAATGAAAAATTGGTACGCTAATTGATTGTCTAAGCCAGAAATTAGCAGCTGAGTACTTCACCTGCGTACGGTTTTGTGCTACTAAAAAAAAACTAGTTGCTAGACACATTACAAGCTTGTTTTCAATTCTAAGTTGATTGCTTTTCTGGCATGAAATGATAAATCGAAGCAACATCGAAGAGGCATGGGAAGGAGGACGAGACCATCAACATTGTGGTAGAGTATACCAGACCACAAGCTGTGCAAGAAGTTTGAACGAAAAGTGGATCAGACAGTGACGTATGACTTGTTCCGATCACATTTGCCGTTTGCATGAGATAATTTAGGGATGCCCACAAAATGCCTCGCCACGCCTGCGTTTTCGCATCTCCACCACCGTCACCGCCCAAAGACAGCCTGTTCTGTCAATCACATTTGACATGTCACTTCCTGTTCGCTATTCGACGAACGACTTAAAAAAAGATTGCAATCAGCCGTACGCACATGCGCAGTGTAACACCGGCGCATGCGTGGTTTCACAACATCGGAACGCTACGAGCGTACTGCTGCTTACGAGCGGCTCTGAATGAGGGCCTTTGTTATACTCCAGATGAACTTCTGATGCCAGTTATCCGCAGCACTACAGAGCCCAGCATTCCTATTGTGTAAGTATTGCTTTTTGCTCCATCATTGTGCTTTCATCATTTTGCTGCACTTTACCAGTTGTCTTTTCGTTCCTGTGGATATTGAACTCATCCTTGTTACAGTTATCAACTGCACCATTACAGTGTCATCTCAGCATCACGGGGCTCAACCCGCTCCGTACTCTAGCCACACCACAGGGCTCATCCCTGCTACAATCTTCTCTGCATCAAGAGCCCAACCCTGCTCTTTTACTCTGGGCCTGATTCAGACCCACTCGCTAGCGCTATGTGCTTGCAAGCAGGTCAATGGTGGCCCAGTGTGCATACTCACAATGGAGCCGGCATGCGCGAGACCCAGATAACGACGGGCAAACCGTCACTCCATGTCTCGTACCAAAGGGGGCATGCTGTCGATGTTGAGTGACAGCATGCCCCCTTTGGTGGGTGGGCTGGGGGAGTGGCTGCCCAAATGGAGGCATTCCCATGTGAATGCCTCCGTTAGGGGGCAGCCCCACTGACATCACGAGTGAAGTCAGTGGGAGAGCTTTAGGCTCTGTGTGAGCCGAAATCTCTCTGGGGCTTGCGGCAATGAGTCACTACCACAAGGGGCCTGATGTTCGTGATGGTCTTGACAATCGCGACCATCTTCCTGGCCGCTCGCTGAAGCTGTGGGTGGTCACCCACAGCTATGCGAGCAGCCAGGAGGCCGCTCTAAAAAACAAGAAGGCCGGCCCTGATTCAGAGCGAGCGCTCTGTCACAGTGTCTGGCTCTGAATCAGGCCCTCTAGCCACACCACAGGGCTCAACCCTGCTACAATATTCTCTGCATCACGGGGCTCAACCCCGCTCGGTACTCTAGCCACACCGCATGGCTCAACCCTGCTACAATCTTCTCTACATTACGGGGCTCAACCCTGCTCCGAACAATAGTCACACTACAGGGTTCAACTCTGAAACAATCTTCTCCGTATCACGTTGCTCAACACCACTACAATCTTCTCCGCGTCACAGGGCTCAACCCAGCTAAAATCTTCTCTGCATCATGGGGCTCAACCCCGCTACAATCCTCTCTGCATCACGGAGCTCAATCTCACTCTGAACTCTAGCTATGCTGCAGGGCTCAACCCTGTCCTGGAATCTCATCGTCTTACAATGCTTAACCCTGCTCCAACTTCACTACTCCACAAGACTCTCACTGCACCGCAGGGCATGGTCCTGTCCCGGAACAATACTATTCTGCAGGGTCTGCTCTGCTCCAGATTTCCATTACTACAGGGTTCTACCCTGGCAAAGGTCCTTAATGTCATCCTGAGGTGTTAGCCTCATTCTGGACTCGGGGTTCCCTACCACGTTAGTGCTTATATGCTAAAGACTGCTTATATATATTTGGGGATTCTTTCCTATACATATTACTGCATATATGAACCTCTGTGCTGTTTGAGACTTTATTTGAGATCTTGCTGTTTATAATTCTTATGTGAATAAATTCTATTTTACTTTCATCCTGTGCTACTGAGTTTCATGGATAGGTCATTCCTAAGACCACCCCAGTTGATTGTGCCTAGTAGGCCTGCCTCCCTCCAGGAGTCTCAAGTATTGGCAGCTGTGACAATGTGGCTCCCACATCCCACTCAGTGCCCACAATCTTCCCATTTGATCACCAAAACAATCTCACTGGCTTCCAACATCCTTCTCACTGCATACATTTATCTCATTAAGAATACACGTTCAGCTCCCTTATGTTTAAAAATATCATACTCTGTCCAAGCATGTACACTTTCTTCCCCTATATGCCTTCATGCTGCTATATATTCCCCAATCCCTACTGCTGTGTGGTTTCCCAACTGTGATAGTCTGTGTTCCCTCATCCGCACCAATGTTTTTTCCCAGCCGCACCGCCCTGCATCCGTGCCTTCTCTACAGCCATGATGCTGTCTTTCTCTCATCTGTGGCACTCTTTCTTCCTCCACATGCACTACTCTGGTCCCCCAACCATGAAACTCTGTCTCCCCTCACCACCTGCACCACTCTGTCTTCCTCCCCATCTACACCAATCTGTCTTTCCCAATCCCTACTGCTGTGTGGTCTCTGAACTATGGTAGTCTGTGTTCCCTTTTCTGCACCAATCTGTCTTTCTCCATCTGCACCGCCCTGCCTTCCCCTAAGCCATGCCAGTGTCTTCTTTTCCTCTGTGGCATTCTTTCTTCCTCCATCTGCACCACTCTGTCCTCCCAACTATGCAACTCTGTCTCCTTCTCCCACCCGCACTACTCTGTCTTCCTACCCATCCACACTAATCTGTCTTCCCCAATCCCTACTGTTTTGTGTTCTCCTATTTGTGCTAGTCTGTATTCCCTTATCCACACCAATCTGTCTTTACCCATCTGCACTGCTCTGTCTTCCCATGTCCATGCCACTCTCTTCCCCCATCCACGTTGCTGTCCACCCAAACCGTGCCACTCTGGTTCCCCCCCATCCGCACCACTGTTTTCCACCCATCTGCATTTTGTTGGCTGCCCCCTCTGTACTGCTTAACCTTCCCTCCTCTACACACCTTTGTGTCTCACCTAACCACACTGCTGTGTCTCCTCCCCTCATCCACATGACTTTTATCCAATCAGCACAGCTCTATTTTCTGCTTTGACCTCAGTTGCATAGACTGCATGTGTGTATTACAATGAGCACACAATTCTGTGACTTAGCAGCTCCACAATTCTGTGAGTGACAACAATCTCATTCTGTGAGACTGCTGAATCTGCAGTTAACAACAGGGTGTGATGACATACCATAGATGTATTGTGCAAGGAACTCATCCATTAAGGCGTCAGTCTTAATGATTGTAACTGCATTGCTTTTTGAAGTTTAAAAGGCAGAAAATCAATAAGTTTTGTGAATTTTCAGATCAAGTCTAAGCAGCCTACTGGGACATGTGAAACTGTAAGGTTTTTTGTCTATGGAATTTCATAGCTTTTTTAAAATGTATTAACTATCAGGGTTTGGATGAGCAAACCGGGCTACCTGCAGGGGAGAAGGGCAACAAAATGGTACACTTATGCAGGTGGAAGAGGGGACAGCACACAGGAGGTTGGTTTGGGAGGTGCAGAGTGTGAGATGGCTGTAGGCATGTGGGGTAGTGGCAGCAGCGGTGCAGTGCAAAGGGGGCATCAGTGGGTGACAGAGGACTCACTGGTAGTGTGTATGCACCTGATAAAATCAAATCAATAAGTCACAGATGCACGAATGCAGCAGTGAGATCCATATACGCATCTGTTAAAATTGAATGTGTAAAAAAAAAAAAAAAGCATAGCCCCACCCCCTAGAAAACAACCAGCACTTGGCTTTGGAACCCCAGTACTGGTTGTGCTACATACAGGGGACAAATGATGTAGGAGTCCCCCATATTTAGTGCAACCAGAACTGGGCTCTGAGTCAGTCCTGGTTTTGGAAATACAGGGGGGGAAATGCATAGGGCCCCCAGTAATTTTCAGAACCAGCACTGAACCATTTCTAGCAGGGGGGTGATGCCACAGCCAGGGGAGCCCTTTCACCGGGCCCCCCAGCTGAAGCATCACCCCTGACTGCTAGTCAGGTCAGGGATCCCAGGGGAGTTGGTGTCTCCCAGGGCTATCCCCAGCAACCTTGGGTGGTGGCTGCTGGGTTGATTTATGTTGTGTATGAATATAGAAATATTGTCTTTTGCAGTAGTACTACAGGTCCCAGCAGGCATCCCTCGCATACCGGCACTTGGTGAACCACAATTACCAGCAGGTGGGGCACTAAGGGCATTCTGGCACATATAGTACCCCCGCAAAATAAATATTAAAATAAAACAGACAGACACCATTTTCTAAAATATTTTTTTTAGCAGGACCTTCACCTGGGGGGTGGCAGCCTTAAGGTCTTTTTCATGGCTGCCGTTCCCCCAGGACTTCTATGGCATCTTCTTCTAGAGGGTGATGTCCTTTAAGCTTTTTTTTGGCCATCGACCATCCAGGGCTTCAACGGCATCTTCTATCTTCTGTCTTCGGCAGCTCTTCACTGCTGTCTCCCCACTGCTGACTGAGTGCATGGAAACTCGTTCTGGCAGTATTTAAGCCAGCCATGGAGGCAGGGTGATGACATCACGAGCCGTGATTGGGTCCCGGCAGCCATATTTGAATTTCAAAAATGGCACTGAGGCGCCATTTTTGAAAAGGGCACACTCGGTTCTCACCATTGAAGTCAATGGGTAGAACAGCTCTTTGGCTGAGAGGTGGAATGCTCGCTTCTCTCAGCCAATGAGCGCTCCGCACTGGGATTTCTGTGCTGAAATCCCGGGCAGAGCTGTCATTCGGGTAGTAGTGTTCTTAGAGAACACTACTAATGTGCGAGGGTCCGGGTATCTTGTTTTTTTTGCCAACACCCTGGATTGTGTGAAGAGGACCTGATCCATGCATGGGAGGAGGTGAGTATGGACTTTTTATTACAGATACTCACTATTGGATTATCTACTGGAGAAGTGGACAGAATGGCTTCAGGGATACTAGGTGAGTTTGTGACATAGTGTATGCATGTGTAAGTACATGTGTGTGTGCATGTATGTTTTAATAAAATTATACTTTTCTATGGTGCGTGTTGTGTGTTTTTTTAATATTGCTTTGGCTGTGGAACTAAAAGTACCAGCAAGCCTGTAATGCCCCGCATACTGAAACTTGTGGTTCTCCAAGTACCAGCATGTGGGGGAGGCTTTCTGGGAACTGTAGTTCCACAACAAAAGCCAATTTTTATATTTTCATATGCACCACACTTTACATAATCAACCTGGTACCTACCACCCAGGGGTGCTGAAGATAGCCTGGGGCTATCATCCTGAGATGCCCTGAGGAGGGGGACCCTTTTATTGGGGTTCCCCACCTCCCCAGGGATCCCCAGCCTCAGCTGACTAGCGGTCAGGGGTGATGATGTGGCTGGGGGTCCGGTGAAAGGGCTCCCGTGGCTGTAGCATCACCCCCCACCAGAAGGAGTCCAGTGCTGTTTCTGGTAAAAAAGGAGAGCCCTATGCATTTTTCCCCCTGTATTACCAGGACCAGCTCAGAGACCTGTGCTAAATACGGAGACCCATACGTCATTTGTCCCCCGTATTTTGGCAACCGGGAGACGTACTGGAAAGCCTGGTGTTGGTTGTGCTTAATACGGGGGACTCCTACATCATTTGTATTTAGCACAACCAGTATGGTGGCTCCAAAGCCCGGTGCTGGTTGTTTTCTGAGAGGCAGGGCCACACCATTTTTTTTAATTATACACAGAAGCAGGTATCATGGATCTACCAGATCCAAGCCTGCATTCTGTGTGCTGCTACCTCCCCCGGGTCTTAGCACCTGCCCCACTGCCATGCACACTGCTGCCTGCACCGCCTCCGCTAAAGCCTGCTACTGTCCCCAGGTTCTGGCCACAGCTAATGCCCGCTACCCCTGCTACCCCCGTGCCTTTTCTGCTGGCTCCTGCTGCAGTTAATGCCAGCTTCTTTCCCCTGAGACCACCACCACTAAAGTCCGCAAATGACGGCCATCTTTGTGCACCCAAGTGAAGCCATAGTTATTACACCTGCTGGAGGCTCCTACTGTGGCTGCGCAACAAGTTGAAATGTCCTTCTCTACAATGGTGTATTCTTGAGGTAATAGTTTAAAAACTGTAACTTCTAATTTACTTAAACCCCAAAAGCACATACCCTGGCACAATAGCTACCTAATAAAACAAACTCCAAGTCTAAATTCCACCTCTACCATGAGATTTGTCTTCCCCAAAAACCCCCATAGACTACAGCAGAAAAGTGGTCCTAATTAAGTATGTCAGAAAAAAGTGACAGTTGAAGCTTTAGATTACTCCCAAATCCTAATTTTTTATGTTTATACCCTGAAAATTGGCATGCAGCACCCAGTCACAGTTCTACTTGGCCATACAAAATTTCAGATCCATAACTCTAATAGATTTTGAGGTGTAGCCCCTTAAACATCATGGTCCCCCGTCCGGAATTCTCCATGGAGAAATCAGTTTTTTTAGATGCAGCCTAAATATAATGGCACAACTATGCCCTTATCATTTTTTTTTCAATACATATAGCAATATATCTATTATTCACCTATGTAGATTGCAGATTATACATATTATAATGGTGTGATATATATCTCATTATCATGATTTGTCATATTTATTCTCTATAATCAAGTTGTAAAGTTTTTATTACTGTTTAATCATTACTAATACAATGGGTGGCAACTTTGAGCCCTGTGGGAAAACCTATCAAAGTGTCCTAGTGTATGCAACCATCACTTCCAGGAGGTGTCATGTCTGGTACTCAAGGGCATAAACATAGTAGGTGCATGAAGTGCCAATGCTCTGGGTACCAGAGGCTTTGGGGTCCCTACTTCAGGGCTTGCCCCCTCTCCATCTAATTCACATTAGCATTAGTGTCAAATAGAGCAGTATAACAAGCAACACTGTCATGAATACAGAAAGGCACAGCCTACAAACTAGGGGTGAGCGGGTTCGGATTTCTGAAATCCGAACCCCCCGAGCCCCCCCCCGATCCGAGTCATATCCGAGTCAGGCTCGACTTTTCCCGCCTGACTCTGATCCGAAATCGAGGCAAAACATCATCATTCCGCCTTCCGTGTCTTGCGGGTTTTGGATTCTAAATAAGGTACCCGTGTCGGTGCCATTTTCTCACTCGGCTGTGGACAGTGAAGAGGGAGGGTGGGAGTTAGGGCTGGCTGGGCTGTGTAGTGTAGCGTTGTGCTGTGCTGTGCTGCTGTTGTCCATAGGGGCTGTGTCCACTCCTCCAAAGTCCATAGGGGCTGGCTGTGTTGTGCTGTGCTGCTGTTGTCCATAGGGGCTGTGTCCACTCCTCCAAAGTCCATAGGGGCTGGCTGTGTTGTGCTGTGCAGTCAGTTGTCCATAGGGGCTGTGTCCACTCCAAAGTCCTGTGCAGTGTCCCAGTCCTAAAGGGGTGCTGTAGTGTTGTCCAGGGGGTGCTCTGTCCATCAGGGGTGCTCCCCCCAAGTGAAAAAAAATAAATATTTTTTCTGTGTTTGTGAATTGTGTGCGCAGTAGCCGCACGTGCATCAACAAAGTATTGCCAAGCATGCGCCTGTGTCATAAGTAAAGGGCCGGCTGGCTTGACCGTTAAAGTGTGCTGTAACCCCCAAAGTGCACTCCAAACAAAATAAAAAAATATTTTCTGTGTTTGTGAATTGTGTGCACTGTGGCTGCACGTGCATCAACAAAGGAGCAGCGCCAAGCGTGCGTCTGTCTGTAAAAGGGTGCTGTAACCCCCAAAGTGCACTCCAACAAAAATAAAACATTTTCTTCTTTTTGTGAATTGTCTGCACTGTACGTGCATCCTCAAAGCAGCAGCGCCAAGCGTGCATCTGTCTGTTAAAAGGTGGTGTAACCTCCAAAGTGCGCTCCACAAAGAATAAAAAAAATTTCTTTTTTTCTGTCTTTGTGAATTGTGTTGGCTGTAGCTGCATGTGCATCAACAAAGGAGCAGCACCAAGCGTGCGGCTGTGTCCCATAGTAAAGAGCCGGCTGGCTCATTTCTTAAAGGGTGGTGTAACCCACAAAGTGCACTAGTCTCCAACAAAAAGGAGGAAGTTGGCGAGAAGCATTCTGATGGTGATGTGGTTTGTTTAAATCAGGCTCTGGGGGAGACAGTTGTTGTCCGTGGGATGAAAAAGCCCATCACAGTCATGCCTGGACAGAAGACCAAACATTCCATCACTTTGGTCTGGCAATATTTCTATCCAAATCCGGACAACAACTGTCTTGCCATATGTACCATATGTAAAGGTGAAATAAGTAGGGGTAGGGACGTTAACCACCTAGGAACATTCTCCATTATACGGCACCTGCAGCAAGTTCATAAAAAGTTACTGTCAAGTTCATAAACTTTGGCTAAGACCGTAAGCAGTCCAGGGACACCTAAATCCCGTTGTCCTGTTGTATCCAAGCGCCTGTAAACTACACCATCAACTCCCTCCTCGTCAATTTCTTCCTTAGTCAGGATCGGAAGTAGTTCTACAGGCCATGTCACTGGCATGACTGACTCTCCTATCCAGGATTCCTCCGGAGGATCCTGCATTGCTACGCCTCCTGCTGCCACTGCTGCTGTTGCTGCTGCTGGGAGTCATTCATCATCCCAGAGAGGAAGTAGGAACACCACTACTTTTACTAAACAATTGACCCTCCAACAGTCCTTAGCGAGGAAGATGAAGTATGCCAGCAGTCATCCTGAAGCAAAAACATATAACTGAGGCTTTGACTGCTATGTTGGTGTTAGACGTGCATCCAGTATCTGCCATTAGTGCAGTGGGATTTAGACAATTGATGGAGGTAGTGTGTCCCCGGTTCCAAATCCCATCTAGATTCCACTTCACTAGGCAGGCAATATCGAGACTGTACAGAAACATCAGAAAAAGTGTCCTCAGTGTCCTGAAAAATGCAGTTGTACCCAATGTCCACTTAACCACAGACATGTGGACAAGTGGAACAGGGCAGACTAAGGACTATATGACTGTGACAGCCCACTGGGTTGATGTATCACCTTATGCAGCAACAACAGCAGCTTCAGCAGTAGCAGCAGCACAGAAATGCCAGCTCATTCCAAGGCAGGCTACGCTGTGTAATACCAGTTTCAGTAAGAGGCACACCACCGAAAACCTCTTAGAGAAACTGAGGGAAATCATTGCCCAGTGGCTTACCCACTTAGACTCTCCTGGGGATTTGTGATATCTGACAACGCCACCAATATTGTGTGGGTATTACATCTGGGCAAAATCCAGCATGTCCCATGTTTTGCTCACACAATAAATTTGGTGGTGCAGAATTTTCTGAAACACAACAAGGATGTGCAGGAGACACTTTGGGTGGCCAAAAAAAATTTCTGCCAACTTTCGCCATTCAGCGACTGCGGGCCGAAGACTGGAGCGCCAGCAAACACTCTTGAACCTGCCCCGCAATCACCTGAAGCAAGAGGTTGTGACGTGGTGGAACTCAACCCGCTATATGCTTCAGAGGATGGAGGAGCAGCAAGATGCCATTCAAGCCTATACATCCACCTATGACATAGGCAAAGGAGGGGGTATGCACCTGACTAAAGCATAGTGGAGAATGATTTCCGTGTTGTGCAAGGTTCTCCAGCCCTTCGAACTTGCCACACGTGAAGTCAGTTCAGACTCTGCCAGCTTGAGTCAGGTCATTCCCCTCATCAGGCTTTTGCAGAAGCAGCTGGAGAAAGTGAAGGAGGAGTTAAGATGGAGCAATTCCGCTCGGCATGTGGGACTTGTGGATGAAGCCCTTCATTCGCTTTGCCAGGATTCCATGGTAGTCAATCTGTTGAAATCAGACCACTACATTTTGGCCACCATGCTCGATCCTAGGTTTAAAGCCTATGTGGTGTCTCTCTTTCCGGCCAACACAAGCCTGCAGAGGTGCAAAGTTCTGCTGGTGAAAACACTACCAGCTGAAGCGGAACGTGACACGTCAACAGCTCCCTCTTCATTTTCTCCTGCAACTGGGACTGCCAGGAAAAAACTTAGGTATCCTAAGCAACCCGCTGGCGGTGATGCAGGGCGGGCAGGACCAAGTTTGGATATCTGGTCCAGACTGAAGGACCTGGCAACAATTTCTGACATGTCTACTGTCACTGCATATGATACTGTCACCATTGACAGAATGGTGGAGGATTACATTGTGACAGCATCCAAGTAGGCATGTCAGAAAGTCTGTACCTGTACTGGCAGGAAAAAGAGGCAATTTGGAGGCCCCTGTACAAACTGGCTCTATTTTACCTGAGTTGACCCCCCTCCAGTGTGTACTCCGAAAGAGTGTTTAGTGCAGCTGGGAACCTTGTCAGCAAAAGGCATAGGAGGTTGCTTCCACAAAATGTGGAGAAGATGATGTTCATAAAAATGAATTATCAACTCTTCCAAGGAGACCAGTCTCCAGAACATACAGAGGGACCTGTGGTGGTGGATTCCAGCGGGGACGAGTTAATAGTCTGTGAGGATGAGGATGTACACAACACTGAAGAGGGTGAGGAATCGGTGGATGAGGAGGATGAGGACGACATGTTGCCTCCGTAAAGCCAGTTTGTGCAGGCACAGATTAATTGCCAGCTTGTTTTGTGGGGGCCCAAACGAACCAATCTTTTCAGCCACAGTCGTGTGGCAGACCCTGGCGCTTAAATGATTTTTTTGTTAAAGTGTGCATGTCCTGTTTATACAATATAAGGGTGGGTGGGAGGTCCCAAGGACAATTCCATCTTGTACCTCTTTTTCTTCTTTGCATTATGTACTGTTTGGGGCCTAGTTTTTCAAACTGCCATCCTGTCTGCCACTGCAGTGCCACTCCTAGATGGGCCACGTGTTTGCTCCACCCACTCGTGTTGCTTAGCATAGTCATCCAGCTACCTCGGTGCAACCTTTTGGACATAAAAACACTATTGTGAGGTGTGAGGTGTTCAGAATAGACTGGAAATGAGTGGAAATTCAGGTTATTGATGTTAATTATAGCATGGTAGCAGAAAAACCCACAAATTCTGTGATTTTAGCTGTTTTTATGCTTTTTAAAAAAAAAATGCAGATCCAAAACACAAAACCAAGAACCCAAAACACGGAAGGGTGGTTTTGGCAAAACCAATCCAGATCCAAATCACGAAGAAAGATCCAGATCCAAAAACCAAAACACGAAAAGTAGCCGGTGCACATCCCTACTACAAACTATTCACCACTATACTAGTGTATTTAATACAGTGTATTGAATACACCAGATTGGCACAAGTAATGTGTAGGCTATGCCTTTTAACCAGCTCATCTCCTTACAGTGAATTACATGTTGCAGATTCAGCATTCAGAACTCAAGAGGAAAATAAAAGCAGCCATGATTAAGAAGTGCTGTCAGCAGGAGCATGCCAAATTGATCTGAGGGCACTATTTGGCATAACGTGAACTTGGTGCACTTTGTAACATAATTTGAACTATGCGCCCTGTGTGTCATAATGTGACTTAAGACAGGGTGTGGCATAATGTGAAATTGGATGCTGTGTATCAAAATGCGAACTGTGGGCACTGTGTGCATAATATAAACTAAGGCAATATATTCAATAATGAAAAATAGATGTTATATAGAATATAACAAATGACATGCCAACATCCACAATATCATCACTGACATATTATTTATGTTTTCAGTTTAACCCTAACTCTATTTATAGCATAACCCTAACCCTATTTGTAGCATGGTATACAATCAGGAAGCCGGCTGCCTTAATACTGGCAGCCGGCTTCCCGACTGTCATATTCCAGCGAAATGCCAGGCATCTAGATGTAGATGCCTGACATTTCCCTGATGCCAGGAGTCAGGCACCTGGCATCGAAGGGATGCCGGGTGCTGTGAATGGACAGCCGCGGGGGGGAGGGTTAGGTTTAGGGCACCCGGGGGGGACTTAGGGTTAGCCCCCCTGGGAGGGTTATGGTTAGGCAAGGGGGAGGGAGGGTTAGGGTTAGGCACCCCTGTGGGGACAGGGTTAGGCACCCCCCTGGGGGACTTAGGTTTAGGCAGCGGGAAAGGGGGGGTTAGGGTTAGGCACTTGGGGGGAGGTTAGGGTTAGGCACCCCTAAGGAGGGTTAGTGTGTTAGGTTAGTTAGTACTTACCTATCCATGATCGGGATTTCCAGTGCTGTCGGGCTTCCGCTGCCGGGATCTTTGCATTTGTTGGGCTGTCACTGCTGGGAATCGATACCGATTCCTGTTGCATAACCCTATTCCTAAATGTAATTCTGTGTGTCAACATTGTAACTTATGACATTCACAATATCAACAGTTTGAACATATCAATATTGACATTGTGGATGTTGACATGGTATTTGTCAACATTCTAAACATGTTGACATTTTTGATCTCGACATTCAGAACATGTCTGGTGTTGGCATTTTGATTGTCGACATTCTGAATGTTGACATTTTGACTGGAACACTCCTCTTCATTCTAACTGGAAATACTACAAACATTAATGCATGCACACACCATAACTAATACTAATTGAGTATCCTAATCAGGGGTGTTGGAACAAAAATTTTCATGGGGGGGAAAAGGCCAAGGACTACTATAGGGCCTGTAGCCCCTTTTTCTTGTATTTGGTATCTTGTTTTACAACAGTTGTAACAGTGACTGTAGATATACAAAGACTCCCAATCGTATCTTAATTTTTGTCAGTGTTTCTGGGGTTGGCCAACCCCAGTTTAATTGTTTATTTTCTTTTTTATACATTATTAAATTAATATTATTAATATTGTCTATGAATTAGTACAATAGCTGTGAGAAAGATAGATACATTCAATTATTCATCTTAAAAATTTAATTTTTTCATAGTCATAAACCTACTTTTTACTCATATTTCATTGACAGCCTAATCTCATTTGACTGGGAGTATTTTTAAATCTGTAGTCACTGCCTCACTGGTTATGGTATGTGTTATAATATCTGGTATGTGCTACAATCTGGCGACAATGAGATTACTGCTAATGTTTTAAACGTCCACAGGCCACAATCATTTGCTCTCTCTGTTGTCCTACAACTTACAGTACTAGAACAGTCAATGGGAAGAGCAGCTTCCCGGTCTTAGAGTATGTGTCTGCTTATGATTACTGCAAATTGTGATAGCAAAATGAGTGGGAATTCTAAGTAAGAAAAAAAGCATTTGCAAGAAGAAAATGTACACAGAACAAACATGAAGGTAAATAGAAATGATAACAGTTGGCGATTTCAAATAAAGCTTTTATCGCTTATTCCCCCTATTCATTTCATTCATCCCCATTCGCTTTTGTATAGAAGTTCATAGGGGGGAAACACAGTCTTTGCCCACACAGCAAAAATTATGGAGGGGGCAACTGCCCACTCTGCCCCCCTGTTTCCTACGCCCTAATCCTAATATAGACATCTGTCTGCAGGACACCACCAACAGTTATTCCCTAATATTAAAAACGATTAGGAAACAAATTACTGTGTTCAGAGACCTCTTGCATTGCAGAAACTTCAGCCCACCTGCAATCAATCAGTCCTCCTATAGTTACACAGATGGGCCACTAAATCAGCAAGTAAAGAGACCCATGTACAGTGTAATTTATTTACTATCTAAACAGACTTATCCGTTTAGAAAAGAGGAACATCACTTCCACAACTATGTTTGGAATTATAGATCTGATATTCATGTTTTCACTTTTAGGTATCAGAGCTCATACTCATTTACCCATTACCTTTACCAACAAGAATTTGTGGTTTTTGAAAACAGCTTCTAATGCCAGATAATAATACCACAAACTTTATTGATAACTGTTTAACTTAACTGCATTATAATTTATCTGCTTCATTTTAAATAATTTCATTTTAACACTTGATCTGCAGAGCAACTGTTTTGACTTTGAACACCAAATGTGCCAGCCTGCATCTGTTTTCAAATATGCAAACACACCCTTAATGGTGTTATTTTCTTTTAATCCTTTTACTTCAGAATTTTTGATGCACTTCTCTTTCTCTTTATCTTCCCATATGATTGTTAATATTTTAAGCTTTTTATCATGTAATTTTGTTACATCATGTATCTATTATGTGACCTTAATAACACCAAAAATATAGATATAGGTATTTTAGATTTGAATTTATATTTAACTAGTCTTTATCAATGCCATATTTGTAATAGCAAATTAATTGTACTACTCCTATTATTTTTGCTCATCCATATAGATATATGAATAAAGTATTCTTTTATTTTTATAGCATGTCTAAAAATTCTATACTGTATATTGATTATTAAATTATATTATATTTGCTATATAGAGTTAATAAAGGCTTTTCCCGGAGAGGAGAATTGAAAAGTTGGCAAGTAGAGTTTAGTTATATACCTTGAAAATGGCTTGTGTTTTACATTGATTAAGTATTAACATTCACATACTGTATGTGTCCTTTAACTTCGTTATAAAATGTCAGAATTTTAATTATATGATGTGCATTTTACATGTCTTTGCATTTGGTAATAAAAAATATAAATGAACATGTTTAATAAAACAATGATGAAACACATATATGCAAGTGTAATCCAAACTGTAAATACCACTTACCGGTAAAAAAAAAAGAAAAAAATTATGTTCTTTATTTTTTTTTTAAACACGGAAGACCTTTGTGTATTTCTCTACATAATCACCTCCTTCATTTAAGCATTTATGATATCTGCCCACAAGCTTTAGAATCCCTTTTGTTGCACTCAGGTGCCTCCAGTCCATTGAACCAGTTGTTGACTCCAAGCTTCAACTTGAGGATAAGATTGTGTTTGTTTATAAATTTGTCTTAGGTACAGATATGCCTGTCCAAAAAGTGTGGTGAATTTGCTACCAATGCTCCTTTATGACTACAGTATGAACCTGATTCAGAGGTGTACTCTAATGCCACTTTAGCTGCAAATTTGTACACAGCAGCTTTGCAAAAATATGCAAATATCTCAGCCGTTGGGATATATATTGAGATGCCCACTTGCAGTTTCACAAATCTAAGTGACTGCATACAAAGACACAATTTGGTTGCAGATCAATTAATTATCAGACTTCTGAGTAAACCTGTTGTCAAGCAGAATTGCCATGGGAACTGAGATGCTGGGTACAGGATTGCAGTCACAGACAGTGACAAGCCTGCAATTGAGTCACCACTTCTCTTTTCTGCCAACAAAAGGTCCCTTTCTGACAATCACTTTGCATATAATTCCTCACTGTGAAGAACAACAAGAATTAAACTTGACGCATGCACAGTGTGACTCATATGCATGTGCAGATTACTGATAATCATTGAAAACTGCATAAATATTGGCATTGTGTTAGTCTACAAATCAGGTCCTTTATATGCTGCTCGGCACATGGACATATTTAACTCTTTGTTGCACTTGACATAAATGTGGAGGTCAGCCATATTTCAAGATGTAGTTTGTTCTGCCTATGTAAAACTATTCCACTCTTTGTAATGTAAATTATGTTCATTTTATCACCAACTCAGCATTTGCCACAAAATGTACAGACTATACATGCTTCAATTTTCTGCCTTATGGGCAAGAGCTAAGAGCAGTCTTTTTTTTAGAAAGGATTAGAAATTCCTATTAACATGGACAAGCTGCATTTGTCCTGATACAATATTCTAATTAATCTAATTATTGTTCGATATCCATACAAAATAATGATGGTGAAAAATTATTTATTAATATATATATACTGTATATATCGCATACATATATACTGTATATTAAATATGAGCAGGTCCGGCATTCCTAGCCAGATCCGAGTCAGGCTTGGATTTTTCCACCTGACTCAAAATCCAAAACAAGGCAAAGTGTCATCAATCAAGCGTCGGATTCTCGTGAGTTTTGGATTGCATTTAAGTGGAGCTAATCAGTGCTATTTGCTTGCTGAGTCCATGCAGGGAGAGCTGTGCTGTCCGGGCTCTGTGTGCTGTGCTGTCCATCAAAGGGCTGTAAAAAAAATCTAGAAAAGTAAAAAAACAAATAAAAAAAATAATAAATTAAAAAAAGGTTAAAAAGTAAATATTTTGTTGTGTTGTACCCCAGTGTATCCATATAATCACTGTGATGCTGCAGGCCATATCCCCCCAGTGTAGCTATATATTTGTTGTTGTACTGTTCCTTCCAGTGACTGTGCTGTGTTGTCCATCCAGTGTCTATGTCCAACCCAGTGCCAGAACTCCCAGAGACAATGTAGTAATTTGCCACCAGGTGTCCTGCCAGCCCTGAAGGGGGCACCTGGCTCCATTGTCACCCGACAATTCCTGTGCACTGCTGAGGAGTAGCTGCATGGAGAAGGAGCACTACTGATTGGCGCTCCTTCTCTCCGCTCTCTCCTCCCTCTCTCCCTCCCCCGACCCCTGGTGCCAGTGGAAGTTGGAGCTCACTCCTGAGCTCCGGCTTCTGGGTCCGGCAGTGCACTGTGGGAGTGACATCATGATGTCACTCCCATAGTTCCGAGGAGCGGGCACCAGGGATGGATGCATGCAGGCTCTGGAGCAGTAAGGTAAGTGTTGTGTGTGGTGTGCGTGCTTGCATGCGCACAGGGGGGCTTACTACTGGGGACATTACTACAGGGGGCATTACTACTGGGGATATCCTTTGGGGGTACTACAGCAGCCTTACTACTGGGGGCACTACAGGGGCCTTACTACTGGGGGCACTATTTGGAGCACTACTACTGGGGGCACTTCAAGGGGCATTACTACTGGGGCACTGCAGGGAGCATTACTTCTGGGGGCACTACAAGGGCATTTACAACTGGGGGCACTACAGCGGGCCTTACTACTGGGGTCACTGCAGGGGGCATTACTACTTGGGGCACAACTACAGGGGGCATTACTGTTAGGGGCATTATTACCAGGTGCAGTACTAAAGGGGGCATTAATACTACTGGGGGCACTGCATAGAGGGGAACTGCATAGGGGGAACACTACTGGGGCACTGTATAAGGGGCACCACTGGTGGCACTGCCTAGGGGGACCACTACTGAAGGCACTGTATATGGGATACTGCATAGGGGGACCACTACTGGGGGCTCTGCATTTGGGCACCACTACTGGAGGTACTGCATAGGGAGAGCATTACTGGGGGGCACTACATAGGGGGACCACTACTAGGTACACTGTATAAAAGGAACTTCATAGGGGGGTGGCAGAAGCTGGGGCTGGGGGGTGGGGGGAGCACAAATATGGCACCTGGGATGAAATTATGCCACTGGTCCAACCACTTCCTGTCCTGTCACAGACTGGTTCTGTAGTGACTCCACAGGCCATAGCCCACTGCTTTCACTAACTTTGCATAAGCACTGCAACTCCAAGCAGTTATGTCATAGTGTAGTAGGATGTGGGGTAAGTTGTATGCATTATGAGCACATACTGTATTGTTACTAATTTGTTCTGCACAACTGGAGAGACTGAACCCCATGTAACTGTCCACTGTGCACCCCTTCACTACTATATTGCATGCAATTCACTCAGTGTGCCTGAGAACTGACTAATCCTTGTGTCTTGGGTGTGCCTGGGGTGTGAGGAAGGTAGGAAGGTGATGGAGAAGAGGAGGATCTGGAGTGTGAAGGAAGCAGCAAGTTGATGGAGGAGATGATGGCATGGAGTGTGAGGGAAGTTGCTGGTTGATGGAGGATAGGATGTGACTGGGGTGTGAGGGAAGAAGCAGTGTGATGGAGGAGAGTTTAGGGCCAGAGTGTGATGGAAGGCGAAGGGTGATGTTGGTTAATGGAAAAGGTCCGTAAGGGTGACACTGTGTACAGTCAGAGGCTGATACCACAAAAGAGCTATTGGGCATTAGTACATTGTGGCTATCCAGGGAGGCATGACCTCCATTATGCATCTATTGAACCCTGCCTCCTCCTGTCTGTCCGGCAAATATGGACATGCCCAAGTAGTCCCGCAAGTGTGGAAGCCTCATGAGAATCCAATATCCACTGTGCCACCACTGAATGGGGGCAGTGCTGACAAGAGAGGGAGGGCCAGAGCAGTGTGGGTGGCCTGTGTCCCCCAAAGATTTAATACAGCCCTGCTCTACCCTTTAACCTAACCCTCTTTCCATGCAGCCTAACCCTAACCCTCTCCCCCCCACAGCCTAAACCTAACCCTCCCCACCACAGCCTAAACCTCCTCCCACCTAACCCTAACCCTCCACCACCTGCAGCCTGCTTCTATGGTGCACAGCCCTAATTTTCATCATCACATGCTGCCTGACACTGCTGTACTACAATCTTGATCCAAGTCTGCAAAATCCAAGTGTTGTGACATTATCCTGATATGATATGCATCAAGTATTCTCCCCACTTTTTAGAATATAAACGGCATGGCCATACTTACCTTCTGTTTCATGTTTTTATAGAGAAATGCAATTTTACAGAGTTTTATAAATAAAGGTTAAGTATAATATTAGAATGTGCTGAAATGAGCACAGCTGTATATTGTAAAAATTTTATCCTATTGTGATTCCATACTCATTTTATTTCCATAGTCCACATTGTGAGCAAGGACATCAATGATGATATGGAGAAAAAGTGATTTCTGACTAAGTTCCATGTTTTGATCTTTTAGGGAGGAAACTGTTCTGGTGTCAGAGTATTTCTTTAACTATTAGGGTACTAATTTACTGTATATCATGAATGGTTTAAAAATATTGACTAATTGTACAGCCTTGGCCAAAAGTTTTGAGAATGACACAAGTATTGGTTTTCACAAAGTATGCTGCTTCAGTTTTATTATGGCAATTTGTATATACTCCAGAATGTCAAGAAGAGTGATCAGATGAATTGCAATTAATTGCAAAGTCCCTCTTTGCCATGAAAATGAACTTAATCCCAAAAGCAACATTTTCACTGCATTTCAGCCCTGCCACAAAAGGACCAGACATCATGTGAGTGATTCTCTCATTATCACAGGTGAGAGTGTTGACGAGGATAAGGCTGGAGATCACTATGTCATGCTGATTGAGTTAGGATAACAGGCTGGAAGCTTTAAAAGAAGGATAGAACTAGTAAGATTGCACCTAAATAATCCATTTATTGGATCATCAAGAACTTCAAAGAGAGAGATTCAGTAGTTGTAAAGAAGGCTTTAGGGCACCCAAGAACATCCAGCAAGCACCAGGACCACCTCCTAAAGTTGATTCAGCTGTGGGATCAGAGCACCACCAGTGCAGAGCTTGCTCAGGAATGGCCACAGGCAGGGGTAAGTGCATCTTCAAGCCAATGAGACAAATAATTTTGGAAGATTGCCTGGTGTCAACAAGGGCAGAAAAGAAGCCACTTCTCTCCAGGAAAAACATCAGGGACAGACTGATATTCTGCAAAAGGTACAGGAATTGGACTGGTAATGACTGGGGTAAAGTTATTTTCTGTAAGGAATACCCTTTCTGATTGTTTGGGGCATCTGGAAAAATGCTTGTCCAGAGAAGGAAAGGTGAGCGCTACCTTCAGTCCTGTTTCATGCCACCAGTAAAGCATCCTGAGACCATTCATGTGTGAGGTTGCGTCTTAGCCAAGGGAGTGGGATCACTCACAATTTTGCCTAAGAACACAGCCATGAATAAAGAATGGTACCAAAACATCCTCCAAGAGCAACTTCTCCCAACCATCCAAGAACAGTTTGATGATGAACAATGCCTTTTCCAGCATGATGGAGCACCTTGCCATAAGGCAAAAATTATAATTAAGTGGCTTGGTGGACCAAAACATCAAATTTTTTGGTCCACAGCCAAGAAACTTCCCAGACCTTAATCCCATTGAGAACTTGTGGTTAATCCTCAAGAGGCAGGTGGATAAACAAAAACCCACAAATTCTAACAAACTCTGAGCATTGATTTGGCAAGAGTGGGCAGCCATCAGTCAGTATGTGGCCCAGAATTTGATTGACAGCATGCCAGGGCGAATTGCAGAGTTCTTGAAAAAGAAAGGTCAAACTGCAAAAATGTGACTCTTTGCATAAACTTAATGTAATTGTCAATAAAAGTCTTTGACACCTTTGAAATGCTTGTAATTTTACTTCAGTATACCATAGTAACATTTAACAAAAAGGAATAAAAACACTGAAACAGCAAGCTTTGTGAAAACCAATACTTGTGTCATTCTCAAAACTTTTCTCCATGGGTGAAGTCCATCTCTTTTTCTGTTAAGCAGTACAAATGTTCATTGCTGGGTCTCTTAAACAGTAAGACTTTTGAAAAGTGCTAAAAAAAACTACACATAAATCTGTTGAACACTGATGAGGCTTAAAATAAATTTGAAGGCAGGAGAGGAATGAAAAGTGTTAAAAAAATACAGTAATTTAGGAAGAATTCGCCATCTTCGTGGCTGCAATTGTTTGTAACCAGGAAAGAATTTGCTTAGTTCCATTTGTTATTCCTAATGTGTTGGAATAAAATCCGGATTATGATACTAATAGAAAAGTTGGAACATAAAACCATAAATGCATCTAAAATAAAATCTTATAATCCAAGTTGTATTATAGAGTTGTTTGACCAATTTACCAAAACTTACATAGTTAAAACTGATCCATTTACTGTAAAATTATGTATTTATGACTAGGGATAATAAAAAAAGAAAATTTCATAGCAACATTTTTATATATGCATTAAAAAGTAAAAAGGGTCTGTATTTGTTACTTAGGGCCTAATTCAGAGGTGTAATCAGTAATTATTTTTTTTCCAGTTAGGCGATTATTTGCTACTGCACATGCACAAATAGTCCCTGAAACCCCTCACAGCGCATGTGTCACCCTGAGTGTGTGGCTGTTTATGCTATTGCATATGGTAGCACTAGTAATGTAGAGAGAAATTGATGAAATACAGTTACTGGATAGTGGAATGTATGTCACAATAAAGTGAAGCTTATGCTGACAAAGGCAAAACTGAGAATGTTTAATTAATTCAACTGAAATTTGATAACATAAGAATCTCAATGTTTTCAAAAAATGACTAAAATTCCAGAATCCTTCGGTAAATTTTTATAATTTTGCATAATATTTGCAATCTGATTAACTTTAAAGGAAACGATCATTTGCCATTTTTTAAGCATTTTTTACATTGAAAAGACAGCTTTATTTCCCTATGAATTATATATAAGTTTTAAATACTGTATTCCAGAGATATTGCTACTTGGTATATGAATAGTCTATGTTATATTTGATTGAAGCTGTCTTATTTATAGTTTCTTTATATAATTTATGCTAATACATGGTCTTTCATAATTACAAATGTACTTTCTTTTTTATGCTTAGATTATAATAAAATAGCATCCTACATATACAGTGTGATTTTACCAAGAGGACATGTTTACAAATATTTAAGTTTAGTAAATGATATCAGTATAAATAATGAATATAATCCACCATGTAAATGAAGCTCAGGAACAAGTCTTGAAACACTATCCAGACCTCTTAACTACACACAACCCTCTGTAACATGGTAAAGATGGGGACTTGATAAAGTACTGTACATATATTTTATTAACAGTTTCAAAAAAGAAAAAAGAAAATAGGTGTGTTAGAAACATAAAATACTTGCTGCTTAGAAAAATTAAGCTTTAAAGTAAGTTCTGAATTGTATTAAAGATAAAAGATCATCAGTGTATTTCTACTGTTGAAGTATATAATATGCCAAACCATGTGCTGATGTGTTTCATCACAGGGACTTTAGAGAGGACACTGCTTAACTGTTGAGAAGGCTTTTAGGATGGAGATGTATAGTGCTACTCCAATCATATGAAAGTCTCCAGCCAGTCAACTATGGAATAGATATGAAACAATCAGTCAATGAAGACTTGGTACAATAATAATCTAATTTGTAGGATATGTAAAACAATCTCATTACTCTCATTCATTTCCATTTTCAAGTTTGGGTTACTATACTAAATCCAAAAAGTACTGTACTAAGCCATTAATTTCACAAAAAACACATTATGGACATGCAGCTGGTTAGATAATGAACTGCTGTAATATAAGAAATTAGATAATCTCCACCTACAACAAAATTGTGTATAATTAACATGAGGCCAAACAACATAGACCTAATATCAACTCGAAGTATAACCTGAAATATTCCACTGAGCATCTATTCCATGATTTATTTTTGTTTCCAATCAACTTTCATAGCCTTAATTAAGCCAACCACTCACTTATAAGAAGAGATGAGTGTTTTGGTTTTGGCTTGGATCTGCCCGCCAAATTCAAATCTCAGACTGAGGCAAAATCGTCATCTTTTACAGATATCTGTTAAAGATGATGTTTTGCTCTGTTCTGAGATCCGAACTTGGTGGGCAGATCTGAGGTAAAACCAAACTGCTCATCTGTACTTATTATTAACTCTTTGTACATAATGAAAACCTTACAGTATTTCATATTGTAGTATCTACATACCCCCTTACTCTCAAAAACCTATTTAGAATTACAAGATAAACTTTAATACATATATCAATAAATTTAATAAATGCAAATTATAATTTAGTATAAAAGTTTTTCTTGGCACATGAAATTAAAACTAATAGCAGTTTCCTCACTGTGTAACCACCAGCAAAAGCTATAAATTCATAACAGCACATAGAGGATCAATTATATTTCAAAGTAGTCAATTATGGGCATAAAAATATACTACTTTTTTACATTAGCTGGGAATAATAAGATAGATAAATCCCATTACAACTTTAGTGAGGGAGTATAATGCATAAAGAATTTTATTGTGAAAAATGTCAATTCATGATTTTAGGCATTTTACACTTCAAAGCTATAGATATAGTACATGTAGTTGTAGAAATATTATTACAAAGTAACATGATTATACAATAAAACTGCCATGGATCAAATATAATTGTTCACTTTTTCTAAAATATTGTAACGACAATAGCAAATTTTTTAATTACATTGCATTTTCATGTTTTTTCTGTCATTGGTTTTGTGTCTTCCTCTCCATTTATTTATTGATTATTTGGTAATGAAAAGCACATACTGTATGTTTATTTGCTGTACTATTGGGTTGGGCTTTGAAGTTATGCGCTTTTACATAAATGTGGATACAATCTACTAATCTGTTTAGGTGTTGAATAATCTTGATTGAACACAGCAACATGCTAACACCTGAAATTGTACTTCTACAGTTAACTATAGTACATTGGGCCTGAATCACCCCGTCACCACCCACAAATGCTAATGTCTCATCCCTCCATCTGCAGTGGCTTTGTATCTGCATGAGTGATTGCAGTGCAATCGCAATGCTAATTCACACATGTGCACTGAATAAACATATGGGGGCTTATGGTTTTATGCAATAGGGTGCGAACTGCAGTTGCTGTGGAAACTCCTGCAAGTTTTCATGCATTTTTAAAGTGGCAATCATTTTAAAGACAAAACCAACCTAGGTTTTCCTTTAAAATGATTGCTGCTTTAAAACAACAGGAAGACTTGCAAGAGTTCCCACAGCATCTGCAGATTGCACCCTATCATATAAGACCCATGGAGTGACAACTGAATATATTATATACACATAGATAAGGGTGTGTAAGGGACAGTTTTATCTAGCTACTGAGCACAACCTAAGAAACAGAACCTACTCAGCCAGTCATGAGGAGTAAGCATTTACCCATTGTATCAGCCTACATTTAAAGTGCTAGAGTTTTTACAGTATACTGTTAAGGAAATTAAAATAAACAAGAGAAAACATGCAGTACTATTATTTCTTGTGGTACTCATCTGTAATCAGTACAAGTACCTCAAAAAGAAAAAGTATATATAAGCGTGCACACCAGGAGCTGCAGGTGTGACTTTACTAAATGATAGTCACCTACCATACATAAATCAAATAAAAAAACACTGTCTCAACTTGCACTCGCAAAAATTAAATCTTAATCAAAGCCGTGGCATTCAAAGGTCAATAGTTCACAATCTCTCTGGATGGGAAGGCTGAGAAGTTCACAATGCACTGTTTCTGATGTGTTTTTTCTATAATTATGTTCACAAGTGTTTTCCAGATATATATAAAAAATATAGAGAAAAAAATGATAGTGTAGTACATATTGTAAATGGCTTACAGATCTCTGATATGCGTAAAAGTCCAATATACTCATCAAGTACTTGTGGCTATGTTCGTCCTCCTGGATATAAAATATATAAGGTGGCATATCATACTCACACAATTGTTTCATATTTTCTGGCCATAAAGGTTTATATAATGCCCCTCTATGGCAGCCACAGCAATCCCACATCTATAAGTTTGCACTGGATAATGTAAACTCGCATAATGGACTTTGATGGAATCCTCAGATGTTGTTCCAATACATAAAGATGGATACAGATAAATAAACAAAAATGGTATAGTACATATTGTGAATGGGTACTCTACACCTTTAGTGTGTGTATCCCTCTCTAAATAGGCCCAAAACTATGACTGTGTATTACACCCTATTAAAGTTTGAACAGGTGGTGTACAGTACTCCCACAGTGGTGGTGCACTTTCATATATCCACAGTAGTCATAAATATCATATATATATCAAATTGGTGGTGTCAGTGGGTAGCGAAATTGGCATACCCCACTTCATGGGAAAAGTAATTCATGTGAACAAAGGAGGGTCTTACCAGAATGTAAATATGTTTAAAAATGTATTCAAACATATAAAGTCATAACAAACAACAAATATCAAATGCTGGTGTAATCAGCAAGTCAGACATAGAGGAAGATTTAGAATTCGTACATGACCTGGTGTGTGATGCAGTCTGTATCCTCACCCCCCAAAGACATGAAATCTCAAGACCAAGCAGTGGATGATGCCAGCAGGGTCCACAGTTTCACCACCAATGTGTTTCAACTAAGTGTATTTTACACGGTGTGAGGTTGTGGGCTCTGGACCCTCTTTAAGTACCTGTGCTAATCACTTCCCCTAAAGAGGGGTGGTGTTAGCCATAATTGGTATACTACAGGTAAACAGAATAAAACACTATAATGCACTTGTACTTTGTCTAAGTTGCCTAAAACCGCCATTTGTAATAAAAATGCTGATATCATTTTTAAAATAAAATATAGATCAATAGGATTAGAAGCTTAAAAATATTGCTGTGTTTTTCAACCCAGTGGAATGCAACTATATTCACATACTATGAAGCAGAGCCTGTCCCACAGCCGTATGTTCCTGCTTCAATGGAACACCCACCACTTCAGCCAGGAGAGGTTTATCTGATACTGGCATCTCTGAAAGTGATGTAAATGCAATGTACAGTCCCAATTCTAAAGGTCCCCAATGAAACACAAAGTGCTGATTGCGCTTAAAAAAATAAAACACTTAAACACTTAGAAAAACTAAAAAGGGAGGAGTCTAATACAAATCTGAATGCTTCCATGATTCAAAACAGAATGACTTAGGATTCTGGACTCTTGCTCCATGTCATTAAAGAGACTTATTAACAGCATCTGATCACCAAAAAAGAAGTTGATAACTTCAGACCCTTGAAACTTACCACCAGAAGAAATTCAGTGACTTTTGACAATAGACCCAAGAGGACCCGGACTCCTATAACTCAAAATATGTTTCCTAGAAAAGAGGGAAGATATTTCATTAGGAATTATGATCGACAAAAATGGAAACAATGTAGTTACAGTATTATATGCCCACAGAATTATCAGGGACAGAAAGAGGACACGTGGATTTTGATTCCTACCCATCGGTACTCACTATTCCAGAAGCTATCAACCAACTTTTAGGAATAACTTCTCTGAAGACAGAATCAGACATTGAGCTTTATATGACCTTAACTCACATACAGAAACTCAGATATCTACATTAAATATATCTGACTGATATGAACCACTAAGAAATGGAAGAGATGATGATATGAGATGATATGGAAGAGATGCTGGGTATATGAGTGCAAATTTGAATTTCTCCTGTACTAATTGTGAGCAGATCAGGGAAATGGCTTAGGGAGCATGGGTCAGTTCAACAGAGTAGTCTTGAAAGATGTATAGCCACTTCACCTCCCACATGATAGAGTGGTTAAAACAAGAGGCAGACCAAAAATGCTACCTTATGGAAGTAGTTTAAGCAACGGAATAGCATAACCCTCAGATGGGATGCAGAAGATGAAAGTGTAGGGCAAGCCTATGCACCCTTTCAATCACAAGGTCTTGACATGCTTCCTCAATGTTAAGTATGGGTGGTAGTGTATTATGCACAAAGTGTGCCAATGGAGGCCCTTTAATAGAACCCGGCAGTCCCACTAATCGAATATTGTTGCACCGGGACCTATTTTCTATATAATCAATTTTGTTGAACAGTTGGGTTTTTTTTTTTTTCAGGGAGTTAACTGAATTTTTTTAAATTAGTGAAATCTTGGAATGTGGTGCTCAAGTTTTGCTCTGTTTAAAAAATTATCAGATTGAGGTGATGAAGCTGTGCTTTAATGTCTGAGACAGCCTGGTTCAGTAGAGGACTCATGGTGGCTCTTATAGCTTCAACCACCTCCCCATAAGTAACCTAAGGTATGAGATACCTGTGGCGCATAAGTGTTCTTTGGTTCACCTACTGTGTTTTTAGGGTCTGGCAATGAAGCATATCTATCTCTCCCTGTCTGACGCAAAGTTGGAATCGGCGCAACATTTCTCCTGATGCATCGGCAGTGCTTTCCCTGTGGGCAGAGTGGCCAAAAATGTCTTCATAGGAGAATTGGAGGGTATAGCAAGGTGAGATGTCCAGTACTGGAGGCTTTCAATAGCCTTTAGAAGGTGAGTGGACAAGGTAAACGGCGGAGGTCTGTGACGGAGGTGCTTACTCTATCAAGCCAGGACCGGAAGTATACAGCATCCACCTTTACATCAAGCCTAAAGTGGTTCATGTAGGGGTTTATGTAGTGTTGTATATGCATACTTGTATTGTTTTTTTCTGGTGGAGTGTAAACATTGGCAAAGGACAGTAAGGAAATGTTCTTGTAAATATTGTAAATATAGTAGAACCAGAAATATATATATTTATAAGCCTCTCAGGAAGTATATCTGTTGCTGATGAGGAAGAGCAAGTGCAAAATATGCACTAAAGAGGATGATTAGCAGCATTAGATTTAATTAGTTTTCTACTTATGTTTCCATTTCTTATTACTTCTGATTATGTAAATATACATTTAATACTTTTGCTAAATGTGCTTACATTTAAGCTTTACAACCATTGGGCCAAAGAAGCAATACATTATTATTATTATTATTATTATTATTATTATTATTATTATTATTATCCTTTATTTATATGGCACCACAAAGGATCCGCAGTGCCTTACACAGTACATAATAAGCACACAAGAAAAACAGTTAATAGTAATACTAAACAATATAGGACAAGGACGTGGTTTATAAACAAAGCTGCATAACACAAGCAGCAGGACCTTAGCAACCAAATGTTAGGTTCCAACTAACTGTCATGACTGCATAAATATTTGAAAGTAATAGTGAGTGACGTGTATTTTATTGCTTAACTGCAATAAGGTTTTTTTATGTTAACACTGCATGAAAGCACATTAAAACATTTTTATATATCTGGCATTGGCTTACCACAATGGAAAGGGGTTTCCATAAGAGGTAAAATACTGTCACAACCTTGAATCCTGCACTCAGCTATTCCACAGGTAACATATTTAGATGAATAGCCCTCCCAACACAGGGCCTGATTCAGCAAGGATATCATGGATACAGACACACGCAATCGGCCAATTATTGCATAATGTGCATGCGTATGCATCGCATTGCATGTGCGTGAACTAGCTTCAGCAATGGGAATTGCATTTGCAGAGGCTATGCAGATCCAGAGCACAGTGATTTACAGGAAGTTCCATTTGAGGGTGGTGACAGGGGGTGTTTGGGCGAACGCAGGCGTGTCTGTGTATTTGGACGGCATTTTAGGGGCATGCTTATTTAAGCCCTTGCGGTGACTGATGAAGCCTGAGGTCTATTTGCATGCAGGAAGTGGTAGAAATTCTGTGTGGAGTCAGGTCAACCTTTATTATGCTAATGTGTTCGATGGTTGTCAATGTTACTGAGGTTTTCATTGTCTTGCATGGTATAAAAGGACACATGATAAGGGAAGTGGGTGGAATTGTATAGTGCTGGGAGTAAGCTTGTTCTGTGTGCATATGTATTTATTAGCAAATACTCGCAGTGGACGGTTGCATGTGTCTGCATCCACGTGTTCTTTGCTGAATCAGGCCCACAGTTCTCTCACTTGCCTGCACACTTAAAGTTTCCACCACCAGTTGAACCCTAAAATTCAACTGCACCCACTCTGCTTATTGATAGATAAAAGAATTTACACTACACACACTGCAAAAGAGAACTTCTCTTCTAAAAGGTGAATTTACTAGAGCCACCAAGAAAAATTTATTTAATTTGAAATTTAATATAATAGGTACAATATATAAAATGTAACAAAACAATAACTAAAAAATTATATACCAAGATACATATGCTATGCAGCTGGGGAGTAACTAGGTATTCGAAAGCCCCATAGCAAAAGTTTGTAAGCCATAGCAAAAGTTTGTAAGGGCCCCTATGTACCACCAAATGGTGATAAATGTATAAAACAAATGGTAATAGGAAAAAGAAGATGGGCCCTTCTCAGCTCTGGGCCCCATAGCAGCTTCACCCCTTGCAACTATGGTAGTTATGCCCATGCTCTGCAGCACACACTCTCATCTGATCGTTCACACAGCTGTATCTTGCAATGGCCACATACTGTATGCAGTGTTAGTCCCAATGTATGTCTAACAAAAATCTGGTGCATATGCAACCATTGCAGACCTGGACCCATCTTGAGATATGGTTTACCTAACAAGTACATACAATTGAGTAATTTTTTTAACATGCAGTATTATTTAAACAACAACAAATGAAACAAGAGGTCAGTAAACTTTATTTACTTTTCCTACTATTAAAATTCTCATTCAAAATATTATACTGTAGCTACAATCAGGGACGGTGCAAGGTTTCTCAGCACCCAAGGCATAGCTTCAGCTTAGCACTCCCCCCTCCACCATAGTAAAGCCACCAGCTACAGAATTAATCCATAGAGAGTCTACAGCAGCTAGATAACTGAGAATAAACAAATAACATCAGGAGGAGAGATGATTGTCTGGAGCATATTATTAGTACTTATTGATGGGGTTAGGTGAATAACACCTCAAAAACATTCAAAAAGACATTGAATGGGCACATACAGACATGAAGGGGGCACATACAGACATGAAGGGGGCACAGACAGACATGAAGGGAGCACAGACAGACATGAAGGGAGCACATACAGACAAGGAGGAGGCACAGACAGATATGGAGTGGGCACAGACAGACATGGAGTGGGCACAGACAGACATGGAGTGGCCACAGACAGACATGGAGTGGCCACAGACAGACATATCATGACCTCCTTCTGATTAATTTGTGTACTAGCTCCCCCTTCCCATCTGTTCAATATTATACTACTCAGCCTCGCAATAGTAATTACCAGACACCCCCTTCCTGTTAGTAACATTTAGTAACAACCATATTTTGCTTTAGTCCTCCCTCAGCCCCCAACATTTTTTTTAATGTGCACTGACCCCCCTCACCTCTTATGCCAGTTATATGTTCTTCAAAGTGTTACTCAACCAACTCCCAATCATAATATACTCAAATCATCTCATTCATCCATCAGCAAACCCCCTTTTCCTCTATGCCACCCCTTTAGATCCCTTACATAACTGCTGCACTTTCTTCTCTCCACTCTGTCACAGCTCTTCAGACACAGGTTTCATCAGCCTGCGCATCCTTGTGATGTTTGGCAGCTGCCATTTCCAAAGGTCAAGGAAGGAGGGCCTCACTGAGTCCCAGCAGGTACAGCACTGAAGAGGAATGGCTGCAGAGTTGAAGCTAATCTCAGCACAGCAGGAGGTGTTTGCAGCTTTGTTAAGTCTCTTCACTCCTAGTCCTCAGTTTTACCTATAGGGAGAAGAGAGGCATACACAGTGGGTACAGTGGGAAGTTGGAACTTAATGGGTGTGTGCTGCATTCTGTCCTCACTTGCTATCTCTTGTAAAAGATAGCACATGACATAATGCTGTCTCCAGGTGCACAGGCCAGCCCAAGGCAATGAAAATGGTACCGGCCCAAGGGGAATCTGACAACTTGCCCCCTCTGCGCTGGAGCAAGCCTGCTAGATTAAAAAAGTGTCAGGGGCTACCTGGCTGCTCCACAAGCGCAGGATTCTGCAAGCAGCCTCCAGCTTTTAGGCTGCTGTTTCCCAGCTTTAGTGGCAGTTTAAGCAGCTGGGTGCAATGTGCACAGAAGTGCTGGGAGCTGCTGATCCTTCATCCCCAAACTGCTGATAGCATGGGTGCTGAGAAGTAAAGCAGGCTTCATTTTCTTGTGGAGACTCAGTGAGTGATGCCCTTAAGGTGCAGGCACCCTTATGCAGTTGCCTAAAGCTGCCTAATGATAGCGCTGGACCTGACTACAATATATAACCCCCTCTTTTATTCCAAAGGAGATGCAGTCAGCATCACCATGTGTTGGATGCTGATGGTCTAAATACCAGTGCAGAAATCGCAACAGGACGGGATCCCGGCACCAGTATCCCAACTGCTGGCATCCCAAAGTATTAGGGTGTTAGGGGGAGGTTAGGGTTAGGCACTAGGGGTGGGTTATGATTAGGCTGTGGGCAGGTTAGATTTAGGCACTAGGGGGGAGGTTAGGTTTTGGCACTGGTGAGGGAGTGTTAGGTTTAGGGTGCGGGGAGGGGCTTACGCACTAGGAGGGGAAGTTAGGGTTATGCACTGGGGAGGGAGGGTTAGGGTAGGGGTTATGAAAACACTTACCATTGATTTTAATAGGTGTCAGGATTCTGGCTGTCAGGATGCCACTGTTGGTATTCTGACCAGTGGCATCCTGACATCCGGGATTTCATACCCAACCCATTCCAAAGGTTATAATGTGTAAGGGAGTTTGTTATGTGATATTTTAAAATGTATGCAGTTCAGCTTGGTGAAAAATGTAGTCCTTTGCCTTATATTGTAATTGTGTTTTATGTGAGTGTTTTAGTTAAGTTTAGGGAAAGATTCTAGTTTGTTCCATTGTACAAATTAATGAGTCCCAGACCTATACAGCACATAAGTGTGTGCTGATTCTTTATATATTTAAATATAAATTAAATCACACAAGGACACTTCTTCATTATATATAACATTGTGTAGCTACCTGCAAGACATTTATTATAATACTGCAATCACAGTATTTACTTTATTTATTAACAGTCATTTATATAACCCACACATATTATGCAGCACTTTACAGAACATTGCCCCAGTGGATCTTGGAATCTAAATTCCCTATAAAATGGACATACAGTACACACCAGTTGGCTATCAATGCAGCATGCATAAAGCACACCTAGTTGTTTTTCACTTCAATACAAATTTGATACAGAATTTAAAAATAATTTTCTCTTATTTTGAACATGTAGTGCCTTTTTAACATTTTAAAAGAATATTAGTGAGCCCTTCATTTTTAACAACGATCTTTGCACTATTAATATTAATACTATTACTATACTGTATTAATGTTTAGTGCTTTTTTAAAATAAAAATAGGGGCCATGTCTCACCAAATGTTCAAAGCTGATACATGATTTTATAGCATAGATTTAAAGTAGCTTGGACAAGTTATCACGCATGGGGCGTAGGGAGAGCGGCCCCAATGAAGCGCAAGTGCCAGGTGGCCCTCTTAACAGAGTTGTGCATGTGACATTGTGACATCACACACACATGTGTATAACATCAGGTGGGTGGAGAGTCAGGTGGAGAGGGGAGCTGCCTGGGACGCGCTGCACGTCACCTGGGGAAAAAATGGTGTTCTGGCTCACTGGGTGCACTTTATTAATAGAATTTGGCAGGCAAATACAGTATGTACTATATAATTTATAGGGGCGGTCAGTGAGGGGGAGGTCAGTGGCAGTGCCCACCCCCTCTAGTGGGTCCCCATCCCTTATATTTATTATAGCACCCATCAGCCAGTGTCCTGTTGTTTATATAGCAGTGGGCCACTGATAATTATATATATATATATATATATATATATATATAAAACAGGTCACTGACTGTTGAGTATTATAATAATAATAATAATATTAATAAGATATGGGAACCTGCTGCAATCAGTGAGGGAAGGGGGAGGGGGAGGGGAGAGGAGGCACTGCCACTGACATTCACATGCATTTACTATATAAACATGCATGTACTATATAAAAAAACATGTACTATATAAAAATGCATGTACTATATAAAAAATGAATGTACTATATGAAAATAAATGCATGTACTATATGAAAATAAATGTATGTACTATATGAAAAATAATGCATGTACTAAATGAAAATAAATGTATGTACTAAATGAAAAAAAAATGTATGTACTATATGAAAATAAATGTATGTACTAAATGAAAAATATGTATGTACTATATGAAAAAAATGCATGTACTATATGTGGGGTCCAGATAATATATATATATATATATATATATATAGCCACAATGGTCAGGCACTCACATAACATGTAACTGCGCCCGGTGCCTCCACAAGAAAGCATAGATACCACAACATGAGTGCGGCACTCACGGCTGTGAAAACGTTCAAAAAATGCAACACTGCAAAGTGGTTACAACGTTTCAACCATTTATATGATTTTCGTCAGGTAGTACAAGGAAATCACAGACATCTTACCTTATAACTTTTCACTCACCATGTGACACACAGCGCAGCATGTTCCAGCACAGAGCGGGTGTGAGCACACATTGATGACTTCAACCACATCATCATGCAGTCTCGTTCAGTGAACAGAATAGGAACCCATCACCATGGAGACAAAACATAACAGATACACGGAGCAAGAGAAAAATCAATACCGTAAATGCACAAGAAACACAGATTTGCATGATAACATCCAGATAAAGCCAAACTTCATTGCGAAGATGTACACAATAAGATAACTAATAAACAATTAGCTAAGACACCTCATTCAGACCTTTAGGAGCAATAACATCAAGATAGTGAATCCAAAATGATTCACGTTTCAAAAGCATTAAATTCCTATCACCTCCTCTAGTGGGTTGAGGGACATGATCGATCATCCTGTATTTCAGGCATGAAAGGTTGTGTCCTGCCTCAATAAAGTGGTGAGCCTCTGGCTGGTCACTGGTGCCTTTAGGAAGAGCCATTCTGATGGTAGACCTATGGACTCCCATTCTTTCTTTAAATTTTCTTGTGGTCTTACCAATATAGGTAAGTCGACAGGTGTACAGTATTTGAAAGATCACATGAGTTGATTCACATGTTAAATGATATTTTATATATAATTTATTGCCAGAATGTGGGTGGTAAAACAGATTGCCAGAAAGCATATATCTGCATGTAACACATAAATATCTAAAACAAGCCACTTTTTTTGGAATCCAACTTCTGGCAGATTTTACTCCCATGCCCGTTATGTCAGTTTTAACCAATAAATTCTGAAGGTTATTACCCCTGGAATAACATGCACGTAATGGACGCTCATTAAGCCCAAGATCCTCATCAGTCTGCACCAAATGCCATAATTTTTTGCTAATATCATTAATAGCCGGGGACAAGGTATTAAACTGTTTAACCCAAGTAAAAGAATCAACAGAGTTGGTCTGGGTTTTTCTATATAAAAGCTCATCCTGTTCAAAGAGCAATACCTTTTGTTTCAATTGTAGCAACAAATTCAGTTCATAACCTCTAGCTACAAAACGTAGAAATAACTCATCAATCTGTGCTTCTGCTTTATCTCTGTTACTATTGATCCTCATTATTCTCAACATCTGAGAGTAGGGAAAACCTGATTTTAAACCCCTAGGATGGCAGCTATTTGCTTGTAGAAAGGTATTGCGATCAGTGAGTTTACGAAATACTGTGGTTTCAAGTGTGGCATTATGCAAAGAAATTTGACATCCAAAAATTCAATTGACTCAGTTTGCATGTTAAAAGAGAATTTAACAGGGCATTCTGACATATTATGCTTATCAAATATCATTTTTAAATCATCACTGGAACCAAGCCAAAAGAAAAATAAATCATCTATAAAACGTTTATAGAATAAAATCCTAGAGGAGATATTAATATCATCAAAAATTAATTTTTGCTCAATATCAAACATGTAAATGTTCGCATATGTGGGTGCCACAGACAAACCCATGGCACACCCTTTAGTCTGCAAATAAAACAGACCATCATAGAGAAAGAAGTTACAGTTCAACACAAGTTCCAATAAATGTAATATGATATTAATGCATACTGTATCCATAGTGGTTTTATTGGAAAGAAGCTTCTTGACTGACAAAATGCCATCCTGAAGAGGAATAACAGTATATAAGCTAGTGACATCAGCAGTCACTAACCAGATTTCAGTAGATGAAGGAATAACCACAGTCTCCAATAATTGCAACAACATAGTTGTATCTAAAAGAAAATTTGGATTGTCCTGGATCAGAGGTTGTAAGATGGTGTCCAGCAGTATTGATGTGGGTTGTAATAAAGATTTGTGGGCAGATACCATTGGTCTACTGGGGGGAGGGTCAATTCCCTTATGTACCTTCGGGAAAGTGTACAGGATTGGGATCAGCAGAAATTCTGGTAACAAAATGTTAAACACCTCATCATTAATCAAACCAGCATCCTTGGCTAAGATTAAACTTTCTTTCAATTCCCGAGTAAAATCAATAGTGGGATCCCCCTTCAGTTGACGGTAAACCCTAGGTTCTTTCAACTGTCTAGCAATCTCGGATCTATAAATATCAATATCCTGCAAGACAATAGCCCCACCTTTGTCAGCGGGGGGAATGATCAGTGGGTCATTATTTCATAAGGATTTTAAAGCCCTTCGCTCACCAGGTGTTAGATTATGATGTCTAGGATTAACATGGTTATTGCATTTTTGGTTTCATGATCCAATAACCTCATACATGTTTTGATGGAGGGATTGTTAGACAATGGGTCAAACGTTGATTTTTTCTGTAACGGCTTAAGTTTGTCAGGTATCAATGTCAAATCAGGATTAGATGAAGGCACATTTTTTGAGAAAAAGTCTTTCAATTTAAGTTTACGATTCAATTGAAATTTCTCAGCCTGCCATCGTAAGTCAGAGAAATAGTTAGAAGGAACAAAAGATAAACCCTTAGAGAGTAAGCTGCATTCACTACCAGTAAGTAAATTGAATAATTTACTGGATAAATTGAAGATTATTTCTTACAGTTATATAAAAATATATATAAAATTATCAGTTATTTATATAGCACATGCATATTTCACAGCACCGTACAGAGAATATTTGACTATGCACATGGTTCCCTGTTCCTGTGGAGTTTACAATCTATGGCCCCCATTTATCAAAGATATTCTGTCCTTAAAAATCATTTAAAGTGATAAATAGCCCTTTTCTGTATTTATCAATGCTGATAGCAGCACTATCAGCACTTCGCCCCCAACAATAAAGCTGGCTTGTTTTTGTATTTATCAATGAGCGCTATCACCAAAATAGTGGGCTTGTTTTTGTATCTATCAATGAGCGCTATCACCAAAATAGTGCTCGAATACCTTATAATTTTTTGCCAGCCTCAGATCTAGGCTAATCCTTCGTCATGCATTATTTGCCCAGTGCTAGGAAGTAATCCCAGCATGCATCATGGCTAGGCTGGGTTTCTATAGATACACACACAGATAGCAACCATCGCCCTCCTGTCTATCGTCACCACTGATTCTATGTTAAAAGTAGTACTGACAGGTCAAATAACTATATCGCTCTCACATGCATTTCTCCTTCTTAAACACAAGGATAATATAATTTAAAAAAATTAAAGTGAAAATGTTAATTACCACTTCACTGCAGGTGCTTTGATAAATAGTGGCCTATATTCAATACCATATGTACACACACACACAGGTAATTTTTTTGCAAAGATCAAATTAACCTACCAGTATATTTTTTTATTTATAGGAGGAAACTGAAATATCTGGAGGAAACACAGACAAGCACTGGGAGAACATACAAACTCGACACAGTTATGCAGGATATACACGGTGCAATTTAGAAATGTAACAATGTGTTGTACGATTTCCCTTGAGATTCTTCCCTTGAAATTTTCAATACAATTTGGTCAAATGGTGTACAATTGTACATACAATCATACGATACTGATGCATACATGAGTATCACATCGTACAAGATATAGGTCGCAATCTTACGGTTTTTCCATAAGATCTACAATCCAGCTATACGATGGTGGGGATGTGCATTAGCATCGTAAACATACAAAAAAACACACGATGTGCACAATTGATCGTTACAATTGATTGAAATCATCCACATTGTGCCAAAAATCGTGTATGGGCTGCTTAAGGATTGTGGAGATAATCAAATACAAGACCTAACTGCAGTAAGGCAGTAATGCTAACCATTTCACCATCCATGCTGCATGGATGGTGCAATATGTATCTAATTTGGGGGGCTATGACACATTTATTACTCATCCATATCGTGTTGGATATTTTCATTTGTCATGAAAATACCCCCTCTATGTAGGAGTCTTTCACATCTTGTGAAAGACTCCTCTGGGGAAATCTGACACTGTGCTTGTGCACAGTGTCAGTTTACAGAGGCTGTGGGAGAGGGATTGTAAGATCCCTCAACTGCAAATATGCCTCCATAGGCATAAAGCAGTTTATGTCATCTAAAGAGAGTCCAAACTCTGAAAAGCTTTGCTTATTGGAGTTTGGTATATAGGGGTCAGATTGTAATCCCCATTGATAATAATGGGGACTGTAATCTGCAGCACTAATGGGCCTACTGCAAGAGATTCCTGTGAAATCTCCTGCATTAGGCTATTAGTACATTGCGCTAAAACAAAATTATGCAGAAACTGTAGAATCTGCATAATTTTATGAAAAACATACTTTATAAATAGGCTCCTTAAACGGGAGGGGGAAGTGATTATTAATTCGATTTTGCTTTTTGGAATGTCCTTCAAAAACTGCATACTATTGTCTGATTCTCAGGTGAAATAACTGGAAGAGCACAGTGGATGAACCATCCATTTGCAACCTATCACTGAGAGAGGGATGGTATGTCTTATATAGCTGTATGGTATATAGATTGTTTTTACTAAATGATGGCTGAGTCATGTCATTATTTAAAACCTGTAGGCAAATGTTAGAGAGGGAAGTACCATGCAGGTTAAAGAAAAATGCAGGTGCACACTAAGAATACTGACAATAAAAATGATTTTGATAATAATGCAGGCCCATCTACTGCACCCAGGTAAATCTCATCAAATGGGTTCCTAACATCACTATACTAATACAAAGTATTAATTTATCCAGAACTTACCTATAGTAGCCCATTCTAGCATGTGCAATCCAAGTCCTCTCCTTCCTCAAAGTAAGTACCTTTTAACAGAATTAGTGTAGGTACCCATCTGAATGCAGTCACCTTACAGATGGGCAAATACAGTTTATTAAAATGTGTCCTAAGATGTATTCATATTTGTAAAGCTTAGTTTGCTTTAAGATACTAAAACATTTCAATGTCAAGAATTTAATTCTGATTATAAGAAAATTTATATAAAAATGTGTATGTATTCAAAATAGAGTCAAAAACAATACCAATAGCATAGGAAAAAGAAAATAAAACTATATATTTGTAACAATATAACTAAATCGTAATTGAATCATAATAGTGGACTTATTACTAATTATATTTAGATTATTGTACAGTAATTGGTTCCACTTTCAAGTTATACCCCTTTCACACTGCATTGCCAGAACACACACAGGAATTTGTACACGGGTCCTTCCCGGGTGCGAACTGACTGAGACCCCTTTCAGACTGGCCGCCCAACACAGCATATTGCCGGATTCGTGACAACACCGCTGACACATCCCGAGGTGGCGCTTGGAGATGAAATGATCTCCAAGCAACGCCTCTTCCTATGCAATGAACGGGACCCAGGTGGCATCGACACAGGATACCTAAGAAAAAAAAGGGATAATCACACCTGAGCGCCCCTAATACAAATAAAATGATGTGAAAATTACTTATCTTCAATCATATATTCTTCTGGAATCTTTTCCCAATAATTCAAACATATAAAGAAAGAGAAAAATGGAAAATTTAGTGCAGACAATTTCCACCATGATATAGAAAATAAAAACCTTTTATAATAAAATATTTTTTTCAATATTTTGGTATATATGATGTACTAAACCATCAAAGCACGTATTTTGAATAATCAGACAATATTTTAATACATATGGATAATACTCAGCCACAACTTATAAATTTGTGGGGTTAAAAATGACAAAAAACATAAAAACATAGACTTTCAGTGAAGTTGGCCTCGTACCAGAATCAGGAAAAAATTAGCTTGTACTAAGCTTAAGGGATAGATGGAAAAACCTGGGATCCACCTCAGCTGCCTTCCAGGAACGTCCTCCACACTGATCTGGATAGAATGCCAACTGCAGTCCCCCTATTCTAATCCAACGCGTTTCTACCTCACCAGAGGTCTTTTTCAAGGCAATGGGGGTTCTATTGTTAAAAGCCTCCTTATGTACCCATATCAATCAACTTCCTGATATCTGGGAGGAGCCAGCTTCATTACAATGAATATACATGAATATACAACAAAAATCACTTCAAATTCATATAATCTTTTCCTACCTACAAAAAACATTAATCCAGCTATTTCAACAGAGAAAATTTGATATTTCTTCACATTTGCAAAAAAACGGAAGTCAACGGACCCGCTATTTCCGGTCCGCGTTCCACAATAAGGTAGTCTTAGGTCCATAAATACATATAAATCTTATATCCTGTGCAGTCCTTAATTTTGTCCTCCTGCCCCCGCGTCCTGGCTCCCTGCAGTCATAGTGCCGACACCGGAAACAGAAACCGGAAGTGACATCACGGCAGTGTGGAAACCGGAAGTTCGTACATCAAAGTCGCAGGGCACCTTGGGATATGAAGTTTTCATGTCCTCATAGTCCGTTTTTATCCTAAATGGATCTTATAGATAGGTATATTGATCATAGATCATTCCTAATGGAAAAAATATATAAAAAGTAGGGATGTGCAGGCTCGGTTCTACTCGGTTCCGTTCGGTTTTTTTTACCGAATCTTATTGGCTATCCAAAACTCGTGACAGCTGAAACCCAATAAGATTCGGGAAAAAAAAACGAACGGAACCGAGTAGAACCGAGCCTGCACATCCCTAATAAAAAGCCATCTTAATTCCTACAGAACATATCATTAATGTTAAGAATATCAGGACACAACTATAAATATGAAATTGAATAGATATATAAAAAACATTTAAAACACCCCTAAAATAAATATTGAAAGATAAAAATTCATGAAATATAAAACTAATCCATACTTAATCTAAAAATCACTTAATCTCAAAATCCTTATTTAGCCCTTGTGGATGTAAAGTTTTAAAAGTATAAATAGAGTGCATTTCCGCTTTTGCCAATTCTTTTGCTAAATTATTATTTCTCCAATTTCCCTTTACTTGTTTTAAAATACCAAAGACCTTTATCTGTTTAATGTCACATTGATGGATTTCTTTAAAGTGCATTGATAGTGCATGTGTCACCAGACCTTTTTTTATATTTTGCAGATGTTCTGCTAATCTTATTTTGAAAGGCCTAGAAGTCCTACCTATATAGAACATGTCACATTTACAACCTATATAGTAAATCACATTCTTAGAGTTGCATGTAGTGAAATCCTTAATAATGTGACTAATGCCCTTTATCTGTACTTCGGTACACTTCCTTTCTCCTTTAATAGTTTTACACATTACGCACTGACCGCACCTATGAAACCCCTTTGTGACGATCTCTCCTTTTTTAATCGGTGGAGAAAGAGCACTTTTTACAATCCTATCTTTAATACTCCTGGCTCTTCGATACACAAACTTAGGTTTTTCTGGAATCAAAGGTTTCAAGATTGGATCGCCCCTCAGAATAGACCAATATTTTCCTATAATCCATTCCACTTGTTTATATTGTGAGTTATATTCCGTGATAAAGGATAAATTAAAACCATTATCCCTCTTTATTTTTACTTGTTTATTCAATAACTCTTCCCTTTTTAAATTATTACATTTTGTAATGGCTTTCTCTACCTTATGCTTATTATACCCACTTCTTTCAAAGCATTGTATCATACTGGTAGCCTGTTCCTTAAACACTTTATCATCCAAACAATTCCATTTCAGTCTTTGTAATTGACTGTTTGGAATAGAGTCCAGCCAATTAGAATGGTGGCAGCTGGTTGACGCTATATATACACCTGAGTCTGTGGGTTTTATAAACTTCCGAGTTAATAATCTTCCTTCTTGGACATAAATAGTCAGATCTAAAAAATGGACAGTGGTATTACTAATTTTAAATGATAATTTAATATTCTAGTCATTTTGATTTAAAAATTCAAAGGTCTCCAGTACTAGACGTTCTCCCTTCCATATAAATAAAATATTGTCAATGTATCTGGCCCAGGACACCAGATTCACCCCTAGCTCACTGCTCCACACATGTCTAGTCTCCCACATGACTATAAATATATTAGCATAACTCAGGGCGAATCTGGTGCCCATCGCTGTGCCAACCCTCTGTAAATAAAAACGATCTTTAAAATGGAAATTATTGTTATCCCTTTCTTTAAAAAATTTTCCATTAGGAATGATCTATGATCAATATAACTATCTATAAGATCCATTTAGGATAAAAACGGACTATGAGGACATGAAAACTACATATCCCAAGGTGCCCTGCGACTTTGATGTACGAACTTCCTTTTTCCACACTGCCGCGATGTCACTTCCAGTTTCTGTTTCCGGCATCAGCACCATGATGGCAGGGAACCAGGATGCGGGGGCAGGAGGACAAAATTAAGCACTGCACAGGATATAAGATTTATATGTATTTATGGACCTAAGACTACCTTATTGTGGGAGCGCAGACCGGAAATAGCGGGTACGTTGACTTCCGTTTTTTTGTAAATGTGAAGAAATATCAAATTTTCTCTGTTGAAATAGCTGGATTATTGTTTTTTGTAGGTAGGAAAAGATTATATGAATTTGAAGTGATTTTTGTTGTATATTCATGTATATTCATTGTAATGAAGCTGGCTCCTCCCAGATATCAGGAAGTTGATTGATATGGGTAAATAAGGAGGCTTTTAACAATAGAACCCCAAATGCCTTGAAAAAGACCTCTGGTGAGGTAGAAATGCGTTGGATGAGAATAGGGGGACTGCAGTTGGCATTCTATCCAGATCAGTGTGGAGGACGTTCTTGGAAGGCAGCTGAGGTGTATCCCGGGTTTTTCCATCTATCCCTTAACCTTACTACAGGCTAATTTTTTCCTGATTCTGGTATGAGGCCAACTTCACTGAAAGTCTATGGCCCTGATTCAGACCCACTCGCGAGTGGCTGTCCACTCGCAAGTGAGTCGATGGTCTGCACTGCGCATGCGCACGACGGAGGGAGCTCCATCGTGCGCATGCGCGAGACGTGATGAGCGAAGGACTTTCTTTCGCTCGTAGTGTCTGATCAAAGGAGGCGTGCTGTCGATGTTGATTGACAGCACGCCCCCTTTGGTGGGCGTGCCGGGGGCGTGCCTGCCAGACGGAGGCATTCGCAAGGAGCCAAAATCACTCCTGGCCTTGCGGTTGAGAAACTCAACCGCAGGCTTCTGCGACCATCATCCTGCACGCTCGTATATGCTGTGGGTGGTGACCCACAGCTATACGAGCGTCCAGGAGGACGCTCCATATTTATGGAGGTGGGCCCTGATTCAGAGCGAGCGCTCTGGTTAGAGCGTCCGGCTCTGAATCAGGGCCTATGTTTTTATGTTTTTTGTAATTTTTAACCACACAAATTTATAAGTTGGGGCTGTGTATTATTCATATGTATTAAAATATTGTCTGATTATTCAAAATACGTGCTTTGATGGTTTAGTACATCATATATACCAATATATTGAAAAAAATCTTTTAATATAAAATGTTTTTATTTTCTATATCATTGTACGGTGGAAATTGTCTGCACTAGATTTTCCATTTTTCTCTTTCTTTATATGTTTGAATTATTGGGAAAAGATTCCAGAAGAATATATGATTGAAGATAAGTAATTTTCACATTATTTTATTTGTATTAGGGGCGCTCAGGTGTGATTATCCCTTTTTTTTCTTTGTATTTTGAAATTGCTCTTGAGAGGTAATTTGGGATACCCTCTCTATAAAAAGGGTTCTACTAGAGCAGCCAAGTTGCAGATCATATCACCTAAAGTCTTTTTTTGAGACCCAGGATACCTGTTCACACAGCACCTGTGTTCAACCCTGTTCATTGTCGTACACTGCACAATAACCCAGGTTGCTGTGTGTTCACATGCAAGAACTTGGGTTAATGCTTGCAGTGTGAAAGGGATATTAGTGTGATTTAATGTATGAAGGTCAGTGTATGGCCCTTGTTGTAACTATACAACACATAATTTTTTGAACTATAGTTTTTAAAAAATTCATAATACGGTCTGAGCCAGTGCTGCCTGGATACTGGTGCAACCATATGTGCCCCCTTTCCTAAAATCAAGCATATAGCCCCATTTTGCATGCCATGGACTCTGTGACTTAGCCATGCCTTGTGATATTTCTTAAAATATTCTCCTTTAATCTGCTACTTTTTGACAAATTCTTTTACTGCAAAAAAATGTTGGAATCCCTTCAATCACTACCCATGGTAGAGCACCTTAGCCATGCTAATCATCTCTTGCCATAGAAAGCAAAAAGGAAAGGTGTGTGAGAACTCATCTGTTTTATACATTTCTCAAACTTATTTTTTTAAGAAGATGTCTAGCAAATGCAAATTTATTGTATTTGTAATAATTTAGCAATTAACATCCTGCATGAGTTCTTTGTGAATTTTAGGTATTTGTTATTATGATTAAATGTAAATGACAACTGCATTGACTGGGCCCCAGAGCTCATTATCTAGAGGTGTGGGATTTTTAACTAATATTTTCATTCCCCTTTGAACCTACTATACCCCACCTACCCTCCATGGTTGCTCCTTAGTTTTGCTTCTACACCTAAACCATACTGCGGTATTCCCCCTTGCCTTGTTGCTGTCTACATCTTTCAATTGGTACTTATTAATTCATGGCCCTTTACCTTTTGCTTCTATACAACACTATGGACACTTTCACACATACTAAAATGTAAAAGAATATATAACATATAAACACCCTTAATTTAAATATCTAATTATTACTATTAATATCATCATGCCAGATATAACAAAGATGCCAGGACTGAAAAATCCAGGTTCTTACTATAGGAAAAAAACAAAAATTCAAAAAGAGCAAGACAAATTAATGTCTTGATCAATAAAGGAATGGTTTAGAATAGGGGTGTGCACCGGCCACTTTTCGTGTTTTGTGTTTTGGTTTTGGATCTGGATCTTTCTTCGTGTTTTGGATCTGGATTGGTTTTGCCAAAACCACCCTTCCGTGTTTTGGGTTCTGGGTTTTGTGTTTTGGATCTGTATTTTTTTTTAAAAAAGCATAAAAACAGCTAAAATCACAGAATTTGTTGGTTTCTCTGCTCCTATGCTATTATTAACCTCAATAACCTTAATTTCCACTCATTTCCAGTCTATTCTGAACACCTCACACCTCACAATAGTGTTTTCATGTCCAAAAGGTTGCACCGAGGTAGCTGGATGACTATGCTAAGCGACACGAGTGGGCGGCACAAACACGTGACCCATCTAGGAGTGACACTGCAGTGGCAGACAGGATGGCAGTTAGAAAAACTAGGCCCCAAACTGTACATAATGCAAAGAAAAAAAAGAAGTGCAAGATGGAATTGTCCTTGGGCCCTCCCACCCACCCTTATGTTGTATAAACAGGACATGCACACTTTAACAAATCAATCATTTCAGCGCCAGGGTCTGCCACACAACTGTGGCTGAAATGATTGGTTCGTTTGGGCCCCCACAAAACAAGCTGGCAATTAATGTGTCCCTGCACAAACTGGCTCTACGGAGGCAAGATGTCATCCTCATCCTCCTCATCCACCGATTCCTCACCCTCTTCAGTGTGTACATCCTCATCCTCACAGAGTATTAATTCGTCCCTGCTGGAACCACAGGTCCCTCTGTACGTTCTGGAGGCTGGTCTCCCTGGAAGAGTTGATAATTCATTTTATGAACATCATCTTCTCCACATTTTGTGGAAGCAACCTCCTACGCCTTTCGCTGACAAGGTTCCCGGCTGCACTAAACACTCTTTCGGAGTACACACTGGAGGGGGGCAACTCAGGTAAAATAGAGCCAGTTTGTACAGGGACCTCCAAATTGCTTCTTTTTCCTGCCAGTACAGGTACGGACTGTCTGACATGCCTACTTGGATGCTGTCACCGATGTAATCCTTTAACAGACAGACGCACGCTTGTCGCTGCTGCTTTGAGGATTCAAGTGCGGCTACAGCCCACACAATTCACAAAGACAGAAAAAAAAAAAGAATATTTTTATTGTTTGTGGAGCACACTTTGAGGGTTACACCACCCTTTAACAGACAGACGCACGCTTGTCGCTGCTGCTTTGAGGATGCAAGTGCGGCTACAGCCCACACAATTCACAAAGACAGAAAAAAGAAGAAGAATATTTTAATTGTTTGTGTAGAACACTTTGAGGTGTCACCACCCTTTAACAGACAGACGCACGCTTGTCGCTGCTGCTTTAAGGATGCAGGTGCGGCTACAGCCCACACATTTCACAAAGACCGAAAAAAAAAAGAACAATATTTTAATTGTTTGTGTAGAACACTTTGAGGTGTCATCACCCTTTAACAGACAGACGCACACTCATCGCTGCTGCTTTAAGGATGCAGGTGTGGCTACAGCCCACACAATTCACATATACAGAAAAAAAAACAATATTTTAATTGTTTCTGTAGCACACTTTGAGGGTGTCACCACCCTTTAACAGACAGACGCACGCTTGTCGCTGCTGCTTTGAGGATGCAAGTGTGGCTACATCGCACACAAGTCACAAACACATTAAAAAAATAGTTTTTTATTTTTTGGAACACTTTGAGAGTTACACCACCCTTTAACAGACAGACGCACGCTTGTCGCTGCTGCTTTAAGGATGCAGGTGCGGCTACAGCCCACACAATTCACAAAGACAGAAAAAAGAACAATATTTTAATTGTTTGTGTAGCACACTTTGAGGGTGTCACCACCCTTTAACAGACAGACGCACGCTTGTCGCTGCTGCTTTAAGGATGCAGGTGTGGCTACAGCCCACACATTTCACAAAGACCAAAAAAAAAGAACAATATTTTAATTGTTTGTGTAGCACACTTTGAGGGTGTCACCACCCTTTAACAGACAGACGCACGCTTGTCGCTGCTGCTTTGAGGATGCAAGTGTGGCTACATCGCACACAAGTCACAAACACATTAAAAAAATAGTTTTTTATTTTTTGGAACACTTTGAGAGTTACACCACCCTTTAACAGACAGACGCACGCTTGTCGCTGCTGCTTTAAGGATGCAGGTGAGGCTACAGCCCACACATTTCACAAAGACCGAAAAAAAAAGAACAATATTTTAATTGTTTGTGTAGAACACTTTGAGGGTGTCACCACCCTTTAACAGACAGACGCACGCTTGTCGCTGCTGCTTTGAGGATGCAGGTGGAATCAAGACGGGATTTGGAACCGAGGACACACTACCTCCATCAATTGTCTAAATCCCACTGCACTAATGTCGGATAACGGACGCACGTCTAACACCAACATAGCAGTCAAGGCCTCAGTTATACGTTTTGCTTCAGGATGACTGCTGTCGTACTTCATCCTCATCGCTAGGACTGTTGGAGGGTCAATTGTTTAGTAAAAGTAGTGATGTTCCTACTTCCTCTCTGGGATGATGAACAACTCCCAGCAGCAGCAACAGCACTAGGAGGAAGAGGTTCTTGATCTTTCCCTATTTTATTTTTATCGGTGAAAGTTTGGTCCTCCATTTATGTTATATTGATATATATACGTGCGGCTAAAGCGCACACAAACACAGAAAATATTATTTTATTTTTGCTGGAGAGTAGTGCACTTTGTGGGTTAAACCACCCTTTAAGAAATGAGCCAGCCGGCTCTTTACTTATGGGACACAGGCGCACGCTTGGCGCTGCTCCTTTGTTGATGCACGTGCAGCCACAGTGCACACAATTCACAAACACAGAAAATAATTTTTTTTTTGGTTTGGACTGGAGTGTACTTTCGGGGGTTACAGCACCCTTAACGGTCAAGCCAGCCGGCCCTTTACTTATGACACAGGCGCACGCTTGGCACTACTTTGTTGATGCACGTGCGGCTACTGCGCACACAATTCACAAACACAGAAAATAATTTTTTTTGGTTTGGACTGGAGTGTACTTTCGGGGGTTACAGCACCCTTTAACGGTCAAGCCAGCCGGCCCTTTACTTATGACACAGGCGCACGCTTGGCACTACTTTGTTGATGCACGTGCGGCTACTGCGCACACAATTCACAAACACAGAAAATTATTTTTTTTTAGGTTTGGACTGGAGTGTACTTTCGGGGGTTACAGCACCCTTAACGGTCAAGCCAGCCGGCCCTTTACTTATGACACAGGCGCACGCTTGGCACTACTTTGTTGATGCACGTGCGGCTACTGCGCACACAATTCACAAACACAGAAAATAATTTTTTTGGGGTTTGGACTGGAGTGTACTTTCGGGGGTTACAGCACCCTTTAACGGTCAAGCCAGCCGGCCCTTTACTTATGACACAGGCGCACGCTTGGCACTACTTTGTTGATGCACGTGCGGCTACTGCGCACACAATTCACAAACACAGAAAATAATTTTTTTTAGGTTTGGACTGGAGTGTACTTTCGGGGGTTACAGCACCCTTAACGGTCAAGCCAGCCGGCCCTTTACTTATGACACAGGCGCACGCTTGGCACTACTTTGTTGATGCACGTGCGGCTACTGCGCACACAATTCACAAACACAGAAAATAATTTTTTTTTAGGTTTGGACTGGAGTGTACTTTCGGGGGTTACAGCACCCTTAACGGTCAAGCCAGCCGGCCCTTTACTTATGACACAGGCGCACGCTTGGCACTACTTTGTTGATGCACGTGCGGCTACTGCGCACACAATTCACAAACACAGAAAATATTTTTTTTTTTGGTTTGGACTGGAGTGTACTTTCGGGGGTTACAGCACCCTTAACGGTCAAGCCAGCCGGCCCTTTACTTATGACACAGGCGCACGCTTGGCACTACATTGTTGATGCACGTGCGGCTACTGCGCACACAATTCACAAACACAGAAAATAATTTTTTTTTTTGTTTGGACTGGAGTGTACTTTCGGGGGTTACAGCACCCTTAACGGTCAAGCCAGCCGGCCCTTTACTTATGACACAGGCGCACGCTTGGCACTACTTTGTTGATGCACGTGCGGCTACTGCGCACACAATTCACAAACACAGAAAATAATTTTTTTTCGGTTTGGACTGGAGTGTACTTTCGGGGGTTACAGCACCCTTAACGGTCAAGCCAGCCGGCCCTTTACTTATGACACAGGCGCATGCTTGGCACTACTTTGTTGATGCACGTGCGGCTACTGCGCACACAATTCACAAACACAGAAAATAATTTTTTTTTTGGTTTGGACTGGAGTGTACTTTCGGGGGTTACAGCACCCTTAACGGTCAAGCCAGCCGGCCCTTTACTTATGACACAGGCGCACGCTTGGCACTACTTTGTTGATGCACGTGCGGCTACTGCGCACACAATTCACAAACACAGAAAATAATTTTTTTTTTGGTTTGGACTGGAGTGTACTTTCGGGGGTTACAGCACCCTTAACGGTCAAGCCAGCCGGCCCTTTACTTATGACACAGGCGCACGCTTGGCACTACTTTGTTGATGCACGTGCGGCTACTGCGCACACAATTCACAAACACAGAAAATAATTTTTTTTTGGTTTGGACTGGAGTGTACTTTCGGGGGTTACAGCACCCTTTAACGGTCAAGCCAGCCGGCCCTTTACTTATGACACAGGCGCACGCTTGGCACTACTTTGTTGATGCACGTGCGGCTACTGTGCACACAATTCACAAACACAGAAAATATATTATTTTTTTAGCACTTGGGGGGAGCACCCCTGATGGACAGAGCACCCCCTGGACAACACTACAGCACTCCTTTAGGACTGGGACACTGCACAGGACTTTGGAGTGGACACAGCCCCTATGGAGAACTGACTGCACAACACAGTCCAGCCAGCCCCTATGGACTTTGAAGTAGTGGACACAGCCCCTATTAACAACAGCAGCACAGCACAACACAGCCAGCCCCTATGGACTTTGAAGTAGTGGACAACAGCAGCACTACACTACACTACACTACACTACACAGCCCTAACTCCCACCCTCCCTCTTCACTGTCCACAGCCGAGTGAGAAAATGGCGCCGACGCGGGTACCTTATATAGGATCCAAAACCCGCAAGACTCGGAAGGCGGGATGATGACGTTTTGCCTCGATTTCAGATCCGAGTCAGGCGGGAAAAGTCGAGCCTGATTCGGATCGGACTCGGATCGGGGGGGCTCGGGGGGGTTCGGATTTCAGAAATCCGAACCCGCTCACCCCTAGTTTAGAATAGCAAACCCTCCTGACAGCGAGGATAGTAAAGGCATACAAAAAGATGTAGTATTGAGGATGTGATGGACCAGGCTTCAAGCGGTGGTGAAAAAGGAAAGTGTGGGTGGCACTGAAATATACAGCAAGGGATGATGATGAAATACTATATAAAAAACATAAATGATACAGTAAAAGCAATGTGTTGTTTACATTCAAGCAGTGGTGCCTAGTTTTCTTCACAGCATGCTGTGACCAGTCAGTACAGCCAGTTTGCCTGCCAATGGAAACTCCATCTCTAGTGAACACACTGTGCCAAGTGAAGTCTACCTTCTTGCCATGCCAGCTGCCATCTTCTTGCCATGCCAGGCTGCCCCTACTACTTATTTAGAGACTTCTAGAATTTTAGACTTTGCAGTCATTATGGCTTCCTTTATTTCATCTATTGATCCAAAAGATCCAACAACATGCCCTAAGCCTATGTCAAATAAGTTGCGTGACATCTTGGTCCAGATGGGGCCACAGCAGAACAAATGTCTAGTGGCATTTGCAACTGAGAGTAAGCATAGTGGGAGAGGATTTTGCAGCACTTGATTCATCAAACGGTCAGCTAATGGTGAAATGGTGGAAAGGAAATGGGTTGTATATGGAAAAAAAAGTGCTATATTTTGTTTCCCCTGCATTTTGTTTGGTAAAGTTGGGCAGCAGTCAGTTTCAGCAATGGCCAATTCCAAAACAGGATACAAAGACTGAAGCCATGTTTCCAGAGGCATACAGGAACATGAAAATTCCCCAACGCACAAAATAAACATATGTAAATTACAAAAGCATCCAGAATTGATAGTGACTTGCAGAAAGTTATTGCAATTGAAGCAGAAAAATGGAGAGAGTTTCTGAAAGTCATCCTTGATGCCATAATGTATTTAACAGATAATAATTTAGCTTTACATTGCCACAAAGAAAATGGTATCTTTATTAAATTAGTGAAGCTGCTATCCAAGCATTTGCCAACTGTACAATATAATTTAGAGAAACATCAGAAGCCCCAAGTAAGTTACTTGTCTCGTGATATACAAAATTAGTTTATCAACTTACTTGGTAGTGAAGTGAGAAATACAATTTTCAAGAAGATCAAAATGGCGAAATATAACAGAAAAATAGATATAAAGAAATAAGACATTTGGAATAGCAAGACTAATTCCAATTACGGAAGGGCATTAATAATTAAAACTTGATGTGATTTAACATTTAACCATAGAATAAGGGCAGACTGTCTCAATGAGGGAATGAGAAGTTTCTCACAAAGCACTTTAAATCCACCTTAAAATTAGGCGGTATTACCTTCCTAAATTATATGGTCATTTCAGACTTAAGGCTATCTGTTTTAGACAGACTATCTTTGACTTTGCCAGTTTACAATATAGAATACAAGGCAACTAAAATTTTAATCCTCTCCTAACCATTTGTGTTTCTGAACAATATATATGTCTAAAAATCAGCACTTATGAATAGCAATTTGAATTGAATTGAATTGTTTTTATTGGCCAAGTATACAAAAATGCATATGCATAATTTAGCTGCGGTTACTGTACATACATAAATAATCACAGCCAATCATAAAAAACACATAAAAAAGACAGTACTTAAGTTATACTCACAGAACAAGCAAATCTTCCCAATTAGTTGTTCAACAAATGATTAGCCTGCGGGTAAAAACTATTAAAATGTCTTGAAGTTTTCACAGGCAGGGTTCTATAACGCCTGCCTGATGGGAATAATTTAAACAAAGGACAGCCAGAATGTGTCTGATCCATTACAATATTAGAGGCCAGCTTCCTTATCCTAGAAAGGAACAGCTCCTCAACTGAGGGGAGTCCTACCCCAACAATCCTTTCTGCTATTTTCACAACCCTTTGGAGCCTACACTAATCCATTCTGTTTGCCGAACCAAACCAAACCATAATTGAGGAACATAGCACTGACTCAATTCTAGCGGTACAGAAAAGAATCAACGGCTTAAAATCAGTTTAAACGTTTTAAGCTGTCTTAAAAAATACAGTCTTTGCTGTGCTTTCTTTACAATAATATCAATATTAGGCCCCCACTTAAGGTCTCGTGATATTGCAGACTCCTAAAACTTAAAAGAGTCTACAGTAGCCACAGCGTTCCCATCTATTACTAGTGGGGACACGGGGCAGGGCTCTTCCTAAAGTCCACAACCATTTCAATCATTTTACATGGATTCAACTCTAAGTTATTCCTACAACACCACAAGGCCAACTGAACCACCTCTTTCCGGTATGAGAACTCATCCCCATCCTTAATCAAACCAATGACAGTGGTGTCATCTGCGAATATCAAAACTTTCACTTTGATCCTCTGCACAACAGTCATTGGTATACAATGAAAAAAACATAGGGGAAAGGACACACCCTTGGGAGGCCCCGGTGCTGATCCTATGCGCACACAAAGTGACCTCCCCTGCTTTTACATACTGCTTTCTGTCTGTCAAAAAATCTACTATCCATGCACACATAGAAACAGGTACAGGTAAAATATTATACATCAATTACTCTATGAATTCTTATTTTATCTTTTGATATAAATTGCTATTCATAAGCTGGTTTTTAGACATATATATATCTACATACCCTAGGGGCTGACAACCTCAAACTGGCTGCTGATTGACAGTGCACTTGGTGTTTCTATATATAATATGTGTTTCTGAACAAGGTGACCTTACAGGGTGCAATTATATTGCCGGTGGACGGGATGTCGGACGTTGATATACCAACGCTGGTATCCCGGCACCAAGCATAATACCAATACCCCAAATGAGGTCGGGAGATCGGCATCGGCATCCTGAACCACCGGAATCTCGATCCTACTTGGCTGGGTAAGTATGTGCTTAGGTTTAGGTTTAGGCACACCCTCGGGAGACTTAGGTTTAGAGTGCAGGGAACGGAGGTTAGGCACCACTGGGGGGAGGGTTAGGGTTAGGCACCCCCCCTCAGGGAGATTAGGGTTAGACCCCACTAAAGGAGGGTAAGGGTTGTGGGGGACAGGGCAGGGATAGTGTACTTACCTTCCCTCATTGGGATCTTCACTCCTCGGGCTTCCACGGTCGGGAGTTGACCCGGCGTCTCTTCAGCTGCCAATATTTTGTACCCAACCCAGCCATTTGCAGGTATCTTTTTATATATATTATTTTTATTTTTTTGCAAATAGAGAACACATAACTTGCATAACAATAAGTTATATATAATATACAACATTCCCATATCTCATAGGCTAATGCAAACATAACATAGCAAATAACAGAGCACAAATTAATTTGTATACAACAATGAGTAAATCATTGCATTGAGCCCAGGATAAAGGAAAATGAGGAATAGAAAGAGGAAAATCAGCATGGGAAGGGAGAGAAAGATATATACCAAAGACCAAATATGATCAAAAAAAATTATAGGACTACTTGAGCTCCATCCATCTAAACTAAGTAGCACTAAGGGGTATATTTACTAAAGTGCAGGTTTTTGAAGTGGAGATATTGCTCTTAGCAACAAATCAGATTCTACTTATCATTTATCTAGCACCTTCTAGTAGAGAATAGCTAGAATCTGATTGGTTACTTTGGGCAACAACTCCAGTTCTAAAATAAACACTTTAATAAATACACCCTAAGTCTGCAGAGGACAGTTGATTAAAACCTAGGGTTTTTAGAGTAAACAATATTTTCTGAATTTATACATTTTATATTATATATTTATATAGATCTAAATATATTACCTTTGTCTAACTTTATCAGCACAGTATTTGTGTAGTAATCTTTCTACATTAACCTCTTGTCTGACTCATTTAAAAAATGCTGTAGCTGAGACTCACTCATTCTCAGAGCTCAAGCACTGCAAAACATTTAAACAAGTCTTGAACCATGGGATAACTTTGTTTAAAAGAGTGGTGTCCACTATTTAAATTATGTGACTCCATAGAAGTTATTGGATGGTGACTAGTGTGATCACCAGACACAAAAATCCCCACACTGCAGAATATAAATGTACTGTTGCAATACCTTTAGATCTGTCTTTTAAGTTTTGGTGGTAAACAATTAATATACTATAGTCTTCTCACCTTCTCTACATGAGCAGTGCCTCCACCTAAGTCATTAATACAGCTTGGGGGCTGTGGATGAGTCTTCCATCATCAGATGTCAATTCAGGATATGCCTTGAACTTGATAACATGTTGCACTATTATCTCCAGTCTGTTATAAAGTACAATACTAATGTTTTTAATGTTGGGATTTTGCTTTAGGTAAGTATAGATATATAGAAAACGTAATTAAGGCTGGAAAGTATGGCTAAATGAACAGGGGCAGAATAAGTACATATATCATGATATATATTAATAAAATAGAGTTACAGAAAATAATACACAGAATAACATTTCAATGAGTTAATGAACAATATACAGTCAGGTGCATAAATATTGGGACATTGACAGAATTTTCAGATTTTGGCCTCTATTCACAAACACAATGGCTTTGAAATGAAACAAACAAGATGTGCTTTAACTGCAGACTTTCAGATCTAATTTGAGGGTAATTACATCCAAATCATGTGAACGGTGTAGGAATTACAACGGTTTCTATATGTGCCTCCCACTTTTTAAGGGGCCAAAAGTAATGGGACTAGCAACTCAAAAGCAATTTCATGAACAGGTGTGGGCTATTCCCTCATTATTTCATTATCAATTAAGCAGGTAAAAGGTCTGGAGTTGATTCTAGGTGTGACATTTGCATTTGGAATCAGTTGCTGTCGACTCTCAATATGAGATCCAAAGAGCTGTCTCTATCAGTGAAGCAAGCCATCATTAGGCTGAAAAATCAAAACAAAAACATTAGTTGTGGCCAAATCAACTGTTTGGAACATTCTTAAAAAGAAATAAAGCACCGGAGAGCTCAGCAACACCAAAAGACCCGGAAGACCATGGAAAATAACTGTGGTGGATGACAGAAGAATTATTTCCCTGGTGAAGAAAAAACCCTTCAAAACAGTTGGCCAAATCAAAAACACTCTCCAGGAGGTAAGTGTATATGTGTCAAAGTCAACAATCAAGAGAAGACTTCACAAGAGTGAGTATAGAAGGTTCACCACAAGATGTAAACCATTGGTGAGCCTCAAAAACAGGAAGACCAGATTAGAGTTTGCCAAACAACATCTAAAAAAGCCATTACAGTTCTGGAACAACATCCTATGGACAGATGAGACAAAGATCAACTTGTACCAAAGTGATGAGAAGAGAAGAGTATGGAGAAGGAAAGGAACTGCTCATGATCCAAAACAGACCACCTCATCAGTGAAGCATGGTGGTGGTAGTGTCATGGCGTGAGCTTGTATGGCTGCCAATGGAACTGGTTCCCTTGTATTTATTGATGATGTGACTGCTGACAAAAGTAACATAATGAATTCTGAAGTGTTTTGGGCAATATTACATGCTCATATTCAGTCAAATGCTTCAGAACTCATTGGACGATGCTTCACAGTGCAGATGGACAATGACCCGAAGCATACTTCAAAAGCAACCAAAGAGATTTTTAAGGCTAAAAAGTGGAATGTTATGCAATGGCCAAGTCAATCCCCTGACCTGAATCCAATTGAGCATGCATTTCACTTGATGAAGACAAAACTGACAGGAAAATGCCCCAAGAACAAGCAGGAACTGAAGACATTTGCAGTAGAGGCCTGGCAGAGCATCACCAGGGATGAAACCCAACATCTGGTGATGTCTATGCATTCCAGACTTCAGGCTGTAATTGCCTGCATTTGCAACAAAGTATTAAAAAGTGAAAGTTAGATTTAGGATTGTTTAGTTTGTCCCATTACTTTTGGCCCCTTAAAAAGTGGGAGGCACATATAGAAACTATTGTAATTCCTAAACCATTCACCTGATTTGGATGTAATTACCCTCAAATTAAATCTGAAAGTCAGCAGTTAAAGCATATCTTTTTTTGTTTCATCTCAAAGCCATTGTGGTGGTGAATAGAGGCCAAAATCTGAAAATTCTGTCAATGTCCCAATATTTATGCACCTGACTGTATATCCACAAATGTCTGCAATTATCAAAAACACTGTCAGTACATAGGTGCTTCTACTAACTGATGCAAACATGCTTACATATATGTCCTCATTCACCTATCATTTTTTGCTCCAAATGGTGTGAGGCACATCAGTCTAAATGCAGGATTCTCATGGAAGAGTTTCCATTATATATGTCTACACACACACTCTATAATATATATATATATATATATATATATATACACAGTATATATGGCGTAACTAGGGTATTTGGAGTCCAGGGCAAGTTAAAAAACAGAGCACCCCCCAAGTAGGTGGGCTTGATGGAGGCCCCCAGTAGTTGTCCTCCCTATGTAGTAACCCCAGTAGTGCCCCTTATATTGTGCCCCCAGTTTTAGTCCCCCCTATGCAGTGCCCCTTATATAGTCCCACCTACAGTGCCCCAAGTGGTGGTCACCCTATGCAGTGCCCCTTATATTGTGCCCCCAGTAGTAGTCCACCCTATGCAGTGCCCCACAGTAGTGGTCCCCCCTATGCAGTGCTCCTTATATAGTACCAATGCCCCCTGTAGTAATGCCCCCCAGCAGTGCCAGTGACCCATTAGTGGTCCCCCTTATATAGTTCCCCCCAGCAGTGACAGTGCCCCAGTAGTGGTCCCCCCCTTGCAGTGCCCCCAGTAGTGGTCCCCCCTATGCAGTGACCCTTATATTGTGCCAGTGCCACCAGTAGTTATCCCCCATTATATAATGCCCCCCAGCAGTGCCAGTGCCCCCAGTAGTGGTCACCCCTTGCAGTGCCCCTTATATATTGCCCCATACATATGGCAGCGCTTCTGCATCCGGTGGTACGAAAGCCACCTGATGCGAAAGTGCTGAAATCTGAACAGGCAGCAGGCGGGCAGCACCGATCATAGGTGGTGCCCGAGGATTGTGTAGAGATGGAGACAAGGCTGTCTCCATCTCTGAAAAAAATTTAAATTGGTAGGTCAGGGAAGGTTTCTGTGTGCAAGTGCACATGGGCGTGACTTAGATGCTGCATCATGCATAGCGAGTTTTGTACTTTCAAATTTCAGTGTATTTTTGCACTGCATAGTTTCTTTTTTGCATCGCAGCTACACACCAATATACTTTTAGGATACTGGGGTTTTAGGCTTTGCATTTTACTCACAATTGTGGCAGTGTATATTCACATGATGCTGCATGGTGGAATGCATTGCATGGCTCACTCATATCAGTCACCGATCCGCAGGGGTGGATTGACCCTTACCTTTAACAGGGAAATTCCCAGGGGGACAATATGTCTGTTGTGCCATTTTTCAACTGTGACCCCACCCCCAAATCGCATGACCTACTTGAATTTTTTTTGGCAGCCTGGCTGTGAGCTCCTTGCGGCCCACCTCTATCAGAAGAAGAGGCTTTGCCGCTTTGCAGAAGGGAGCTTTGTCAGACCCTGGGAGCCAGCATGTGACCACGGGGAAGTGTGCTCAGGCACTGGACAACGGGCAGTGGGTTCATGTGGGTAAGTTACTTGCTAGGCAAGCAGCCAGGCTGGAGAGGCACTCTCCCTGCAGATGCTGCTGCCGGCTGCCGCTGTGCCTGTCATACTGTATGACAGACAGCGGCAGTCTGCAGCAGAGAAGAAGAGTAGCTCTTCACAGACTCACCCCTTGCTGTTCCCACTCCTGGCTGGGTCCTCTCTCCTCTCCTTCCCTCTGCCATGCTTCACTCTACCTGACCACTCCTGGATGCAATGGAACAGGCTATTAGCCTTGATGTAAGGCACTGGGCTGAGCCAGAGGCCACTGACATCTGCAGGGTTGCTATGTGTGCCCAGTAAAAGGGGAGGGTGTTGCTAAGTGTGCCCAGTAAGAGAAGTGAGGGTGGTGCCAAGTGTGCTGAGAGAGGGAGTGCCAAGTGAGCCCAAGAAGGGGGTAGTTATGTCCTGGTGATGTCACCTCCATCCTTCCCTGCCCTATATCCTGTCACCTCTGTCCAGCCCTGTCACCTCTCTCATGCCCTGTCACTTCTGGTCTGGTCCTATCACCTCTGTCCTGGTCATTTTACCTCTGCACTGTCCCTGACACACATCTCTGCTGTCCTCTCTATTCTGTCATAGCCCTGTCACTTCTATCCTGGCCCTGTCACACCTCTCTCCTGATCCCTTTGTTCTGCCTTGGCCTTGTAATTTATGTATCCTCTTTCCTTGCCCTGTCACCTCTATCTAAGCCCCTCTATCCTGATCCTGTCCCTATCACCTCTATCCTGGCCCTGTCCCTTCAGTCCTGGCCCTGTCACCGCTGTCCTATCCCTATTATCCTGTGCCAGTAACATCTGTCCTGGCCCTCCTTTCCCCCCTGTTCTACCTTGGCACTGTCACCTGTGTCCCTTCTTTACTTGCCCTGTCACCTCTATCTTAGCCCCTCTGTCTTGGCTCTGTCCCTGTCACCTCTATCCTGTCCCTGTTACTTCTGTCCTAGGGCTGGGCTGGTTGGCAGCCTGGAAGACTTCCATCTGCACCTGATGATTTTGGCTAATAGCAGAGATCTGTCTCAGGGGGGAATGCATGGTGGGGCAATTAATGATGATCTGAGAGGGGGGGTTATTCTCTAATAAGGGAATATGATATGTGTGCATAGGGAATGCCTAGGGTGGAGGGAATTAATTATGATCTTTTCTCACATTTGCAGTTTAAAAAAAATGGAAATTGAGTTAATTATTAAGCAAAAAATTTGCATAGCGTGGCTTAGTCACATTTTTCATGGTACACCAAATTGCCCTGAGGACCCATCTTTAATCACAAAAATGGCAACAATATGTAAAATAAACAATAACATATTCAAAAGTCTAAGGTGACCTTTAATGATGTCAATGTAGTTTTGGTAACCCAGGTTACTGTGATGTATTTGCACAAGAAGGCTTGTGGAATACTTTGGAAATGTATAATTCCACAATGAGAATCAGAATCAAAATATATTTTTTACAGTAAAATTATATCTCAATACTCCCCAGATCTCTGCCATTTTTTATTTTGATATGATGCTTACATGTTCCTCATGGCAGCATGTATTATGTATTAGTAATACTCACTGTTTACTTTCATTTTAATTTAATGGTTTTAACTTTAGATGTAAAAACTCCTTAGGAGCACTCTTTAGGTTTATGCCACTAATCCTAGTCCATCACTGTTGATCTTCCTGCTTTACACTCACTACCCCGTCTCTTTTCTGTTCCCATCCAGGCAATTGTTCAATATTTTAGTAATTGCTTCTTCTCACAACTGCAACTGAGCAACTCTTTTCAAATAGATCTCACTATCAACTGACTTTGCTCACATCTACACCCCCACTTCTCTCTCTCTCCATAGTACATCCTGATAATATCCAGTAGCCCACAGGTTCTCAACTCAGTCCTCAGGACCTCACACAGTTCATGTTTTTCAGGTCTCTACACAGAATCAAAAGTGAAATAATTAGAACCACCTGTGGATCTTTTAAAATGTGTCAGTGAGTAATGAATAAATCTGTGCACCTGCTAGGTGACCCAGAAAACATGACCTGTGTGTGGTCCTGAGGAACAAATTTGAGAACCACTGCAGTAGCCTCTGCAGATCTGCTTTGGGACTACATAAAAAGTACAAGGATAAAGAAATATCTAATGATGCTCACATCTAAAAGAGACTACTTGTATCTTTATTTTATTATTTATTTGTATTGCCTTTTATAACTAACTTCAAATGATATTTCTATTTTTCCTTTTTTTGGTAAAAAACCCAATGTTTAACAATATTGTTACTGTGAGTAGGAATTTGGTATATATTGCTTATTATAAGAGTGTTGGAATATACAACTCAGATGGAACATTGTGGTAAACGAATCCAATAAAAACAATTTGGTTGAGAATTTATACTGTTTTTTTATTCTCTATATCAATATAGTTTTCAAATTGAGTAAGAAAGCTAGTATTCCTTTATCTTCAACATCAAATGTGCATATAATGGGAAACCAGAACTAAACCCCACAGTATTGAGTAATTTGAAGTTTCCAGTTTTGATATTTTATATTACACTTTTGAGAAAAATATTTATTGTGGATCTATTATTGCCACCAGAGTTATTACCAATGTCATCCCACTCTTCATAGAGCTAGGACCCTATTATTTTTTCATGACTTGCACTAAAGCAATACAAAAATAAATTAATTTCCCTGTTGCATTGCCGTTCCTGAGAAGTAAATGCTCACCTGCATAGGCCCACAGTCAGAAACATCTCAAGAAAGTACCCACTAGAAAAGTCATAAAAAATGTTTACACATATATTTTTTTTACTTTTGTCCCTATTTTAAACATGAATCAATTCCTGTGCATCTGTCATTGAATTCCTTTAATACTGGAGCATAATCCATTCTAGTTAATTCATCTTTAATACTATTATTCAAGCATTTATGTATTGATGCCATGTTCCACTCTGAATAACCCATCCGCTGCCTAAATATCACAGTGTACTCCAGTGCTGCAGTAGCATCTCTATTAGGGCAATAAAATGCCTTTGCTAAAGCATGTTGAAAAAGTGGTAAAGCATTTTACCAAGGATCCTATCTTTATGAATGGAATTGACTGTCCCTTTTAACAAGGTTAAAATACTGTAGGTTACTCTTTCAAAGCATCAGTATGAAAAGTATAAAGCCACATTTGAAAAATAGTATTATTTTCAGGGTTTGGCCTAGGATCAGCTGTTACTCACCCCAGCACTGGCTTCCCCTGACTACTTGTGCAGTCAGATGTCAGCTGTGGTTTCGGATGATGCACTGAGTATTTTGCCTTAGCTGCTCTGGGATTTCCATGTGTGGCTCTGTGTCTTCTTCACCAGGGTTAATATCATGGGTGCCACAATGATAGTCCTTCTCACCTGACTGTTCTTTTAACCAATGGTAGCATGGTCTCGGTCAGCTGACACTGTCCTCCTATGAACTGCTACCATAGGGTTTATATACTGGGCTCTGAACACCAGGAAGTTGCCTGTAAAACATTGTTACTACTGGTGTATGCTTGCCATCACTTTGGTCCAGATTCCTTGCTATCGAGTCTTCTCCAACTTCTATAACCCCCCGGTGCATCTCCATTCACACTCTGTGTACTCAGTATACATTAACTGAGAACAACCCCTGTGTCATCCTCTGGAGCATCTGGCATCGCACCCAGTGTACTCAATCTACATCTCCCGAGTACAACCACTGTGTCATCCTCCAGTGTGTCTCAATACACACCCTGTGTACTCAGCCCACATCTGTGAAGTACTACCACTGTGTCATCCTCTGGTGTGTCCCAGTTCGCATCTTGTGTACACAGTACAAATGAGTACAACCATTGAGGCATCCATCTGTTCCAATGGTGCACCAGGATTCACACTCCATGCATTAAGTGCTCATCTATTTTAGTGCAATCACCATCCTCCTCTAGTGCCAGCAGAGTTTACTTCTCCTCCATGGACCTGCCCTCCTGTCTTTCTGTATATCACTTTAGGAAGCAATATCCATTGTGCCAACTCTGTACCTATAGGTATAGAACCTGTACTTGTCCTTCTCCAATGTACTTCCTCTGGGTAGGTGTGTACCTCTCTCCACTTCCCACTAGTATCGGATACCTGACCAAAGGGCCATGACCTGCTTGCCGGGAGCAGCTAAACCCATATCTCGCTTGGAGGGGTCACTTGTGAATACCTACTGGCAGGTTAGACTCCACGCCTATGGTCAGGTCTCATCAACATCCAATGCTTTTGGATGAGTAAACTTACATTCAGTCCCCTCACCTCCGATTCTTCTCTCATCACGGGACCTCAGCTTTCAGCCCCTCAGTAGGGGATTCCTCAGAGCTGGCCATGACAATTATACTGTGCAATTAACTTTATTGTGATCTGTCCTTAATACATTTCTCAGGTTATTGAACTATAGATTATATTCAGAGTTTTTTTAATAGCTTGGGCAGGAGCAGGTGTTATGGGTCATTGTAAATCTTGAGATCCATGCAGTTTAGGAATGTATTGTCTAGTGACCACACTAGTCACCAGACAATAACTTCTATGGGGACATATAATTTGAATCTTGAGATACCTGTACATCCATTCTTAACTGTATGTCTGCTAACTGACCCTGTAAACTCTAAATAACTTGACAAGTGTTGTTTCTGTCCATTGAACAGGAGACCCTGCTGAGTGCAATTTCTGAGGCTGTGTGATTGTGTTGCATGTAATTAGTATCATTACATACTTTAGGCACACTAATATATAGTGAGAAACCACAGCAGTGTAGATATTTTGTGTGGCTCACCTGTCATTCATTATCAAGCCACAAATGATTTGTAGTCAAATATTCCATTATCGGTATACAGTTTAGCAAAGATTTGCAGACAGATATTAGGCAAAGAAAGGTCCAGATGACAGGCAAAATGTCCTTGTACATGGGAAAGTAATAACAGCAAGTGGGGACAAGTCCAATATTAAGTACAAATCAGAGTTATATGCAGACAATGCTATTAGCAAGAAAGCTAAACAGAAATCCCATGTAAGATCAGGCAGGAGAGTAGTCAAGAAGAAAGCCAGAACTCAAAAACCAATATCTTATTAAAAAATGTGAGGGGTACAGTATGCACAAGTTCAGAATCACAGAACAATCACTTACAGTAGAGCTGACTGCTAAGATCTCAATATACAGTAAGCATTAACGGGCAATGTTCCAATTACAGACAGGTTCGTTTGTAGCGCATTTTCAGACTATTGCTGTGTTCTGGATACCCATCTGATCAATAGGTAATATCTCCAAAAACCTGAGTGCCATATCTCCCATCCAGCCTACTGAAATGGCACAAACTTAAAGTGATCACTTAGATAGCACAAACATATAGCTGTCAGTGACAGCACTCACAATATGTTTACTTACAAAATATTTCACTGTAAAATGTAAGGGGTTTTTATTTTATGTTTTTGTAAAACATTATTATATTTTTATTCACAACAAAAAGGAGAGAATAGTACCAGTCAGATAAATGATTATATAGTGTTCTTAAAATATAAACATAAATTCCAATATGTGAATTATAAATACAATTAAAGATACGGTATCTTTAACTTTAAAATATATAAGTCAGAAGTTTTAACTAAATTTGGAGTATGCTGGTCATCCTCGGTGATCATTTGCACTTGCCATATACAGTATTAAATTTAAAACAAATTGTACACCCTCTAACAAGCATATTTTTGCTTATGTCCATGTCTGTTTGTATTTGCATGAACACTCCCTCACTGAAATTTGCCTATGGGAGGGGCACAATATAATCCAGTTCTAGCTTTTTCGCACTACTAATAAGTATAACTCTGCATTGCCAACATTTGAATCCTCATTAATTTCTGAGAATGTGCAGTGTAAATTCACACAAGGTACAATCAGCAAATGAACCCAACATTATTATTCCAAGTGAGTACTCATTGTATTATGGCACTTTAATTTAATTTTAATTTTTTGGTGGTGGTGAGGGGTTGTCATATACATAAAATAAACACACACACACACGCACATAACATACACATGAAAATAAATTTAATATTATGTTGTCTTTAAGGGCATTTACTATTATTTTAATATAGGTAACTTGACTCTTTCAATCATTGAATATGAATAATTAAATAATTATATCTGAATGAATTCAATTTCTGCATAATACTTGAAAGACCACAAGGGAGATAACATTATTTTTGGATTAACATCCTTGCTGTGGCTTAAAGAGCAAAATTGATATTAAATGTAATATTAGAATGTGATTTCTATAATTCAAACACAGAAAATCTCACATCACCTTGATTACTTTGAAATAGCTTCTTGCAGCCTCTCAGTAGGTAAATGAGTAATTAGTATAATCAAAGCAATGAATCAAATACATTATCCAGTCAAATCTTGAGTTGAAATCTTAACTTTAGGAGTAATTAAAAACATTTTATGTAATGTATTATAAATGAATTATAAAATTATCTTTGCAAATATATGCTTTTTATACCTAAAGGTTATATGAAGGGCATAGTACATTTGATAAGCCCATACTGTGCTCCAGAGCATCATGAAAATAAAATAAAAGCTCTAGTACAGACATGCAGATGGGAACTCTCACTGACAATCCTCAAAAGTCTGACTGTGACCCAATCTGCCATGTTGATATAAGGTGACCCATGGGAGGTATATGTTTTATGTTAACTATAAAAAAGTATAACTATAATAGTACTACTAATACTGCTAATTATAAATATTATTATTATAAATAATAATAATAATAATAATAATAATAATAATAATCTTTAGTAAATGTCTTAATATATTAAATCATAACCATCATCAAATAGCTGTATTTTCCTGAGTAAATTTTTGTAAGCACATTAACAACATGCATTTGTCTGTGAAGAATTCAACTATAGTAAAAGAAACAGCAGCTTTTTCAAACTGCAATCTCAAAGTTACTTAAAGGGCACTGCTCAACTATAGTTTTTTGAAAATAAGTACATAGGTTAATTGCCATTTATCTCATAATACATAAAATAAAGCAATGTGTCATTACTGGAGGCATGAAAGGAATGTCAACATTGTACACAAGTGGAATAGGCAATATTTTTTTGTGTATAGTATAAACACAGTATGCTCTCTATCTACATTTTCATAAATTAGCCTGTATACCTAGAGGGTTATTGGATTATGTTTGTTTCAAATGTACCACATAAGCATTTTTAGCGCAATTGTTTTTAGCTTTAAAGGATAATATAAAACAGGTACACAGGTAAACAACATTATTCAGAGAAAGCAACAATGAAAAGCACAAAATAAATGGTACTATGTATAAGATGAATATTAATAAAGCAATATATCTTTGGTAATGCAATAGTGGAAAAAGAATCCCGGTCACCCAGTGGGATGACAAAGCCAGAGAATTATCCATCAAAACCAATGTATAATGAATAGTCGTTGGAATCTTTCAAACACAAAGTAAGGATATTCTAATATGGGAGATGGCTACAGGTGTCATGACCATCATGGAAGCCACACACAGGAAGAGAAAGTACCATTAAGGAGAGGGGGCAGTGAGATGCAGTGACATAAGACTTTTGGGGACTAGAGACTTTAAAGTTAATTCATTAAAACCAAGTGTCTCAGATGGTTCATATGTGTCACTGGCAGACAATGTCAACCATATCCATATATAAATCAGTTTTAGATAACCAGTTGTCATGTTTGGGGTTTTGGGATCTGAATCAAGACATGTGAAATTGGCCGACAGGTCATAGCGGAATGGTGGCAATTAAATCCAAGGTCTACTTATGGTGTGATATCTATGTGGTAAATGTATGGTGTCTTCAGAGAGATCAGTGACACCTGGAAGATTCCCAGTCCGTCCCTGGAACTAATTGAGTGGAACTCAACCCCTTAACCTGAATATAGGGATATGAGGCCAGAACCAGTGTTTAAGAACTCAGTGAGCAGAGCAGCAAGTAATACAGGTAATTGGTAGTACATCTGGAATATGCTAAGAGTTGCTGCAGACTGATTATCAGAGATGGGTCACTGGAGTCTAAACCCTCATGGAGGAATCTAGGTACAGCAACTGGAGTGAATGCTGGAGCAGAAATTCAGCACAAACCCCAAGACTTTTAGAGAGGACCTGAATACTGAACAATGCCTCAGAATTGATGGTGCAGACTCAGAGGCAGCAGCTTGCAGGAATCTAATAGTTAGCAGTGCCGGCGGTTCAGGCAGTGGATTGGAGGTTGAACTTACTAGTGAGTGAGATCACTTGGAGTTAAAGAACAATTATTGTCAGGGATAGGAGGAGCCAGTCATGTGAGTGCACAAAACATGGAGAGAATCAATACTGTTGCTCACCTGATCAATCCCAACATGGCTGTGTCTATGACCCTCAGGAATGAAGTGACAGTGCTCTCAGATACAGTGACCCACCTTGATAAAGCTCCACTGGACAGGGTAAGCATGATTACATCTCAGTTTTGTGACACCAGTCTGTTACGGTTGGGAGAGAGGAGGAGCATAATAAAGCCAGGATAACTATCCTAGCAACATTGGTTAAGTGTGTTAAAAGAGTATTCTTATAACATGCCATAGGCAGTGTCTGCAGTTGAAAGAGTCAGAAGGAACATGCTCCCCAAGAATATCAGAAGACAGTTTAATTATGGCATCCAAATTGTGTCTGGAGAAATTCAACTGGATGTGCAGTGGAGACCCCAGGGCACTGAAACACCTCCAACAGTTAATTATACTCCACCACACCACTTAAGCTATTACAACTGGCTTAAATGTATCAGCCAAAATGATAGTGTGAGAATCAGCTTCACAAGTAGAAGCAGTATTACTACTAACAGAGCGCTAATAGTAGGTATATAATATAAAAAGAGCAGCTGTAAATAAGAGGATGGTCAGTCCTCAATCCATAGCACAAACAGAAACAAGCAAGGATAAACAGCGCTCTATAATTAAAAGTAATTTGCAAATTTAATAATAATACCGGGTCATAACCCAAATCACACAGTATATAGCAACAATAATAGATAACAAAAAATAAAAGGTAGTAAATGAATAATTGCACAAATCTTGTGTATATCTCAGTCCACAACTTCTGGTCACAACTTAATGAATGTCCTTATGCTGAATGGTAATAAAGATGAATCAATGTCCAGCAAAATAATTACCCAGTCCAAACGCCACACAGGTGAAGGGTCTGCTTAAAGAATGATGTGAGAACAGATGCGGTTCCCCAGAGCGCAGACGTGTATAGGACTTGATGGAACAGATCCGGTGTCCAAATATTTGGGGTCCAATTAGCGATGTAGCAGTTCGCACAATGATGTCCCCAGGGCACAGGTCCAACGGTGGATGGGTATAGCACTCCTCATAGATATGCGCAGCAATAGATGGTTCCGGGCATAACGTTGGACCAGAAGAATATCACAAGGGATTCAGCTGTTACATCTTGTGATAATTAATAACTTGCATCTGCATCTTACGTCACTGAGTGTTACTGTGCAATTACTTATGAGGGCATCAAAACTTCCTCTACCATTTACAGATGTCAGAGAGAAGGGAATAGACAAGTATGTTATTATCAACTTTAATGTAGATACAAGGTAAAACAAGATTAAGTTTACATCTGCCTCTGAGTCAATAAAGGCTACTTGGAATACCAGTACATGAGCTATATGGAGTGCTATATCTGTGGTAAATTTACCAGATATTTCAGAATGGGCAACACCTATTAAAATGACCTGACTCATCCCCAGAACCAGCTAGACTTTCTCATTTCCCTGATGGTCAGAACATTTGCAGTAGGAAGGAATGAGGTACCCAACCTCACCGCAGTATAAACAAGCTTCCAAGCCGTAAGGGCTCATCAGGTGAAGAAACTGGAGTAAAAAAGTGAGGAGCACATTTGATAATGGTTCTTGGTGATTGTTCTTTTATCTGTGATCTCTCACGAAAACAATGATCAACCCCATTACATATAGACACTAGGGCCCTCATTCAGAGCCGCACGTTACCAACAGTACGCTCGTTGCGTTCCGATGTTGACTAACCGCGCATGCGTCGGTGTTACACTGCGCATGTGCGTACGGCAGATTGCGAGCTTTTTTTCTCTCATTCCTAAAATAGCATACAGGAAGTGACATGTCAAATGTGATTGACAGAACAGGGCGTTTTTGGGTATTGACGGGGGTGGAGATGGAAAAACGCAGGCGTGGCGAGGCGTTTTTGGGGCGTACATACATTAGCAGATGCGAACGTCAAATGTGTTCGGACCGTCACATACGTCACTGGAACATCCTCTTTCCCTTCAAAATGCTCGCACAGTTTAGGGTCTGGATTACTCAACCACATTGGCGATGGCCTTCTTCTCCGTCCCAGGACTCCATGATGTTGCAGCGATTAATCGCGGGTGGTCACAAAAGCAATTAGTGTTGTATTGAAAACCGGCTTGGTATGTGTTTTGAAAGCAGTTTATTGGGATAGCACAAAACCGTACGCAGGTGGAAATCATACCTGCTAATGTCAGGATTACACAATCAATTGGCGTACATTTTTTGGGGTTTTTTTTGGCCTCAATTTGTTGTTTATGGCCTATTGTGACAATAATGTCATCATGTTTTAATTAGCTCCCCTTTTTTTTATTAATGTGGAATTTGCATCGTTATGTGATTTTTTAAACGTTCCTTCAAGAGGCCATTTTTTTAAAAAAATGAAATGGTTTTTGGTGTCCTTTTATGCCTTTAGGGCCAGGATTAAATGTAACCCATTTGTACAATAATGTCACAATACAATGTCAGATTTTTAACATAAATTTATTGTTTAAACACAAACCAATTGGCATAATATTTTGTTTTGTTTTTTTCTGGCAAAGATACTTTTTATCAAAAATAAATAATCAATAACTGCTAACATAAACGTACAAAAATAAATTAAAAACATTTCACAAGAAAGGAGAGGGAAGTTTTGACCAGAAAGGAATATGAGCCAAGCACAGAAGGAGTGTGGGAAAAGTTGCCATTGCTGTCACCGTTTTTTCGCCCGTTTGGATGGGGGAGGGTGGGCGCCAGACCGGGTCTGGGATGCCATCGGGCTGGCCTGTCCAGAGGCAGATGTTGTGGCCTCTGGACTAGGCACAGGGCTAGGCACATTTGGAGGATTGGCTGATGTTGTGCCAGAGGTGGAGGATCCTGATGTTCCAGCAGGAAGGGAGGTCGGCTCCACCATGTGCTGGCAAACGAGCTGCTCCAGGGCATCGGCGATGCGGATGTTGGCCCTGGTATTTTCCGCCAGGGCCTGACCAATGGTCACGTTGGCAGCAGCATTTTGCTCCAGGGCCTCAGCCACCCGTATCAGACTGGCGTCCATCCTCTGCAGAATCTCCGTATGGAAATCCGATTTTAAATTGAGTTCTGTGAGGAGGCCCACTGCCTGCGAGGGGGCACGCCCTGGACTGGCTTCTGCAGGGTCCTCAGCCGGATGTACTGGTTCCTCCCCTGCAGAGCCAGCAGAAATTCTGCGGCCAAGGCTTCCCTCTGGAGCAGACTCATCCACCTGTTTCTCTGTTGGAAAAATGAGAAAAGAGTCACATTAGAATCTACATATTGGCACAATAGCATTTCAGAGTTGGTGACATCACAATACTTACCTGGGCCAACATGAGGAGCCGCAAAGTCTGGCATGTCCGTATCCATGTTGGACATGCCAAACACCTCCACAGGCTGCACACACCCCTGTGCCAGCTCTTCTAAATCCGTCAACTCCAATGACACAGGGGTGGGACCCCCACCTGTCCCCCTTGCATGCCTAGCCCTGTCCGCGAGTTTTTGCTTTAGGCGATATTTGAAGTCCCCCCATCTGTGGGGAAAAATGGAAGCCATTATCCTTTGGTTTAAAATGGGGTTTGTTTTTAGGGGGGGCAAGGGTTTACTTACCGCCGTTTGACATCCCGGGCTAGACGGACATAATCACCCACTCTATTGACAGCAACGGCTACCTCTTACCACATTCTCCACTTCTGGCTTAGACTCATATTCGTGTCTGCCTGTGGCAGGATGTCCACACACTTCTGGATCAAAACCTCCATCTCCTTTCTTGTGAAATGTGGCTGCCTTTTTTTTTTGCCCGCTTTGGCCGGAATAATGGGCCCAGCAGCCTCTTCCATGTCATCCTCCTCACCTATTTGTGTAAATTTACAGAATTCACAAAATCACAACTTGCCTAATCTTAAGTTTCAAATTAATCGTTGATAGAAAATGCATGAAAGACTTACCGCCTGACTCTTGGGCATTTTTTCCCTGGTCTGTCGCCATGTCTGAGGTCCAAACAAGAAATACACCAGAATTTGAATGTGTTTTCGTGACGTATTTATACATGCGTCCTTATTTTGCGGCCGCATCATTGATTGTGCGGCCCTATGATCCCTCCTTAATTTGTGCGGGAAACGAAACACTATTTATGGCTTGGTTTGTCTCAAGTCGAGGTGGCGTTTTTGGATTGTTGGAGGTTATCTTGGCTGGAGTTTATTGATTGCGTAGAAAGGAGTTGGCGGTTGGAGATTCGTTTGTTGGTTAGATTTGCGTTTTTTTTTCCGTTATCTTTGTTGGTTTATATTTTTGGGACCTCGTTTCTTGATTTGGTAAGTTTTGTGAAGTCTAACTTTTGTTCAGTTGTTGTTTCATTGTGTTTTGTATATTTTGTAATTTTTGGATCCCTAATTTTTTCTATTTTAGATTTTGTTTATTTTCGACCCCAAAGACCTTTTGATTTTGCATCTTAGATATTTGCTCTTGGTAAGTCCATTTTTTATCTTGTATTAGCGAACTAATTAGCGCATTTTTAGTAGTTACTCTTGTGACTTGTATTAGCGAACTAATTAGCACATTTTTAGTAGTTACTCTTGTGACTTGTATAAGCGAACTAATTAGCGCATTTTTAGTAGTTACTCTTGTGACTTGTATTAGCGAACTAATTAGCGCATTTTTAGTAGTTACTCTTGTGACTTGTATTAGCGAACTAATTAGCGCATTTTAAACAGCTTAATAATCATTCTAACTTTTTGGTGGTTTATCTTTCGCTTTTTGAGCCAACATTTCGACCTGTTTTGATGTACTGTGTTAAATGTCGCTTTGCGGTTTTGCTAAATGGGTGTTTGGCATATTTTAACTTTGGTCTAGCACAAAATTTTTAAACAAAAATGCACAGAGTGAAATGTGTCAAGTAATTTTGGTGTTTATTTTCAGTTTGGACGTATCATGACAATACCCCAGCATGTAAGCAGCAATGGATGGTATCATCAAGCTAAGTTGTTTTAATATAGTTTTGGGGTGGGTCAAAAGCCTTACTTTGAAATCTTTGAATTTCAGGTTGATCTGGGGCGGATTGTTCTGGCCATGCTCCCGGAAGCCGACCAACCTCAATCTCATCCCAGGCGTAGGCATCGTAGGCATGCAAGGCCCCAGATATTTCGAACACGTGTCACCCTTTTTGGAATGCCCGATGATGAGGTTTTAAGACGCTACCGTCTACCTCCCAAAATCATCATAGACACTCTCTCATTAATAGAAAGTGATCTTGAGCAGCAAATTGACAGTCCAACAGCAATACCACCACTGACGCAATTTATGGTGGTGTTACATTTCTGTGCCTCAGGATCGTTTCAAACAACGGTGGGAATAGTGGCGGGCATTTCCCAATCCTCCTTTTCCCGGATCCTGAGGGCAGTGAAGGAGGCACTTTTCAAGCACCTCCATCATTTTATTCAAATGCCTTTGGATATGGGTGCCCTTAGTGTGGCCATATGTGGGATATTTCACAACATCACCATAAGGAGTGGTGTCCCAATGCAGCCAGAGGATGCCTTACCTGAGGATGGCCCCCCCGAGGTTGGTCAGAGGTCAGTATGTGGGGGGGCCATACGCGATGATGTGGTGGCCAGATTTTTTAGGTAAGTTTGACCAAAACTACAGTGTTTATACCTAATGTGTTTGTGTTTGTTTGCGAACATCTAATTTATTTTTATTTTTTTCACCATCTTCTGTTTGTTCACATAATCTTTGCCACTCCAATGCTCACTACTTCCTGCTACCCTTACCAAACCTGGATCTGGTGATTTTGGGCATATATTCTGGAACCCATATCGCAACGCCATGTTTGTGGAATCATGTTGGCATGGTCCTTCGTCAACCAGTTCTTGATTGTTTTTTTTATTTAAATATTTTATTTGTATGTGTTGTATTTGAGATTATCACTGTTTTTTTTTTTTGGGAGTGACCACTTTGATTTCTCATTTATGTTGTGAATAAATGTTTGGAGAGTGAAATGGTCTTCCTTTTTTTGGACGTTAACAGCAAGTGTAACCAGGTTAACACACCTTACATTTGACTAAGGGGTAATCCAGTACTGACACCAGTTGATGTAAACTGAAATATGTTTTCAGGTTCCCAACCCACACCAAAAGGAAGCCTGTCCAAACCTTTGGATTTTGAAGATTGGCCTAAGCAGCTTGCACACCAACTAGGAACCTGTAAAATGTCGAAATATCTAATTGACACTACACCCAAAAAGGGAAATGACATTGTTACTGTTATGTGTTTCTTGTGGCTGTTTAACATACAAATACAAAACACAATCTAACTTTTAAAAAAGGGAAATCCTTGCAGGAACAGTCTACTTATGTCAGGGAAAACTATTTTTGTTTTGGAAAAAAAGAATGAGCCAGAACGTATATTAGAACTAAAAAATTTATTTAGAAAATGAAAATAAACAAAAAAAACTACTGGCGAAGGATGCCAGACAGCCGGTCAAGGCCCACAAGAATGCCAATGACATGTTGGCGCATCTGGCCAACACATTTGTCCACCTCTTGTCGACGCCTCTGTTCCTCTGTGGGTGAGAAAAGTGTGTGGATTAATAAAACAATAGGGAATCCACATTAAAAAAACAAAAACACAACGAAATCACTCCTAAACCTAAAAAAAAAAAAACCAAATCAAAAAGGGGGTGCTGCCAAAAATACAAGGCCTATGTACAAATTCCCACAGGTGTGATATGTGTATGTTGAAATCAGCAGGAAGAGGTAAAGGCAAACTGCTAAATCACCAAAAGTAAACCAAACAAGCACGAATAAAGGCACGACACATGATTACATACAAACAGTTTGTGGTTAAAAAAAATGTGAAAGAAAAACATACCGGGAGCCAAAACGGGAGCTCCGGAAGTCCCTCCATGTACTTCCTTGGAGGAGCCTTCATTCCCCAAAGAACGGGGAGGGGTAATGACGGACTCCGGGGAGGGGGTAATTGGAAGAGGGGTGCGTGGAGGAGAGGGGGAAGTGGGACGGAGGGGAAGGAGGCCCGACAGTTCCGGGAGAGGGTCTTGGAAGGCTGGGGAGGAGTGGGGTTTAGGGGAAATATTTGGGGTGGAGTGTTGGCTGGGGGTTGGGGATAGTGGCCGGGAACGCCGTCTGGCCGGACGGTGACGGCGTAGTCTTGGCTGTCCTCCTAAAATATGTCAAACAAATTGAGGTTAGTTTCTGGGCAAATCCGGGGCCCAAATAAAAAAAAAAAAACCACCAACAAAAAACATGCAAATAGGAGTAGAATGAAAAAAACAGAAATAGAGGGAAAACATGCACACGCAGATATGAGGACAAATAATAAATAGGACAGACAGGAAAACATGCACACGCAGATATGAGGACAAATAATAAATAGGACAGACAGGAAAACATGAACACACAGATATGAGGACAAATAATAAATAGGACAGACAGGAAAACATGCACACGCAGATATGAGGACAAATAATAAATAGGACAGACAGGAAAACATGCACATGCAGATATGAGGACAAATAATAAATAGGACAGACAGGAAAACATGCACACGCAGATATGAGGACAAATAATAAATAGGACAGACAGGAAAACATGCACACGCAGTTTGCCCCACAAACACAATCATGAAAACCACAATACATAACACTTACTTTCCAGGATCTGCATGCGAAAGCATGCCAGCAAGCGGGGCGTTCGCCGTTGCAGGTCTGACCACCTGCGCTCCAGCTGCCCGATGTTGCGGCGTGAACCCAAGGACCGCAGGCGGGACCGTGCCTCCGCATACGCGGAGCGCTTCTGCCGGTTGGTGATGGGTGGAGGCTGGCTGGTGATACGGCGATCCATCACCTCCGTAAGCACCAGCAGCTTGCGCCTGGTGAATGCGGAGGCTCTCATGATGGCAATGGAGTTTTTCATACAAAACATTTTTGATAAAGTGTGCAAAAAATTTCTGATTGGCTAATGTAGTTTGGAAATTAACAGGAGCAATTTTATTGGTTAGTGTATGAGTCATGTGTTCAACAGGGCCAGAAATCTCTGGAGAGTTATGATAGGCTTGATGCAGTGACATGCGTTTGCAAATTTAAATAAAGAAATGAACCCCGGAAAATATGCGGGGATCCACAGCAATAGAACAATTGTTTAATTGTGGTTCACATGTTTTTTGAACAATAAAAGCGAATGTTCAATCCGTACGTATTCTGCGGGTAAACACAAACACGGACAAGAGTAAAGTTTCTTGCATTGTGTTGAAAAAAAAAAAAAAATTAAGCTAATTGATACATTGATTGGCATGATACGATTGAGGGAGGTAGGCAGAATAAAGGAGCAGGTAATCGACATCTGACAAGGCCACTTCCGGTTTCACTTATGCGTGTGTTCCCTTCAAGCCATTTCGGGGATGTACGCTCGCTATTTCGCACGCTCGTTAGTTAGAGGAGGAGTCGCCTGAGTTTAGGGAGGAATTTTAGATGCGAAAGAAAATACGAGCGAGCCATTGAATTTAAATAATTTTGTACGTACGCCTAACGTACGAGCGCCCGCTTGCGAGTGGGTCTGAATGAGGGCCTAGGTCCTCTTTTGTGGCCAGTAAATTAAGGGAGGTCAATTCATTTTTGAGACAGTCAGAAAAATCCTACCAAAATATTGCAACTTATGCTTTACTAATGCTTTATTGTTCCAACAGAAGCATATGTTTGAAACTAAATAGAATATCACCTATGGTTTTTTAACTTTTTCTTAAGTACAGGAAACTAGAAGCTACAGAAATGAAGCATTTGGGCTTATCAAATATTTTCTTAAAATCGATGAAAAAATATGCAATAAAGGACCAAACCTTTACCAAAGTGGTGATGCCTATGCTAAGGCCTATGCCATTGGCAAAGAGATGATATATGCCACTTTGGGCTTCTCAAAAAATTAGTAGGTTAGATCTCAATCTTCATTAAGCATTATTTCAAAAATCCCCTACAATTCTTGAGATCTCTGTCATATTTAGCTGGCATTGGAATTTTGAGTTGGAATGCTGGAACTACCACTGCATCTACAGAGGGTGATCCACCAGGAACAAGGAGGGGTGTAAAGTATAACATACATACATTGCATAAGCATCTGTAGTCATTGCATGACTTGATTCTGTATTTCCTCTCTTATTTTGACAAGGGAGACTACATAACATGTTCTTAGCAGATGGCTCATTAGCTGGATGCATACTACCAGTGGATAATGTCACAAATCTGGACTGGAATATGGATTTTACCTACAGACTGGGATTGACACTACCAACAACAGAAGCACAAGGTTTAAAGTACTGGTAGTTTACAACAGTGACCTTGGCAATGAGATAAGGACTTAGCTAAGTTCAGCATGCAGGTTGTGGCTTCCTGTGTTTGTCTCAAGTGTGATAAATTGTGTAGTCAACATGCTGACTTTGGTTGTGGAACAGAGTACTCATTGTGTAAGAAGCCAGGTGAAATATATATGTATTAGAACTGAGCCAAAGGGATAAGACAAATAATAATCAGAAGCAGTCAAAATAATGGAGTTTATATTTAAGAATTAGGAGCTGTCAGGTTGTGGCCTAGGATTGGCCATTACTCACCTCAGCACCATCTTCCCCTTACCTCCCGAGTAGTCAGACGCCAGACGCGGCATCGTGTCATGCGCTGAGGATTATACCTGGGTCTGCTAGGACATCAATGTGCTCTCTCTGATATGATTTCTGCAGTAACTGTCATGCAGCCATCACAGTCTATATCCTGATTAGCCCTTTACCCAATGGTAGCATTGGTTGTTGTCAGCTGACACTATCCTCCAATGGACTGCTACCTTAGGGTATTTAACCAGGCTCTGGACAACAGGAAGTTGCCTGTACAACGTCGTTACTTCCAGTGAAGACTTGCTGTTGCAGCGTTACAGGTCCCAAGCTCTGTTGTTTCTAGTGACTTGTTCTTAGTGTTTATCCTCGGTGTGTGTACTAAGTACATCTTCTGAGTACTATCTCCTAGAGTCATCTCCTATGCCAATTCTGTGTCTGAAGCCACAGTGTGTATACTTAGTACATCATCAAAGTATGATCTCATCATACCATTCTCCTATGCCAGTTCTGCATCTGAAGCCACAGTGTGTGTATTTAGTTTGTCATCCAAGTACCATCTTATAATATCATTCTCCTGTGCCAGTTCTGCATCTGAAGCCACAGTGTATGTACTTAGTATGTCATCTAAGTACATTCTTCTAGTGCCATTTTCCTATGTCAGCCTTACATCTGGATCAGCAGAGTGTGTACACAATATATAACCCCAATACATACTTCAAGTATCATTTTCCTTTGCTTTCCCTGTGATACTGTTCTTCCACTTCGCACTTGTTCCAGATACCTGACCAAAGGGCTGCAACTGGCTTGCTGGGTGCAGATTAAGCCCAAATCCCACTTGGAGTCACTGGTGAACACCCCCCAGTATGTTAGACTCTATGCCTTGGGTCAGGTCTAGCCAATATCTTGTACTAGTGGATGAGTAAGTAATTTATCCATGCCTCTCACCTCCTGTTTCTTTCCAAACCTGTGTCCATGACTTCCAATACCACAGCAGAGGGTCATCATAGCCTGAGTATGACAGGTTTTACAAGCACTAAGGAAGCTGATGGAATGCAGGATCATTACAAGATCTTGCCTCTTGCATTGAGAATCAGGAGGCAGTAAAACACAAGGTGGCTCAATATCTCCAGGAACTCACCAGTCATTTGCTCTCCACTCAGTCGACTCAGGCCAATATACTTCCTACTTCTTCTGAAACTGCTCCTGTAAATCCTCCAGTAGCAGTAACTCAAAGATTTCTCTTGCAGTTGGCCTCTCCAGAGCATTTTTATGGAAACCTCAGACAATGCTGGGGCTTCATTAATCAGTGTGAGATACAGTTTGAGTGCCTACCCCAGAATTTCCCCACCTAAAGCTCAAAGGCAGCATACATCTTCTCCTTACTCTCTGGTACCACCTTGAACTGGGTCTCCCCATTGTGGGAACTAGCTGATCCTTTCGTCTCTAATTATGAAAGATTTATTTGTTCATTCAAGAGAATATTCAATGAGCCAGACTAGACTGCCTCGGCCTCCTCTGATCTCCTTCGAGTTTAACAAGGGACTCATACTATGGGCCAGTATGTGGTTCAATTCCAGAAAATCACTTTTGATTTAAAGTGGAATGATGAGACGCTTAGGGCAGCATTTCTTCATGGGTTATGCAAGACATTGAAGGATGAATTAGCCTCTCAAGATGTCCCTGAGACACTATTGGAAGTAATATCTTTATGTATTAAGATAGTGTTGCAAGTTGTTGTAGCATCTTGTTGAACACCTGTGCTCCAAGCGACTCTCATCCATCTGTTGCTAAGAGACAAGTACACTGGGATGCTTCTCCATTTGGTCTCCCACCTGACTGATCCATCAACTCTGCCTTGCTCCTATTGGATCTATCTCCTATTTACTCCTGCTGGTTCTCTGCTGCAGTGCTGGGTTAAGCATTCAGTTTGTTCCTTCCGGTTCCTGTGTGTGGAATTCATCCTTGTGTTGTGATCCATTTCCTCCTGTCCAGCATATATGCCAGCTGTCTCAGCTGAACTATGATGTCTGAGTGGACCTCGCCATTTACCATCATGGCTAATCTCCACTGCACTGCTGTGTCTGATAACATCACGGCAGCCTCATCTGCACTGCAGTGTCTGAGTGAACTTTTTGTTTCTAATATTTAACAGTCTCAGCCACACTGAAGCGTCTAAGTGCTATAGCTCTGCAAAAGACTCTTACAACTGTCTCAGTCGCAACTTGGCTACAAGGCCTCACCCCAGCCAAGTACACATCAGCCCCAAGGCTGCAGCTTGGCCACAAGGCCTCTTCCAAGTACACACCAGCTCTCAAGGCTGCAACTCGGCCACAAGGCCACACCTCAGCCAAGTACACACCAGCCCCAAGGCTGCAAATTGGCAAAATACCGCACCTCAGCCAAGTACACATCAACTCCCAAAGCTGCAACTCAGGCTCAAGGCCGCACCTAAGCCAAGTACACATCAGCCCTCAAGGCTGCAAACTTGATCACAAGGCCACACCTCAGCCAAGTAATCATCAGCCCTCAAGGCTACTCCATATTCTGAAACATCACTGTTGCAACTCCTGGTTTCTTTAGACTGAATATATCTTGTATTAGCAAGAGTTACTCAAGGGATCATTACAGATAGACTTGCGCCACAGAGCAGGGCAGGTCAGAGAGGTGCTGGTCAGAAAAGGGCGTGAAGATAATTTCAAAGCTCGATTTCTAAGGCTATCGCCATTACAATCCATTATGAATGCAACTGCAAGGCTTATTTTCCTAGCCAAATGGTCATCGTCTGCTGCCCCGCTCTGACAGTCCCTCCATTGGTTGCCAGCTGCACATTCTTCTTCTCTTGCACCAACTAGAGGAACCTATGCAGATGAACAGGTCTCATTTGACTCCAGCTGAATGGACCCACCAACTCTAGAACAAGCTTTACCTCTACTGTTTGGCCCCTGATCATATTCTTAAAGTTTGTCCTCTCCCCTCGGGGAACAAGAGACCCTAACTTGCTCTGGGAGCGTCCAGTTGTGGGTGTTAACATAGCCTTCCCATTCTTGGATATTCTATCGGTGTCTTTTCACTGCAAGATTCAAACAAAAATATTAAAGCCTTAGTGGACTCTAGAGCCATCAGGAATTTTAATTCTGAATCTCTGATACATAAACTAGGAATTTCAGTTCTCCCTCTTCAAGCAAGTTGGCTCATCTGGTGTAGATGGCAACATCATCCTTGGAGAGGTTACATCTTACTCTACATGTTTCACTTTGGGCAGGTGGCCTCCATAAAGAGAAGTTAGAATTCATGGTTCTACCTAAAACTCACCATGCTCTAGTTTTAGGTCTGCCTTGGCTGAAAATCCACAACCCCACTTTGGACTGGTCCACCTTGCATGTCCTGGCTTGGGGATCCAATTGTTTTTACCAGTGCCTTCCTCATGTTGTTGCAGTACAAAACCAACAAGTCTCTACTGAATGAAACCAAAGCTTCCTACATCTGATCAATTAATTTCTAAACAAGATTCTTGTTAGCCAAAACCTTATCAGGATTTCGCTGATGTTTCTTGTGAACAGTCTGTAGAAAAAAAGCCCCCCCCACTGCCCTTGGGATTGTGGAATCGATCTTATCAATGGAAGATGCCACCCCATAGCCGTATTTAGCCTCTTTTGGTTCCGGAAACAACTGCTATGTCTGACTACATAAAAGAAAACCAAAACAAGGGTTTTATAAGACCATCTTCTTCTCCTGCTGGGGCCAGATTTATCTTTGTTGAGAAGAAAGATGGAAATCTCAGACCCTGCATAGTCTACAGTGGGCTGAATCAAATCACCATCAAAAATAAATATCCTTTGCCACTCATCTCAGAGCTTTTTGACAAGGTTCATGGAGCATTCATTTTCAACAAATTGGATCTCTGTGGAGCCTACAATTTAATCCATATCAAACAGTGGACAAGTGGAAAACTGCTTTTAATACACAAGACAGCCATTATAAATACTTGGTGATGCCTTTTGGCTTGTGTAATGCATCAGCAGTTTTTCAGAGTTACGTCGATGTAATCTTCACAGATGTCCTTTACAAATTTGTTGTAGTCTATATAGATGAGATTTAATTTTTTTTCAAAGAACATGCAATCCCTTCGCATACATGCCAGAGAGGCTTTGTCCCATCTTAGAAGTCATCATGTGTATTGGAAAATCTTTAAATGCCTTTTTGAACATATCTCCATGTTATTTTTTTGGCACATCATATCAGGAAATTCCCTTCAAATGGATTCAGACAAGCAAAGAACATTCTAACACTGGCCCCAACCACACTCCTTGAAAGTCATCCAACGGTTTCTTGGCTTCTTTAAGTATTAAAGAAGATTCATTGAAAACTTTTCTACAATTGTCACTCCCCATCAAGAAGGGTGCTAACCCATCTGGTTGGCCTACGGCAGTGGTGACTACCTTCCAAGCCCTCAGAACAGCTGTTTCTATAGATTCAATTCTTTGTCAAACACATCTTGAAAAACTATTCATGTTAGAAATCAATGCCTCTTCAGTAGAAATGAGAGCTGTACTGTCTGAAGTGGCTGAAGATGGAAAGTATCATCCTTGTGTTTTTTTTCTCATAAATTTTCAAACACTGAGAAGGACTATGCCATATGGTATCTAGAATTTTAGCTATGAGATTGGCACTAGAGGAATTGAGACACCTTTTGGAAGGCACTAAATTTCCTATTACTATCATCACTGATCATAAGAATCTTATTTATCTTAAGACAGCTCATCGTTTGAATGCCAGACAAGCTCCCTGGTCTCTTTTTTTTCCAGGTTTGGTTTTAAAGTCCAATTTTGTCCTGGCATACAAAATAAAAGGTCTGATGCACTCTCCTGGTCCTTTCTGCCTCCACTGGAAGAAGAAAAATAAGCTCAAATTTGTCCTATTCTAGATCATCTTGTCTTTGCTCACACCCAGTTGCTGCCTCCTCCTCCTCTGCCTCCTCCTCCTCCTGGCAAGATCTTTATGGCACCACAGTTGCATAAGAATTTATTATAACCTTGGCTCATGCCTCCTTATTTGCTGGTCAATTAGGCATCCTAAAAACTAAAATCCTACTGGTGGCCCACTATGAAGGAAGATGTACGGAATATTATTGTTTCCTGTGCCAAGTGTGCTCAGCATAAATCCACCCACAACAAAGATATTGGTCCATTGCGTCCTTTGACTTTTTCTATTGTGCCTTGGACTCATCTGTCGATTAATGTTATCTCTGAATTACCATCCTCCAAGAAACATAATACTATCTAGGTGGTAGTTGACCGATTTTCAAAAATGGCCCATTTTATTCCCTTGGTGGGACTTCTTTCTGCTGTACAGTTGGCCAAAATGTTTCTATGTGAAATCTTTCATCTTCATGGACTACTGTTGGATCGAGGTGTGCAATTTGTGCCCAAATTCTGGAGGGCTTTATCTGCCTCTTGTGGAATTAAACTGATATTTTCCACCACCTGTCACCCACAGAAAAATGGTCAAACTGAGATGGTGAATCAGGAATTGGAAACATTTCTTAGACTTTTCATTTTTTCTTCTCAAGATGATTGGATCAAATTATTGCCATAGACAGATTTGCCCACAATTTTAGGTACCACTCTTCTTCTAATTTTACTCCATTTTTGCAGTATATGGAATACATCCCCTGTTCCAGATTTCCAAGATTTACCTCCCATGGAAGTACCTGCCATCACTAAACTTATGGAATCATTGTCTGATACATGGAAAAATATTCACTCCACCTTGTAAAAAGCCTCTAGTAATTATAAAAATTTGCATATCAAACACATCTTGCCATTCCTCTTCTGATGATTAGAGATAAGGGACCTCATTCAGAGCCGGTTGCACAGAGCGTGCAGTCGGTCTGAATGAGGGGAGGACGTCTTGAATTTTCAAGACATCCTCCTTTGCGGTGGTAAGGCTGTGGGTTAACACCCACAGCCTTACGACCACCTAAGGTGATGGTCGCGGTGGTCAAGACCATCGTGACCATCGGGGCTTACGACGAGACTCTAGGGTAGGGTCTCACTTGTCGTAAGCCCCAGAGAGCTTTCAGCTCTGTCTGAGCTGGAAGCTCTCCACTGACATCACTAGTAATGTCAGTGGGGCTGTCCCCAAATGGTAGGCGTTCCCATGGGAATGCCTACATTTGGGCTTCCACCCCCTGGCCCGCCTTCCAAATGGGGCGAGCTGTCAATCAACATTGACAGCTCGCCCCCTTTGGATCGAGACCCGCTACGACCGGCGCTGTCGGTCATAGCGGGTCTTACACATGCACATGATGGTGCCGGCGCCGTCGTGCGCTTGCTCTGTGGGGGGCCATCGACCCAGTCCGAGCGTATCAGTGCTAACGACCGGGTCTGAATGACCCCCAAGGTGTGGCTGTCAACTAAGAACATTCGAGTGAAGGTTCAAAGCATGAAATTTACTCCATGCTTCATTGGACCAAATTATATTCTTAAAATTATCAATCTGGTGGTGTATAAATTGGAGCTACCTCCTCAGTTGAAGATTACTAACACATTTCATGTTTCTCTTGTATGACCATTAATCCTTAATCAATTCCAGCATTCTCCACCTAAGACTCCTAAAGTTCAGACTCAATTGGGAGTCAAATTTTAAATTTAGAAGATCCTTGTCTCTCGACACAGATTGAATCATCCTCAGTATATCTTTGACTGTAAGGGGTACGGACCTGAAGAATGAGCATGGATCAAGGTGTCTAATGTCCATGCTCCACATCTTGTTCGAGTTTTTTATAAGAAGTTTCTTGAGAAGCCTTGTGGGTGTCCGGAGTCCACCCTGAAAGGGGGGGTACTGTAAGGTTGCGGTACGAAAGGGATAAGATAAATAATAATCAGGAGCAGTCAAAATCAACAATAATGAAGTTTATACTTAAGAAATAGAAGCTTTCAGGTTGTGGCCTAGGATTGGCCATTACTTAGCCTGCCTGCTGCCACCTGTGTGACATCATCATCCTCGGCCATACCTGGCTGGGCACCAATGGTACACTTGGAGTTGGAGCTGAAACCAGTTTCCAACACACCGGCTTCTACAACAGCCTGGACCTATCGGCAAGACAAGAACGGGAAAGGTAGGGAAAGTCAGGGCTTAACAACAGTGGGCCACAGTGACTGCATCCCAGAATCTAAAAACGTATTCTCCATACAGGAGCTATAAACATACATTTATACTAACCATAAACATTTTTTGTTACAGGTGCCACACAATTATTTTATACTATACTTCTACAAATTCTTTATGTACACAAATAGCACTAATTTTTGTTAATGTTTTAAATATTTATTTTAGTGAGCTGTTTTACAAATACACAACCAGCGTGGTGGTTGCATTTAATATAAAACTCACCTCAGTGCCAACTTTCCCTAACCTCCTGAGCAGTCAGATGCCAGGCACTGATTATAGCTGGGTTCTGCTAGGACATCTATGTGCTTGCTCTATAATGTGATTTCTGCTGTTACAGTCATGGATGGCGCCATCACAATCTATATCCTGATTAGCCCTTTACCCAATAGTAGCATTAGTTGCTGACACTGTCCTCCAATGTACTGCTACCTTAGGGTATTTAACCAGGCTCTGGAAAACAGGAATTTGCCTATACAATGTCGTTACTTCCAGTGAAGACTTGCTGTTGCAGAATTCCATGTCCCAAGCTCCGTTGCTTCTAGTGACTTGTACTTAGTGTTTATCCATGGTGTGTGTACTCAGTAAGTCTTCTGAGTACAATCTCCTAGAGTAATCTCCTGTGCCAATTCTGTGTTTGAAGTCACTGTGTGTGTACTTAGGCCCTGATTCAGAGCTGGACGCTCTGAAAGAGCGCTCGCTCTGAATCAGGGTTTTTTTTTTTTTTGGAGCGGCCTCCTTGCCACTCGCATAGCTGTGGGTGACCACCCACAGCTATTGTGAGCAGCCAGGATGATGGTTGCGATGGTCAAAACCATCGCGACCATCAGGCTTGCGATGACTCCCTTGTGGTAGGGTCTCGTGGCCGCAAGCCCCAGAGAGCTTCTCGCTCTAATGGAGCTGGAAGCTCTCCCACTGACATCACTGGTGATGTCAATGGGGCTGCCCACAAACAGCAGGTGTTTGCATGGGAACACCTCCATTTGTGAAGCCACCCCATGCCACACCTTCAAAACGGTGCGAGCTGTCAATCAAAATCTACACCCACCCCCTATTTGTGCGAGACACGGAGCGACCATCGCTAGCCGGGTCTCATGCATGCGCATGTCAGAGCTGGCTCCGGCATTCACATGCACAGTGGCCTAACATTGACCCGCTCATGAGCGCATAGTGCTTGCGAGCGGGTCTGAATCAGGCCCTTAGTACATTATCCAAGTACCATCTCATCATACCATTCTCCTGTGCCAATTTGGCATCTAAAGCCACAGTATGTGTATTTAGTACATATCCAAGCACCATCTCATTGTACCATTCTCCATGTGTCAGTTCTGCATCTGAAGTCACAGTGTGTGTACTTAGTACATCATTCAAGTACCATCTCATCATACCATTCTCCTGTTCCAGTTCTGCATCTGAAGCCACAGTGTGTGTAATTAGGGCCCGATTCAGACCCATTCACTAGGCTGCATTTGCATGCAGTCAGCCGATGATTGCATTCTGTGCTTGCGTACGTATCACAGTGTGTGTGCGCAAACCAGTACGAGTGATTGGGAAGTGTTCTCTGGCTGTGCATAGACAGCCCGGCTGATTGAGTGACAGGAGAAGTCGTTTGTGGGTGGTGACAGGGGCTGGCCACTAGAAATGGGGGAGTGAATGTGCGAATGCAGGCATGCCTGAGTGACTTAATGCTGTTTTTGAGGTGTGCATAATTAAGAGGCAGTGTCATTGTACATGTCACTTGGCTGAATTTTACACTAAAGTGCTTGCATTGCTTGCAGTATGGTATGGTCCACCATAAGTGCTGGGTATGCATTCGATGGTACTCGATGTTACCGATGGTTGCATACACTTCCTGGAGATGAAGTGCACAAGTGGGCATCTTAAGACAGGCTGGTGGCCATCTGCATACACATTGTGATCACACGCTAAGACATAGTGGGCATGTAAATGCCATGCCATGCAATCGCATGTCTTGCTGTAGGTTGGCCAGATTTGCATGCACTGGCTGAATTAAGCCCTTATTACATTATCCAAGTACCATCTCATCATACCATTCTCTGGTGCCAGTTCTGTGTCTGAAGCCACAGTGTGTGTACCTAGTACATCATCCAAGTACCATCTCATAATACCATTCTCCTCTGCCTGTTCTGTGTCTGAAGCCACAGCATATGTACTTAGTATGTCTTTCAAGTAAAATCTCCTAGTGCCTTTCTCCTATGTCAGCCTTGCATTTGGATCAACACAGTGCTTACTTGCTTAATATATCACCCCAGTACAAACTTCCAGTATATTTTCCTCTGCTTTCCCTGTAAAAGTGTTCTTCCATTTCCCACTTCTGCTGGATATCTGACCAAAGGGCCATGACCTTATTGCTGGGTGCAGCTCAAGCCCAAATCCTTCTTGGAGGGGTCACTGGTGAACACCTCACAGTAAGTTAGACTCCACGCCTTTGGTCAGGTTTAGCCAAAATCCACTACTAGTGGATGAGGAAGTCATTTATCCAGGCCCCTCACCTCTTGTTACTTTCCCAACTTGGGTCCACATCTTCCAATACTTTGGCAGATGGTCAGCATAGCCTGAGCATGACAGGAGTACTGAAGCTAAAAGAGGAACCATTTAGTTTCCAAACTGAAGTTTAAACATAGGAAGAAATTTAAATTTCTGGCCAAATTACATCAGTGGTTATCTGACTACTAGTACAAATCAGCGCAAGTACTGTGAGACTATGTTTGGGGATAGCATTGCCACAAATTCTATTTTGGAGTGCAGAGGGAAGAATGCAGAGGGAGGGAGCAGGGACAGTAATATCTGGGCCTGGTACATTAGAGCTGGGTCAGTGACATAATAATGATTGAAATATTATATGTGATCTCACTAGTGATATAGTATATGATTATATTTGTCATGTTTATATGATTGACATAAATGAAAAATGTAGAAGTTGTGAAAGTTAAGGTTGCAAACAATCATAGCAACCTCATAAATTCCTAATTTTTTTAAGGCTGGTTAGAACCATGGGCGGATTTAACAGGGTGTGAGTTATAAAAAATTGCGAGTACAGAGCTATATTCACATATTTACAGAACTCACCCTATGTAATAGGGTGTGAGAACATGCAAATGTGCATGTTTCTCACACCATCACAACTCACAATGGCAAAACACTCATCCAGATGTTTTGTTATTGTGAGCTTTGAACTCGGGCAATGTAATAGAGTGTTTCTGTGTGTAAAAAAGTAAACAGTAAAAAAAATCATGTACATCCCTTCTCCACAAGCAAAAATAGCCCCAGGCTCTGTTGAGCCTCTCCTGATTCTTAAAACAAAGGGGAAAAAATGCGTAGGGTTCCCTGTATTTTATGAACCAGTACAAGGCTCTGCAGAGCCTGGTTGTGGAAATACAGGGGAAAAAATTAGTGGGGTCCCTTGTATTTTCCATAACCAGCACCAGACTCTTTCTAGTGGGGATGTAATGCCACAGACAGGGGAACCCTTTCCCCAGCTCCCCCGGCCAAAGCATTACACCTGACCACTATTCAGCCCATCCCCCAACCCTGGGGAAGTGGATACCCCCCAATAAAGAACTTATATACCAAGGCAATCCATGAAAGCTCTGGCTGGAGGGTGCAGGGTTAATTGTGTATGAAAGTGATGTGCAAAAAATAGATTTAATAATATTGTCACATTATGAGTGTGAATGTGAGTGTGCATGTATGCTTTAATAAAATTTTACTGTCACGGTGTGAGTCTTGTTTTTATTTTAATTTATATTTTGCAGGTGAACTACAGGTACCAGTGGGCCCTCAAATCCCCGCACTTGTGGTTTTCCAAGTACCAGCATGCGGGGGAGGCTTGCTGGGCCCTGCAGTTCTCCAACAAAAGACAATATTATTAAATCTAATTTTTACACCACTTTAACACAATCAGCTTGAAACCCACCAGCCAGGGTTGCCGGGTATAGCCCTAGGATATCAGCCCACACCTGGGGTGCCCAGGTGAGGTGGTCCCCCTTTATTGGGGGGTCTCCTCCTTCCCTGGGATCCCTGGCCTGGGCTGACTAACAGTCATTTGTAATGACTTCATGGAGCTTATTGAACTGTGAAGGCTTCTGTATAACTCGGACCTTTTAATGATAGTTGATTTAAAAAGTCAGATTTTTCATAGGAGAAAAGTCACCTGGACTAGCATAATGTAATTGCCTCAAACTCACAAGTTCGCAGGCTATTACATTTGGTAAGTTTTGAGACAAATTCAGACCTTTAAATGTGAGAGGAGGTCTGAGTTTGTCTCACACAAAAATTTACACACTATTACATCTCGCCCCATATCTGTTTTTTTGATATATGGCATGTAGGTTTCACATGCTGAAAATTTTTAATTTTTTAGACTCAAGCAATTAGTCATAAACACGAGAATCAACCAACCTGTACAGGCTAGCCTTCTAGTACTTATGAATTCAAGTACTGTAAAATGGGTTTATTAGAAGCAGCTCTTTTTAGCCCATTGTTTATACCGGATACTTTAGAGCTAATAAACTGGGGACATATCAGACAAACTTAGGTTTCCTCAAAATAGGACTTAGAAAAATAAAATAATATAAATGAAAACATGATAATGAAAACAAAAATATATTGCTTCTATTTACAGCCAAAATATTTAACAAAAGAGATAATATTCCAGATTTCAAGTGAATTAATAGATTTGCACTAACTGTTCAAAAGTTATAAAATTAGATTATTTAATGAAAGTATTTCTTCTTTTAGTTTCTTCTGTTTTACCTATATAATGGCCAAAAGAGGATATGTCTTACATAATGCTACTTAAAGAAGGCATATATATTAAGAGAAAAACAGTACAAAATTTGCTTTGGTTAAAGGAAACACAAAATATCAGAAACCCTCCAGTCATGGAAAATTAAGTGACTAATTGTGATTTTTAGTCAATATTTATTTCCGATTGGTCAGACACCACTATTTACTTCCTCATTGAGAGAGGAGACACTGAGCCAATCATCAACAAGCCCATGGAAAACATACTTCAAACCTTCTTCAAGGGGTTCTTTTGCGCACACAGAGGGACCCTCACCACCAAGCCTAATGCTACATTGATCGATGTACAGTACATGTACTTGATCTTTCTCTGCTACATGACATTCTCATTAGAGTTTCCCCACTCACCTCACCCTGCACTGCCTACTGCATCAGAGTCGGATCATGGGGTTTGTTCTAACAGCAGATGCTGTCTCTTTTTCTGATTTCCTTGTGGTTGTGTGGCTGTGACTCTCCTCCCTTGTCCAATGCTCAGGGAAAAAAAAGAAAGTAGATCAGATCATACCTAATTGCACAGGCACTATTTTCCTCTATTATACCTTCCACTCATAATCTTTGAGTGATTATATTTGTACCTAATTGGGAATTAATTCTGTATTTTTAGACTGAAAGCGCACATGAGATATTTATGTTTCTGTTGTAGCAGATTACTGCAGGATATAAGAGGCTGGTGGTGTTGCTTTTTGTTTTTATATATAATTGAGCTTATTATTTATATTTACATGTTTTTGTAACATTATCATTGTTTTTCACTTTGTGTTCATACATATATATTGATTTTTATTGTCTCTTTTTTTATCCTTAAACACTATTTATTATTATATAATGGGTAATATTGATATCATTCTAGTAGTGTTTATACTTATTTAAAGGTTTTTTTCCCCAATCAATTATCAATGTTCTCTGATTCACATCGACTGCAGTGCTACACTATAGACTGTTTTTAACTTTGCTATAATAAAAGTTATATTTTAACTATTTATTTTATCCATAAATTATCTGGAATGTACCCCATAAAAGAGTATGGGGGCACATTGTGTACAATGAAAAGTTATCTACTAATATCAGGGTAAGCTTTCTCTTTTAACTTAAATTCTAATAGTGTCTCTGTATAATGTAATAATGCAATAATATGTATTGTGGCAAAGATGGTTCTTTGCCCTGTTCTGCTATAAAGAACAGGACTCATTACTTGGAACAAAGAGGCTGGATACCTTTAAAACATAGCTGCACTACATACAGTAGGCCTAATTAGTGTGGGTCTGTGTGATGCATAAAGGTTCTGAGATTCGGGGGAAGGTGATCCTGATGCTGATTAGTCAGCCAGGTAATGTTTCCTTATGCTGGCCATACACCTGCATGACAAGCTTCAGATAAGATTCACATACGATTCCCCGAAGCTCCCTGGTAGTCCCGGCAGCATGATTTGTTGTTTTTCATTGCACACGATCTGTCGTACGATCGATCGTGTGGATCGCGCTCACCAGGGAAAAGTCATTGAAATTACATGATAGCAAGCACGATGCATCACATGCACAAAATAAATGGTACGATCTACACACGATATGATGGATAATATGGGCTGCACATCTGATCATACGATCTGTTTTAGGAGATGCAGGAGCGTGCATCAGATAGTATCCTAATCCAAAAATACACAATTTCTACACAATTCATCGTAAGACTCTTCGAAAATCTTGCAATTGGCCCACATAAGTGTCAGGCAGGGCTGGCACAACCCACTCAGCAGATCCTGTAATGCAGGGAGGCACCAGGCAGTAGAGGTGCTCTCCTTGCAGCTGCTGCTGAGCTAGTTGTTACTGCTACTATGCTGGCTGCTGCTGCTGCCCCATCACACTGTATGACAGGCAGCAGCAGCCTACCACAGAGAAGCACAGCTGAGCATGAGAGACTCCTCAAACAGTCTCTCCCCCTGCTGATCACAGAGTGCCAGGTGAGGTGACTGTACTGTACTAGTGACTTCTCTAGTCCTCTTCTCTGAATGGCTGCCTGTTCTTTTTCAGGGATCCCTCTCTCCCTGCCTGAGAGCCTGAGTCTCCACCCCTTCCTACCATCTACCTATCACAGCTGGTCCCTCTTCTGTTCTATGGACTATTTCTCCTTCGACTGTCCCAGACTGTTCTGTCCCCTCACCATGAGTCTCCGCCCCCTCCTGTCTGTGACTTCTCTATTCTATTGAATATGCTCACCCCTTGTCCTTAGTCAAGACCCCATTCCTCACACAGGGTCCTGGCATCCTCATCTACCCTGTCTGAATATTCTATTCACCCCTGGTTAAGACCCCACCCCTCACCTGAGACCCCGCCCATCCATATACCCTGTCTGACTTTATTTAACTACTCCATCTTGTCCCTTGCCAAGACCCCACCCCCTTGCCCAAGTATCTGCCCCTTTTCCAGTTTACTCTATGCTGTTATTAAATTATTTTCCTGTATCCTGGAGGGACCAGACTGTCACTTCCTCCTTCTGGAAGGTCACTTCCTCCATATGGAAGTTAAGTGCTAAAGGAGGGGTGAACATTTTTAAATATTGTCTAGGGGGATGGTATGCTTATGCAATGAGATTGGGTGGTTTTGTTCTTTAATTGGGGAGGGGAGGTTAATAATGTCTGTGCTGGGGATGATTTATTAATGTGTGTGCGTGGGTATTATTATTGTATTTGTGTGTGTAAGGGGTATATTCATGTTATTTGTATCTGGGTCAATTATGGTCTCTACATTATCTGGTGGTCACTGCGGCACTCTTTGCATTATTTGGCGGTCACTGTTACAATTTTTACATTTTTCTCTGCATTATCTGGTGGGCATATTGATTCCTATAAGTTGCTATTTAGTAATGCAAGTTGCTTAAAAAAGAATTGCTTTCCAGTCCAATCGTGTGGTTCCAAAGCACAAAAAGTTATTTATGTCAAAGGGATAACATGATGTAAGATTTAACAATAAGAGTAAAAAGCAATGAAAATAGTACAGCCGGATACATACGCATGCACACTGGTCCAAGTATACAGTCATCAATCCAGAAGTCTGTGGTCGCAAGAAGATGTGTGTACACTGAGGTCACGACACAGCCTATATACCTTATAGATTTCAGAGATAACAAAGGGACAAATTGACAGGTTCAAATTGGTTCTTGCTTATATTCAATCTGGTCATTGGTCAGTTCATACGGTGTCATCAGGGGTATGGCTCAATCTTCCAACAGTCACATTGTGTAGCTTCCCACCAATTAACTGGTTAAAACTGGCTACAACACTGCATTCAAGTAATAACATTCTATTCAATAACCCCCTATCATCCATAACTAGTGGATGCATGATGCGACTTATTTGCTGATAGAAATGGATGTCTGCAAATAAATAGGGATTTAGTATGATACCAAACATGACATGTCCACTGTATTCTGAACTAGATCTCTTTTAAGTACATCTCACATCATAATTATTAGCTAACAAATACCTTTAATAACTCTGGTTATTAACTATAATGTGTGGGAACCATTTTATATGTATGCATTCGCATATGTGCATCTGTGTATTCAAATAGCAAATGTGCGTCTATGTGTCTGTACGTGAATATATACAGGTGAGCATCCATGTATATCGTATGTGAATATTCATATGAGTGTGTGTGTGTATATATATATATATATATATATATATATATGTGTATGTGCATTATGTGCGTCAGTGTATGTGTGTTGTGAATACGCATTTTAGCGCATTGGATTGCACCGACACAAAGTAGCATCCTTGTAATACGTAATCAGACCATAGACGACTATATCATCAGATAACAATTGTACAGTGATCATATCCAATTATTTGACTTTTACAGTCCACCGTTTGATAGCAAACTTAAAACTGTCACATTCTATTCTTAACCTACTTAGTCATGCATAGTAAATTATTATTCAATGTTCTAAACGGTATGACACAATTTGGTCATTGAGCTGTCAGTAGTGTGCCTCAGGAAAGGGTAAAACAACCCTTATACACACTCAGTGGATCTATAGGGGACCATTGGTAAATGTGGGACCTCATCGAACCTATATGGGAAGTTTGAGGGAATTGAGACTACATTATCTATGATGTTTAACAGAAAATTTACAATATATTTTATTATACATGACCAAGCCTATTCACATGTTATTATCTGATGGTACATTCAATTTCAGGATTGTGATGCAGTTCTTCATAAACCTTAATACCTATAACACCACCACTCACCACCATAAGGATTTCATTTTCACGGTTTACCTTGGTGGAACATTTTCCACACTTCAATACAGTAGGAACACATCTGACACATAAAGCAATTACTAAAATGACAACAAGTATAAGAATAAGGAGCTTCCTACACTAGCAATCATTTCCTGGACCCACTGCCCTAGACCGGAGAACCATTTTACAGGGTTTAGCCATGAGAACCATTCCTCTACCTTTACCTCAGTCTCGTACAAGGAGGTATTATGGTCCTTGTGAAATTCTCATTTCAGTTGTAGGATTTCATCCATTCTCCAGTCAATCACCTCTTTGGGGTCATTAGTATTATTGGTGATATATGTGCAACACTTGGCACCAAATTGGGTGGCCAAATTCACACAATATCCACCAGTAATAGCTGTCAGGTAGTTTAACACTAGCCTATGTTGTACCAATTCCTTTTTATAAGCCTGTAGCTCCTTGCCCATATATCTGAAAGTGTCATTATACATCTCGGTGATGTTGTCTATTAATTTAGCCAGGTCTTGGATGTATCTAAAATTTAAAGTTCTTCGAGTGATGCTACCAAAATTTGGAAGCCAGTTGTTTCACTAATGAACTGCATTGTTATATGTTATTCACCAGGGATCATATTTATTTTGTCACGATGTTCATACTGCATGTGAATGTATGGGGGTGGTGCGGTTTTATGGATACCAATCATTTTATCATTTGTAAGAGTCATTACCTCTGGGACCAATGTACCTATAAACATAAACCCTTGGAACTCATAGATAACCAAGAATATGCCTGTTTTCTACAACATGGTATACATTATCTGGGAGGACATATGGTATATTACAATACTGCACATTATCACCTAAAGTCTTAACAAAACTACCTATGCCTATTGTCATCATCTGTTCAAGACACATTTCAGCCTGAATAACATTTTTACAATAACCTATAGGAACTTTTCCAATAGATACCACATTCAGTTTGTTCCCATGTCCTCATCTCTGGTGTTCATCACTAATGGTGTGGCGAGCCATTGTCTGATCCAATAAGTCTGCTTCCAAATTCTAAAGTCTATCTATGTATGAAATGTTAAGACCGATCTATGGAGTATTGGCGCAGGTTTAAACTAGGGCACCTGGTAATGTTATAATTCCCATCTATGGAGCTCCCTCCCCGTAATTCAAGGACCTCATAGAAAATTACTGGGAATGGTAATAATCCTACATTATGTTGTCCCTGAGGCATGTGAGTGCACACCCAACATTCAGTCTGGTTTAAGACCTTACCACTAATGAATGGTAATCCTCTAGAGGATGCCTGCCCAAATACGGTGACTGGCATCTGCAGATGCATTTCTCATTGTCTAGTGATCCACAGTACTCACAGATACAATATTCCTCAGACAATAGCCCCTCACACTGTCTCCGAGTTCCATGGCTAACAGATCTCTTAACAATCCCGGAACTGAGTTTGACCATAGGTTGCCCTGATCATTCTATTGTTCTCTCTCGCCTCTGACTCCACTCTATCAACATCACTATCAGCCTCCCTCTCTGTCATCTGTCCTCCATCACAGAAATAGGAAATCCTGAAACAAATAAGAATGAGAAGAACCCTGGAACAAGAAAAAGAAACAGAAACAGATTGCCACTCCATTTCTGGAATAGTAATCTGTACACGTCTCTGGCTCAAGTGTTTTCACTGCAGTCTTTAGTTCTCCTGGAACAGGCTCGAAATCAACAGGTCCATGTTGTCTGTCTTGACTTCGCTTGATACCTCCTTCAGGTGGTTGACCTTTCTGCAGTGAGTGGAATGGACCCAGGTATCCCTTTCTGCTACCTTCAACGATGTGGTACTTGTCATCAAAACCTGGTAAGGACCTTACCACCGGTCTGTCAAACAACCTGAGCATAAGAAATTTTGGATCATAACATATTCTCCAGGTTCAGCATCATGACAGTTTGTTTCTGGCATTTCATGTGACAACAGTTTCAATTTCTGTTGCTGCTGTTTCAGCTGTTTATTCATTTTTATAATATATTGCATAGTAACCTCATTATTACTCTTCAAATCATCCTGTGGACTTATAATCAAATGAGGTTGCCTCCCAAACAGTATCTCAAATGGGTACAGATTAAGAGGAGATCTGGGAGTGGTTCTGATGCTATGGAGGATGAGCGGTAAGGCTTCTGGCCATCCTAATCCAGTTTTAGCCATGATCTTACTCAGTTTATTCTTAATAGTACCATTCACTCTCTCCACCTTCACACTGGCTTGTGGTAGGTAGGGGGTGTGAAGTCTACTATTGCTTCCCATAAGCTTACACATGTTCTGGAAAACATCACCAGTGAATTGAGTACCCCTATCTCTTTCTATGATTCTAGGGATATCGTATCAACAGACAAACTCCTGGACAATCTACTTAGCAGTAAAAAGAGCAGTATTAGTGGCAGCTGGATATGCCTCTACCCAATTAGAAAATACATCAGTTCAAACTAATACATACTTGAGATTCCTGAAAGGTGGTAATTGAATGAAGTGAATTTGTATTACCTGAAAAGGACCATCTGTCAGAAGGATATGAGATGGCTCATTTGGTATTGTCTTCCCGACATTTATCCTCAAACAAGTCAGACAGGACATTACTTTCTTTCCAGCTTGAGAAGAAAAGCCTGATGCACCCCAATATGGTCTGACTAACTTGCACATACATTCTTTTCCCAGGTGAGTCAGACCATGCGCTGCCTCAGCCAAGCTTGGGTAGTATGCCCTGGGAGAAATAGGCCTACCTTGTCCATCTCTCCAGAGTCCTGAGGACTCCTGGCCACATCCATTCGATCTCCAGACCGCCTTTTCCTGAAGGGAACACATATCTTGCATTTCAATTAATTTCTGTTTGTCTATTGTCTGGAAGACAATCACTTTGTTAGTTGGTATATTTATGTGTAACCCTGCTGCCCATTTGGCAGCTTCATCTGCTCTGTTCTTGCCCATGGACATCAGGTCTTCTTCGAATGTGTAGGCTTTGCATTTGATGACAGCTACTGCCTTTGGTAACTGAATTGCTGTCAGATGTCCTTTTATGTGTTGTGAATGTGCTACTGGTGTGCCTGCTGCTGTCATAAAGTTCCTAAGACACCAAGGAGCCCCAAGGCATAGCTAGAATCAGTGTATATGTTAGCTTATTTTACTTTCTGCCAACTCACATGCTCTCCTTAATGCCACCAGTTCAGCCACCTGTTCTGAGTGAGGTGGACCAAGTAGTTCAGCTTCTACAACATCATCATAATTTACAACAGCATAATTCTCCTGTGTCTGTCTGTCTTTGACAACTCCCATCTGTATAGAATGTCAAATCTACATCTTCTAATGGTGTGTCACATATATGTCTGGTCTTGCAGTAAAGTTCTGATTCAAATATTCCATACAATCGTGTGTATCAGCATACCTGCAAAACTCACCTTCAGCCAGAAACTCACCTCCTTCCACCCTTTGTGCATCTCGAGACACATATGGTAAGTATGTTGCTGGATTTAACGTATTGCACCATTTAATGGTAATATTTGCAGGTGCCATCAGAGCTAGTTCCCATTTTGTGAACCTTGCTGAAGATTCATGTCTGGTTTTGGCAGAATTTAACACAGCAGATACTGCATGCAGTGTGTAGACAGTTGTATCATGCCCTAATTCTACGTACTCACTCTTATTTACCAGAAGAGCAGTTGCAGCTACACTTCTTAAACACGTAGGGAGTAATCTTGCCACAGTGTCCAATTGTGTATGGTAGTATGCTACAGGTCTGCTGGCATCACCATGTTTCTGTATGAGGACACCTGCTGCGCAGCCATCAGCTTTCGTACAATATAACTCAAATGATTTTTCATAATCTGGTATTCCCAAGACAGGTGCTCTAGTCAGACTATCTTTAAGGTTAAGGAAAGCCTTCTCTGTCTCCTCAGTGTGTATGACATGGTCGGGTTTTGAGGATAAAGCTAAGTCCTGCATTGGTAATGCCAAAATAGAAAAACCTGGGATCCATGTCCTGCAGCATCCACACATGCCCAAGAAGGTACACATTTGCTGCTGGTTTTGTGGCAGTGTCATGTTCTGTATGGCCTGAATTCTGTCTGTTTTCAAGTGTCTTAGCTCCTGGGTTAGACAGTGTCCCAAGTATTTGTCCTTAGTCTGGCATGGCTATAATTTGTCCTTTGGAACCTTGTGTCCTGTTTGTGAAAGGTGAATAAACAACAGTTTAGTATCATTTAAACATGACATAAATGAATCAGAGCACAACAACAAATCATCTACTTATTGAATGAGGACAGACCCATTGCTTGGTTGGAAAGATTGCAAAAAGTCGTGTAAAGCCTGAGAGAAAATACTGGTGCAATCATGTCCATGTATACAGTACCCCTCTGTAGGAAAATGCAAATAGATATTGACAGTCAGGGTGTAGAGGAACAAAGAAGAAAGCAAAACATAAATCAATGACAGAAAAATGAGTAGCAGATGGTGGAATCTGCATGAGGATGACAGCTGGATTGGGCACTACAGGGAGTTGGCTTTCAACAACTTTGTTAACCCCCTAAGATCCTGTACTAATCTATAGCCCCTAACCCCAGTCTTCTTCACTGGAAAAATGGGATTGTTGGCTGGACTAGCTGTATGAATTAAAAGCCCTTGTTGTAATAACCTTGCAATTATGGGATACACCCCTAGCTCCACCTCAGGCTTTAATGGGTACTTAGGGATTTTTGGAGCCTGCCTACCACTCTTCAAGTTAACCATTACAGGGTCTACAATTGCCATCAACCCAGTGTCCTGTCCATCTTTGGTCCACAGGGAACCCGGTATTTGCAATAACATTTCTTTTACCTGAGATGGACTTTGTTCTATAATGGCAGAGTGTAACATTAATCTTTGTGGTGTGTTCAATATATTCTGTACCTCATGTGCAACCTTTTCCGGTATATCTAGGAATATACCGTCAGGGGTACAGTATATGACACATCCCATTTTAAACAGCAAATCCCTTCCTAGCAGGTTAGTAAAAGCCGCCGCTGCCAAGAAAAAGGAATGCTCGGTTTGCAGCGGCCCAATAGTAACCTCTGCAGATCTGGTTAAAGGGTAATGCTGTACTCTCCAGGTTACTCCCATTGCTGGTATGGTCTTGTTGGTAACCTGTAAATTAAATTGAGAAGTTATCACAAATCTGGTCATCCCTGTATCTACATGAAAAGTATGTTTAGTACCAGATATATCAACTGTCATTGAAGGTTCTTCTCTAGTATTCTCAGTTAACCTGACTGGCTGTAGACTACAGGTATGACCTGACCCCTAACACGGGCTATCATCCTCCAGCAGAGCATTTGCTGTCACTATGTGAGCGGGTAAGCACTGGAAATTTTATGAATCTTGCGATGCCCTCTCTGAGTGTACCTAGGTGTTCCCTTCTTAGGTGGCCCCCAATTTCTCAATTACAGTCCTCTTTAAGTGTCCTTCTTTATTGCAATTATAACACCTTACTGTATAACTTTATTCTTGATAAGTGTTGTAGTTATGTGACTGTGTAGTTAATCCCTCTAAAGCCTGAATGCTCACTGCCATTAACTTCTCACTCTGTTCCTCTTTCCTTTTGGAAATTTTCTTATCATGTTCTATGGCAGATTCTCTAAGTGCATCTACAGTAATTCCTTTCCATTTAGATAGAGTGGTTTGCACCCTGGTTTTTAGATTATCTTTGAGACCATCCATTAGTACCGTAACAACTCTTTCCCTGTGGTGTACATCATCTTTAATATCTGCTATCCCTGTGTACTGGGTTATTGTTAGCAGCACTCTAGTGAAATAATCTGCTGCAGATTCACTATCTTTTTGTTTAATAGTGAAAATTTTACTCCAGTTCAAAACCACTGGAAAATATATAGCCAATTGCATGATTATACGTTTTATAGTTAACTAGTTATCCTCATCCATTAAGGATTCATCCTCCTCCAATTCACAATCCTTAATAAACTTTTGTACATCAGTATTGGAAGGGAGATAGGCCCTTAACACCACTCGCCATTCTTTATTAGTTGGCTCATGAGCATTACCTAAATCTTTAACAAATTTCTGGCATTTGGCTAACTCTTTCCAGGGGTCTGGGAAATCTGACATATATGAATGCAATTCTGCTCTCATCCATGGACAATGCATGGCTACATTCCTTATGGGAATTATACCATCTTTGTCCAGTTTCCCATTGGGAACTGCAATTGTACAGACAGGATGTAAACCTACCACATCACTATGTTGAGGATTAATAATTGGACTTATTGATTTGGTACTATGGATGTTACCTCTCCTATTACGGTCTCCACTAGTCTCACCAAATTTCAGCTGCTGCCCCTGCTGGTTGGATCGCTGCCTTTCCTTTCTATGGAACATCTAGTATATTAACAGCATGTGCAATGGCTGAAAATATGATAGGTTCATCATCTTCTACAATAACATTTTCCTTGAGGTGACTTAAAACAGGGTATAAGTTACTTGTTATGATTTTTTTATTTTGGTATCGGCTGTACTTTCACCTGCGGCCGCATATGGCGGCGGAGGTGTGCATGCGCTCACTTCTTTATGCGCAGTAACACTATCTTGCAGCATGGGTACGCTACCTTGTGGTGTGCTGCTTTGTGGCATGAGTACACTGTTTTGCAGCATGCTACTTAGCCACGTGTGCACGTTATTTTGCGGCGCACCATTTTGAGGCGTGCTATTTACCCACGTGTTTCCCTCGTGCAGCCACAGCTTTAAACAATCATTATACTTTACTCTTTTCTTCAAAGATTTGACTAAACATATGTTGTCTCTAACTTTACTTAGTACCTCTGAATCGAAGCTGCCAACTTTGGGAAAGGGTTTCATGCATCCTTTGCTCATCTTGACCTGAAAACACGATTTGTTATATATGTATTTAAAACCTTACTTATCATAAAAAGGAAATAAATAATACACACCAATTCAGATTCTAAAATAAATGAAAAATGCTTTACTTAAAAATTTCTTGAATATACATGAAGTTTTGTTAATGCAGACTTACAACAGAAAAACGCAAATTTTTCCAGCAGCAGCATACAGAGACTATTTGCAATGCCTAGCATGGACCTACAAGACAAGACAACACCCAGACAGCTTTGATTATACCTACGTATTAGCACCCTTGACTCCTGAGACCTGCTCCCAGTCCTGTATTCTAGCTGCGTATCTCCCCCTCCCGTCTCTCTCTCATACTTTATACCAGCATATGTTGAAATTCCTTAATATTCAAAATGGCGAATAGTAATTAAATTAGTATTCATACATGCTAAAGTTTTAATTGGTCAAAATATCCTAACCATAAAATAATATATTATCTTCATGTTCTGTCCAACTGTAGCTACTAATTCTTGCTTCTTATGGGCCAAGGCCATCTTGATAAGCACTCTTATTTATAAAGTCTGAGACTTGTTGTCTGCTATTTTGCACAAGCCGAAACTAACATAGAAATGCTTATAGGTTTTAAGTCTATTACTTGAACCAAAGAAAAACATGGCTGCCTCATCAGTTCTAACTTATCCATTTATCCGCAGTTAATCACAGCTGCATAGAAATAAACACTAATCTGTATATATTTTTAATACATTATATAATACACCTTTGGAGTAAACATTAAATAAAATACCTGGTGCAACAGAGAGACACATTTATTTACTTTGGACAGGGGAAGGTAGGCCTCAATCCTCTCCAGAGCAGAGCCCATTCAATAAATGCGACTCAGCTGCACCTCTCACACTAAACTAATACTGAATACTATCGCAAACATTTTTTATATATTCTATATTGCAATATAGGAAAAGATAGACAAACATAAACATGCATATATTAGTGATTTGCTGAAGGAATATGTACAACTACATATTCCTGTGTTATCAGATCCATCCTCATGAACTTCGTCAAACCTCTGAAGAAAGTTCATATCTCTCATAAATTACATCGTCTGATCTCTTTTTAATACACTGGAAAATATTCTTGAAACATTTCACTAATATATAGAAAATCAACAACATTATCATGACAAAAAATATTAAACTTCCCATTGTGTGCATCATGTTGTTTAACCAATTTCCAACCCATGTGAACCATGTGCTGGGATTTAACCAGGTGAACCAACTGTCGGGAACCACACCATCATGTTTATTTTGTTCAGCAAATTCATTTTTAACCTGGGTAATTTCATTTAACCTTTCTTTTATTATTTCTTCCGCATTAGATGAATTTGTAATTCACTATAACCCATACACTGTCTGTAATGTCACACAATATCCTGAAGTTGCAGCTGTAAGATAATCCAACACCATTCTGTATTGCATTAATTCCGTTTTTATTGCTTGAAGTTCTCTTCCCACGAATCTAAAAGTACTGTCATATATGTCTGTGATATCATTTATTAAATCTCCCAGTTCCTGTATCATTCTTTGATATACAGATATTCCCCATGTACCAAATGTTATTATGTTACCAAATCCTAAACCAACTTTGTAACCCTGAGACAGTGTAAAAAGGTGTCTGTATTTCTCATGTACTGCTTGTATTTTTCTTTTTACCATTTTTACTTTTCCCGGGAGCGATTGTAGCATATATGTTTCTTTCAGGTCCTCATGTTTTATTACCACTACATCTGGTAATAATGTTCCTATAAAACATATTCCAAAGGAGTTTACAGGTAACAATTTATAAGCCCTTTGTCCACACATGTAATATAACCCCTGTGGTAGTGTCCATGGTCAGTTAGACAATATGTTTGAAAAAGCATCATAAGGAACATTACAATGAGCACTATTTCCATTTATACCTTCTTTTTTCTGAGCACACTCCACAGTATGGTGATTGCATGTTTTATAGTACCCCAAAACTCCTTCTGGCATTACACATTTCACCACTTCATTCACACATTCTTCATTATTAGGCTTTGTGAATTTAATAATTTCCAAAAGAGCCTTTCCAAAATCACGTTTAGTTTTAAAATGTCCCTCTTGTAAGATTGTGTTACACACACTGGTTCCCAAATAGGTCCTTTGGCTCCGTCTTCCCATACCGTTTTGTTAATACATGTGATATTGCCCTGGTCATACCTTTGATACTTTGTTAATTTTAAACCCATGGAGCCATTAACCTTATAAGGTTCAAGTGTGTGAGTTCCACATAGTGAATTAAATGTTGTTTGATTTGAGTGCAATGGGATAGCCATTAATCCAACATTCCCTGAATGATAAGGTAGGTGACTACATACCCAACAATCAGTTAACCTTATTGTTTTCCCTATCAACTCATGATAGGTGTCCAGGGAGGAAGTGTTAGCTTATATAAAGGTACTGTCTCTACACCATTGTATATACCTTTTTTCTGGATTTAGACCACAATATTCACATATACACCTTGGAATTGGAGACAAATAACACTTTTTCCCTTCCATTTTTAATTACCTGTAATTTGTTATTTGTTACCTTTATGCATTTTCCTTTCAACCAATTTAAGAATTTTTACCTCTGTCTTTTGACCATCCTCTGATCCGTATCTATACCTGGGAATATCAGTAGTAAATTGAGTGTGTGCATCTTTTATGACTATTAGTACCCTATCCCTTATAATCATAGATTTCACAACAGGAGTGGAGTCTACCACTATGACACCGGCAGTACCCCTAGAATAACTCTCTGCACCATCCTCGTCAGCCACCAGGCAGCCCTCATTCCCTAAAAAAAATAAAAAATAAAAAATGCAACAAAAATAACTGTCTCAATCAATGGATACACAGAGATTTGATCACCATAAGCCATCTTTTTTTTCAGTCCACAACCCACAGAAACATCACTGAGGATATTTCCTGATTCCGTGAACCCCATCTTTGTCTGAACTATGGCTTTGTTCAGGCCCATCATCAAATAAGTTTGTTAAATTTAAATCACAGTCAAGGTCTTTATCGGTGTCTCCTTTTGCTTTAACTTACTTCACTGCCGGGTCGGAAACCTTCTTGCAGTGTGATGCGTGAATCCAATTGTCTTTTTCAGCCACTCTTAAGGACATCGAGGTGGTTAGCAGAACCAGGAACAGGCCTTGCCATCGATCTAGGAGACAACCAGAATGTAAGAAATTTCTCGCCATTAAATAGTCTCCAGGCTGGACTTCATTACTAGGTACTCTGGGAGTCCTTTCATAAGCTTTCCTTGCTTTTCTTGTATAGTCTTCAGATGCTGTGAGAACTGTATAACATATTCCATAGTTAAATCATATGATAATGACTAGTCTGCTGCTGAACTTACAATGATGTTAGACAATTTCCCAAAAAGTATTTCATAAGATGACAAATTAAGTGGCCATTTTGGAGTGGTGCGGATGCTATACAAAAGCAGAGGTAAAGCCTCCAGCCAACTCATGGCAGTCTCCACACCCATCTTATCTAACTTGTTTTTGATAGCCTTAATAACTCTTTCAATTTGCCCAGACACCTGGGGTTGACACGGTGAGTGCAAGCTACTTTTTATACCCATATATTGACACATTGCTTGGAATACCTTCCCTGTAAAATGTGTTCCTCTGTCACTTTCAATAACACATGGGATACCATATCTGGAAACAAATTCCTGTACCAATTTTTTTGCTGTGAATGATGCAGTACGTGAAACAGCGGGAAATGCTTCTACCCACCCAGAGAACATATCAGTTATTGTTAAGACATATTGAAAATTTCTTACTTTAGGCATTTGAATAAAATCAATCTGCAATCTCTGAAACGGACCAGTGGAGGGTGGAATATGAGATGGTTCTGTGGGAATAGATTTTCCAGGATTCATTCTCAAAGAGATGAGACATGACCAGGCCTTACTTTCTGCACAAGATGAAAATCCAGGTGCATACCAGTAGCTCCCAATCAATTTACACATTCCCTCTCTCCCTACATGGGTCATCCCATGGGCAGCTTCTGCCAGTGCTGGGAAGAGGGATTTTGGAGCCACTGGTCTACCCTGGCCATCTCTCCACAGACCATCAGCCTCTTGCTTACATCCCTTCATCCTCTACATGGCACGTTGCTGTGCAGAGCACACCTTCTGTACTCCTATCAGCTTTTGCTGATTGATAGTCTGAAAAATATTAATTTGTCAAGTTGTGTGATTCACAACAGCTGCCATTCTGGCAGTTTCATCTGCTCTTTTATTACCCAATGACACAGGATCATTTCATGAGGTGTGAGCTTGACACTTAACATCTGCTACCTGAGCAGGGAGTTGTATAGCCTCAATTAGCTCTTTTACTTGCCTGGAATGAGATATTGGGGTACCTGAAGCAGTCAAATATCCCCGTATAGCCCATATCATGCTAAAATCATGCACAACGCCATAAGCATATCTGGAGTCTGTGAAACTGTTAACCGTCCGGCCCTCAGCCAGGTGACAGGCTCTAGTAAGAGCTATCAGCTCTGCAACCTGAGCTGGGCTCAGTGGGTCAGCCTCCAAGATCTCTGCATCAGATACTACCACATATCCTGTACAGAGTAATCCTGTTTCGCTTTGTCTGTGACAACTAACATCCATGTAGAGTGTAAGATCCGCTCTACTCAATGGAGTGTCAGAGATACTAGGTCTGATGGAGAAATTCTGCTGCAAATATTTCTCACAACCATGACCCAAATCCTCATACTCTCCAGACTCCATCCTCTGGGACTCCTGGGTCACATAAGGCAGCAGAGTAGCAGGATTTAGCATTCCGCACTTGACAATAGTCAGGTTTGGTGGAGATAGAAGCATAAGCTCCCAGTGAGTGAATTGTGCACTCGAGACATGTCTCCTCTGTGAGGAGTTCATGAGAGCAGCAACAGCATGAGGAACAAACAGTGTAAGGGGATATTGTAATACAATAACCTGCACTTTTTCCACTAAGGCCACAGCAGCTGCTATGGCCCTCAAACATGTGGGTAAAGCGGAAGCCATCCCATCAAGCGTGCAACTGTAATACCCAGTGGGTCTTTATGAACCCCCATGTATTTGTGTCAAAACTCCCAAAGCAGCTGCTTGCTGTTCATTACAAAAGAGACAGAAAGGCTTATTATAATCTGGTATACCTAATGCTGGTGCCTCTGATAATGCTTGTTTAAGAGCCTCAAATGTTGCAATGGATTCGTCAGTCTGTTGTACTCTGTCAGGGAGATTCTGTGAAATCAGGGACTGGAGTGGAAGGGCCAAGGCAGTAAATCCTATGATCCACTGTCTACAGTACCCACATAATCCCAAGAAAGCCTGTATGTGCTTTTGGTTTTGAGGAAGTGGGTGTTGGAGCCACTGGTCTACCCTGGCAATCTCTCCACAGACCATCAGCCTCATGTTTACATCCCTTCATCCTCCACATGACACATTTCTGTGCAGTGCATACCATATCTAACAATTCTATTGAATTACAACCATCAGAATCCAACTCCTCAATTTCTGGAAAAAATGGGTCAACTGAAAGATCACCTTCTACAAATGACATCAAGCTGAAACCATCAGTGTTCAACCCCTCAAATTCTGGAAACAGTGAATCAAAATTACATATATCATATATCATAAAATATTAGCAAAAACTGATCTATGGTAATCAGATCATCTGCTAAATCTAACACTGCAAAATATAAACAATTAAAACACATCTACTTTGATCACCTAAACAGGGGTCTCTATCAATCAGAGAGAAAGACGGGAGAATGAGGAAAGATAAGAGACAGTATGCGCAACCTAATTTCGACGGAAGGAATTATGAAACACTCTCACATGTTACATACACTGCTATCTACGGCTTTATAGTGTTTGTTTTTTACTGTTGAAAGGCACCTATACTAAACCTAATTCCGGGCATCACCCATAAGCAATACCTGGGTTGGATTCTTGCCAAATTCTGCTGTCGTTAAGATCAGCCAACCAATCCAAACACACACCGTTCAATCAAACATACCTCACTCTTTCATAAAAGACCGGAAAGGGGAAAAAGATAAAAACTGGTTTGCACATTTTTTTTTTATCTCAGAGTGAGCAGAAAAATAAATAGAAGATATCAATAATTTCTTAAAAACAGCAATCTAATAATAATTTCAAAAATCAATATATCAAAAAAAAATGCACAGAAAAAATCAATTCCATTTCAAGTTAAAAAACTGTCTTTATTCTCCTTCAGTAGAAGGAGAAAGAAACCCATATTAGCGCTTCTTATCTAACTTGGCACACTGCCCAGGAAAAAAGGGAGTATCTTCTGCTCTAAGCGCCATTTTTTTTCCCAGAGTATAAAACTTCTTAAAACAAATGAGAAAACTTATTTAAACTTCTATCAAGAATAAATCCAGATAAAATAACCAAAACTGCACAGTTTAACTTACTGCGATATCAAAGACTGAAGGATAACGGGGGAGAAAGAGGAGAGGAAAAAACAAAGATCAAAACTGCATGTTTTATAATAATAAAAAATTAAAATTATCTTATGAGAAAAATAACTCCCTGCCCGTGTTAAACTCCCTCACTCACCTATAGAGGGCATCAACTGGTGTATCCGAGTCACAGCACCAAAATTGAAAACGCAATTTGTTATATATGTATTTAAAACCTTACTTATCATAAAAAGGAAATAAATAATACAGACCTATTCAGATTCTAAAATAAATTAAAAATGCTTTACTTAAAAACAATTTCTTGATTTTACATGAAGTTTTGTAAATGCAGACTTACAACAGAAAAACACAAATTTTTCCACCAGCAGCATATAGAGACTATTTGCAATGCCTAGCATGGACCTACAAGACAACACGACACCCAGCCAGCTTTGGTTATACCTACGTTTCAGCACCTTCAACTCCCAAGACCTGCTCCCAGTCCTGTATTCTAGCTGCGTATCTCCCCCTCCCGTCTCTCTCTTCATATGTTGAAATTCATTAATATTCAAAATGGCGAATACTAACTAAATTAGTATTCATGTTTGCTAAAGTTTTAATTAGTTAAAATGTCCTAACCATTATGTAATATATTATCTTCCTGTTCTGTTCAACTGTAGCTACTAATTCTTGCTTCTTGTGGGCCAAGGCCATCTTGATAAGCACTCTTATTTATAAAGTCTGAGACTTGTTGTCTGCTATTTTGCACATGCCAAAACGAACATAGAAATGCTTGTAGGTTTTAAATCTATTACTTGAACCAAAGAAAAACATGGCTGCCTCATCAGTTAATTTTTAATACATTATATAATACACCTTTGGAATAAACATTAAATAAAATACCTGGTGCAACAGAGAGACTCATTTATTTACTTTGGACAGGGGAGGGTAGGCCTCAATCCTCTCCAGGGCTGAGCCCATTCGACAAATGTGACTCAGCGGCACCTCACACACTATACTAATACTGAATACTATCTCAAACATTTTTTATATATTCTACATTGCAATATAGGGAAAGATAAACAAACATAAACATGCATATATTAGTGATTTGCTGATGGAATATGTATGATTACATATTCCTGTGTTATCCTGCTGTTGCATACACAACATATTTCACATTCATTATATACCTTGCCAAACCAGTCGGTCCATTCATAAGCAGCACCTCATCGACCATCCATAGCGACTGCTTAGCACCCATCTGGGACAACACTTTGGCTACTTTCGCTAGAGATTTCAACTGGTAGATGAATTAAACAAGCTGCATCCACTCACTTCCACCCACTGTGCACAGCCAACCACAAAGTGTTTTTTTGTTAGCGTACACAACGAGGAAGCAGAAAATAGCCTATGCAATTATTCTTCTTTCCGGACAAATTAACCAAGCTTTGTCCTACCGCTTCCTACTTTGAGTTACTCTCCACTGGTAGAATTTAAGTATTCCACTTACCCTTGCCAGTGATTTCCTCCACCACAACCAATTCACAATCACGGTTCACACAACCATGCGGTCCGATCTCATTGCCCAGAGACACTAACCTATCAATGGACTTTGCGATTACAATTGGAAGTCGACCAAGAAACAACCTCTGGTTTCTCACCCAGTTATACCTGCTATGTATACTGCTATGGCTGTCCTACCCACCTCTTGTACACCTTGCCAGCCCTGTCTATTTTCAACAGTTCAAAAAGCAAAAACCTTCTCCGTTTTTTTTTTTCCTTTTCACATCACAAGCATACATTCACATTCATATACCTTTGTTTTTTTGCCATAAAAATGCTTTCCCCCATGACAATACCTATTCAGAGGTTTTAACAAGTGATATAAGACTATCTATCAAAATGATTGCTTAAACATGTGGCAGCAATACAGGGAAGACGCATACACTATTTGCGAATCACCTATTGCAATGCAAAAGTGACAATAAAAGAAACAGACTTTTCTCTCTTGTGCCTGGATTCTAATCAGCGCTCCTTAGATCACACAAAAACGGTTCTTTGGTTTCACAACATAAAGTGCTACACAGGCTTTAAACAGATTGTGTTCTTACCCGTGTATGACGCATCCACCCTTTGTTGAGGGATCAAAATCCATACGATATGCGTGATCTCTGGTAACGTGATATCAGTCACTAGCCCCCATCTATTAATTCCTATAGGTTGCTATTTAGCACTGCAAGTTGTGTAAGAAAGAATTGCTTTCCAGTCCAATCATGTGGTTCCAAAGCACAAAAATTTATTTATGTCAAAGGGATAACACGATGTAAGATTTAACAATTAGAGTAAAAAGCAATGAAAATAGTACAGCCAGATACATACACATGTGCACTAGGCCCAGTATACAGTCATCAATCCAGAAGTCTGTGGTCACAAGAAGATGTGTGTACACTGAGGTCAGGACAAAGCCTATATACCTCACAGGTTTCAGAGTTAACAAATGGACAAATTGACAGGTTCTCATTGGTTCTTGCTCCTGGTCAATCTGGTCATTGGTCAGTTCATACGGTGTCATCAGGGGTATGGCTCAATCTTCCAACAGTCACATTGTGTAGCTTCCCACCGAAGAACTGGTTAAAACTGGCTACAACACTGCATTCAAATAATAACATTCTATTCAATAACACCCTATCATCCATAACTAGCGGACGCATGATGCGACTTCTTTGCTGATAGAAACGGATATCTGCAAATAAACAGCGATTTAGTGTGATACCAAATATGACATGTCCACTGTATTCTGAACCTTAGATCTCTTTTAACCTTATATCTCTGTATTCTGAACCTTAGATCTCACATCATAATTATTAGCTAACAAATACCTTTAATAACTCAGGTTATTAACTATAATGTGTGGGAACCATTTTATATGTATGAATTCGCATATGTGCGTCTATGTATTGAAATAGCAAATGTGCATCTATGTGTATGTACGTAAATATACACAGGCGAGGGTCCATGTATATTGTACCTTAATATGCATACTAGCGTCTGTGTATATATATATATATATATATATATTTATTTATATATATGTGTGTGTGTGCATTATGTGTGTCAGTGTATGTGTGTTGTGAATACGCATTTTAGCGCATCGGATTGCACCGAATACGTCATCAGACCATAGATGACTATATCGTTAGATAATAATTGTACAGCGATCATATCCAAATATTTGACTTTGACAGGCACTATGGCACTCTCTGCATTATTTGGTGGTCACTGTTATGCTCTCTGCATTTCACTCTGCATTATCTACAGGGCACTGCGGCATTCTCTGCATTATTTGGTGGTCACTCTTACGCTCTCTGCATTTCTCTCTGCATTATTGGGTGGTCACTGCGGCACTCCTTTCATTATTTGGAGGTCACTGTTACACTCTCTGCAATTCTCTCTGCATTATCTGGTGGGCACTATGGCAATCTCTGCATTTTTGGTGGTAACTGTTATGCTCTCTGCATTTCTCTCTGCATTATCTGGTGGTGACTGCAACACTCTCCGAACTATTTGGCAGTCACTATTACGCTCTTAATTATCTGGCAGTCAGTGCTACACTCTGCATTATTTGGTAGTCACTGCAATGTTCCCTACATTATCTGGTGTTCAATGTGACACTCTATGCTTTATCTGGCGGTAATTGCGATGTTCCTTGCATTATCTAGCGGTCACTGCAACACTATGCATTATCTAATGATCACTTTAATGCTCTCTGCATTATCTGGTGGTCACTGCAATGCTCTCTGAATTATTTGGTGGTCAGTGTTACGTTCTGTACATTATGTGACGGTCATTGCTATGCTCCCTGCATTATCTAGTGGTCACTGCGATGTTCCCTGCATTATATGGTGGTCACTGGGATGTTCCCTGTATTATCTAATGGTTACTGCAATGCTCTCTGCATTATCTTTCAATCAATGCAGTGCTCTCTGAATTATCTGGTGGCCATTGTGAAGCTCTTTATATTATCTGGGGGTCACTACAACACTCTATGCATTATCTCGCAGTCACCTATACTTTAAAATTAACTCCACCCAGGTTAACCAGTTCTACAATCTGCTTTCGTACTTAGGGCCTGATTCAGCATTGATCGCAGTTGCTAAGATGCTTGCAATTGGCTGATGTTAGCAGTCTGCACATGCGACCAAGTCACAGTACATGAACCGCTCGCTGCGATCAGGTCAAACGCAGCTACTACGCAGTCCCCTTGCAGAGTGATTGACAGGTAGTGCCTTTTGTGGGTGGTGACAGGGGGGTAGTTGGCTGATGGCTGGTGTGTCAATGCGTTTGACTGCCACTACAGGGGTGTGCACAACTTAGCCACTGCAATGCCATACACAGCTTGAGGACCCATAGCGTGCATGGCTGTTAGCAATTCCTGAGTGAGGTGTTTTGCATATAAGGAATCAGTATGAGATACCTATGGATGGGAATCTGGCTGTCAGTACAATGACAGTGGCATCCCGATGGTTCAAATCCTGACAAGGGAATGGTGAGTAATGTTCCCCCTGTCCTATTTACCCCTTACTATGTGGCAAAACTAGGGTATTTGGAGCCCAGGGCAAATGTAAGAACGGAGCCCCCCCATATGTGCGCGTGCAGCAAAAAAATGGATATGGTCACTTAAAATGGGACATATCAACATGACACACCCCTTTATCATCACTCTGAACATTCCTTTCCATATGCACCTTAACCCCAGTAGTGCCCCTTATACAGTACCCCCAGTATGCAATGTCCCCAGTTGTGGTCCCTCTTATGCAGGCCCATAGTAGAGCCCCTTATACAGTACCTTGAGTAGTGGTCCCCCTTATGCAGCCCCCATTAGTTCCCCTTATACAGTACCCCCAGTAGTGGTCCCCCTTATGCAGCCCCTCATTAGTTCACCTAATTCAGTGCCCCCAGTAGAGGTCTCCCTTATGCAGTGCCCCATGTAGTTTTCCCTCCATATGAAGTGCCCCCAGTAGTGGTCACCCTTATATAGTGTCCCCAGTAGCAGTCCCCCCAGTAGTGGTACCCCCTTATGCAGTGCACTTTATATAGTGCCCCCAGTAGTAATCCATCCTATGCAGTGCCCCTAGTAGTAGTACCCCCTATGCAGTGCCCTTTATATAGTGCCACCAGCAGTAGTCCCCCCATGCAGTGCCCCAGTAGTGGTCCTCCTTATGCAGGCCCCCAGTAGTGGTCCCCCTTATGCAGGCCCCCAGCAGTGATCCTTCCTATCCAGTGCCCCTTATACAGTGCAACCTGTTGTCATCCTCCCTAGTTAGTGCCCCCAGTAGTGGTCTCCCCAGTGCAGTGCCTCTTGTGCCCATAGTATAAGCCCCTTATATATTGCCCAAAGCAGTAGTCCCCCAATGCAGTGCCCCCAGTAGAGGTCCCCCTTATGCAGGCCCTCAGTAGTGATCCCCCATCAAGTGCCCTTATACAGTGCCCCTGTAGTGGTCCTCCCAATTTAGTGCCCCCAGTAGTGGTCCCCTAGTAGTAAGCCTCTAATATAGTGTCCCCAGTAGTAGTTTCCCTTGAGCCCCTAGTAGTAGGCCCCTTATATAGTGCCCCCAGTAGTAGTTCCCCCCCAGTACTAGTCCCCAGTAGAGGTTCCCCCTCTGGATGCAGTGCTCCTAGTAGTAGCACTCCCCAGTTGTAGTCCCCAGTAGTGCCCCACCCCCAATAGAGGTTCCCCCCAGTAATGGTGCCCCCTCCAGAGTGCAGACACACAAGTAAAAAAAGATTAAAAAATACACTTACCTTAATCCACACTCCAGGTCTGGCCACTGCTCCTGCCACCGCACGTCATTTCACCCATGCTGGCACACTCTGCATTATGGGAGAGACGTCATGAAGTGTATAAGGGGCACTACTGTGTGTCGTAACATAAGGGATACTACTATGTAGTGTAATGTGAATCAGCGGTGCTATGTACGGTGTAATGTGAATAAGATTCTGCTACTGTGTGGAGTGATTTGAATTGGGGGTACTATTGTGTAGCCATGCCCCTTCCTTGTGAGATCAGATGCCATTTTTGTTGTGCGCTCTAAAGGTGAGCGATATCCCTTTATAAAAACTGGGAGAGAGGGTGCAAATTTATAGTTTGCAGGGGGGCACCGAACACCCTAGCACCGTCCCTGGTGTCAGGGAACCATATGCTGTTTTTTCAAGATGTAATGTTTTCATCAGTAAAAAGCCATCTGACAAAGACATCTGCTATCAAGAGTGTTTCTTTGTAATCTTACAGTGTTTTAAGTATAATAATAAGACTTCAATAATAGTATTATTGACATAGAAAGTAATGTGATGCTCCAATCTGAAAGGTAGAAAATTTGATCTTTATAACACGTCTATTCTTTATAAATGAATATGCACAAAGTATAGGTGAATAATTGAGTGTAATGCATTGTTTTAGAGATAATAGAAGACAGTTGTTAATGTGGTCATTCTAAACTACAACAGACTGTTATAAATAAACATACACTGTCAATATGCTTTGTTGCATAAAATATACAGAAACACTTTGAGTTTATTAAAACAGCTCTATTAGTATACGAAAAGAAATGTGTTCATGGAAATAATGCATTAACTGCTTTGTGTCAAAATGTTGCAAATTGCCATGACTCTGTATAGCATACTAAAGGTTAAATTTGCTTGCAAATACTGTACCATATAAATTTATAATAAAAATAATTTTACTTTTGATACCTTTATTTCATACTAATTCTGGCTTAATGAAAATTCCCTGGATTGTGTTGCTGATAAATGGTGCAGTACATTTTGTTCCAAGATTCAAGACTTTAAGGTTTGCATCACTCAGCAACAGAAAACGATATTAACATTCACATTCTTGGAATGTGGAGACTAATTAATCAACATGCAAATTTCCCAGTAGAGCTCAATTACTAAACTGTGAATTTTAATGTTTTTTAATTAATGATAAGATTTTATGTAGCGTGCAACTGTGTTTTGTGCATATGATGGTTTTCTCATTTTAAGACACATTATAATCACAGAAAAACACATAAGAAGGATGAGGGATAATGGGTTTTTAAATACAAAAAATGGTTTGAACTAGTCTTTAAATGTAATGCAAACAGATTATGTTATATTTGAAAAATAGAATATAACATTAGTTGCTGAAAAAAAATATGTTCACAATGTTTTCACTGAACATCCTGATCTAATGTTTCTAATCCTGATTAGAATCATTCCATCAATAAATCCACAGGAGCTTAATAGTCAAACCAACTATATTTCTTCTCTCATACTAATTGATGTTTTCATTGTTACTTGTTTTAACTGCATATAATATTTAAGCTTTAAATTGAGTGTTATACAAATGTGTAAACTACATAACTATGGTCTAATATTAGAATATTACCAAATAGTTTTATTTTATATTGTTGTAATATAATGAATGATTATATACATTGTAGCTGTAGTTATTCATACAGAATATAGAAAAAAAACTGTATAAAATAAATAGTAATTAAAGTAGTATTTTGATACAGTTATGATTATTTTTACAACAAAATTACCATATATTTAGGTCTACTTCCTATAAAACAAAAATATTTTCACAAAAATAAACATTACAAGTACAGTAAGATATATATTTCCAGATGCAAACTGTGATTAAAGAAAAATTAAAAATGATGTTCTTTATATAGTAGAAAGATATTGGATACATCTTTTTCACCAACAAAAAACATCTTTATTAAAATCCACGCCTCAAATTTAGTCACAATAATTATTCTAACAAATTATCATAATTCCATATATTATTAATTCTGAGGGTGCTTAAGGTAACTAGACTTTATAGGTACATTTAGATGAGAAAATGAGCCAGGAAGTTTGTATTTTATCTTCTGTATTTCCTCATTGCCCTCAGTCAGAGGTGAGAAACATGGTCCCTGGTGATCCTTTGGCTATAGATATGTCACAGGGATAAAAAAAAGCAGGAGGTACAGTAACTGCTGCCACTCTGCATGTTCCGTTTATGGTTATTATTTCTGTTCTGTCAAGTTTTTCTTCTGTTATATCACCCATTTTCTTTTTTTCTGTTCTTTCTACAAACACATTTTTGTGGGCAGCATATTTAGTAAAGAAACATTGACAACTTAGATGCCATTACATAAGGACAAGACAAAAGTCATTGTGTAAATATACGTATAAACAAATAAAATAATTTTGTACCTTTTGTAGAATTTTTTTCTAAAACTGGCTTGCTAGTCATTTACTTATTCTGACTACAAAATCTATACATACAGAGGTAAAATAAAATCTGATTATCATCAGGCATACTGTCAGAGGTCGTGAAAACATGTCCTTAGCTATTCACTATCAGATTGTGACTGTAACCATCTTATTAATAAACTAGTTAGTCATGAAGGAGGTGGTCTTCCAGTCTAACCAAGTAATCTAATTGCCATGTCTTAACCATTTGCCTGGTATGGTTACATTTGATATGACCACACCAAGGCATGCTTTCACTGACACAGTCTCATCTCATGTGACTTCTCTGATACTCCCACCTGTGCTCTTCCTGTAGCTGCTAGACTCACATTGCTCTGCACACCCTCTGAAGTAACTAGAAGACACACTCTAGGATAAATTAATGTTCCTGTCATAATTTTATAATACAAATGATTACAATATTTTATAAACTTTTATTACAAAATATTAGCCAGTTAAATGGTTGAATTTGGTTTAATTGGTTTACCCATATTATTAATTGATCTTGTTGCTGGACAGAGGCAAGCCATGTGTGGCTAGCTTTTAGTATAGAATCAATTCATGTTGTATGTTAAAATACACATAAATCATTATTTAACATTAATGATATTTAAAGTGTACATGGCAAACAGGCATATATTATTAGCCCCAGGTGTCAGTACAACTCCACTTGTGTGTAAGAGCTGAGGGTGCCTGATGCTCTAAACTGGAACTTCAAATTCCTTAGTCAGGTTCAGTCCCAGGAGGAATGGGGAGACATTCTCAAGTTTGTTAAGATTTAGGTTTATTATTCAGGTGCTATAAAGGTCAACAGAACCATGAAGTGGGCAGAAGAACCAAACCACAACAAATGACACAATGGCAGCAATGAATTACATTGTACAGTGGGAAATAAGGACAAGGAGGGAGTATACCAGCATAAAGTAAAATTGTGCACAAGGTTGTGAGCAAAACAAACCTGGCAGAGAATCTGTAGCAAGAGACATAGAGACCAGGAAGGATGTGAAGGAAGAGTTGAGCATGACATTTTGGAGTGGGAGTAGATCAGGTAATTAGTAAAGAGTTTAGGCACCAGTAATTTCAAAGGGCAGGAATGATTGTGGATTGATATAGGTTAGAGATAAAGAGTGAAGGAGAGGCTAACGTCAATTTAAGTGAGGTTTCAGAGTTTGAATTGGATTCTTTATGGGACAGCGATCCAGTTTAGCAACTGTGAGAGAGGAAAAACAGAATGGAAAGAGAGAGCACATTTGTTATGTGAAACATATGGGTGGGGGTCTCTCCCTCTCAGTAAAGCTACACACTGATATTATATATCTACTGTGCTCCTGTTTTATTATCACAGGCACAGCTGAGATAATCATTGAACCTAGCACTTTTGGAGAGTAGGTTTCTCCTTTAGTACAGTCTTTGTGAAATAAGTGAGCTCAATAGGATATAATTACTTACCAGACTTCTAAGTAGGATAATGTTGCCTAATGGGGTGACATTCCATTTTCAATGAGCAGTGTGTGTAAAATATGTCCTGCATCCAATACAGACAGAAATTGGCACACCATCCAAATACACTAGTATAAGGAACACTATTCATAATAAAAATAGAAGTCACAGAGGAGATACCACAACACCACATCCATACAAAAAGGCTAGATGTGTTTAATAAAATATCCGTACTAGATATTGTGATAGACAATAACTTAAAGTTTAAATTCACATTAATTTAAAGCATTTATTAATAACTTGCTTTTCTAATAATATTTGAATATTTGCATAATCTCCCATATATTTCCTTTTTCTTATGACTTGTTAACCATTTTATTGGAATATTAATCTTTGATACAGATGGAGAAAATGTATATTTGACACCCAAAATATCATTAATTTAATGTGGCATGATGCTTTGTGGACATGAGCATTCCCTAATTTAAATATAGAGGGAAATGTAATAGCCCACTAGATGCAGGTTATTACATTCCCCATAGCATGTGTATTTTAAGTATTTTGCTATGAAGAAAATAATTAGTTTAAATTAATTCAATGTAAACATTTAAAAAAATACAATAGTAAAAACAACAAACAAAAAAAATAAATGTATATCACTTTAGGACAGTGCTTCCCAAACTGGGTGCTGCAGGCTACAAGTGCTGTAGTTGTGCCACAGGATGGTGGTTCAAATTATTTATCATGAATATGATAGACAAAACCAGTGCTGATGGCTGTCAATCATAAAATATGAACAAAGCACAACCCTGTCCACCACCAAATAACATAGGATGACATATAAGCACAATTTACTTAATTCATTCATTTCTGCTGAATCTCTCAATAATAAACTTTTGGGCTATGGGTGCCATGAAAACAATGTTGATACAGTATGGCACCATGATTCATGAAAGTTTGGAAACTATTGCTTTAGGACACTGAGGGCCTGATTCAGAGTTGTATGCCATTCGCACAGTAGATGCATCTTTGGATATTATTCTATTCTATTTTTTAGTCAAGTAGTGTGACTCAAAATAGCCCTAAAATATATATTCAAGGCAATGGTCTAAACAAACAATAGTTTGGAAGACTGTTTTCAATGATTATGACCTGTGCCTACCTTATTGCTGGGTACACACTGACAGATATATTGGCCGATCAATTGATCAGCCAATATATCTGCTGCCTGTCGGCCAGTGTGTACCCACGATATGTCGGTGAACATCATCGTTCACCACCATATCACATTGGCTGTGCTGCATCATCTGCAGATCACTCATTCTGCAAATATATCTGTATAGTGTGTACCCACCTTTAGAATCTGTTTCTCATAAATTTACATTACACTGGTTAACTTCAGCCCAATCAAGCATCTGGATGTCTTAAACACCTTCTTAAGAAATCCATGCTCAGCAGCTGTATAGTTACCATACCATGCAATGATGCCATAAATGAAGACACTCATGCATAGATAAAAATTCACAAGAGTTTCTTTGCCCATGCCTGATGTCTGCATCCTTATTAGTGAAAATAGGTACCGCTGCACCTTTCTCACCAGAGACCATTATAGGTCATCTGAGACATGAGTCCCAAAACATTTTTAAGAGTACTCAACCTCCACTTCCAAGCCATTTAAAACTGGTTGAGGAGGAAGCCTGTTAGTTTGTTTAAAATCAATTATAATCTCTTTAGTGTTATTGACATTTAAAATCAAGTGACTCTTCTCACTCGATGAAAGAAAAAAGAAGGAAGGATGAAGAAGAATTAGTTATATAGCACCATCATCTTCTGCAGTGCTTTACAATTGGGAACAAAACTTTTATAAGACAAGACTTGGTAATAACAGAGAGACAAAGAGGTAAGAGGGCCCTGCTCACAAGATTACAATCTATAGGTTACAATCTATTCTGCAAATAAAGATTCAGCTTGGATTGCAATTACAAACATCAACGCACCAGAGTGATATTTATCATGAGCACATCAGCATATGCAGCACTGTGCATGCATGCAATTGCATTGCGATGGCACTCACAAGCCAGCAAACATGCAGAAATTATTGATAGCTGGCAAGCATTTTGGGAAGGTGATGGGGAGTTGGTCTTAAAAACACAGGTGTGTCTTACTGTTTGGATGCCATTTAATGAGTATCCATAATGTAGCCAGTGTGATCACCTCCACATCATCAGTCACCCCTTTGGTAGTGAGCTCCGGAGCGACACGGCTTGCGCACGCGCAGTGTGGCCGCTGCGAGTGCATAGGCCTAACCACCGCGTCGGTTACGAGCGCATTGGGCTCGCTACTGACTCTAAATAAGGTCCAGTGTCTCAATAAGTCTGCAATTTAACATCAATTTTTATTAACATATGTACAAAGGTCTCCTCTGCAGCTTTAAGCTCCTCAGTTCTGCCCTCTCTGAATTAAGGTAGGGTACACACCTGAACGACTTGTAATCATTCCGATTTCATATCCAGCTTCCCTTGAAGGCAGTACTTCCTAAATTGAGCATACACACTATCCAATTTCACATACGATTTGATGATTTGTTGAATCGTCAAATCGAACGTGATTTATCGTTGCTACCATACAAATAGGAAAAACACCATTTTAGCTGTGCAGTATTGCTCTGTATTTGCTGAGGTTAGGTTATCCTGCTAAAATCTCTTCATAGCTTACTGCTCTACTTTGTTCTACAAAGTGCTTATTTGGTTCAGAAAGTATGGATAGTTACTGCTGTCAAGCTGTGGCTGCCTATGTTGTTATTTTGGCATCACTCCCTGATATCCAGAAGGCTCACAAGAGTAGGAGAGTGGAGAGGGTCTTCTGGACCTAAGAGTGGCTGCTGCAGAGAGACTCCATGTGTCATATGCCTGTGCTCTCCAAGATTCGGGAGCACAATCCCGATGACTTCAGGAATTTTATGAGGATGAATGATGACACCTTAGACAAACTGCTTGCTATGGTGACTCCATATATTGAGAAGCAAGACACGTAGTTCTGCAAGGCCATCACTGCTGAGGAGACACTGGAGGTAACCCTACATTTCCTGGCTACAGGAAGGTCCCTGGAAGATTTAATGTTTGGGTCTCTAATATCTCTGCAAGCTTTAGGGATTATCATCCCAGAGACGTGTAAAGCCATCATACATGTGTTGAAACAGCAATACCTCAAGGTAAGTAAAAATAAGGACCATTTTTTTATTTTCATACATTTATTTCAAATTTTGCAATCTGTGTAACAATGCAGCATATATTACCCATTGCACTACCAGTGCTCCACATTTTGTTTTTTTGTCAAATTCAAATAAAGGACATTATGTTCCACATAGTATAAACATACATATATTTCCAAATAAATGCAATAATAATATGTAAAGTCCTTAAAAATGGGTGGAATTTCCCGAATTGTGGAGGAGCCATTGATGGCAAGCACATCAGAAAAACACCACCTCCCAACAGCGGTTCTTATTTTTATAACTATAAGGGCTTCTTTAGCATTGTACTGATGGCTGTTGTCAATGCTAATTATCAGTTTATTTATGTTTACATTGGTAAGAATGGCCAATGTTCTGATGGTGGCTACTTTCAGCAGACATCATTTTATGAAAAACTGATGTCAAACATACCGTTGTGTGAACAAAATAAGCATGGATTACCATTTGTGTTTGTGGCTGATGAGGCATTCAGTCTCCACGAGAATGTTATGAAACCATACCCCCAATGGACACTTACCAGAGAGAAGTGAATTTATAATTATATACTATCAAGTGCGCGCCACATTGTGGAGAGTGCTTTTGGTATTCTAAGCAATAAATTCTGCATTTTCCATGGTCCAATTAATTTGAGGGTGGACAAGATCGACTGGGTTGTCATGGCATGTTGTGTGTCGCATAACCTACTATGCTCTAAAAGCCAACGGGAAAGGACCAATAGAACATTTATGCCTGATCAAGTGGATCAACCAGAAGTGGAGGACAGGTGGACATCACTGGGTCTTCCAAGTCTGCAAACACTCAGTGTTCGTGCAAAGCAGACATGGTAGGACTACATGACATACTTCAATGGTGTGGTGGGGGCTGTGCCCTGGCAAGAGGAATTTATTAATAAAATATAAATGTACACCTTTTATTGGCAAATAAAATGTTTTCCCGTTGCACTTTTTTTTAATCACCATCTCCATGCCACTGTTTTCTAAATCTTCTTCCTTGTCCCTTTCTATCAGGTCAATTGAGTTGAGCGATGTGCTTTGTTCCCCTTGATCCAGGGTAAATTTCATCAAATTAAAATACCATAATGTAGGTGTATAGATGTCATCAGTGCCAGCCCCAGATCTTTTCGTTGATAAACTTTTTTAGTGTTCTTTTAAGAAAACGGTTTTAAAATTTGGAATTTTCTGTTTAACCCATTTGGCATCTGCTTCACTATGGTAAGGCTTGGAAATGGTAATCAATCACTGAATAGCACTGTCTCGCTTCTCTTTATTACAGTAATCTTTGGACTGTATTTTCCAAAGGCATTCATTCTCACAATACCCTTGTATAAATTCTTTTACAAAATCAGCATCTTTCTCCAAAGGAATTTAGACCTTGAAAAACGGGGCCTTTTTTTTTAAACTACACACGACCAGGCACAAACACAAACAAACACACACACATGCATGTATCACTCACACAGACACACACGTAGGCACACAATTGCAGACACATGCATGTATCACTCACACACACTCATGCAAACACCCGCACACATACATGAAAACCTTGGGAAAAAAATGTTAAACTACACACACCCAGGAATAAACACAAACACACACACATGCATGTATCACTCACACACACACATGCAGACACATGCATATATCACTCAGACACGCTCATGCAGACACCCACACACATACATGCACACATACAGACCCACGCAGGCACACACACACACATGGTCACACACACACACATACAGACACACACATACCAGTTGTATAAGCTGGAACTGCAGCAGCTGCACAATAACTGAAATTGCATCTTCAGGCCTCCAGGGAGCGGACACCATGCTGGGGAGGCAGAGAATTGTGGGATGAAATGGGAGTGGCTATATGAAGATGTCAACATTGCCGAAATTGGACAACAAATCGTATGGTCATCAGGTTGCCCGTACACACTGTGCGATTGGCACCTTATCGTATGTGTTATCTTATGATTGTCTGTGCAGCACAGACAATGATAAAATGTCATATATGACCAGCGGGAGCACTCAATTGTGCATACACACTATGCGATTTACACGATTCATCATTCCAATAAGCAAAATCGTACCGATATCGTCCTGGTGTGTATGCACCCTTTCAGCAGGCTGTGTTCAGGATAGAAAATGAGCTAGTGACCTTCTATTTTTACATGGATCTTGTTCAAATTGTTATGGGTTTTTTTTGGGAGGGGACACATTTGCCATGAACAAGCTCGGTAGCGGAGGTTTGGCAGGGAAATATCTTAGCCTAGATTTGACTCTGGCTGCAGCCATGGCAACTGGCGAGACCATCCACAATAGCTGGAGATGAAACTCATAGGAGTATATCTACGTGTATTTCAAGTGCGGTTTTTAGAAGTGGAGATGTTACCCATAGCAACCAATCAGATGCTACTTAACATGTATCTAGCACCTTAATTAAGATAATAGCTAGAATATGATTGGAAACTATGGGCAACATCTCCACTTCTAAAAACCTGCACTTTAGTAAATATACCCCATAGTGTCAAATCAATACTTGCTATTTAACATTAATGAATGTCAATGTCATATTGCTTTTGTGCTACTTTAGATAAAAGATTTACACTGTTAAACATATGTGCTGAGATTAACTTTGTTCTTGTTTCTATACATATATCACATGCACATTTGAATTTGAATTTACATATTTTTTTTTATTAATTGGCATACAGTATACGGTACTATGTTAGCTGCTGTCTAGACAGCATGTAAATGGTTAATTACATGTGTCTTACAAAAATACTTTCATATTACATCAGTCTCCTAAGTAGTGAAGTGAGTGTACAGAATTTAAATGCATTTCGGAGGAATTTAAATCATAAATCTGGGTACTCTGTAGGTCATAAAATAATATTAGGATTCTCAATGTTGAGTTGCAAGCTTAAATGCTTTCATTAAAATATAAACAAATACTTATTTTATCTGCTAAGCTAGTTACTGTACATACAAATGGTAATGATAGGTGTTAATATTGATAACTTTAATGTTTATTTAAGGACCTCCAAGGTAGCACCTTCTTATCATGTAAAGCAAGGCAAATACTAAATGAAAAATTAAGGAGTGTTCGTCTCTGATTTAGATTTATGACACTATGTGGCTTATGTACTAGGTTGCGAACTGCAGCTGCTGCAAGAACTCCTGTGAGTTTTCCCATATTTTTAAAGAGGCAAACATTTTAAGGGTAAAACCAAGCTGGTTTTGCCTTTAAAATGACTGCTGCTTTAAAAATATGGGATGAATCGCAGGAGTTCCCACAGCATCTGCAGTTCACAACTTGTTACATAAGCACCTATCACTAGTGTGGTGAACTATGTTTAAAAAAAAAGATAAATGGTGATAAGAAGTTCTTTTTTGTAATAAATAAAAAAATAATAGGAATAAAATTATAACAAATCTTACAGATATCTTATTAACTTGATTACAAAACAATCCAGGGCATTTTATGAGAGCAAGGGGTCCGTGTGCAGACTGAGGGCCTGATTCAGACCCGCTCGCAAGCTGGTTGATGGTGGCCCAGTGCACACGTGCGGCGTGCGCGAGCCCTGGATAGAGCGCAAAAAGAACTCGCTCCGTGGCTCACTACAAAAGGGAAGGCTGTCAATGTTGATCAACAGCTCATCCCGTTTTGTAGGCATGGCCGGGGGGTGGCTTCACAAATGGAGGCATTCCCAAGCGAATGCCTGCCGTTTGTGGGTGGCCCCACTGACATCACCAGTGATGTCAGTGAGAGAGCTTCCGCCTCTATTAGAGACAGAAGCTCTCTGGGGCTTGATGCCATGAGACTCTACCACAAGGGTCTCGTCGCAAGCCCGATGGTCGTGATGGTATTGACCATCGTGACCATCATCCTGGCCACTCGCAATAGCTGTGGGTGGTCACCCACAGCTATGCGAGCGGCCAGGAGGTCGCAACTAAAAAAAACAGTGCTCACCCTGATTCAGAGCGAGAGCTCGCTTTTTGCGAGCGCCTCTGAATCAGGCCCTCAGTGCAGATCTCCTTTCTCCCGTGGTCTCGCGGTGCCACTGTAGATTCTGGCTTAGTGCAAGAATCTACTGCGCATGCCCAGGTCTTGGGGACAGTAGTACAGTGCATGCCCGGATCTCGGGTACACTAGTACTGTGCATGTGCAGGTCATTGGGAAAATGGCAGCCACGATATTTCCAGTGATTTTTGCTGCTCTGCAGCGCCAGCCGGCAAAGTATAGGACTATGGGTGCAGGGTGTGCGGTGTGGGCACTCCTGCACCCAGGTGCCCGTGTGTCCCACACATCCAGCACCCATTATGTATACACTTCTGACACAGTGTTGTGTGAGAATAGCTAATCAGAAACAGCCAGATGCATTGATCATAGTACATCTTATTTCCTGATCACTTTTTAGTTTACTCCCTTCTATATTTTCATCCACCAATTTGTTAGCACCTTCGAATTTTAAATTTTAAATTTTTTATACAAATTAGCTACCTTCATATGGCATTGTGTCTTACCCATTAATACTGGGTAATGATAATGCTAGTCACTGTATGTGGCATACAATTTATAACTGTCAATTCTGTCACAGTGTTTCAACTTATAATTTCCTTAGAATTTTTAAAACTTATATACTGATATACAGTACATGCCAAAATAGCATGAAATAAAAACTGTATTTTTCTAATTAAAACATGCATTGAACCAAATTAATATTTTCTTAAAAAAACTAAGGACTCATATGCATGAATGTTAGGTTGACACTTTCAGGGCCCAATTTAGAGTTGTAACGAAGTTCAGCTTTCAGGAGCAAAATGTGGCCTTATTTACTGTACATGCAATGCATTTATTGGGAATTCAGCCATGTGCTGACCAAAAAAAAATAAAAATAAACATTAAAGTGCCTTACAGTGGTGGCTCCAACTGTCTTAGATGAGGGGGGCTGATGCCACTGAGAAGGAGAGAAAAAAAACCCTCACCATCTACTAGCTGGGTCTCATCACCTGCTCAATCAAACTTCCAGGCGCTGGGACTGGCACATGCCGACTAGTGGTGGGGACCCACACATGTCCATATCACTGGCTTCCAAAGGGCTGCATCATCTGCAGCCCCTAGGAGCAGGGTAAGGCTGGCGGAAAGGCAGAGTGTGGCTTGATAGAGTAAGCTGCTCTCTGCTAATAGCAGCCCAGACTTTTTGGGTTTTCTTTTTTTCTGTATTTTCTTCTTTTTATTCTATGTTGTTAATGAGGGATCTGTAATTTTGGGTCATTTCTTTTTCTGCTGCTTCTCTTCCTTGTTAAAATGATCTTCTTACTAGTTTATATGGGTTTTATTGGTTGTATGTGAAGTTTTGTTGACTGTATGGTTTGTAATTTCTTTGTTGTCCTGAGTTATTTGGATATTCTTTAATAAGGGGTCATGTCCATCTATTTATGGGTTTCCTTTGACCATATAAGTTACTTTGCCGGTTGTCTTTGAATCTTTGTGTCATATGTTTTTGTGGTTTTCTTTTTGTTGAAGCACTTGCTTTATTTCTTGGTCTCTTATGAATTACCTTTATTTTTGTCTTATTATCCCTTCTTCTAAATTTTTAAATTTATCTATTTGTCATTTCCATGAGATTTTTGTAGTCTTACATTTCCTGAAGGGGTAAAAACTTTTTTTCTATGTTTCTTATTGCCTCATTAGTTTCTTTTAATGTTTTTGATCCTCAATAATGAGAGCAATTAGCTTTTTGGAGCAATCATCTAAAATAGTGTTCCACTTTTTATTGAAGTCAGTGCTTTGTGGGTCAAAGGTTTTTTGTTTTCTGTATCCATAATCCTTTTAAATAACAAACAAATGACATTTCTTCTGCCTCCTCTGCATCGGGTGCAAAAATCTAAATACATCTGCAAAAAAATAAAGACCATCACAAGCTATCAAACAAACAAAGAATACAATTTGCGAGACAGAATCACATGTGACAGTGACTGAGTCATTTATGTCTTACAATACCCTTGTGGGAAACAATATTTTGGCCAAATAAAATAAAGTTGAAAACAACAGTGTCTGAAAACACCTACAACATCAAAAGGGGATTGGCCAGTCATAGCGTATCACAGCACTTTGCAGAGTCACACAATAAAGAACCCAGAGGACTAAAATTCTTAGGAATACAAAAAGTAAAAAAGATTAGAGAGTTGGATGCCATGTAACAACCCTAAATAGAAATGAAGCAAGATGGATATACCAAATAAACACATTACAACCAAACGGCCTGAATATTGACATAGAACTTGGTGTCTTTATCTAATCCTTGTCTTTTCTTCATCCTTGATCTCCATATTCTACACTATAGCATTATTTTACACTATATCATTATTTTAGCAATCACATACATATACATAATTTTGTACAGTTTACCAAATTAAATAATCCATACAATTTTTATAATTTTATATATATAATTTCAAATTTTATTTTAACATCATTTTATATTCTTATTTTCTTTTATAATTTTATTTATTTTATTTTTCTTATTATAAAGGAACATGTGATTCCCACCAAATGAAGGACACTTCCTTCCTTGAAAGTTCCGTTTTTAACCAAAACAATAAAATTTTTTGAAGGAAAAAAAAAAGCTACTTCCTGCCTTGGAAGTTCTTTTTTTAGCAAAAACAATAAAAAAACAGTACCTATAAATAAAGTCTCTACAACACTACCAGTCAGCCTTGAAAAAGTAGCCAAGCACTTCTAAACACATTGAGTGTGAAAAATGGGCAACTTAGACACAGTTGAACAGCTGACACAAGCAGCATGCAGCGGTTGACATCATCACCAGAAACTGCCATTGCCACACACGTGGAAGCAAGCAGCTGGCCCTGGGGAGACTGCGCTATCAGTCTAAAGAACCTGGGCTAAGTAGGGTAAGGAATAGGGAAAGTTCCACCCATACTGCTGATTGAACCTGGCTACATCCAGCAATTTTCAAAAGAGCATAAACAGTAATGTGCTGGATCACATCTACTTTCTCCTCCTTATTTCCTCATTTGTATTTTCTCCTCTCTGTGTCATTTCCACTCTAATCCTATATATATCCCAACCCTACACATATTAGCGCTCAATCTTTCATTCATAAACTGCTTATTTTTATTGAGCTGCTTTTAAGCACACAAATTTGGTGCATATAACCTTCTCTATTCAATACAGTAGGTGATGATGCACAGTAGGGGGAGCAGGAAGCAGGGGGTGGACAGACAGCACTCATAATCAAAGTTTGACTGTAATGTGAGGTTCTCTAAAGATAACAATGTGGCTTTTGTCTCTTTTATAGTGCATAACTATAAAATAATACTTGGTTGTCAGGTAGATAAGACCTCTTTTAGGTAAAAGCAGCAGATCATTGGTGGTGCAGGCTGTCATTGCTGTTGGAGTTCAAGCACTCTGATGTCCATTGTCAGAAGTGTTTTTTTAACTTCAAAAGAGACCACATGATTTCTTTTAAAGTTCCGCACCCGCCAGATAATCAGAGGCCACTCTACGGTTAGTTGCCACTGATTGGCTGTGACCCACATACTGTTGACTGTCAGCTGCGTTGGTCACAGCCAATCAGCGGATGCTAACTGTAGAGCAGCCTCTGATTGGCTGGACGCCCAAAGAATGACAGAAGCATGCCAGTATTTGTCATTCAGAATGATAGAGATGTGTGTGTTGACAAATACATCTCTACATGTCCAATATGGATCCAGTACTCATTTTTTTTTGCCAAGACCTGTGGAGCCTACGGGAGAAAGAGGACCGAAAATAAGCCAGGAGGAAGGCGAGTATAGGATTTTGTATTCACAGGTAAACTCATGGGAATTCAACTGGAGAAGGGGATGTGAACATCTTGTAAAAGGTAAGTATGTGTGAGTGTGTTAGGAATGTAATACATTTTTAAAATCTATGGTGTGTGTGTACTGTCTTTTTTTACTACCTTTTTTACTGTGGGGTACAAGTGCCGGCTGTAGTTCTACTGTAAAAAAAATAGTATCATTCTAATTTTTACACTATTAGCCGTGCACCCATCTGTGCAGGGAAGAGATCTGGGGTGCTAAGGAGATGTTGTAACCCTTTTTTGGGGGTCCCCACCTCCCCTGCGATCCCCAGCTCATGCTGACTAGCAGGAGGTGTTAATGCTTTGGCCAGGGAGACCCAGTGAAAGGGTTCCTTGGCATGACACCCCAGCAAGATTTGAGTCTGGTGATGTTATTAAAAATAGGGGTAACCCCACACATTTTTACCTTATTGTTAAAATGAGTACTGGCTCTGGGAGCTCAGTGCTGGTTCCTAAAATACAGGGGAACCCTACACATTTTGTTTCTTGTATTTTTAGAACCAGGATTGGCTCAGGAGCCCGAGGCTGATTATGCTCTTGAGGGGACACGTTATTTTGTTTTTTAAATTAACCATTTTTTGAACCCCAAAAGGCAGAAACATATATAGATCACACTGATCTGTGCATGTTTCTGCTAGATATGCTGTTCAGGAGGGGGTCTATTTGTAAGTTCTATTTTACACCATACTGTATTTGGTTTTATTATACCTGTGATTCTAATCATGATTTTTGGTAAATTCCAGTGCTGTATTTCTGTCAAGGGAAAGTACTGCTGTATTTAAACCAGAGTTTAATCATTTCTAGTTGTATTTTGGGGTGTATTTTAACTTAAAAATTGGCAGTGATCACCTCTAAAGATACAGAAAATACCTCAATTTTTTCATAGTAAATTCCCATGTTTGGAAAAATGACAATTTACCCCCGTGATTGCAATCTCGGACCAAAACAATTCTTAGTAAATTTACCCCTGACTTCTTTAATGCAGATTCATTGTTGTGCCACTTTGAAACTTCAGTGTAACCTCAACCATGATTCTATTCCTTCTAAAGGAGATATTCTTGCCACTATTGTTTTTGATTGTTTCCACACACTTATTGCACCAGCTACCAATAAAGTCCACCCTTTCCCTAAGATTCAAGATAGATGATTTACATAAATATCCACATTGCTTGTTAATACAGTACTTAGGAACTGCAAAGAGATGTTTTACAGGAATATTAAAATGCTTTAACCAACAATCTTCTCTTAGTCTGAATAATCTGTAATTAGACAATTTATTTTAAGTGAACTACTCAATGCACAGTAAAACAATATTTTGCATCCTAAACAACATGAAAACCTATGTCACTTTTTGCAGTAGGTTGTCCAAATTAGTACAAAATGAAATGTACAGTACAACAAAAAAATAAATGTATAAAGACCCATGGAGTAGGTCATCTGTGTCCACCTTGATTAAATAGAGCTCCTAAAAATGTATTCATGACAGTATCTGGTATTGACCAGACTTCATAGGATTTTTCCCTCCTCCTTCCCACTTTGTTGGCAAGGATGTGGTCAGGTGGGTCACTTTGAATACATTTGTGGACCTGATCGAAGGTTGTCCCTTACTGTGGTGAAATTTGGAACTTCGTACGTGATATTTTACAAACACCAGTACCTATGAGTTCATGGTACTATTAGGGCTCCTGGTTCCAAGGTTTAGTAGTTCTTCAAATAAACTATTTTTATATACTTCAAGCCACTAGATACTCCCTAGCCAAATGTTGAAACCAACCCTCTTCTTCATCTTTACATATGGTTAAATAAAAAATCTGGTTTATTGGTAATATGGAGAAATTACTGATTCTCTCCACAGTAAAGTAGATGGCTTTAACCAGGTCTGGGATCCTTGGTTCACTTTTGTGTTAAGTCTTTTTGCAAGCTTTTAAAAACTAGTTCAGTGCCCTTTACTAATATTACCTTGTGGTGTTATATTCTACTATTTTCTCCTACTGTGTAATAATTCTCCTTTTCCAAAGGCCTACACACTGGCCTACAGTAAAAAAAATTTATTATTTTTTATTTTCTTTTTTTCTCTCCTTTATTTTTTCTATTTTTATTCTCTATATATAACCTTACATAAGATGGCTATTTATGAAAATGTGTAAAAAACAATTCTTATAAGAATATAAGAGAAGCATTGCATTACATAATTGTATTGGTTTATTGTTAACTTAGTTATTACTTTTTTATAGCTTATTTACATGATCTGTACAACATTATTGTACATCACTTAAATTCAAATGATAGTTTTTTTTATCTAGGGCATATTTTCAAATGTATGCTATCTTGCTCGGTATACAGTATATTACTGATCTAATTCTGTTTGCATAAGCTGTGCCTGTTACATACTGTACTGACTGCTTTTCACATTGTCTGGGTTTATGAGGTATAACCTTGAAGCACTTTTCTATTTATTGTAATACTGATGCATATTCTTCAATAAAAATAAAACATCATGTATAAAACATATGAATACAGTGGAATAATATGAAAAAATCTGACAGGTTGACAGGATTTGTATCTGTAATACAGTAGATAGTATTATCAATCTTTCTGTGCACTAGAATATCCCATTTTATGATTTCTCATAATAACAACTGCTATGATGTGCACTTAAAATGACAATGTCACACTCAAGAGCAGCAAAGCAGCATAATCAATATTTTTTTCAGTGGGGAACTATGCAAGAGTATAACGAATGGAATAGAATAAAAAATGTAAAAAGCAAAACAAAGTAGTGAATGTGGAAATAAGTGAAAGAATTGGAAATAATCCACTGTATATGATATAGAATCTTTTTAATAACTATTTAATAAAAATGTGTATAGATTTATATATTTATTATATATATTGCATGTTTATTCATCCAGCAATTTCAGCTGGGGAGTGATGCTTTATTGTATCAGACAACTATATCCAAGCCATTTAGGCAGGAGAAGCAGGTCTCTGGACTATTATATTACACCGATTAGGTTGGACTTATTTAGCTTATCACCTGACACTGCTGGTTGACAGCGAGCTTTGATTTATGCATTTGTCAGTTTGGTTTTTTTATGTCTTTTATTATGATAATAATGTTTTATGTATGATGGATGAGATAATTTGATTCTGTAAGGATTATATGAGATGTATTAAGTATTAATTGTAACCCACTATCTCTTATTGAGTAAATTGTTCCCTTTCTATCACTCTTCTAGAAAATATAAATCTATACACATATTATTTAAATAGTTGATAAAAATATTTAATATCATACACAGTGGATTATTTCCATTTATTTCTCTTATTTCCACACTCATTACTTTTTTTCTGTTTTGAAATTTTTTTTATTCTATTCCATTCATCTAACTCCTAGTAAGAATGCGCCAGAAGCACTAATACTATTTTTGAATATAAATGATCACCAGCGGATGAAGCTGGCAAGCTTTCACAGGCTGCAACTTGTTTCACCCATTCCAACCCGAGACATGTGCAAATAGTCTGCTACACTAATATGCAAGAAGCTATCAAAGTCAATGTTACGGAACTACATGGCTGTGATAGCCTCATTTAAGTTTTTTGAGTCCCTCTCCAGCCACCAGTCTGCAGGATCACAGTGCAGTATGCAGCCTTATGCTGTCTGGTCTAGTGGTGTTTCCCAAAGGAATAGACATACAGTAGATGCACTGATGTTACTTTCCACTTGTCATATTTCTTGATATTGCTCCACTATATTCATAAGCTTTAATATGAGATGTTTTAAATGAACTTGTTATTTTTATGTGGAACAGTACATTTGAGTAATTATAAATATTGATAGTGCAGGTTTGGAATTACATGATATTATGTTGCATCCTGTTCTACAGTGTTTGTATCATAAATAAGATTCCTCTTGTTTCTCCCCCCAAAGTCATCCTATGGGATGTATAGAAAAAAACTGAATACTCACAGTGCACTCACTTGCAGCCTTCCCTTACGGTATTCAAAAGACTCACCACATTCTCAAAGTTGATCTAAACTTCAAAATAAATTGAATACCATACTGGGATTGGTGCTGGACATATACAAAAAAAGGGGAAAATTATATATATAATATATTCAGGTCACATTGATTAATTTCAACATCAGTAAATGGATACAGAGATTAGTTTCCTCAACAGCAATAGACTGCATATACTAAAGGTGCATACACACTAGACGATATGCTCCCTGAGCGATATCATCTAGTGTGTCCCCGGCAGGCTGTGCTCAATGTCGTTCATGACATTGAGCACAGCCGCTGAACGATATCATTAGCGATATCGTTCAGCGCGGGGCTCTCTCACCCATTCCCTGACATGCAGCAACCTGACGAGGTCGTCAGGTTGGCCTGCATGTCAGCCCGATGAACGAGGATGACGAACGACCCGCGGGAACGCGCGTCGTCGTCATCGGTCATCTTTTTTGTGTTAAAAATGGACGATAAAGTGGACGACTGAACGATAACGATATCGTTATCGTTCAGTCGTCCACTTTAATCGCCCAGTGTGTACGCACCATAAGTCCTTTGTCAGTCCAATATAAGCAAGATTTCACAGACCAGATATCTAGTGAAATTTCTCTACTCTTTATTCCTCTAAGTCGTGTTCCTCAAAAATGGATGACCGAAAAAGAAAAAACAGAAAAGATATTCATAGTGTAGTATGTTCTCCACTTGCTAAAATATGAATTATCTTTTATCAATATACAGTGAAGAGCGTACCCCAACTTACAGGAATAATCACCACTGAAATCATATAAAGGTTTCTTTAATCTCCACCATAAGTTGTGTGCCCCTCAATTGGTATACATGAAAGTACCACACTTATGAATTAGAGGTACTGGAAACTTCTATAAAGGTATCTTTTTTAAAGGGATCTGTTTTGATCACTTCTTATCCATTCATTCATCACCCAGGGAAAAAAATCATGAACCTCAACCAAATATGGAGAAAACTTGTGTCAGAGAATAAAATTCTTCTCCTTCCCAAAAAATTTTTTTTGGGTAAAAACAGGTATATTTATGATGAAAGATACACAAAATATATATAAAAATTAGGACTCCAAACAGTGGCGAGTGAAAATACCTGACCTGTGCAAAGGTTTTAATATAGTCCGGACTCCCAGGTCAAGATACATTACAGCCACCATCAAAAAAGTCCAATATAACTGAATGAGTCCTTTCTCACCTGTGGGATGTAGTCCACATCCTGGCAGTCAGGATAATGGCGGTCAAAATACCAGTGCTGGAATTCTGACAACAGTCAGAATCTGGGTTCCAGAATCCTAACTGCTGACATCCCAATGGTAAGTATTAGGTTAGGGTGAGGGTTAGTTTTAGGGTTAGGTTTAGAGTTAGGCACTAGGGGTAGTATTAGGGTTAGGCTGCAGGAAAGGTGGGGTATGGTTAGGTGTAGGGTTAGGATACTTACCTAATCCTGTTTGGATTCTGGCTGTTAGGATAAAGCTGTCAGTATTCTGTCTGCTGGCATCCTGACTGCTGGGATCTCGTACCCAACCCCATCCTATAACTACTTCGACATGTTGGAAAGTGAAGATCCATTTTTATGGGCTCTATATTAAAGTTACCTCCATCTACTTGTTATGATACATATTAGTAAGTGTACAGATTTACCATACTGTACTTTTTTTCTATCAACTTTTCTCTCAATGCAAGGCTTGAGCAGAGAAATGTTTAATCTTCTTGGATATATAGAGAACATGATATATGACAAATGGTTTTGGAAGGTACAATTTTTTGTGATATGCTCCAAATAAAAAAGATATTTATATACAAACTATCACCCATGTTCAACAGATAATTAGAGTGAGCTAACAAGACCATCAAAAACAACTTAAAACAGATAATCATTTTCAGCAAGATACTGTAGCTACTAACAAAGTATGTACACAAAAATGTTCTAAACAAACTCACCAACTAGACATGTCTATGGCTGGATTCCCTCTCCTATACATTACTGAGATGCATCCATAACACTCATAGACCCGCATTCAATTTGAGGCGAAAAGTCTGTATCCGCGATACTTTATCACCGATAACTTCATTTTCGCCTGTTTTGACTTTACCCCGTATTTAATTTGAAAGAATTTCTGCCTAGGTGGAAAGTCAATGCAATGTAATAGGCAGAAAAGTTTTGCCTATGAATAGGAGGCGGAAAAAAGTGCAGAATTGGGGTTTGGGGTGCAACATTACGGGAACCCCCGTGCAGCCTTCAGACAGTCCCCCAAAGTTAAACTGTGTCAAAAAATAAAAAAAGACTGAAGAATACCCCAAAAAATTAGTTGGAAAAAGAGGGCAAAAAAAAAAATTGGGGGGGACAAAGTTAAAAACTAATGAAGTCCCCAAGTATGCCCCAACTGTTTTTTTTAATGCTGGTGCTTGCGGCAGGTGGATTTATCAAATTTTTTTGAATTCACTTTAGAAACTTTTAAATATGCTTGCCCCCATTTTCGAGTACACCAAATTTGCTGGGAATAGTTATCTTATCCAAATAAACTTGCTAAATACTATTCTTCACCAGTTAGAGAGAAATGTAAAATGGCACCTATTGAGCCCATTTTAAAACCCCAAATACATTCAGCAGGGCTATTTGGGGGTACCCTTAGTGATCCCCCATATCCGTGTATCTTTTGGGGGGTATCAGGCTGATTTCCCCAAATCTGACAGTACTTTCCGCCTGTTTCAGTTTCGCCGGGTGCCGTTTTTGCCTACTTTCAAATTGAATACCGGGATACGAAGGGATGCACGCTATACTTTTCCACCTACAAAACAGGCAAAGTAGGCGCAAAGTCCAGGAGGCGAAAAAGTATCGCCGGGCAAATCTAATTGAATATAGCTCATAGTGGTAAATGTATTATTTGATTTTGGTGTTTTCTGCGATTTGGTTGTGATTTTGCAATTAAGAGATTTACTAAAGCCCAAAATGATGGCTTATCACAGGTGTGACATGACTTAACACACCAATACAGTGCAATACAAACATTGTATGGTTAACAATGCCAACAATAGAAATCATGGATTTAATATGCATCATAATTGTCAAAATGATCAAAATCACACCAAAATTGCAACACAATGCACAAAGTGAGATAAATAGACCTGCCTGTGACCAGCGTGTTTGTGCAAACACCTGCACAGATCAATATGATCTGTGCAGGTTTTTGCATTTAAAAGAGTAAATAAAGGGTTTATTAAAAAAAAGTGTATCGCTCCCTTCCCCTAAAAGCAAAACCATCCCCAAACCTTTGAGCCCGGTCTGATACTTGAATAAAACAGCAGTGCGTCACCCTCAGCATGGGGTCCATCTGCCATAATGTAAAACCAGTACCAAACTGGTCAGCCCATAGCTGGAAATGCTCGAAGAGTGGGGAACCCATAAATTAAATGGCATCCCTCCTCCTGAGGATCAATCAGCACTGGGATGAAAGCCCATGGCTCTTTCTTGCACCCCTGGTAACAGCAGGTGTGGGGTTAATATTGTAAGTTATATTTAATATTGTTCTTTGCAGTGCAACTACAGGTTAAAGTAAGTCTGCCCCTGCATGCAAGTCACTTGGAGAGCCACAGGTGCCAGTATGACCAGACATTAAGGGCATGTTGACACTTACAGTTTCAATGAAAACATTGAAAAAAGACACACAGTAAAACTTTTATCACTTTATTATATACATTCACACATCACACTAACCTTATACTTAGATATGCTTGATCGCCTTGTCCATGTAGAGGTCCAGGATCATGGCAAACAAAAAAATGCACTTACCCAAATCTATAGATATGCTGTAAACTCTGTACAGCCCTACATGACATCTAAAATTTCCCACATGGGTCACTGCACTAGACAATGGTGAAGTGCTGATTGGATAAGGGTTGGACATTCTCACCCAATTAGTGTATGGTTTCTATTGGCTATTTTATCTTTGTGGTCCCCACTTTCTGAGGACTTCCAGCCCTGAGCTAAGCAGTTTGGCTCTGGCTTTACAGCCAGAATTCAGGTTATTTGGAAATAAGGTGAACCCCATGCTGTTTTTTTCCCCTGATTTTCCAGTACCAGACCATGCTTTGGTTCAAGCTGCTGTTTTCATCTGGTTCCATTCTGGTTCAAGCTCTGGTACCATTCTGGTTCAAGCTGCTGTTCTCCTCTGGTTCCATTCTGTTTCAAACTTCAGTTACATTCCAGTTCAAGCTGCTGTACTCCTTCAGTCCCATTCTGGTTCAAGCTCCAGTTCCAGTCCGGATCAACCTGCATATATCTGCCTATGTCTTTCAATTTGGATCCAGTCCAGTTCATCCTGGTTGCTACATCATTGACCCAGCCTGTTTAGTAGTCTGAAGTATCCTGTTTATGGTACAGACTATAATAGTGCTTTCAAGTGCCAAATCTTCAGCATGCTGTTATCCTGACTTCATGTAAGTCTTCTGTTTACAACTCACCTGCTCATTGTCGATTCAAGTGAACTATTCCTGTATTGCACTTCAGGCAGTTTTGATGCTCAGTGAGCCTACCACCGATCTTAGCATTAAATCCTTCTAATCTGCCTCTGGGACTCTCTACTCTTCATACCATTTGTATCACCATTAATGGTGGTTATTGTCCTGAGGGTCCTATCTCTGAGTGTTGGGGTTAATGCTGAGTTTCCACTTTAGTGGTCAACTCTGGTGCTGGATACTGTGTACTGGTTCTATATCCCTCTTTGAGGGTGTAGCCTCCAGACACCCAGCTCTGGTAATTGGTTTGCACTATCTGTATTCCAGATGGGGCTACTGAACCCCTGTGTTACTCACTGTTTTACTCCCTGAATTCATAAACACTGGTTCCACAGCTTCAGTACTAGTAGTCAAGTTCCACTCATTTGGTTCTAGGGGCAGACTGGAAGCTTTCCAGTCATCTCTGACCTCTTAGAATACACTAGGCTACATACCATATTGGTCCTACCCATGACTAGACATCTAATACAGCCACCTTAATTCCTGTATACCTCATCAGTCTAGTCCACAGGTCCCGGGTCACATCTGAGCCCTCAAACCATGATATTATTATGTTGACATATAAACTTTCATACTATTCTTGTTTATGCTTGTGTCTTTAGTATTATAATATGCAATCATGATATCCCAGACTTGGGAAATCAATAGAGAGAAGATGGACAGGAAGGAAAAGAGGAAGGTGAAAAATACCTGCCGTTTTGATGATTTTATCTTCGAAGAAAAGAAGAGGACTGCAAAGTATGGACTTGTTTGTCAGGTAGCATATTTATTGTATTTGATGGGTTTTGGGATTTTATCACCTTCACCAAAAAATAATAATAATAATTATACAAATATATTTTTCTGGTTAAAACAATCCCAAAGTATTTTATTTCAATTTAGATATTTCAAGGAAGATTGTGTGTGATGGAGAGGCAGCATATTTTTCTGTATTTGCTGGGTATTTTGGCCCAATTAGATGTACCTCAAAATAATAATAGTAGAAAACAAAATAATTTTTTCTGGTAAAAAAAAATCTCAAGTCTTTTATTAAAACTGCATGGTAACAGTAACAGTCCCTCATTTCCCTATCTCATTGTATGTTCACTTGGTGTGGTGGCAGTTACAGGTTCAACTACAGTAACTTTATTCCTGTTTTGGTGTAAATCATTCATGAACCAGTCTATAGATGGACAGGAGCATCCCACTACTAGAGCTGGTAGTCATAGTACATTTTCAACAACTACTTTAAAAGAAAGTCAAAGGGTAAGAATACGGTGAAATAAAGGTCGTACAAATGTAAACAATGTTTATCAATATTTAAGAAAACATTACCTAGAACAGTGAAGGGAAATGTTACTGTCAAAAAATGTAAAATTGCCAAACAATTGCCAATTCAGTGGTAAGGAAAGGTTGAGACCATGGCCCTAATTTGTGAGTTGTGGCCCTGCTGCTTCTCTTTCATGCACTAGATAGCCTATTGCATAGACTATGGCCAGACACAGTCATACATTTTCTGTAACCTCACATGCACCAACTTCTAGCTCTGCATCTAGATTTGTTACCTCTAAAACAGGCAAATTGTGTGCTCACAAACTACATAGATTACATAGGATAGTCTAAGGGTGTCCATGAGTGCTACAGTACATGTGAGTCTGACATTTCTGTCACTGTATCCGAAAGAAGACTCCTTCCACCATTTATGAACCCTCTGCAAATGTGAGGCTAAGTAGTAGTAAAAGTTATTATGATGATGGTTTAGACAAAAATTGAGGATGTTTCTTTGAAAGTTGTAAATGTGCAACAGGAGGATGAGGGGATACTTGTGTATCTGACATAAAAGATGATGATGATGAAAATTATGTTGATGAATGTGTTGGCCAAGAACAAGATACAATTCATGAGGCTGATGTAGTTTGTGTTGAGTAAGCCATCCACCAGTGGCAACAACTCATGCTAGTGATAAGAAGCACATTTTCATACCTGGGCAAAAGAGCAAAAAAGCCACCTATCCATGTGGAAATGTTTTACCCATATCTTAACAACATTTGTGAAGGAATCTGGAGCATTTGTAGTGCCAAAGTAATTATAGTTAGGGACATAACATTTCTAGGCATTTCCTTCCTGTTACATCATTTGCAGTAAGTTCATTTAAGTGGTTTATCAAAATCTGAAAAATCATATATAACAAACAGCCCAGCATTAGCTACCAACAGCATGGTTAGATACCAGCACAATCTCCAACACAACCTTCATTATCAACCTCCTCATTAGTGATTAAAGGAAGTCTTCCTGCATTTAATTTGCAAAGGCAAACTGAATCCACTAATGCAATCCACAATTCCCAAGAAAAATCCATGTGCACTAGGGCTGCTCCTGCTGGGGGTGAATCTTTATCACAGAAGGGAACCAAGAAGCCTAGTAGTTTCACACAACAATTTTTGCAAGAGGAACCAAGTATGACAGCCACCATCCTGTTCCACAGTGGATCACTGAAGCCATGATGGCTATGTTTGCATTAGAACTGCATCCAATATTCACCATCAATGCATATGGTTTTAGTTGAAAATCTGAGGGCATGATACCAAATTCTCAGGATGATTTAGCAGATTCCCATTGGTCAGAAATCTGCGCATGTGCCGGACCCATACTGTGTATGTGCAGTATAGGTCTGTGATATCACATGCAGTCCAGCATCACGCTGTTTGTGATTGACAGTCTGCTGCCATTTCTGGGAGGGGAAGGGGAGGGGAAGCCTCCATTTCCCAAAGTGAAGGCATGTCACCACGATTGGATGGAGTAGAGAGGCTGATGGAGATTTCCTAGCCTTTTTTACTCTTTTGTGGCAACTAGCTTGTGTGACCCCCATGGGTCACTTAACTGGCTGATGGTCATGTAGATGATCCAATTCTGTGTCCAAGAACACAGCTCAAGTCTGTAATGCATGCAGGAGGTGTGACACCTTCTGCTGCATTACCAAATTGCAGCTATTGCAGCTGCTACCATGTTAGCAGATGCAATAACATATCCACCTACAGCTTAATCACCCCCTCTATCTCCATTCTATTTTACCAGAGCAGCAATTCCTCACCTATAGTGGGACATTAAAACTAAATTATTATTTGTCTATGGAGGGGGCGTGGCCTGCACCAGGCCCACAAATAATTTTATATATATCAAAATGGCCCTCAGCAGAAAAAAGGTTCCCCATCCCTGTGTTAAAGGATGATTGAGGGTATTTTGATTATATATACTGTTTGAAATTTAATTCACTCCAACTGGTGCATGTATTTAATAGTATAAATACTTGTATCTTTTAATTGTTAGTTAAATTTGTTCTGATAAAGACACAATAGACCATTGATTTCATTATCACTATGGTCAAAAATGTTTTGTTTGCATTTTTAAATCTGCAACATTCTTAACAAAGAAATATAATAATGCACTTAAAACAAATACTATCTAAGCTGTCTAGAAATACCCATGAAATACAAATATGCTCTTTTAAATCAGTGTCTACATGTAATGTTACCCAGGTGCTAGTAACTTCATTTTGATGAAAACATATGCACAAGAGACAATCTAGCATAAATTTTTAATGTGCTCAGCTGTGGAAATACACACAAAAGATCCTCCGGCCTTCTCTTGAAGTTTATAAACATTTATGCATTCACAAGAAAGGTTTAATTAATTTTATTTTTGTGGATATGTATTTTAAAGATAAATTATACACGGTTGAATTGCATATCACCTTTTGAGTTAATTGCAACATCTGCATACAATGGCTACTATACAGAAAGCTGAGATCTTCCAATTGGAAACCTATTACATTTATATTTTCAATTATATATTAGTCAGTTTAGTATAAATTGTGTATTCCAAAAATATTAAATAAGTTACAAATTAAAAAATATATATTTGATTATTTCTAAATGTTAATGCAGGTCTTTTTAAATGTATAGATTTAATATTCTTCATGCAAATACAAAGAACCATCACAATATATTGCAAAAAGTTTATTTACATCCAACAAGTAACCTACTCTAATAATAACAAGATTATTTTCATAATGTGAATGTGTTTTGTCATCTGTGTGCCTGCATGTCTTCACATATAGGTCTGTGAGAAAAAATTCTTGAAGACATAACAACTATATATTTTTTATGGTAAAAATTTAAACTTTTATATATTTTAGTGAGCATGCAGGGCATGAACCTGAGTTGAATGCTCATTTGCACAGATAAAATCTGTAAGTTTTTACCATGCATGCCTGAAAATAAGCCACATGCACATGAAAAGACACATGCATCTTCATTTGCAACTGCTTGCTACTAGAGTGTGTGAACAAGTAGTGTAAAGGTGATCTTATTTAAGCTGAGTATTGTAAGGACATGTTTGTGTAATTCCAAATAGATGCTGATCCATTTGGTGAATTAGAAATGCCTGTAAATAGCCTTGTCCATTGTGGGTACCTGAGGGTTGTAGCAAATAAACACTGATGTTCATCATGGTTACCACCTTTATTTAGCTAGTTCTGGATGGATGATTGCACATTTTCCTTTGAAACTGATAGGTGCTTCTATTAGTTATGCTTAGATGATAGTGTGTGCATATTTCAAATATATTTCTTTGTTACCTTTCATTCTTACCATGAACATAATATTGAATCTGTTGATTTGTATCAAACCTAATAATGAATGCTTCAAAGAAATCAATATGTTTAAGTGGAATGAGTTTGAAATACCCTAATTCTTCCCTCTCACCCTAACCCTCCTTTAGTGGTGCCTAACCCTAAGATTTCTGGGGTGGTGCCTAACTTTAAGTCCTTCCCTGGGGTAGCCTAAACCTAACCCTCCCTTCCTGCACCATAAACCTGAGCCTCCTTGGGGGTGCCTATCCATAAACTTCCCCAATGGTACCTAACCATAACCCCCCTCCCCATAGCCTAACCCTAACCCTTCCCTGGAGGAAACTAACCCTAAGTCCCACAGGAGTCCCTAAACCAACCCCCCATCTGCAGCTAAATGCTAAGACTCCTGGACCTCGATCAGTCCAGCATCCTTCTGTATTCCACCATCGGCTTAAGATAGGCATCAGTATTTCGAAGCCTATCTTAAGTCCCCCCGTCGGGCTTTATTTGTTGGGATATAGACCGGCAGCATGTAGTCCACTGGTCTATTAACTACATCCCCTGTAGCATCCCCCCTTCTATTTGAACTTGGATTAACCAGGAATAAAAAAGTATTGTTGATAAGCCTATGGTAATACCAAAAAGAAACATATATAAACAAAATATAACAAAGTAATGAAAAACCAATGATACCAAATTAATCAATAATGTCTTTTAAATCACATTATTAATCTCCTTTCTTTATCTGAACACTACTTTTCTTTTTATATTGTACTAGCAACTCTCCACAGCTTTGCACAGGATTGATTTAGAATTTTCAGTGATAGTCTTTTTTAACCAAGGTCTTCTAAGATCAGCTTGTAGACAAAATTAGTAATTTTTTCCCCTGACATCAACACAAAAATATTTAGTTTTCACATTACACACAAAAGGACTACATGAAGTTGTCAATGAGAGAAAAAAGTCTTCACTTAGGTCAACTCCAGACATGTTAAGTGTCTGTCCCTGTGCTTTATTTATTGACATGCCAAAGTAGACTCTTACCAGGAATTGGACTCATTTGAAATAATTGTTTTTACATAAATTAAATATGAACAGTGAAAGGAAGTGAAAAACTTAAATTTTGTATCAGTAAACCGGGCTTACATCAATTTTCCTGGAGAGACAAGATAATACGTATCAATCTCTACATTGTATAAAATAAAGTCCATTGTTGTGATATACAATATCTTTAGCAGTTTAGGCAGTGTAAGCTCGGACATCCATTTTTTTCATTGATTTGCATCACTAAAATATACACTGCTCTGCTCCCTTTTGTCATACATTAATGTCTCATACACCTAAACCTTCCTCGACAAATGCTCTCTAGAATACTACACAGGTTTTCACACATGGTCTTCAGGACCCCTAACAGTGAATGTTTTCCAGGTCTCCTCCTAGAATCACAAGTAAAATAATAAGCTTCACCTGTGAAACTTTTAAATTGTGTCAGTGACTAATGAATACACATACTGCACAGTAGTTTAAAAATATCAAATTAAGATGTCACAGGGTGATACTGTGCTGTGTATTCTCAATATCATGAACATTTAAAAATAAACGCATTTGTTTACAAATACAATACTATTTTGTTAAATTAGACCGGCATTCCTTTTGTGTTTGTACTAACTAAAAGTTAAGGTAACAAATGTATTAAGCACAATATTTATCCACATCTTAGTACCATCACTTTTCAACCATGTAGGAATAAGTTAAAAATCAGGTATATGCCTTTTAGAAGTGTTCTCCAAATCACCCAAATCAGTGAAACTCAAACAAATTAAAAAAAAAACATTAATAGTATATGACATTTTTTGAAGTGCTTATACAATTACACTTGCAAACAAAAAAGGCATGTATCACAAATATTCCATCTGTGGTTTGATATTTCTGCTCATACCAGAGCAGAAATCTACTTCACATGTATAAGAAAATCCAAAGATGGACTAGGACTGCAGTATAACAGTAAGAACAAATCCACCATCAGCTCAATCACAGAGGAGTCTGTATAGTGCACAATTATTTTAACCTAAAAAATACACTTTAGTTTCCCAGTGTCACGGGTATTCACGCTGAATTGTGCATATATATGGCTTTTTAGTGTACAATACTCATTTATGTTTTATACATTCATGCAAAGTTGCATTCCTATGTCCATATACTAATTTGTTCACATCTGACACTTTTTTTTCTCATAACTAGAGAGGCATAAATGGAGAAAGACATAACAGAAATACAACAAAGCACACTCACACACTTCAATAACATAAAATTGAAAGCAAATAAAGCAAAAATATGTGATTAAAGACATATAATCAATTTTCTCATTAAAATAACCATATAAAATAGCTGAGAAACCTCACTTATAATGAACAATTTCAACAACCACAGTCATTAAAAAACGGGTACTGTAACTTCACTTTGTTGTGTAATATTACTTCAATATTAATGTTGTGATTATAAGTAAAATCCACTTACAAGTGCAATCATACTAAGAAAATATATCTTGTAGATACCAGATATAAGTTATTTTGAGAAACAATGAGAGAAATACATTATTTAATCTATGTACTTCTTTATTTTATATTAATTGTCCTCTTACATAATTTCTTTACATGAAAAATACATATATGTACAGAAAATTAGATCATACAGCTAGCATAAAAACATTGTTAAAATATAGATGTATATAAGAAGATATAAAAATCTTATTTTCATATATAATCTTTGTAGTTTACACATTTATATAGTTGTATAGAGGGTCCATCCAATACTACTGTATATTCCATTTAAATACATGACCTCATTAAGACCAAATGGTTTAAAACAATTTAATCCATGAATATAAAGGACCTCTTGTTTACATAAACATAAATAACGGTCACCTTCTCTTGCTGTTGGTAACACATATTCTACATCAATTATTTATAAACTCTTTGAATCACTGTTATAACACATTATAACATGTTTAGTTACACTACTTGACTATCTCTTCTATGTTCAGAAAAAAATATTTATAAACTTCTTATGTATTGTTCTATGCAAAGTTGCTCACAGCTACAGCTCAGTAAATAAATAACATAATTTGTTGCACAAGTAATAAAAAATAAATTTTACCTGAAAATTCACATTTATTTCTTTCAAAAGCCCACATTCCAAAAAAAAAAAGCATGGATCACTGTGGTAACCAGTTGGCTGAGGGGTCAGAGAAAGAGCCAGGCAGGAAAAAGTTTCACTTGATGGTAAGTTTATAAAAAAAAACTTAATGAAAACTGAAAATATGAATTAAAGTATTTAATGTTTTGAAAGCAATCAACAGTTTTTAGCCATGATTACAAGCATACGGTACACCTGTTATTCCAGGTGCAAGTTAATGATAAAAAAATACTACTATTATTTAAACCTGCTGCAGGAACTCTTGCATATTCATGAGGTAACGGCTGCTATAATCTGGCAAAGAAATGCATTAAGCTCATTAAGTTTATTACCTTCTCATTAGGACATTTGGTGTGTTCCCGGTTGCAGCTGACAGATCTTCAACTGTCATCAACTTTAAATCACATACCCGAGGAATTGGATCAACAGGTCCCATCCTGTTAGCACACAGAGTACAGCAGCCCACAAGCTGTGCACTATATAATAGAAGAATTGCAGGTGCATAACATAGCTATAGTAAACAGTGGAAGGCTGTTAATCTATCAGCATACTGAACCTGTGACATCTATGCCTCTACCCTTGGACAGATGCATCTTCAATGTATTAACCAGGTGATCACCATTTAACTGCTGTTAACATTCCTCTGTGGGAACACTTCACTATGGGAAGCTGATTTGTAAGATCAATGTGACTGACAGCCTATCTCCTGCTTTTATGAATTTGGTCAGTGTTCAATGTTGAAACCATTCTGCACATTTCTTAAGGTGCATATACAGTAAACAAAATTTTATGACACATTTGTTTTATCGTCCACTGTGTATGCACTAGATTAGTTGCGATGTGCTTTCCAGTGGGTCCCTAATAACATCCCCAGTAGTCTCTATTTGCAGCTATATCTGGGGATGTCATTAGCGATGCCATCCTGCTGAATGCAGCATGATCCCGCTCCCCCCCACCGTCAACCCATTATTGGCAACATCGGCAAGTGTGTATGCACTTGCCTATGCCGGCACTCCCGCCGAGTCCGTCGATGATGAGGTCGCTGGGTACACACATAATTTTATTTTATTATTTATTACCAGTTATTTATATACACACATATTCCACAGTGCTTTACAGAAAATATTGGTGCATTCACGTCAGTCCCTTCCCTGCCCCAGTGTGTACCCAGCATTACTCTTGGTTGCAATCAGATGAGCTAGGGACCTATTGATTTTCAAAGAACTACAAATGGCTTTTAGGAACACTTAATTAAGTACGGAATCTTTCTATTTTTAGAATTTATCTCAGCTGTCTGAACATTAAGAAAGAGGTTTTCATTAATTCATATATGAACTTGTTCTTTTTTATTTTTTCAGATTTTTATTTAAATTTTTATCCTGCACATATGCCTTTTCAATAGTTGATACAGTTCATGGTATTTTATCATTGTTTATGTATGGGTAATATAAATAACAAATAATATTGTTATTTTTTATATTTTTCTCAATACATTTGAATTTGAATTACAAGATGAGTCTCCCATAACCAAATATTCCAAAATAAGGAATATTTTTAGCATGACAGAATTTAAAACCTTTGTTTTTTGATGGTTCAATGTACACAAACTTTGTTTAAAGCACAAAATTATAAAAAATATGATATAACAAAACCTTCAGGCTTTGTGTATATGAAACATAAATTAATTTCATGTATGTACACAAACTTTGTTTGAGCCACAAAATTATTGAAAATATTGTTTAAAATAACCATCATATTGTGTGTATAAGGTGTATATAAAACATAAAAGCATTCTGTGTTTAGATTTGGGTCCCATTCCCAGATACTTCATTATGGTATGCATATATAACAAAACATGGAATATTCCGATATCCAAAATACCCCTGGTCCCAAGCATTTTGGTTATGTAGTTTATATATTCATCTGTCTGCACTCACTCATTTGTGTTTTGTATTATTTAGGAAACTGTTTGTTGAAGTTGCTGGAGTCAGTTTCTACCCTTTGCCCTTTCTGACTTTTGTTCTCACTCAAATTTTAAATGTAGGCATAGATTAGCTTGGAGAGAAATAAAGTGCTAACCATAGTCAAAGGCCTCCCCACAGCCTGGTGAGTGCAGTTCCTTTGAACTTTCCACACGTTTTAAGTTTTTGCATTCGCAGAACCAGAAAAGAGTAGACCTCAAGTCAGAGTCACACATACTCAGGCTGATGAGGTAGTAGGTAAATGTAATATTACATTGTGGGCTAAATTTAATAGTATGTGAGCTGGTGCTATTGTGGAAATACATGCTAGTATGTAGCAAGCATATTAAACCCTAAACTAGATTTTAATGATTATAATGTATCCCTACATTTAACTGGAAACATCATTGTAATATTTAATATGTACTATCTCATCCTATAGTGCTGCTCTTTCCCTCTCTAAACAGTCATATTTCAAGATCCTCATCTCCTCTCAGTCCTTTAATCCCCAGTGTCTCTTCACCACTTTCAACTCCCTCCTTTGCCCACCCCCTACTCCCATCCCCTCCTTTCTCTCTGCCCTTGACTTTGCTACCTACTTTACATCTAAAATTGATTCCATACATCAGGACATCATATCCAACCAGTCCCCCAGCTCTCCACCTCCTCCTTTCCCAGATCACCCCTCCACATCAACTTTACCAACTCTAACATCCTTCTCCCCTGTATCTGGATAGGAAGTCATGGCCCTCATCTGGACCTCCCCCCCTTCCACCTCCCCCCTTGATACTATCCCCTCCTGCCTCCTCTGCTTCCTGTCTCTTTCTGCCTGCTCTCACCTTGCCCACCTCATTAACCTATCCCTCTCATTAGGCACTGTTCCTTCTGCATTCAAGCATGCCCTTGTCTCCCCCGTTCTTAAAAAATCTACCCATTATCCTAACCTTCTTTATAACTACCGATCCATCTCTCTCCTCCCTTTTGCCTCCAAACTCCTTGAGCGGATTGTCTACAACCACCTTACCACTTTTCTTTCCTCCCACTCCCTCCTTCACCCTTTTGAGTCCGGCTTCCATTCTCTCCACTCCACTGAATCTGCCTCACAAAAGTCAGCAACGACCTCCTTGCTGCCAAATCCAAAGGTCACTACTCTCTTCTCATTCTCCTTGATCTCTCTGCTGCTTTTGACACTGTGGACCACCCTCTCCTGCTGCATATCCTTCACTCCCTTGGTCTACGTGACACTGACCTCTCCTGGCTGTCCTCCTACCTCTCTGACTGATCTTTCTCAGTTTCCTCTCATGACATCTCTTCCCCCCCACAGCCTCTTACAGTAGGTGTTCCCCAAGGTTCTATTCTTGGACCTCTCCTATTCTCCCTCTATACTTCCTCTCTAGGTGAACTCATCAGCTCTTTTGACCTCCATTATCATCTCTATGCTGATGATACTCAAATCTACCTTTCCTCCCCTGATTTTCCCCCTTCTCTTCTCACTCGTATCTCCAACTATCTCTATGCTATCTCTTCCTGGATGTCCCAGTGATTTCTTAAACTTAATATGTCTAAGACAGAGCTTATCATCTTCCCACCCTCTCACATAACCTCACTTCCCACTATTTCTTTATCAATTGATGGAATAACTATTTAATCTAGTCCCAAGGTGTGCTGTCTTGGTGTTATCCTGGACTCATCCCTCTCCTTCAAACCATATATCCAGAATCTTTCACAGTCCAGTCATTTCCATCTCAAAAATATTTCTAAGATTAGACCCTATCTCACAAAGGATGCTACTAAAACCCTCATACACTCACTGGTCATCTGAAGATTGGACCACTGTAACCTCCTCCTATCTGGCCTCCCAAAATCCCATCTCTCTCCTCTCCAGTCTATCCTTAATGCTGCTGCATGGCTTATATTCCTCTCCAAATGCTCTACATCTGCCTCCCCTCTCCTACAAACCCTCCACTGGCTCCCCTTCCCTATTAGAACCCAATTTTAGATTCTCACACTTGCTTTTAAAGCCCTCACCCAATCTTCTCCCATATACACCTCTGATCTCATCTCCCTTCATGCTCCTCTCTGCTCTCTTCATTCAACAAATAAATGCCACCTTTAATGCCAGCTGATTACTTCCTCCCATACCCCACCTCCAAGATTTTGCCTGCACTGCTCCCCACCTTTGGAACTCTCTCTCACTCCCAATCATACTCTCCACCTCTTTGCAATCCTTCAAATGGGCTCTCAAGACCCACTACTTCATCAAAGCCTTCCAGCTATCATTCTTACTCCCTGCTACATGCTCCTTCCTCCCCATCTACCCCATATGTGTCAAATCTGTTTGTCTTCCCCTCCCTTTTAGAATGTAAGCTCTTATGAGCAGGGCCCTCTACCCTCTTGTGCTTCTCCCTACTTTAGTTTCATCAACTTCTTACTCACCACGAGGGCACCTAACACTTGGTTGCTTATGCTCTGTTGCTTATCTGGTTGTTATGGTCGCTAATGTAGCAATATATATTATCCATGTCCTGGTCCTGTTTTGTATTGTTCTGTAAATCGCTTGTCCACAATTTTTTTATGTACTTTGTAAGGAGCTGCGGAACCCTTGTGGCACCATATAAATAAATGATAATAATAATAATAATAATAATAATAATAATAATAATAATAATAATAATAATAAAATAATAATAATAATAATTTAATTCTCTAAATGTACTCAAAAATAAATTAAAGGGTTATTGCTATACACATTTACTTGATTATATAGCTATGGTACATTTTAAGCATGTTAAAACCAATATACAGTAGTACATTTTTATGAGTGAACCTACTATTTTATTTTTGTGAGTGATGTAGTTATTATCTAGGCTGTCAGGATGCCAGCGATCAGAATGCCGGTGCTGGAATCCCAACAGTAAGTATTGGGGTTAGAGGGCGGTTTAGGGTTGGGTTTAGGCACTAGGGGTTGGGTTAGGCTGCAGGGGGGAGTGTTATGTTTAGGCTGCTGGGAGGGAGGATTAGGGTTAGGTGTAGGGGTAAGGGAAGGGTAATTTACTTACCTCCATCTGTCAGGATTGTGACCCAGTCATGATGCTGGCATCTGGATTCTGACTGCTGGGATCCTAAGCACTGGCATACTGTACCCAACCCATTAGTTAAATGTGTTGACCTACTGTAACATACCATTTTCAACACATACATTAATATATTTCATTTTGCAAGATTGTCTACATCTGCAGAGACACAGGAAGAAGGTCTGATTACTCTCCAATTATTTTCAGTCTCCCCACCAACCCAAGTTAGAAAAGAACCTACATGAAGGGCAACAGCCAGCTCAACCACCTTCTCAAGATTCTTCTAGAGAAATATTGACTTCATTTTTCACATTTAAGCATAAACAAGTTGAGCTAATGGATACCCAAATTAGACATACAAAAGGTACATGTCCACACATGTCCACACAAATTTGGAGGTGTAATCATGTATTGTTTTGAATCAATACTATTATGAGACACAAGGCAAGGAACTAAACATGCAATATTAAGAAAAAAGATACGACACAACCTCTGTGGAGCAACCATTGAAAGAAGTGGCCTCACTAAACAGAAATGACCTCCTACAATACAAAGAAAAAGGGGATACAGAGAATGTCTCCTTTTTGTTATGAACTTTTCTACACAGTACATAGACATACAAAAGATATTAAAGAAACATTGGCCCATATTATTAGGAGATGAGGTACTGGCAGATCTTTTACCCACTTTTCCAAACATAGTATTTAGAGAAGCTCCAAACCTCAGTAGTAAGCTGGTACATAACCACATTCCCCCCAAACACACAAAATAAACAATGATTAACAACAGTATACCCGATAATGGTTTATTTTATTGTGGCATGTGTTCTGGGTGCTCCAACCAAAAGAAACAAAGCACATTACCAATTTCCACCTTCAAATCAAATCAGACAGGCACCATTTAAAAAATAGAAAACAGCTTATCCTGCAACAGTAAATGAGTGGTATACTTACTCGAATGCTGCTGCCACAAACAATATGTAGGCCGCCTGATAAGACCACTCAAAACTCGTATCAACGAACACATACACAACATTAGAAAGAGCTTAGAAGACCACAACTTATCTAAACATTTCAAAGAGTTCCACAATAGTGACCCCAGGTCATTACAGGTCAAAGGGATACAAGAAGTGAAACCCAACTGGAGAGGGGATAATTTTACAAACAAGATAAATAAACTGGAATTAAGTTGGATGTACAAACTCAGAACATTCGCCCCACAGGGCCTGAACAAAGACAATAAGGTTAAATCAATCAAATGCAAACAAGTATGAGAGAGTTGGCATTAACATTATCTCACAATCCTATGCAATCGATCCACCAATATCACACAAGTCTGAACTAAGACAAGATAAATCACTGCTATACCCCCCTTACAACCTATCAAAGCTGATTAATACATGAACATCTTACAGAATCAAAACACACACCAGCCACCAGAATTCTACTTATTACTAATTACTTCTTACAGCCTTAGACATGTGTGAATTTGATCTGTATCATACACCTCACCTCCATCATGGATCCCCCACTTTTTTATTCCATGACATATAACTGTATATTGACTCAATACCAAAAAATATATTTTTATACTAATACCAGCCTACTGGAACATTCCTACCATCCCCACCATAGAACCACAATATCTCTTATTATATACAGCTCTTTTATTCTTTTCTGACCTACTTAATTACACATTCATACTAAGTTCAGCACCCACTCTACTACTCCCATTTCTTATTACAGCTGACCCTAATAGAGCAGTCCATATACCTAGTGATTCTTTTAGGTATAGAATGAAACATCCACCAGATACAATTTATAGATACAAGGTAAAGATTCCTAACATAAAGAACTATTGGCATTTAGACCCCATGTACATATTATATATGTTCCATATATTATATATCTCATTTCTGATTTTTACATGCATAAATACAGGATTTTTTGAATGATTCTAATATCTCAGATGTATGATTAATTTAATAGACACTACAACACCTGATGCTTTAGGCTTGTGACCCCATTAAGAAACACAACTTGTATATATTAGCACAGCTAATGAATCAAAACCACTTACAGTAATTAAGAAAATGACTATCATATGTGAATGGAGCACCAAACAATCACAAAACAATCTGAGATAGATTTGCATAAACTGGGAACACCTCTCAACCTTTAATAGATGTCTTAATATTAATCCGCCACACTATCTCACAGAAGAAGGCCAGAGATGGCTGAAAAGCATTGGGGCATTATACCAGTAAAGATATATGTAGTAGACACTTTACATTCCCGTAACAGAGAAGATAAATCAAATCCACAATCTGAACAAACTGCGGTCACATGACCAACCCAGAAGCAGCATCAGCGACCCTGGAAGATGGAGCATGGACAGCAAGCTGGCAAGGAGTGGGAGTGGACATCTGGAGTGTATTGCAGAGGTGATTATCCACCTGGAGGGGGTGCCAAGCAACCAGTTCAAATTATTCCTAGCCAGTACATCCCCTCCCCAGGCACCAACGAGCCCCCTTTGAGTCATGGGTCATGGAGTGCATCTGGCAACAGATGCACAACCAGGTTTCCCATCCGAAGGGAAGTAAGTAAAGCCAGGAGGCCCTCTCCATTGCCCCAGTACCCCAGCCCCAGTCCTAAGAAGACCACCCCAGGCACCAACACGTAAGTATCTTGATACTCACCTGACAAGAGGCAGACTAGTGGGATGCCATGGTCTGCCTAGACTCTTGTACTAAATTAACAACCTGGACTTTCCATCAATACCAACAGAGACTATCACTATATAGTCCCTGCATATTTACGGGCTTTTCTCTTCATCAAGTATATAATTACTGGATGATTATATACTACCATCATTCTAATATCATCCACTATTTCTTACTATTTTGCATTTATATACTATATATGTGTTATGTTATATTAATTTGCTGTATAAGTAAAGTTGTTTTATTTTATTTCAATTATTGGATATTCATTATAAATCAACAGGGATAAGATACATATTCCATCACGTAAGCAATCTTTGCTATACCACACAACACTAAATACTACAACCTTGCATAAAACAGGCTGAGTGCTACACCTTTTCTATTTTTCTAGACTAAATACTAACCATAATAGTTTGTGCATAACAATGGAGGCCCAAAAAGAAGTACAAAATAGGATCCAAAATACTTTATTGAGGATGCAAGAGGCACAAATGAATGCTTTTTCTAGTGTTCAAGAATCTCAAAATAATGTAATTAGTAAAGTTGTAATACAGTATGTTGTCATTAGGTGCTCAAATTGTTTCCTATCCACCTGAGATGCATAACTCTACATCCACAAGCAGCACACAAACTAGCTTTGCACCAACATCTCCACTTAGATGTGGTCTACACACAAGAGGTACAGTAGTTCTATTCAGAAACAGGGAGAAGAAACCCCTGATTCCTATCCTAATAAGAAAACATCATTATTTGTATCATATAAATGTCATCATCAGACATACATTATCTTAATAGTGCTCAAAAGTTTAATCATCTGTTCTATTGGAAGATCTATCAGCATTTCTTCACAACACAATCAATCTAGCTTATTCAGAAGATCTGCCCAGTGTCTCTCTGCAGTTTAACCAACTGTGCTATTTAGGAGTCCTGTCAATATTTCTTTACTACTATACAATTATTATTATTATTATTATTATTATTATTATTATTATTATTATTATTACATGGTGCAACAAAGGTTATGCAGCTTCCTACATAAACAAATGAGTAACTAATAGTACAAACAATGCAAAACAAAGACATGCTTTATATATATTGCTGCATTAGTGATCATAACACTTAAACAAGCAGCAGGCCGTCAACAACCAAGTGTTAGGTGTCGTTATGGGAAGTTGGTAGTGAATGCTAATATAAATAAGGGAAGGAAAAGCATGTGAGGGAAAAGGGCCCTGCCCATTAGAGCTTACATTCTAAAAGGGATGGGCAGACAGAATGGGGTAGACAGTTAGGAATGAGTATGGAGCAGTGCTTTAGGATGGGAGCTGGAAAGCTTTCATGATGAAGTGGGTCTTGAGAGCCTATCTGAACATTAATGGAGAGTTGGAGCATCTGATAGAGAGGGGGAGAGCATCCCAAAGGTAAAGAGCAGCATGGGCAAAATCTTGGAGACGGGAGTGGGAGGAAGTAATCATTTGGTAGGAGAGGCTACATTCATTTGTGGAGTGAAGTGAAGTGTGTGAGCAGATGAGTAGAGAGAGATGAGGTCAGATATGTAAATGGAAGAGGATTGGGTGGGGTTTTGTAAGTGAGTGTGAGAAGTTTGAATTGGGTTCTAAAGGAGAGGGGGAGACAGTGTAGGAAAGGGGAGGAAAATGTAGAACATTTGGAGTGGAAGATGAGTCAAGAAGCAGCACTGAGGATAGACTGGAGTGGAAAGAGGTGCCAGTCAGAGAGGCCAGATATGAAGAGGTTACAGTAGTCCAATCTGGAGATGACCATTGAGTGGAAAAAGGATTTCATAGTATCCCAGGTGAGAGAGTCTGATCCTGGATATTTTTTTGAGATGGAAGTGGTAGTACTGGGAAAGTAGTGAATTGTCTGTGCTATGCAATAGACCTGCTCCCTGGCAGCATTTCTCTACTGTGCAAGCTACTTGTGCTACTTGGAAGATTTGTTTAGCAACTATTTACAGTGTAAATAACTTGCTCTACTTGGAAGAGTTTTCCAGCATTTCTCTACAGTGCAATTATCTGTGATGTTCAGAAAACCTGTTACCATTTTCCTACTGTGCAAACTACTTGTGCTACTTGGGAAATTTATTTAGCATTTCTTTACAGTTTAAATAACTTGTTCTACTTGGAAGATCTGCCCATAATTATCCTACAGTGCAATTCAGTTAATCTGTAAGCATATTCTTCAGTGTAATTACCAGAGTTATTGTGAAGATTTGGTTAGTTGTTTTCTATATATAGTTTAGTGTAATCTAGTTAATCTCATATTCAATTGGTATATTTATTGCATTAAGATCCTGGAGAAATCTAGTTGAAAGGTACAGTTAGCTAGTGCTTTTAGTTTCTTATGCAATTTAGACATGTTAGAAGTGTCAGCCAAGTACTAGTGAATTATAGTAGTTCTGGGAAGGGGATTTGTTATAGTTGAAGTACTCTGCAAGTTGGTTATGAAGGCTCAGGATCATGTAGGCACTCATAACACATAGAACATTTGAACCATTGTCCTGGCTGTTTTTTCAGCATGCAAGAGAATCGGTATTTAATACCAGTGGCCAAATAGACGTCGGATCAAATACTGACAGCACAACCTCTGATGGACCTAATTCCTAACTGGGGCTGGTAAGTAACCTAACCCTCCCCTCTCCCACCCCTAAGCCTCCTTTAGTGGTGCCAAACCCTAACCTCCCCCCTAGTGCCTAACCCTAACCTCCCCCCTGTTAGTGCCTAAACCTAACCCCCCTCCCCTAAACCTAACCCTCCCTGGAAGTACCTAACCTTAACCCCTCTAGTGGTGCCTAACCCTAACTCCCCTTTCCCTACCCTAACCCTCTGAGGGGGTGCCTAACCCTAAAACCCCCAGGGGTCCCTAAACCTAACCCTCCCGCCCACAGCTAGTTGCTAAGACACTCGCTTACCTTTGTTTGGTATGCCGGTTGTCAGTATTTTGTAGTGGGGCTAATGATTGGCATTGAGATTTTGATGCCCATCTTTAGTCCCCTGTTGGGCTGTCAGTGTCAGGATATTGGGGGGCAAGATAGTGCCCGCTGGTATCCTGACTGCATCCCCAAGCAAGACCTGCTCTGTACAATTACTCCACATTGACAGATAACCACAAAAGTGCATTTGCAACATAAAAGCAAAAGCTTCCTCTATTACCAACTAAGGTAAGGTATTCAGTTATGACAAGGGTGAAGGACAGTTTTGGTTGACAGCAGATAACTTTAATTTTATGATTTCTACAGCGAGCGATTAATGTTTTAGTCTCTGCCTTCTGCTTTCACTCCTTAGGTTATCAACCATAATATGCCACCAACTTGCACAGTAATGCATGCAATGACTGCCTTAATATCTAGTATTGGAGACAATTAATGTATCTTAACATTAACCATCAATGATTTCCTTACCAATTGTTATTTTGTTAAATATTTTATCAAATGTTCCCCACATCTCTTAGATTGCAACCACATGTAACCTCAGTGGTTGCAAGCTATATATAATTGTACAAATAAAATATATTAAAAATAATATTTGCACATGATACTTTACAAAATTATATTTGAAATCTAACAAATATTTCCCAATACAAAATATATTTTTAAATAGTAAAAATGTATTGTCCATCTCTGTTAAGAACAACATAAACACTGCTTTAATTAATTAACATATGTAGAATACATTAAAAAAGGCCAGACATTTATGAATTTTGAATTTTTAAAACAAATATTTATATATTCTGAAAATTGAAATTCTATTGAAACCAAAATTTGTTTAAATGTGTTCCCTATAGTCAATGTTGAAACAACTTTACATGTCCAGCTCTGAAAAGCACAAGCACAGGGGCTGCAGGAGCTGAGGCATCTGTTTTGGCATGGTTAGATTTGTCAGAGCCAGATGTGGGGCCAAGCCCTGGGGCTGTGGGGACCATACTATGTAGAATAATCACCAGTGCTCTACTAATCTCTTCTTGTTGATGGTTTTACTGGTTTTACCAGACCTTAATCTCTTGCAGGGAGGTCAACAGCTCTATATTAGTAACCTTTACAGTGAGGTATTTTTCCATTATGCTTAGAAGACGCACTGTTTGTAACTGAGCCACTCCTGCAGAGCGAGAGAAGATGGCTTTCCCTTATGACACATCTTTAGTGTTTTTCCTTCCATAGTGTATTGTTACTCTGCATATAGGAAATCTAAAAAAATAAAATAAAATTAATGACTACTTAGGTTAATTTAGAGCTTTTTAAAAAGCAAAGAAATCCTACTTGTTTTGAGTCTAAAGGCTACTAATAGAAATATATAAAGAAAAATAGTATTTATAATAGCACAATAACCTGACAATTTTAAATATTCCTATAATCCTAACACCAGAAAACATTTCTAAAATGACAATATAGCAAACATGTTCCTTGTTCAGTATAGTCAACTACTTATTTAATATGAGTGAATACTTTGTATAATAGAATATAATTTCTAAACACCTTAATATCAGTTCCATTCAAATTAAATAATTGTGTCTATACTATGAAAAGATAATTACTTTTTTCAAATTTCATATTATATTCAAAAATCGATTATTATGCCAGAATCCCAATAAAAAGGAACAATAGTGTCCTAAGTGTACACATAGGGGGAATAGCCTTGGACTTGCAGGCAATGGCAATATTCCAACAAGTCTGCCAAAAATGTATAAATGACAAAGTTGGTTGGTTTTGCCTTTTAAATTATTCACTTAAAATATCAGACAGACTCACTGAAATCTCCCTGATGCCTACAAGTTGCAGGCTATTACATTTCCCTAATATAGTTTAAAGAAACAGTCACAGGGCAAGGCAAATGCATCACCAGTAGAACCTTTATGCATTTTGCCCAGGGGACAATATCAAAGTGATATGGTCCTGAAAGTATGTATTCTTGTGCTAAATGGCAATCCTTATATAGTCCCTTTAAATAAACATAATTAGGTCATATTGCTCATAAGCTCAAAAAAACATCCTTAACACAAAGCAACAAAATACAGTATATCTAAGTAAAATAAAATTATGGAATCCATAACACACTTCTTTTTGTTCTCAGATGACAGTTCATCATCAGATCAGGTACACAGACAGTGTGCTTGTATCTTACATGAATTGACATACACCAGGGAGGGTGCATTGGGGGTCAAGAGAGATGCCCCAAAGACATTAGGGTACTAAGCCCCAATATTTGTGTTGGGTTTCCTGTTCCATGATGTCTGGTGTTTTACACTCATATTCTGCAATGATATTTTTTTGGAACTTTATTATCTTATTACCGGTATTTAAAAAAGCTGTATTTGTTTACAGGAAATGGCAGAATGATAAAACTCTTAAAAAAGACATGTACAACACATACATAACATTGCAGCATAAGATAGAAGTTTCCTTGAGACCTGTTGGAATACTTCACAGGAGCATGTTTTCAATGAAGACAGTCCAGACTTATGGAATATGCTAAGATAATACTTTTAAGAAATAGGAGCAAAGGTGGGAGGAAAGCTAATACAAGAAGATATTTTAGATATGAAAAATATAATAGATAATCACAGTAAATCAAAAGAATACATCATAGCAAGCAGGTAGAAATCATTGGAAAAATCTATTACTCTTAGAAGGATGCAGATGGAAGTTTTATGGGGACAAAAATTAACCATCCTCAGATTGAATACTATTGAGACAAGATATTATCAAGATACAATGTATTTTTATATGGTATACAATCCCCACTTGTGTTAAGGAGAAATGGATACATAACAAGTACAAGTAAATTGCCTATTTGCTTCTTCATTTTAAAAGTTGTTATATTAAATAGAGAGAGGTGATTAGTATAATATCACAAATATAGAGAATGGATTTTATATATGTGGGTAATGGTAATCAAATAATTAATAATATTGTTCTTTACAGGTGATCTAAAAGTCACAGCAACTCTGCCCCAGCATGTCAGAACTTATGGAATAACAAGTGTCATCATGCCTGAACATTAAGGGCCTGCTGGTCCTTGTAGTCCACCTATAAAAAATATTAAAATAAACCCAAGACACACACACCAAATATTATATATATTTATTTAAAAAACACTCCCCTAAACAGAGCCAGATTAAGACATCATGAGGCCATAGGCAAGTTATTGGTTTGGGGCCCCCACCTGGATACGCTTTTAGTTAACAAGATGCAGCACTGGGCAGCTGTGTAAATGCCCAGTCAGCAATGAACTTTTTGCATACAAAGGCCTGGGGATGAAATCCCATGAGCCCCATTGTTGGCTAAGTGTCAGAGGAGCATGTGCTGAGCTCTTCCAATGAGAGCTTAGCCCATATTTATCTGACCCAAATAGCATTCTAACAGAGGCCTGTGATAGGGCCCTTAACTTAGTCTTCTCTCCTAGAAACAAAACTCAAGAACAAAAACATCTCTAAAGATTTACTATTTTATTTCACAATTTAATTCTGATTAAAGGGAAATAAAACAGGTCATTATTCAACACCATTCAACTTGGTTATTGGACCCACTACTTAGAACACATCTAGAAAACAAACTGAAAATTATTTTAAAAAAAACTGAAAATATCAAAAACTTTATCTCTCATAGCTTCTTTGTGGACTATGAAACTGATCAACACAGGAGTAAAATTTCTTGGATATACAAAAAGTGTGGGCATAATAATTGCACAACTTGTAAAATTATAAAAAACAAACAGAAATCAATTTAATTTTTTGAGACTGGAAAATAATTCAGAATATAAATCTTCATTAATTGTTTCTCTAAATATGTTTTTAACTGTAACGGGTAAATCTACTAAGGTGAGAGTTTTTAGAAGTGGAGAAGTTGCCCATAGCAACCAATCAGATTCTACTTAACATTTAAGTAGCACCTTCTAGAAAATGATAGGTAGAATCTGGTTGCTATGGGCAACATCTCCATATTTAAAAACTCTCAACTTAGTAAACTTACCTCTAGTGTGGGTACCAACATTGGGGATTTACAATGTGAATGTTGAAAGCTCATTTTATGCAAATAAATATTGTGAATAAAAATAATAATCATAACATTCCAACACATTTTGCACTCCATCACAATAGCAGTTTAGAAGGTTTATTAGTTGTGGGTTAGGAACATGTAAAAACCTCCACCTAGAGGGGTGGGATAGATAGACCAAACTTTGCATAAGATAAACCTATTAGATCACATTACTGGATACTCTCAATCCATTTGAACTGAATGAGTCCATTGAAATGGACTTTTAAAATTGTATGCATATCAATAATATACTTAATTTATGAAACAATTTGAGTCTCAGAGATTTTGAGTTGAATAAACCATAAGAAAAATTGTGTAATGTTCCATTGTGTAAGACCTTTTATTATATAAAAATACCATAAATTAACAGCCATCTATTAAGAAGGTTTTCATTTTCCCTTTCATATAATTTGTGTTTTGCCTTTCAATACACAATTCAATTCTTTTTTAAGAACAGAAAAATAAAGTGTTTTTTTCCTCATTGTTATTCCAGACAGTGTGGTTGAAACTAAAATACTGAATAGCAACACTAGATAAATTGTATTTAATAAAAAAGTTATTAAGTATGAACAAACAGTATCAAAGTCTGCAATAAACTTTAATGCTCATATGCTTAAATTGCAGTCAAATATAGTAATCTTACATCAAACAATGAGCCCTACATGAATGTGTGCTGTTACATACTAGTTATTTGATACACTCTGTATGATCTCATATAGTATTTACTATATTCATTGGTTAAGATTTTTATTTATTTACAAGCCATGCTCATGTGTACATTAATGCATGTATACTGTACTTTTTATTAATTATTTTTATTATATTCATTGTGTTAATGAATCCAACCTAGTATACTGTATGTTGTTTATAATCTCAAGGTTGATATAATGTTTTATGGACTATATCAGTTTTAAATCATATTAATTTTCCTCTATCATTAAATCACCTAGGACATCTAATTAAAAAAAACTCAGAATTTACAACGGAGAACCAATTTCATGATTATTTATTATTATCTTTTACTTATATGGTGCATCAAGTGTTCTGCAGTGCCTTACAAAGCATAAACAAATAGGTGGCCAGTGACTTACAGTGCAATACAATGCAAGACAGGGGCATGAAAAATATACATTGCTATATTAGCAAACATAACACCCACATAAGGAGCAGATCATAAGTAAAAAAGTATTAGATTCCCTAGTGGGGACTAAGAAGTAGAAATAAAGTAGGGAGAAACACAAGATGGTAGAAGACCCTGCTCATAAGAGCTTGCATTCTAAAAGGGAGGGGCAGACAAACAGATGTGACACAGATGGGGCAGACATGGAGGAAAGAACATGTAGCAGCAAGTTAGGATGAGATCAGGAAGACTTTAATGAAGTAGTGGGTCTTGAGAGCCTGTTTGATTGATTTTAGATAGGTGAAGGAGAGTCTGATGGGAAGAGGGAGAGAGTTCCAAAGGAGGGGAGTAGCATGGGCAAAATGTTGGAGGCGGCAGTGGGAGGAAGTAATTAGTTTGCATGAAAGATGGTGTGCATTAGTTGGTTCTTGATACTATAAATTTCAACCTCCAGATTTCCTACCATTAACTCCTGCTGATCCTCTGATAAAGGTGATATTTAGTGCTAAAATGCATTAGGAAGAAGACTTTAACCCCCCAGCTAATATCTTATTGTAAATCTGTACAGATTCTATAATCCTCCACAATCACAAGACTCATTCTTTTGTATACAAGGAAGGCACAGCATCTGCACTTACCACACATTTTGTGAGTTTTAAGCAATGGGGGTTGACTACTCTCTAACTAAAGGGCAAAATTTACTAAGCGGCAGGTTCTAAACTCTGGCAGTTTGGTGACGGTTTTGCTATTCACAGATTTACTAAGGCCAAAGCCACTGTAGAACCACAGACAAAACACATTTTAGAATAGAATAGAACAGGGCTTACTAGTCAGTCATTTTGGTGTCATTTATAAACCGCCATCAAACTACCACTAAACCATTGGAGTTTAGAACCCGCCCTCAAACCACCACCAAACTGCTGGGGCTTTGAAACCGCCACTTAGAAAAATTTTGCCCAACGGTTCTTTAACAAAAGAACTTAGACATCTATTATTAATAACAGTGCTTCTAAACAACCAGGGACAGCTTCTAGAGAGTTCTCTAAAGCCATAAAGACCACAGACTGCATTTATCTGGAGGCTGTAAGCATATTAAAGGTCCTATTAACTTGCCTCATTGGAAATTATAGCAGCTCTGAATCTACATTTTCTATAGGGTTGGTCATCATCACTACGCAAGTCCTAAAAGTTCCACAATTGAGCAGCTATATCCCAAACATATATTGTTAACTTTAAACTCTAAGGGGTAAATTTACTAAAGTGAGAGTTTTAAGAAGTGAGTTTTAAATGTGATGTTGCCCATAGCAATCAATCAGATTCTAGATATTATCTTCTAGAAGGTGCTAGTTAAATGTTAAGTAGAATCTGATTGGTTGCTATGGGCAACATTCCTTTTAAAACTCACTTCTATAAACTCTCACTTTAGTAAATTTACCCATAAGTGCTTATAAAGTATGCTAAATACAGTACAAAGGAAACACTGATTCCCACAATTTAAGACTAGTTTGTCTGAATTAGAGAATTCAGGAACATTTGCTATTTTATCTGTATGTTATGCAAATTAGGATTTTTATACATTCATATGCACCTTTTATACGTATATATATATATATATATATATATATATATATATATAGTTACTTATGTATGTTTTTACTTATTTTATGTTTATTGGTGTGAGTTTAGAGGCACAGGCTTTAATCTAATCCTTGCTTAGATTTTTAAGAGAGCATTTTGGTCTCTATTTAGCCTTCAGCTGCTAATTGCTTCTTTAGAAATTAATAATAAATAATTTATATAGTTGTGAAAGTATACAAGATTTTGCGCCAGTTGTAAGTTCAGATTTTCCTTTTTTTTTCACTTTTTTTCTGTTAGATTTTTTACTGTCATAGTAATGACAAACAAAAAATGAATGTCATGCCAAGGATAATGGAGGCCAAGTTCTGTATTTGTAGTCATTAATGTAACTTTGTCACAATTTCTTGCTTTGTCAGGACCATTGGGAAGCTATCCTTTCACAGGCTACACCTGTACAACTTTCATTGCAGAGGAGAGCATGAAATGAACAAATCAATCCACAGAGGAAAATCTAATTACCTACACACATTCCCAACCATCGCTGACTGTCAAGTATATAAGTCTGTATGAAGTTTGCAAGTTTTAATATGACTTTTTGCATGAGCAAACCAGATAATTCAAGCCCATCACCACATATCTCTGCAAACTCACAAATGCCACAATAGCCTCTCAGTACACCAAAACTAGATACATCAATAATTTGTAGCATATTGATATATGTCAACTAGATATGACACAGATTATCCATATTCAAACAACCATCCTACAGCTCAAATTTCTGCTGCAATATCAATCCTGCATCAAAGTAAAGTAAAAAAAGAACCACAAACAAGTACATTCCATCAAGAAGTCAAACTCTGATAACACCAACATTTGCTGCAACAAACACACCATGGGAGGACAGAAACATTGAATGTATTAAGAATCTGTTTTTGGTGAATGTTCCAAAACATATGTTATACAGTAATGTGGTATTCTGATTTTCTTTTTGTGTAATCTTGCATTTTTTAAACAATAAAAATGTTGTGACTAAACCTTTTACAGTTACCTACTTTAAAAACATATTAAAAACATACTGTATTTAAATCCAGAATACATGTTGTTCTACACTATAAACTGTATTCATTACTTTATATTGCTTGCTTACTTAACATAAATTGAATTGGTTAAGTAAACAAAAACCTATTCATGTTAGAAAATTTGTCAAAGGTAACCCCCCCTCATAAAACTAACATAAAGAGTAGACTTAGCAAGGGTAGAATCTTAAATAAGAAGAGTGGAAGTCAATGGTTTAAAAAATAGGTTATTCATATTGCACTATAGCATAAGTGCAATGTCTTTAGGACTTGATAATTGAATTACAATTGAAGTACTGCCAGATATATATAGACATAGTTTAGAAGGTTTACTAGTTGTGGGTTTGGAACATGTAAAAACCTACACCTAGAGGGGTGGGATAGATAGACCAAAATTTGCATAAGAAAAACCTATTAGATCAAATTACTGAGTACTCTAAATCCATATGAACTGAATGAGTCCATTGAAATGGACTTTTAAAATTGTATCCATATCAATAATATACTTACTTTACTAAACAATTTGATTCTGTGAGATTTTGAGTTGAATTCACCTTAAGAAAAACTGTCATGTTCCATTGTGTAACATCTTTTATTATATAAAAATACCATACATTAACAGCCATCTATTAAGAAGGTTTTCATTTTTGCTTTCATATAATTGTATTTTGCCTTTCAATACACAACTCAATTCTATTTTAAGAACAGAAAAATATAATACATAAATAAAGTAGAATAAAATGCTACATTAGTCCATTCATCTCACAATTCTTATACAAGAAGCAATTCTTAAAGTTTACACAAATTAAAACAAACCTTTTTCCCACATGATTGAGTGGCATAGACAATAGGCATATTGGCAAAATCCAAGGAAAAAAATAAACAGTATGGAGCTTTGTTCATTTGTAGTATTTTATAACCAATCTAATACATAATCAAATACAATAAAATAGTATAAAAATATTAACCAATAAATTCAATATTATGGTTAAAAATTATGTAGACAATTTGCACCCAATAATCTACTTTATATTTTCTTAAGTAGATATAACCTAGTAACTCAGTCCAGTGTAAATCTTTTGAAGATCAGTACAGTAATAAGCTGTATGTTGAACCTTCTAGCCATTGGTCGTAATAGTTAAAGTTAGCAAGAAAGGAATTTTTAAGCCTGGAATGGTTAGTAGGTGAATATTCAACACAGCCAAGCATTTAGATCCTGTGGAGATGAGGTGATAATATGCTAAACTCAGTTTGATTTAGATGAATTTAAGCAAAATATTCCAATATATAGAGAATGTAATAAGGGGCAATCACCAGGTTTTCACAGGATGAAAGGCAATACTTTAATGATTTTACATCATAAAGTAGTCAACGATTCTGTCACAAATAGGGACCTTTCTCAAGACAGTCAGCAGCACAGCATCAAATAGATGGTACATTAAACATCTCCAGACCAACAGCAAACTAATTACCATGCAACTGCAGCTCAATATATACCTCATATAAATGCCACTAATGGCTTCCAGGATGCACAACACCTGTAGCATACATGGAATGCACGCTATGAGCAAAAAAGATCTCACTTCCAGTTTTGGTGGACCTCAAAAACATCACTTCCGGTCTGGTGAAAATATAATATACTTAAATAAACATGCGATGTAACAATCAGTTGTCAGATAACACAACTAAGAACTAGAGGAACATGATAGTGTCCACAATAAGTGGATACAGGATGCACAAAGGGAACAGTAAACATAAGTAGCAATAATGAGCTCATACATATGGAATTAAACTACAACTCCCATAATGCAAATGCATTGCTATCCACAAAACCTTAATAATCCCCTATAAGGCAGGCAATATAATAGAGGTAGAACTGCATGTAAGGGTCTAGTCATAATATAATTATGGTACAAACATTAAACACTGAAAATGCCACGTGTGAACAAGCCACACATAACATCACAAATAAACAAATGTAGTATCAACTCCAATTGCAACTTCAACAAAAGGTGCATGGAACTTAAAAATCATATATATGTATGTTCACACAAGTACATGTATACAACAAAAAAAGAAAATAGAAATAGTGATGATAATAATAAACAATAATAAAATGCAGGAGAGTGGAGTGGCTAAAGAGGAACACTAATTAATTATTAATCTTAAAAATATATTGAAGGTGTTGTTCTCATTAGGCCCATTGGGGGCTAGAGTGTTCAAGAAAAATATCCACTTTAAATAAAAAAATTTCAAAAGCAGGGTGCGATCACCACCTCTAATTGGTTTAGGGACCTTATTGATTATATGGCAAGTCAAGCAAGAGATTTGATGTTTAATTGAAGTAAGTGTTTGGCGACTGGTTTGTCAGAATCGCCACTCTTCAATGCCTGCCAAATGGAGCATCTATGATTTGCCATCCGTTCCCTAAAATTACTGGTGGTCATACCAATGTAGGCTAGGTTGCATGGGTAATTAATTATATAAATAATGTCATCCATCACGCAGTGTAATTTAAGGCAGATCTTGATGGGTCTGCCAGTATGTGGATGTGGGAACGTATCACCCCTAGCATGGAATTACAAGTTACACAACCACTGCATTTTACACAGCCCATTTTATTGGTGTTATTGGTTGATGAATTTACATGGGTGGTACTTAGGGTACATCTGGAGTTGTTTAAGATTTTTACCACACCTGTATGCCATCATTGGAGATCACTGTAAGTCTCCACCGATCTTGTTGTCAGTCGCAATGATTGGCCACTGTTTTTTGACTGTGTTAGAAATAATGTTTGATTTCTCATCATACTGTATAACAAACACCATGCACTTTTTCTTCTGCTGTTTTTGACGGGGGGCATGCCATTTTTTTTCTTGCCCTGGTGAGACAACCCTCAACAACTTTCCTGGAGTACCTTCTCTGTAGAAATATATGCTTCATCTCTAGGATTTGTTTTTCTGCCATTTTGCAATTGGTGTTATTCTGGAAAACTCTCAAAAATTGAGATGTTGGAAGGCTGTCTTTCAGATATGGTGGGTGGTTGCATTTTGCATAAAGTAATGTATTTCTGTCTGTGTCTGTATGGTATAGTGTTATACCCAAAATGTGGCCATCTCTATATATTGTCAAATCCAAAAAATTCAGTGAGGTAGCACTGCAAGTGTATGTGAATTTGACCATACCATCCAAGCTGTTCAGTTCACAAACCATATTTTTAAGTGTGTCTTCAGTGTTATTCCACAACAAAAAAATTTCATCAATATATCGTTTATAGTACTTGATATGAATCCCATATACAGGTAAGATATAGCTGGATTCAAACTCATGCATGAAAGCGTTCACATAAGATGGTGCAACTTTTGAGCATCATGGTACCCGTAACCTTGTACATAAAAATCCTTTTGTACATTAAGTGATTATTCTCGAGTACCAACTGTAATAATTGTAAAATAAACTCAGTTGGAGGGCCTGACCAGGGAGTGCTACCCAAAAGATTCCATTCAGCTTTTATACCTAGATCATGTGGTGTGATGGTATAAAGAGAGGAGATGTCTAATGACACAAGTATAATGTCCTCCTCAATCTCACCAAGAGCCTGGATTTTAGTCAAGAAGTCAATAGAATCTTTAATATAGCTTGGAATCTTGGGAAGCAGATAAGGGTTGTAATAGGGAGCTCCTGGCAGAGATCATGGGTCTGCCAGGGGGGTCCACTGGGTCTTGTGTACCTTGGGAATGCAATATATTACAGGGCACACTGGATTATCAGTTTAAAAAAAAAATTACATTTTAGTATCAATCCAGCTATGACTGAGTGCCAAGTCAAGGACTTTATCAACCTTTTTTTGATCATTGGTATGGAATTTCTGTCACATCTGACATAGGTTTCTGACATAGTTTTTAACATCAGCTAACTGCCTTTTAATTTCTTTATCATAATCAGTTGTATTTTGGAAAACGATAGCCCAGCCTTTGTCTGCTGGTAGCAAAGTTATCAAGTCATTATTCTTAAAGGATCTTAGGGCTCCTCTTTGTGCAAGGTTAAGACTACTATAAGTCTGACATGGGCATGGCTGGTCCAAGTCCTGTTCACTCATCCTCTAAAAGGTTTTTATACCAGAATTACTGGATTGGGGATCAAATAAACTGGGTTTCATCATCACAGTAGAATCGATAGAGGAAATGTCATTATTACCAAAAAATTCACATAGTCTCACTTTTCTCATGATTTTCTAGTGATAAATTGCAAAATTTGAATTATTATGTCTCGTGGTTGGCACATAAAATAATCCTAGGGATAGGAGTGTGTTTTCTGATGGTGATAAACGGTAATCCGACAAATTAAAAATTAAATCTGATAAATGCATCTCCTCCCTCTTTGCCTTGTAAAGCCACTCCTTGAATGTGTACTTGGTTTCCTAAAGGCTTTTGGGTTCTTAATTTTCCATGTGCCTGCCCTAAAAAACCACTAGGGGGTAGGGGGTTAGTTCTATCAGATTTGGAGGCTGACTGTGATGAAAATATGTCCAGTTGAGTAAATATATTATGCCAATTTAATCTAGGGGCCCTTTGTCGCCTACCTGAACCCTGATTACCAGTGAGCCACTTATAAACTTGGTATCTTTTATAACCATTGTTAACAGTGTATAGTTTTTTTCTTTTTGAATGCAATCAATTCTGATTTATATGCTTCAATTTGCAATTGTAATTTTTCACACCAATTATCAGACTTATCAACTTTTAATTGGGGCAGATTCATTTTTGACGTATAACGGTAAAGACAAAGAAAAAGGAACTCTGGCCCTGATTCAGAGCCGGACGCTCTGACCAGAGCACTTGCTCTGAATCAGGGCCATCCTAGTTAAATTTGGAGTGGCCTTTTGGATGCTCGCATAGCTGTGGGTTACCACCCACAGCTTATGCGAGCGTCCATGATGATGGTCGCGATGGTCAAGACCATCGCGACCATCGGGCTTGCGATGAGACCCTGCAGTATGGTCTTGATGCCGCAAGCCCTGGAGTGATTTTGGCTCTTTTAGAGCCAAAATCACTCCCACTGACATGACTAGTGATGTCAGTGGGGCCGGCCCCAGACAGTAGGCGTTCCCATGGGAATGCCTCCATCTGGCAGCCACGCCCCCGGCACGCCCACCAAAGGGGGCATGCTGTCACTCACCATCGACAGCACGCCCCCTTTGGTGCGAGACCTGGAACGACAGCTTGGCTGTCGCTATCCGGGTCTCACACATGTGCATGATGGTGCTCCCTCCATCGTGCACATGTGCATTTGGGTACCATCGACCCGCTTGTGAGCATCCTGCGCTCACGAGCAGGTCTGAATGAGACCCTCTGTTCGGTGAGCACTCTGAAAAATGTAATATTATTAAATTTAAAAAATAACTTTTAATACATAATTTTTTAATATATTACTCTATCATAATAGGCAAATATGTGAATATAAGTTTAAAACTTTACTGTACATGCTGTTCCTTGTAGATACACATGCAGTATATATCGATACTCATATAACCGACAATTGGTTAAGTAGCAGAAAGAATGCTGCCATAAAAATATATTGAAGAATTTGTTCCTTACACCACCTATATTTATATTCCTGTGGTCACGTGAGTTTGAAAGATTTTTTAGGACCATAAGTATGTTTTGCTATACGGAACCAGAATAATCACTCCGCATTACTGCTATTGTAACAGATTGATACACTGAATGAAATAGACTAATTGCTCTTATCATACCCTGTATAAACATTGTTGCAGTTTCTCTATCATGTATTTCATATGATATCACAGTGAATTCTGATTAACTAGGGAATTATTAAAACTGTTATTTAATTCATGGATTTCAACATCTTAATGCACTATTAAAGATAAGGAAATGTATATGAAGACCGAAAGCATGTTACTACATTATACATAATAAATTAACTGCTCTTATTATTACATAAGAATCTTTTTGCAGTCTCACTATTATACATACTTGTGAGGCATTACAGTGAATTATGTACTACATTATACATAATAAATTAACTGCTCTTATTATTACATAAGAAATCTTTGCAGTCTCACTATTATACATACTTGCAGTGGTGTAACTACTGCCCCCGAAGCCCCCGCAGTGGCTTAGAGGTGCCAGGTGGCTTGGGGGCATCAGGGGTCATAGCTTCCCCACTGCAAGTGTGAGCACTGGCCTCTGAAGTGATCGGAGGCTATGGAAGCCTCTGATTACTTAAGAGGCCAGTGTTTCCAGTAATGCAGTGTGTGGGTGATAGCATGTGCGGGTGATACCGCGGGTGATAGCATGATGTCACCCGCAACCTGGGGTATCTGTGCAGCCGTGTCTGCTGAATCAATTTAGGTCCAGTCAGCATGGCAGCAGAAGTGACAGCCCGGACAACACACGGAGTCAGGTAAGTACTGGGGTGGGGTGGGGAGGGGGCATGACTACAGGAGGCACTACTAGAAGGGGCACAATTACAGGGGCACTACTTTAAGGGGCACAGCTGCTGGGGACACTGCATATGGGCACTACTTTAAGGGGCATTGCATAAGGGGAACAACTACAGGGGGCACTACTTTACTACTACAGAGGGCATTGCATAAAGGGCACTAGTACAGGTGGCATTGCTTAAGGGGCACTAGTATAGGGGGCTTTGCATAAGGGGCACTGCTACAGGAGGCGTTGCATAAGGGGGCATTGCATAATGGGCAGTACTACAGGGGGCATTGCATAAGGGGCACTAGTATAGGAGGCCTGCATAATAGGCACTACTACAGGGGGCCCTGCATAAGGGGCACTATTACAGGGGGCATTGCATTATGGGCACTAGTACAAGGGGCATTGCATAAGGGGCACAACTACAGGGGACACTGTATAAGGGGCTGTAACTTGATATACACAGTTTACAGGTTATAAACTATGTTCCCAATAATCTGGTTCTACACGGACATAAAAACTGTACAACATGTCTTGAGCTGAGGTGACAGACTGGCAGGAGCAGAGAGAAGGGTTGGTGAAGTAGATCAGCCAGGGTGGGATGTAATGGGCATTACTCTGTGGCATAATGTGCAATGGGCATTACTGTGTTGCTATTAGGGGTGTTACTTAGTTTGGCATGCTGTGTGGCATTATGTGTTATAAGGGGCATAATGTGTAAGGGGCATTACTGTGTGGCATAATGTATTGTATGTGGCATTATTGTGTGGCATAATGTAAAATAGGGGCATTACAGTATGGCATAATTTGTTATAAGGGCATTCCAGACATTATGTGTTATACATGGCATTATTGTGTGGTATGTAAAGGGCATTGCTGTGAGGCATAATGTATTGTAAGGGGCATTACAGTGTGGCATAATGTGTTATAGGGGCATTCCAGTGTGGCATAATGTGTTATACAGTGGCATTACTTAGTCTGTCAAAATGTGTAAGGCAGAGGTTCCCAATCACGGTCTTAATTAGTACCTCAGTAAATTTGATTTAACCACCTGTGCTTAACCATGGTTATCACTAAAACCTGAACTGTAGGTGAGCCCTGAGGACTATGTTTGGGAACCGCTGATGTAAAGGACTCCATACTTCAGTAATTGAATTCAGCAATTCTGCAATTTGCAATCAATTGTGTATAAAAATCTATCCCTTTTTCAATTGATTGTGGCAATTCTGCAATCTGCACTCGACTGAAAAAGGGAAAGATTTTAATGCACAATCGATTGCAAATTGCAGAATTGCTGCAATCAATTGCTGATGCATGGGGGACTTTAGGCACATTACTGTATCATGAAACCAACAGCTTAAACGTTGTCTTTGGGCATGTTTGTATTTCGGGGGGGGTGGCACCTGAAACTTTTTTGGCATGGGGAAGCAAAATTTATAGTTACGCCACTGTTTACTTGTGAGGCATTACAGTGAATTATGTCAGTTCTGAGATAGTTAAAATGTGTTTGTTTGATTCTTGGATTGAAACAAAACAATGTATAATTGTGGTTATAAGAAGGCATAACAGTTTGACACTGACATAGATACAGTGTATGATTAGACAGTAATACCATCTATGAACTTCAACTTAAACTTTTGGCAGTACTGATTATGATAATTATTTGATTCTGTCACTTTTGAATTTATATTTACTGTCATTTAATATTCGTATCTGTGTCATTAAAACTTCCTTTCTATCCATCTATTAACTTCTGATTATCTCAGGTTAAGTAATTCTCTCATTGGGGGTCCAATGCTGATTGGTAAGACCTCCAACAGCAGAAATGAAAACCTGAGCAACATCACTGTTACACTGCAGTTTCTAAGGGCAACCTGCTTTTCAATGATCTCTCACTCCTCATAGATGGCCTTAGGTCCAGGTGAGGAGCAGCAGAATCAGAAATAGCAGATTTTTTACCCTGACCATCCTTATTTTTTCTTATTAAGGAAATTAACTACGGAGATAAACTGATGTTTTCAAATCTGGCAATTGAAGCATAATATTTATTTACTGTTTGATACTTTTCCTTTAATAACTAGGCAAAGGGGAAGTAATACCTCCTGGCCTATACCTATGCTTTTTCTATAAAATTACAATTCTGATAATAACATTAGAGGGATGAATATTTTTATGGCAGCATTCTTTCTGTACTGATAAATACTGCATGTGTATCTACAAGCAATAGCGTGTACAGTAAATTTTTAAACTTATACTCACATATTTGCCTATTATGATAGAGTAATATATTAAAAAATTATGTATTAAAAGTTATTTTTTAAATTCAATAATATTAAATTTTTCAGAGTGCTCACCCAACAGAGTTCCTTTCTCTCTATCCTTACCGTGATACTTCAATACCCTAACTCTAGTGAGTACCACCGCCGCTCAAATATTTGAAATTTATTTGCTCATTAATAAGGGAAAAGCGAATTTCAATTTTTCAGCTAATTATTTACTTTATTTCAATTGGGCCTGTGCAACAATATATCCTTCCACATTTCCTTCATTTTATGCAGATTAGTTTTTCTCAAATGTGTCAAGTATATATATCTCAAATGTCCCTTCCATCTCTGTATTCACCACATGTTCAGATGTAAAAGCAGCCTCTGGCTCATTGATGTATGAATTAGTATTGTACAGATCACTCCTATCTTTAGGTAGGGCAATATTGTGAAGCATACAGTATATGGGAGAATAAAGGAGTACACCACTAAATTTATCAAGGCACGTGAACTTTTTAGATACTTATTGAATCTTTAATATCCCAAGTGTACAATCTATCAAATTGTTAGTATAAATGAATGCCTTATTGTATATATGGTGAGCAGGATTTCTTGGGTTTAACAGGAGTGAGATAAGCCAGGATTGACAGCCATATCCTAAATCTCCTGAAAATAAAGTAGAATAAAATGCTACATTAGTCCATTCATCTCACAATTCTTATACAAGAAGCCATTCTTAAAGTTTACACAAATTAAAACAAACCTTTTTCCCACATGATTGAGTGGCACAGACAATAGGCATATTGGCAAAATTCAGGGAAAAAAATAAACAGTATGGAGCTTTGTTCATTTGTAGTATTTTATAACCAATCTAATAAATAATCAAATACAATAAAATAGTATAAAAATATTCACCAATACATTCAATATTATAATTAAAATTATCTAGACAATTTGCACCCAATAATCTACTTTACATTTTCTTAAGTAGATATAACCTAGTAACTCAGTCCAGTTTAAATCCTTTGAAGATTAGTACAGTAATAAGCTGTATGTTGAACACTCTAGCCATTGATAGTAATAGTTAAATTTGTAAACCAGGAATTTTTAAGCTTGGAATGGTTAGTAGGTCAATATTCAACATAGCCAAGCATAAAGATCCTATAGATTCTATATAAAGTATATAGACAAAAAATGAGATGCACTCACCAGACTTGTAGTAAAATAGCAGGTCTTGCTGTTTCTATTTGCCATGTGAATAAAGTATCAACATTTCAGTCCACACTGGAGCCTTCAATGCTGTTTCTATTTTCTATTTGCCATGTGAATAAAGAAAACCAGCTATTTTACTACGTCTGATGAGTGCACCTAATTTTTTGTCACCCCAGCAGAAGTGGATATTACTATGATGTGTGTGTGGACACTGAAAAAAAAAATATCTATATATATCTATATATCTATCTATCTATCTATCTATCTATATATATATATATATATATATATATATATATTATAAGGGCGCTCATAATATAAAAAAATGGATTTCTCCATAGAGAATTCTGAAGGGGGGGGCAGAGTGTTTGAAGGGCTACACCTCAAAAGCTATAGGAGGTACGGATATGAAATTTGGCAAGGCCAGGTACAACTGTCGCTGAATGCTGCATGCCAATTTTCAGGATATGGGAGCAATTCAAAGCTCCAACTGTCACATTTTTCTGACATTCTCAATTAGGACCACTTTTCTGTTATAGTCTATGGGTTTTTTTTGGGAAGGCAAAACTCAGGGTAGGGGTGGAATTTAGACTTGGGGTTTGTTTTATTAGGTAGCTATTGTGCCAGGGTACGTGCTTTTGGGGTTCAGGTAAATTATAAAGTTACAGTTTTTAAACTATTACCTCAAGAATGCGCCATTATAAAGATAAGACTTTTCAACTTGTTGCGCAGCCGCAGTACGAGCCTCCAGCAGGTGTAGTTATAGTGGCCTCACTTTGGTGCAGCAAAATGGGCGTCGTTTGCGGGCACTTGTAAAAAAATGGTAGAAGCAGCAGGGATACGGATGCGATGTTGGGGACATTAGCATCGGTGGTGTGTTGCGGCTGTTGGCGTGGGGGTCAGTGGCAGTGGAGGGTCTGGCGGCTATAAGGGCATTGGCGGCAGGCCTGATTTCAAGAAGATCCAATCCCTGCCAGCCATTCTGCTGAATACGGCAGTGGCACCCATTTCAAAAATGGTGCCTTAGTGCCATTTTTGACGCCAATCATGGCTCACTGCGTCCATCTTTGAATTAAAAAAATGGAGCTGAGGCACTATTTTTGAAATGGGCCCTGCTGCCATACTCTGCAGAAAGGCTGGTGGGGATTGGATCCTCTCAGATCCAGGCCCGCTGCTGACACCCGAATAGGCACCGGTCCCGCAGCTGCCGGGTGCAGCCGATGATGATGTCACGAGCTGTGATTAGCTTATGGCTGCCATCTTTGATTTACGTGATGTCATTGGAGGCGGCTGCACCTGAAGAGGACCACAGAAGCCCTGGGGAGATGGCAGCCACCCCCCAGGTGAAGATGCCAAACACTGGAAGGTTGGCGCCTGCCAGGCAAAGACACCAAAGAAATACCACAAATGATAATAAATTACCAAATAGGAGCGCTGCAATGGGTGAATTTCAGTTAATTGAGAGCAGTTAGAAAATAGGGATCGTTAGTCCCTTAAACAAGGAAAAACATGCAAATAGTACCAGCGCTCAAATATAATGACATAAAATAGTAAATCGTTATTTAATCAAAAAATAATAAAATGTACACATAAAATACAGATTAAAAAACCAATGCACTATAGGAAATTGATAGAAGAAAAATTAGCATGCTGAGCAATAAATAGACTAGGAGTTGGTCCACCACAAAGGCTGTAAATATTCCGTTAGGTGAGTATAATTAGCAATATAATTTGCCACAATGTCTCACTGAAGCCGTGTTGTTAAAGTCTGGTGCCGCAATAGTCTTGAAATAGCGTAAAGTCCCAAATGTTGGTATGGTGAGAAAAGGTGTATACTCTCCGTAGGAGATATATTTACCAGTATCAATGTCCTCAATCAAACGGGGTCTTGATTTTTAGCAATGCTCTCAGAGTTCTCGCAGATGAATAATCCCTCTGGGCATGAATCCTGGTGCAAAATCCGGAATCTCCAATATAGGGTAATCCCACCAAAGTTGAGGGAAACGAGTAAATGTCAAGCGGTATAGGTGGTCTCCTGTAGGCCAAATCCTAGTCCAGTCCTGATGCGTTTCACTGCGTGAAGCCGCAGCTTTATCATTGGTGATGTTGCTCTAGCATGCTGCCCTCTTTATCTGTTTATGATTTGGGATGGGTCCCCCGACACTGCACTCAGTTTTCTTGATAGTCTTAATTCAAACCAGTATAATTTATGGTTTTCACACACTTTACACAAATATTCTATTCAGTTTTTAGATATATCCCTGGAGGTTTGTGACATTAAAATTGTCACAACTAATTTTACTAAGGAAGTAGGTACTAGTGCATATCTACACTTTAAAAGCGCATATTACTCTTCATGGAAGCGTAGTATTCCAAAGAGTCAACTTATGCGTTTAAAAAGAAATTGTTTGGATCAAATGAATTTTCAATCTCAGGCTAATTGTATGACAACGTGTTTTCGATCACGGGGATACCCACAACACCTTATAGATAAGGCTTATCAGGAGTTATCCATTATGAATAGAGATTCATTGTTGAGCCAGAAAGAAAATCAGGAGGGGCCTGATAGGGATAGTGTACTAATTTTTTTGGCTACATTTAATAATCAATATAGGGATATTAAAAACATCATGAAGAAAAACTACAATATCCTCAAACAAGATAATATCTTGGGTAACTTAATTCCCTCCGAACCTATAGTGGTTTTTAGGAAGAATAAATCCCGAAAAAATATATTGGCCCCCAGCTATTTGAAGAACCAGAAAATTTCTGAACATACGAATACTTCAATATCTTGGCTTCCTCCCCCTCCAGTTGGCTTTTATAAATGTGGGGGTAGTAAGTGTACTACATGTGATTATGCAGTAAATGGAACCAAAATGATACATATACAGGATCATAAAGAATATTATTCAATAAGATAATTCATCAACTGCAATTCAAAATTTGTAGTCTATATGCTTATATGTGGATGTGACTATAGATATGTTGGTAGGACCACTCGGAGTCTTAAAACCCGCTTTATGGAACATCAAAGGAATATTGTTAATCGACTTACGACACATAGTGTATCTAGACATTATTCAGACATCCATGGTGGTAGTCCAGATTCTCTTAGATTGATAGGGATTGAAAAAGTCCATTGTACATCACAGGGGGGAGATCGCTTTAGATATCTTTGCAAGCAAGAAACTTACTGGATATTTTGTTTGAACTCCCTTCATCCACATGGTCTAAACGAAACGTTAGAACTTAATTCCATTCTATGAAATCGACACTAGAATTATGACATTTAAGACTCTATGTTTTATCTATGGTTGATTGCTACTTTGTATAAATTTATTTAAAGGATTTATTTGAATGTGGCCCGGTTAAGATCGAAAGTGCCAGATATAGGATGTAACATCTCTGATTCTGTAGGCATGCATTTATTTAATGTGATTCTAACATATATCTGTCCAATCTATTCTGTATTTATTCATTGGATGATGAGATGAATGAAAAGATTCCATTTGTTCGATTATTTTACTAACCAAATTAGATATATACTTTAAAATCTTATTGGCTAATTAAGGGGTCTCTAGAACACTTAGATAATTGGTCATATTGATACATCGATATATTTATTGTATTATTAATATGAGAGGTTATCGATACCATGATACATATTTATATCTTAAGATCGATTATGCATTCCAGTATAGGTAGCCAGAGAGTTACTTAGATGTTTGGTTTGCTTTTGCCCCTGGGTCAGCGCTGTGCCGATGTGGGCTCACCCACGTGGTGTTTTGTTTACATCATGCGGGTGGTGCCCACGTGGGTGCTGTGCTGTCCCGGTGGTAGGCTATCACTATGCTATCACGAGATTTGGACTTGTGTTTGCTGATTTGTAGATTACAGGCCGACCGCGTGGTGTTTGTTTACATCACGAGGTGAATGTCTGAACCGCTGTCACCTTGACAACACCAACAAGATCCTCTCCTCACTATGTGAGTTCAACGTGATATTTGTTTTTATCACGTGTACGGAACTCAGAATATCTCCATGCTTCTTTTACAGATGGAGAAATATGTGATTAATTGCACTCCAGCAACAGCTGGTGAGTGTTACTGAATCATAGGGTTATTTCAACCATTAGAATAGTGTATAATATTAATTTAGTGTTTGGGTTTGCCTCCTATTAATGTGGTGTTCATCTACATTTTTAGATGTTCCTTTTTTATATTGATTTGTTGTATTTGATACTGAATGAAACCAATACACATCAGCTGGTAATCAGCTGAAATCTTGGTTAACTGAAATAAAAAGGGCAGCATGCTAGAGCAACATCACCTTTAATAAAGCTGCGGCTTCATGCTGCAAAACGCATCAGGACTGGACTAGGATTTGGCCTACAGGAGACCACCCATACTGCTTGACATTTACTAGTTTCCCTCAACTTTGGTGGGATTACCCTATATTGGAGTTTCCGGATGTTGCACCAGGATTCATGCCCAGGGGGATTATTCATCTGCGAGAGCTATGAAAGCATTGCTAAAAATCAAGACCCCATTTGATTGAGGACATTGATACTGGTAAATATATCTCCTACGGAGAGTATACATCTTTTCTCACCATACCAACATTTGGGACTTTACGCTATTTCAAGACTATTGCGGCACCAGACTTTAACAATACGGCTGCAGTGAGACATTGTGGCAAATTATATTGCTAATTATACTCACCTAACGGAATATTTACAGCCTTTGTGGTGGACCAACTCCTAGTCCATTTATTGCTCAGCATGCTAATTTTTCTTCTATCAATTTCCTATAGTGCATTGGTTTTTTAATCTGTATTTTAATTGTACATTTTATTATTTTTTGATTAAATAACTATTTACTGTTTTATGTCATTATATTTGAGTGCTGGTACTAAAGACACCTAAGACCTGACGGATTGGTGCCCACCAGGCAAAGATGCCATAATGAATTCAATGGTGAGAACGCCCTTTTCAAAAATGGCACCTTAGCCATTGCAAAGATGACTACCGTGAGCCAATCACGGATCGTGATGTCATCGGCCTGCCCCCTTGGCTGGCTTAAATACTGCCAGCATGAGTTGTCATGCACTCAGTCAGCAGAGGGGAGGCAGCAGTGAACAGCTGTGAAGACAGAAGATGCCTTGGAAGCCCTGGATGGGTGACAGCCAGGAAAAAGAGCTTAAAGGCCGTTGCCCTCAGGTGAAGACACCATAGAAGTCCTGGGGGAGCATCAATGATGTAAAAGAGCTTAAGGCTGCTGTCCCCCCATATGAAGGTCACGATAAATAAAATATTTAAAAAAAACTGTGACTGTCTGTTTTATTTTAATATTTCATTTGCAGGGGTATACTGTAGGTACCAGCAGGCCCTTAGTGCCCCGCATGCTGGTAATTGTGGTTCTCCAAGTGCCAGTATGCAGGGGATGCCTGTTGGGACCTGTAGTACTACTGCAAAAACAATATTTATATATTCATATGCAACACACAACACAAATCAACCCAGCACCCACTGCCCAGGGGTGCTGAGGATAGCCTTGGGCTATCAGCCTAGGCCTGTGGTGCCCTGAGAAGGGGGACCCCTTTATTGGGGGGGTCCCCAACTCCCCAGGGATCCCCAGCCTTTGCGGACTAGCGGTCAGGGGTGATACTGTGGCTGGGGGCCCCCGAGAAAGTGCTCCCCTGGCTGTGGCATCACCCCCCCCGGTAGAAAGAGTTCAGTGCTAGTTCTGGGAAATACAGGGGGCCCCTATGCATTTTTCCCACTGTATTTCCAGAACCAGGACCAGCTCAGGGCCCTGTGCTAGTTGCACTAAATACAGGGGACCCCTATGCCATTTGTCGCCCATATTTTTGCAACCAGGACAGGTTCTGAAAAGCCTGGTGCTGGTTGTGCTAAATACGGGGTCCCCTGCATTGTTTGTCCCCTGTATTAAGCACAACTAGTACTGGGGCTCCAAAGCCCGGTGCTGGTTGTGTTCTGGGGGGCAAGGCCACACCTTTTTTTTTTTTTTTTACACATTAATTTTTAACAGATGCATAGATGGATCTCACTGCTGCATTCATGCATCTGTGATTTATTAATTTGATTTTCTCAGGTGCATACGCACTACCAGTGAGCCTCTGTCTCTTAATGATGCCCCCTTTGCACTGCACCGCTGACACTGCTCTGCACCACTGCCGCTGCCACTACCACACACACCTACAGCTGTCTTGCACTCTGCACCTCCCAAACCAACCTCCTTTGTGCTGGTCCCTCTTTCACCTGCACTATTGTACCATTTTGTTGCCCTTCTCCCCTGCAGGTGGCCTGGTTTGCTCATATAAACCCTGATAGTTAATAAATTTTAAAAAAGCTATGAAATTCCATTGACAAAAAAATTTATGGTTTCACATGTCTCATTAAGGCTGCTTAGACATGATCTGAAAATTCACAAAACCTATTGATTTTCTGCCACTCAAACTTCAAAAAGCAATGAAATTATTATCATTAAGGCTGACGCCTTAATGGATGTGTTCCTTGCACAATACAAATATGGTATGCCATCACACCCTGTGGTTAACTGCAGATTCAGCACTCTCACAGAATGAGATTGCTGTCACTCACTAAATGGTGGAGCTGCTAATTCACAGAATTGTGTGCTCATTGGAATACACACATGCAGTCTATGGAACTGAGGTCAAAGCAGAAAATAGAGCTGTGCAGATGGGATAAAAGTGGTGTGGATGAGGGGAGGAAACACAGCAGTGTGGATAGATGAGATACAAAGGTGTGTAGAGGAGGGAAGGTTAAGCAGTACAGAGGGGGGTAGCCAACAAAATGCAGATGGGTGGAAAACAGTGGTGCGGATGGGGGGAAACAGAGTGGCACGGTTTGGGGGGACAGCGACGTGGATGGGGAAGAGAGTGGCATGGACATGGGAAGACAGAGCAGTGCAGATGGGTAAAGACAGATTGGTGGATAAGGGAATACAGACTAGCACAAATAGAACACACAACAGTAGGGATTGTGGAAGACAGATTAGTGTGGATGGGTAGGAAGACAGTAGTGCGGGTGGGGGAGGAGACCGAGTTACACAGTTGGGTGGGGAGACAGAGTGGTGCAGATGGAGGTAGAAAGAGTGCCACAGAGGAAAGGAAGACAGTGGCATGGCTTAGAGGAAGGCAGTGGTGCATAAGGAAACAGAGTGGCACAGATGCAGTGTGGTGCAGATGGAGAAAGATAGATTGGTGCGGATGAGAGAAAGCAGACTACCGTAGTTCAGAGACCACACAGCAGTAGGGATTGGGGAAGACAGATTGGTGTGGATGGGAAGGAACACAGAGTAGTGCGGGTGGTGGGGAGGAGACAGAGTTGCACAGTTTGGGGGACAGAGTGGTGCAGATGGAGGAAGAAAGAGTGCCACAAATGAGAGAAAGATAGCAACATGGCTGTGGAGAAGGCACAGATGCAGGGCGGTGTGGTTGTGGAAAAGCATTGGTGCAGATGAGGTAACACAGACTATCACAGTTGGGAGACCACACAGCAGTTGGGATTGGGGAAGAAAGATTGGTGTGGATGGGGAGGAAGACAGAGTGGTATGGTTTGGGGAGACAGAGTGGTGCAGATGGAGGAAGAAAGAGTGCCACAGATGAAAGGAAGATAACAGCATGGCTTAGGGGAAGGCAGTGGTGCAGAAGGAAATAGAGTGGCACGGATGCAGGGTGGTTCAGATGGAGAAAGACAGATTGGTACAGATGGGAGAACACAGACTACCATAGTTCGGAGACCACATAGCAGTAGGGATTGGGGAAGACAGATTGGTGTTGATGGGGAGGAAAACAGAGTTGTGTGGGTGGTGGGGGGAGACAGAGTTGCACGGTTGGGGGACCAGAATAGTGCAGATGGAGGAAGAAAGAGTGCCACAGATGAGAGAAAGATAGCAAAGTGGCTGTGGAGAAGGCACAGATGCAGGGCAGTGCGGCTGTGGAAAACATTGGTGCGGATGAGGGAACATAGACTATCACAGTTGGGAGACCACACAGCAGTAGGGATTTTGGAATATATATCAGCATTGAGGCATATTGGGGAAGAAAGTTGCATAGACTGCATGTGTGTATTCCAATGACCACACAATTCTGTGAATTAGTAGCTCCCCCATTTTGTGAGTGACAGCAAATCTCATTCTGTGAGAGTGCTGAATCTGCAGTTAACCACAGGGTGTGATGGCATACCATATCTGTATTGCACAAGAAACACATCCATTAAGGCATCAGCCTTAATGATCATAATTTCATTCCTCTTTGAAGTTCGAGTGGCAGAAAATCAATAGTTTTTGTGAATCTTCAGATCATGTCTAAGCAGCCTTAATGGGACATGTGAAACCATAAGATTTTTTGTCTATGGAATATATATGTGTGCAAATATATATATATATATATATATACATAAAAGCACTAATCCATGGCACTCACCATTCCTAGATTTGGGGTGCAACATGGTATGTGACCACATTGTTTAAATAGAAATCACAGGGGCTCTGCACTCACAATAATAACTAACAATAATAATAAACAAAGTAAACAGTGGGGTTTTGGTTCATGAATTGATCAATGCATGTAAGCTTGCAACCTGCATCACGGGACCCCACTTTACTGCAAGTCCCTACTCTATTGCTCAGAATTATAACATGGACATAGCCATCACATTAGTGTTAAACTCAGGATATGCTATCAAGGTTTAAAGCTCACAGCAACTTTGCTTTTAAACGTGAGACAGTTACCAAGCACACCTGTTGCAAAGCACCTAGGAAAACAGCTGACACAAGTAAGATTAAACTAGTTAAAATGGGTGCATGAGAAAATGTGATCACAAAAATGATTAATTATAAAAATTAATCAAAATAAACAAAAGCACTAATCCATGGCACTCACCGTTCCTAGATTTGGGGTGCAACATGGTATGTGACCACATTGTTTAAATAGAAATCACAGGGGCTCTGCACTCACAATAATAACTAACAATAATAATAAACAAAGTAAACAGTGGGGTTTTGGTTCATGAATTGATCAATGCATTTAAGCTGGCAGCCCGCGTCACGGGACCCCACTTTACTGCTCAGAATTATAACATGGACATAGCCATCACATTAGTGTTAAACTCAGGATATGCTATCAAGGTTTAAAGCTCACAGCAACTTTGCTTTTAAACGTGAGACAGTTACCAAGCACACCTGTTGCAAAGCACCTAGGAAAACAGCTGACACAAGTAAGATTAAACTAGTTAAAATGGGTGCATGAGAAAATGTGATCACAAAAATGATTAATTATAAAAATTAATCAAAATAAACAAAAGCACTAATCCATGGCACTCACCGTTCCTAGATTTGGGGTGCAACATGGTATGTGACCACATTGTTTAAATAGAAATCACAGGGGCTCTGCACTCACAATAATAACTAACAATAATAATAAACAAAGTAAACAGTGGGGTTTTGGTTCATGAATTGATCAATGCATTTAAGCTTGCAGCCCGCGTCACGGGACCCCACTTTACTGCTCAGAATTATAACATGGACATAGCCATCACATTAGTGTTAAACTCAGGATATGCTATCAAGGTTTAAAGCTCACAGCAACTTTGCTTTTAAACGTGAGACAGTTACCAAGCACACCTGTTGCAAAGCACCTAGGAAAACAGCTGACACAAGTTAGATTAAACTAGTTAAAATGGGTGCATGAGAAAATGTGATCACAAAAATGATTAATTATAAAAATTAATCAAAATAAACAAAAGCACTAATCCATGACACTCACCATTCATGGATTTGATATATTCCTAGATATATATATATATATATATATATATATATATGGGTGGTGAGCTACAGTACACAAAATCTTCTTAGGAAATGGTCCAGCATTAGCTGAGGAATGCATCAAAACACTCAACCTTCTCTGACATTTGCAAAACAGCCACTTTACTCTTATGAACACACCAGCACATCAGCTCCATGCACTTTGGTGCACTTTATCTGATAATACAGCCTTCATAGCAGGAATAACACACAGCTAACCTAAAGTTTCCATGTTACTAGAGAGAGTCTCAGCAACCCAGCCGCAGACTATTGAAGGCAGCACAGGCATTCTACATGGACATAACACTCACCATGCCAGCACTGCTCACTAATATCCCAGCAGCCACACTAGGCTCTTTCAGGCAGCATGTCAGTACTTTCACCTCTTCAGATTATTAGTGATGGATCACCATAGGCACCTCAGTGAAAGGTTCCTGGGAAGACAGCTAAGATAGACAATTAGAGGTCTATTTATCAAGCAGTGAAATGTGTGGAGAAGTGAACCAGTGCAGAAGTTGCCCATAGCAACCAATCAGCTTTGAAGTAGCATTTATCAAGATACAGTCTATAAAATAATAAGCAGGAGCTGATTGGTTGCTATATTAATCTTCTCCACTGGTCCATTTCCCTACGCTTTTCACTGCTTGATAAATAGACCCCTTAACATCACAATGTATGGCTGGTGAAAGGTGAGGGAACTTTTAGCTCACTGCCCATTTTTATGTTGTCTATTGTGGCCTCTGATAAGTACAGTATACATAAACTTAGTGTTAAGGATGGTGGGTATTTAATAAGAAACTCCTGCAACTGCCTTGAGGACTGATATATCTTGGCTAGATGTGGCCATGTAACAGCTTAAACAGTTGATTGGATAGAGTGGCTAAAGCCTGTGAGCTTGTAGAATGTGATATGACCTTTGGGCCAGTAGCAGCTTTGAGGGCTGAAAGTGTCTTGGCTGGCTATGGCCTGTGGTCCTGAAGATGAGAAGCGGCCTTTGGGCCAGTAGCAGCCTTGAGAGCTGAAAGTGTCTTGGCTGGCTGTGACCTGTGGGCCTGAAGATGAGATGCAGCCTTTGGGCCGGTAGCAGCCTTGAGGGCTGGACTTGCCTTGGCTGGCTGTGGCCTATGGGCATGAAGATGAGATGTGGCCTTTAGGTCAGTAGCTGCCTTGTTGGCTGGAAGTGCCGTGGCTGGCTGTGGCCTGTGGTCCTGAAGATGAGATGCGGCCTTTGGGCTGAAAGCAGCTTTGAGGGCTGGAAGTGCCGTGGCTGGCTGTGGCCTGTGGGCCTGAACATGAGATGTGGCCTTTGGGCCAGTAGCAGCCTTGAGGGCTGGAATTGCCTTGGCTGGCCATGGCCTGTGGGCCTCAAGATGAGATGCGGCCTTTGGGCCAGTAGCAGCCTTGAGGGATAGAAGAGCCTTGGCTGACTATGGCATGTGGGCCTGAAGATGAGATGCAGCCTTTGGGCTGGTAGCAGCCTTGAGGGCTGAGAATGCATTGACTAGCTGCTATAACAAAAGACTGTAGGAAATACGCTGGATTGCTAACTGTACTGCCAAGTTGACACAAGCCACTGGTGCTGGAGTTTTGCCTGTGCTGTGGGTTGACAAAAGCGTGAGTACACTGACTTGTGTACTGAGGATGCTGGAGTTTGGCCTGTGCCGTCAGGTTGATACAAGTGCGAGTATGCTGGTTTCTTTACTGAGGATTCTGGATTGCGGCCTGTGATGCTGGGTTGACACAAGTGCAAGTACACTGGCGTACTGAGGATGCTGGAGTGCAGCCTGTGCTGCGGGTTGACACAATCATGAGTACACTGACTTGCAAACCCTGGATGCTGAAGTGTTGCCTGTGCCACTGGGTTTATACAAGCAGCTGATGCTGGAGTGTGTTCTGTGCCACTTGGTTGTCATAAGCGTAAATATGCTGTTTTGCATACTGAGGACGCTGGAGTGCGTACCATGTTGCCTTGATGACAAAAACAGCACATAGATGGCAGGCGAACCATGCTGCCCAGATGACACAATGGCAGGTATACAAGACAAACAGAAGAGCCGGATAACTGAGTGGATTACAGGAGACAATGCCAGAACCAGAAGCACATGAAACACTGTCACCGGCATCGGAGCAGCGTTCACAGCCAAAGGACATGGATGCAGGAGCTAATACGGATCGATCCCAGAATTATGGTAGGCAGAGTTTTCAGCAAAAGCTGGCCCTGTGTTTGCTTTGCACAGCATTAGCAGTGTGGTGGCTTGTGACAGTCGAACCCCCCATTGACGAGGGGTTATGGAACCCATAGACCCTGGTTTGTCTGGAAAGTCCAGGAAGAATCTCCTATTTAGAGTAGGACATGCAACAAACTTTCTAGTACCCAGGATCGGTCCTCGGGTCCATACCCCTTCCAGTGGACCAAAAACTGAAGACATCCATGGGAAAATCTGGAGTCTAGGATCTTCTCCACAAAAAACTCCTGGTGCCCCTGGATGACTACCATTAGAGGCCTGATCGAATGTCTAGGAGTAAACTTGGACAAAAGAAACACTGGCTTCAGGAGGGAGCAATGAAAGGCATTACTGGTCCTAAGAGCCCTCTGTAATCTCAGTCGAAAGGCTGCAGGATTTGCTTTGGCAATAATACGAAGTGGGCCAATGAACTTGGGCCCCAACTTCTGTGACCTCTCACATAGATTAATGTTCTTACTTGACAGCCAGACCAAGTCTCCTATTTTGAAATTACAGGGCCTCCGATGTTTATCAGCCCACACTCTGTACCGACCAGATGCCTGAAGGAAAGACTAATGCACCTTCCTCCAAACTGAGCGTAGCCTAGAAACAGATTGAGAAGAAGGCATTCTGGTTGTTGGAGGCTCAAAAGAATTGCTCCTAGGGTGTGTCCCAGAGTTGCAGTAGAAGGGAGAGACAGAAGAACCAGAATGGCAGGAGTTATAAGGAAATTTGGCAAAAGGCAAAAGTGAAGCCCAGTTGACACTTTGAGATAAAACAGCGGAGGTACTGTTCCAGGGACTGATTGGCCCTTTTCCATCTGACCATTGGACTGTGGATGGTAGCCTAAGGTTAAGCTCATGTTGATAACCAGATCATCACAGAAACATCACCAAAACCAGGCCACAAATTGCATCCCCTGATCAGAGACAATATCCACTGGGAGCCCATGGAGCCTGAAGACATGCTGTAAGAACAGTGCAGACAACTCCTTGGCAGATGGTAACTTGATGAGAGGAATGCAATGCACCATTTTGGAAAAACAGTCGAGGATGGTCCAGATGACCATACAATGAAAAGAAACAGGAAGGACAATGACAAAGTCCATTGCAACATGGGTCCATGGTTTAGAGGGTATCGGAAGAGGACACACAAGACCTTGCAGAGAAGTCCTGAGGGTCTTATTTCTAGAGCATCACAGGCCAGGATGAATTCATGAGTGTCTCTAGACATGGACTGCAGCCACACAGATTGAGACAAAAGTTCAAAAGTTCTAGAAATGCCAGGATGACCCCCTGCCTTAGAGGAATGAAAGTCCTTCAAAACAGCTTTACAAAATCTCTCTGGGACAGAAAGCACACCAGATGGCTTACCAAGAGGGGCTTCAATTTGACGAGCCCTGAGAGAAACTGACAGGGTCCTGGTGACCGCACAATGGATCCTGGAAGCTGGAATGATGGTTTCTTCTGAAGCCCTGGAAGGTTGACTGATGGAGAAGCTTTGAGACAGGGCGTCTGCTTTAAAATTCTTGGATGCAGGTCAGAACAAAATTACATAATTAAAGCGGATGAAGAAAAGAGCCCATTGTGCCTGTTTCACGTTCAACCTTTTTGCCATCTCTCTGTAGGCCAGACTTTTGTGATCCATGAGAACTGTCACTACATGGTTAGCCCCATCTATCCAAGTCTCCAGTCCTCAAAGGCCCACTTACAAGTCATCAGCTCCCGGTTGCAAACATTATAGTTTTTCACCGCCGAACCAAATTTCTTGGAGAACTAAGCACATGGGTGCAGTTTACCATCCTTATTATCTTTCTGAGAAAGGATAGCCCCACTCCAATCTCAGATGCATCATCCTCGATGATGAACAGGAGCTCTGGATTCAGATGTTTGAGGGCAGGAGCAGACACAAAAGCCACCTTCAAAGTGTCAAAGGCTTGAATGGCTCCAGGTGACCAATTTGCGACCTCCACTCCTCTTTTGGTATGCTCCATGATGGGGAAAACTATGGCAGAAAAGGACTTGATGAATCTGCGATAATAATTTGCAAAGCCTAGAAACCGCTGAATGGCCTTCAATGTAGTGGGTTTCTCCCAGGCCAGGATGGCCTTCACTTTGCCAGGATCCATGTAGAAACCATGCAAAGAAATACTGTAGGCCAAGAATGACACCTCCTTAATATCAAACTCACACTTTTCCAGTTTGGCATACAGGCTGTTATCCAGTAATCTTCACAAGATCTGCCTAACATGTCTCCGATATTCCTCCACCGACTTAGAAGAGATGAGGATTTCATCTAAATAAACCACTGCAAAGACTCCCAAGAAATCCCTTAGCAATTCATTAATAAAGTCTTGAAACACGGCTGGGGTGTTGGAAAGGCCAAATGGCATAACTAGGTACTTGAATTGTCCTGAATGGGTGTTAAATGCTGTCTTCCACTCATCACCTTCTCTGATGCAAATGAGGTTATATGTGCCTCTGAGATCAATCTTAGAGAAGATGGATGCCTCACACAGTTGGTCAAAGAGCATAGAGTTGAGTGGCAAGGGATATGCATTCTTGACTGTGATTTGTTCTATCCACAGAAGTCAATGCATCCTTCTTCTTAACAAAGAAGATCCTGCTCCCACTGGGGATTTGGATGGACAAATGAACCTTTTATCCAGAGCCTCCTGAATGTAGTCCTGCATGCCATTATCCTCTGGAATCGACAAAGCATATAATCTGCCCTTGCGAAGTCTAGCACCAGGTAACAAATCGAGTGCGCAGTCGAAGGGTTGGTGAGGTGGCAGGACATTGGGGTTTTTCTTATAAAAAACCTTGGCTAGGTCACGATATGGATCCACAACTGATGAGGTGACAGCAGCAGCTAGATGTGTAGGTTGGGACAGACATTGAGAGAAAGAAAGCAAATAAAAAATTTTTTTTTGTGAAGGGTGAGAGTTATTGGTGCACTCCTGAGACTGTTTATGTACGGCTCTAATGATTATAGTTAGAACTGAACTTTTATTGACTATTATTAAATAATAAATTGCATGAAGGATGATTATAATTCAATAGGATAGTGAAAAAGATTAGAAATAAAGTGATATAAAATAAAATGAAATGAAAGAACCTCTGTGTCTATTATTTGTGTCCTAATGTCTTTAAATTATGTGTCGTATGACTTGATTGAATGATGTTTTTAAAACTATTATGGTTTTTATTAAAGGTTTCTATGTCAGTATAATGCTTTTTACTTCAAATTGGGAGAACCAATTATTGTGGTCATATTCCCCTCAAGATAATATTATTATTTATTATCTTGAAGAGATACAGTAACAACAAATACTCCCTCAAACAAAGTTGCATTTTTCCCAAGATAATTATGTTGTTTAATATCTTGTAAAGTGTCTGCTTCCTCAGGCAACAGTGTTGCAATTATCACTGTTGTTAGGGTTTGTGCACATTTCCAGATTTTGTTAGTGTGCTCTTTAGCAGATTTTATTGTAAAGCTTTATGTTCACCTGGCACTGTGGAGATATATTGTTATATATAGATATCATGTATGGTCTATATGTAATTGATATATTTATAGAGTTGTTAGGACTGATGATGTTAGGATATCTCTATTATTTTAGATGGTATCCAGTCAGCCACCATTAATATGAGGTGACTGATACCCTTAATGTATAAAGCCTCCCGTCGTTAATGAATGGCTGATTCTGGGCACAGTGTGTGAATCTCTGACGACCATTTGTTGAGGTGGCTTTTAGAGCACCTAGTATGTAAAAAACGCATCCACCTGCCGCTGCTGTGCCTCAGGACTTTGTCGGGCACTGGGAATAGATCTCACTCAGGACTTGTGCTAGTATGTAGCACATCCTTCTACCACAGCTCCCTGCTATTACTGTAGTGAGAGTAGTCCTGCAGTCTGCTCCCTGCTGCTTGAGTTCAGCTGGAGTACTGGTATAATACCAGTGTGTGCTACACAGTGAGCTGGTACATTATATTAAATACATGATATTTAGAACATAGACTGACACATTTGACTGACACATTCATTTTTGATTTTCACATAGAAAGACACAGTAGGTTCAATTGTCTATGGACATTTCACCGAATGTCCGGCTTTATCAGGGCAAACAGAGCCACCCATATTGCTGAGTTTAAATCCTCTGTTCCCTTGTGACCATTGTCAAGGGGTGTGTCAGGGATTTAATTAAGAAGGTTGTCAGAGAGAATTGCTCTTTTTAATATATTGGGATTCTTTTCTTTTACATAATTTCTAGAAAGAGTTTATGTTTGTAGTCTTTATTTAGATGTTCTTTTCCTGAAGTGCTATTTTTATCTTTAAAATATATGTATAAACAATTGTATCTTTTATCATATATAGAATATAAAAACAAATATAATAAAAAGGGGATTGATAATACTAGTAAATATATGAATAAGAAGAAACAGAAATGACAGTAAATGCAAGAATTGTGCTATTCAAACAGTGACTCACTACATTGTATTTGATATATTCCAAAATTATTAAAATTAATCAAAATAGTGTAATGATAAATAAATTGCCCGAAATTATCTGTGGTGTTTGTGTGTTTGGGAAATTAGTGATAATATATATATATATATATATATATATATATATATATATATATAGTGTCCTAAAATGTAAGTGAAATAGTGATCCTCTTAATGTAAGAATAAAATGAATTTATTTATATATATTATAATCGTATAATAGTTGTGATATTTATAATTAAATGTAATGGGGTGTCACATCAAACAATAAGTGAAAAAGTTTGTGAAAAAAAAGAAGAAAAAAAGGGAGAAAATAAGTGTCAAAATAACAATATCATCATAAAAAATCTGAAACAAACATAACATGTGATCAATATATAATTGGTATATTGTAATAGAAAAAAATATATTGATGATATATATATATATATATATATATTTATATTGCACAAGACTGTGCTTATAAGTATAATTTTTTACCTTTATATCTTGTGTTGAATTCTGTTATATATATTATAAATGTACAATCTAAATTAGTTAAAAAGTATATGTAAAAAAGTAGAAAAAAAATAATATATATGTGTACATATATTCAAAACTGGATTGTTAAATGTATATTTGTTTTAGAGTTCCTCAATCTTATTCCTTATTCGTTTATGCATTTCACATCTGTGTGAGGTATTAAGTTTGTCCTCAATGAATCAGAGTGCTTTTTATTCATTTGTGTACAATGCACTATTTAAATATTGATGTTAGTATATATCTATACTTCTTATACATTTGTCTTATTAAAAGTTGTTATTTGAGACATTAGGCAGTAAGATACTATTTGATGATGTCTTAGATGAGATATTAAATGGTGATGTTATTGGATTGGGGGTCCTATGGGATCCAATTAGATTTGTAATATTTTGACCTCAGAGGTATTCTCCAATTTGATCATTTTTATGGTATATTGTCTACTTAATTCAAAAAGACCATGTAGTTGCGTGTCACAGTATATATATCCCTGAAATTTAATTAGTTAGTTGAATTTATCTGTGAAATGTCTTACTCTTTGTTTACTCTTTGTTTTAGTTTTCTGCTGGTCATTCCTATGTATGTTTTCTTGCAGTCACATTCCAGGTAGTATATAACTCCTTGTGAACCACAGTTTTTATATCCCTGAATTTTATTTAGTTGTTTGAATTTATCTGTGAAATTTCTTGTGTTTTTCATGAAACTGCAAGCCTTACATCATCCACATGAATAGCTCCCATTAATTCTATCTTTTCTCTTTTTATCTCTAAGAAAGTGGCTTTGAAGCAATTTATCTTTTAAGCTGGGCAATTTTCTCCAGCTAATGTTAACTTGGTTTCCTATCTCTTTTGCCAGTATTTCATCTGTCAATAAGACATGCCAATGTCTCTCCAATGTGTCATGAATTTCTTTCCAATGGTTGCAGTATGTTCCTACAAATCTGACTTTATTGTTAGGATTTTGCTTGATTTTCATTTTTGGTGTTAACAGATCTTTTCTCTCTTTTCCTCTTGCATATTTGTATGATCCTCTAATGTTCCTCTTACTGTATCCTCTTTTCAAGAGACGTTGTTCTTCTAATTCTTTGGATCTCATATTGAAGGTTTGTATATCTGTACAGTTCCTCCTAGTCCTTAGCATCTCTCCCTTTGGAATGTTTTTTCCCGGATCGCTGGAAGGTGAGATCTCTCAAAATGTAGGATGCTATTTGTTGCTGTTGATTTCAGAAAATGTCTGTAGAGATTCCCCCTGATTCTGTGATTTTAATGGTCAGATTAAGGAATGTAATTTGATCTTTACTCATTTCAATTGTTAGTTTTAAATTAAGAGAGTTGTTATTTAGTCTTTCAATTAAAACTAGGAATAGATGTTGTGGCCACTCCAAAAAATAAGGAGGTCATCTATATATCTATACCAAGCATTAATATGCTTGGTATAGAATTCCAAATCTTCATTGAAGACACACTCTTTCTCCCACCACTGGAGGTACAGATTGGCATACATCAGTGCACATGTAGTGCCCATTGCTGCACCTCGGGTCTGTAGGAAGAATTGTTTGTTGAACACAAAATAGTTTTTTGATAGGATTAATTCCAGTAATTCACATATGAATGCACTGTGATCATTTTCTTTATCCATCTTTAGAAAGTACTCAATAGCATGTATTCTGATGTCATGGTTTATGCTCGTATACTAGAGGTATACGTGAGTATACAGGGAGATAGGTAGCACCCAAATGTCTCATATGAAATAATATACATTAAAATATTTGCTACCAAGGATAAAAATCAATATATCCCATCAAAAATAGGGACTATGAAAGAGACAAGGGAACATTTTTTCTTGTAAAAATGAGTTGTGAAATATATCACCATTAACATAAATTCTGTGCGGAACTATCCGTATTGTATTTCAAGTATTTAGACTGTTGCTATCACAGTAACTCCTGTTCTAGCACAAATATATTAACATAGTAAGGCATTATAATAAAATTAAAAGATTAAAAAACTCAATATCAATATCTTAAAATGGCCACCTTTAGTCTGAGCAAAGATCTAGATATAAGGAGAGATTGATGGAATAAAGAAAGTAATTCTATGTTTGGAGATCCAATACATGAATGTCAAACACCATGTACCAACAATTGGACTGAAGATTTTATAACTTTAAAGAACTTGTTATACAAACAAAGCAAAACAATATGGAACAAAATCACTTTTGACAACTATTTTAATCAGAATCTTGTACCAAGACGGCTAAGACCTAGAACTTTCCCAGAATTTGAGATAGACAAAGATCGGAAAAAGGAATGGGAAGCCTCCTTATTAAAATGTTCAAAAGAATTGATAAATATCATGATCAAACATGATGTAAGAAAATTATAAGAAATCTCTAAAGACATCAAAAAAAGAAGCAAAAAAATTAAAAGAATATGAGAGTTTGAATAATTTTAGGAAGATGTATGAGAAATTCAAAAAAGAAATAGATGATTTTGAAAAACTGATAAAGGATAGAAAACAACTAAAATTTGTCAGAGATAGAAATGATTTAATTAACAACAAAATATTTCAATGGAATAAAAGGAGAATGAGACAAGATTGACAAGAATCATCAAATTATACAACATCAAAAATGGAATCATCAGAAGGAGAAGCAACAGAAGCCTCTGGGAGCATTCAATGGGACAAATATTTTTTAGGGGGGATACAATGCAACAGATGGACCTGGCAAAAATCAAGAAGGGGGACCAAGAAACATTAGAAAGAGAAACAAAATAGAGTGGGAAGAGAAATTGATGATGAAGAAATACAAAACACACAAGAAATATTAGAGACAGACACCTTACAAATTATAAACCTATCAGATAGGATATTAACTCCAACCCAGATTGATGTACTAAAAGAGGGCCTTACTTTCTGTCCATCAAAAGACGTTAATACATTTGAGATTGAGAAGGATTTACATTTGTTTATGAGAAAAAATTCTTCAATAAAAGAACAGAAGAATATCCAGACAATAGCAAATTAAAAATAGAGAACTATTTGACCTGGAACAAGGAGCTTTAAGAGCCTTGGAGGAACTGGGAGAAGAATTGGGCATACCAACTACCATAGATAGCAAATAAAGTAAATTGGAAAAGAAATCTAAATTCACACTGACTCAAAACATTTGCCCACAAGTACAAATATACCAGAACTTAGTATCTAAAGAGCTGGTTAAAATGATGGAAAACAGAAAATATTATCAAAAACCATAATAATTTGAATCGTGAAGAATGTAAGGCCCTAAAAGATATTGAAAGCTGGGATGGAATAGTGAAACCATCAGGCAAGGAGGGCAATAATGTCCTCTGACCCAGGGAAGAATATCTCAAGGAGATGTATAGATAGTTAAATGATAGGGAATGTTATGAATGACTTATCTTCAACCCCACATCGAACTACCAAAAACAATTCCACAAGATCACAAAAGATGTAAGAGATAGAAACATCATTGACAAAGTGGAGTATCACTTTCTGTGGGTAGAAAACCCAAAGATTCTAACCATCTATGCTCTCCCTAAAGTCCATAAAAATGAGAAACAACCACCAGGAATGCCAATAGTGTCCGGAATAAGATGCTTGATGGAAAAAGCTAGTATATATGTAGACACGTATTTACAAAAATTTGTTTTGGAATTACCATCGCACGTAAGAGACACTATGGATGTTTTGAAGAACATTGAAGATTTAAATGTGATTGATAACACCTGGATATTCACATGCGACGTAGAGTCACTATAAACAAGCATAAACCATGACGTCAGAATACGTGCTATTGAGTACTTTCTAAAGATGTAAAAAGATTATGATCACAGTGTATTCATATGTGAATTACTGGAATTCATCCCATCATAAAAACTATTTTGTGTTCAACTAACAATACTTCCTACAAACCCGAGGTGCAGCAATGGGCACTATATGTGCACCGATGAATGCCAATATTTACCTCGGGTGGTGGGAGAAAGAGTATGTCTTCAATGAAGAGTTGGAATTTTATACCAACCATATTAATGCTTGGTATAGATATAAAGATGACCTCCTTATTTTTTGGAGGGGCCACAACATCTTTTCCTAGAATTAATTGAATGACTAAATAACAACTCTTTTAATTTAAAACTAACAATTGAAATGAGTAAAGATCAAATTAGATTCCTTGATCTGACCATTAAAATCACAGAATCAGGGGGAATCTCTACAGACATTTTCCGAAAATCAACAGCAACAAATAGCATCCTACATTTTGAGAGATCTCACCTTCCAACGATCTGGAAAAACATTCCAAAGGGAGAGATGCTAAGGACTAGGAGGAACTTTTCAGATATACAAACCTTCAATATGAGATCCAAAGAATTAGAAGAACAACGTCTCTTGAAAAGAGGATACAGTAAGAGGAACATTAGAGGATCATACAAATATGCAAGAGGAAAAGAGAGAAAAGATCTGTTAACACCAAAAATGAAAATCAAGCAAAATTCTTACAATAAAGTCAGATTTGTAGGAACATACTGCAACCAATGGAACGAATTTTGTGAAACATTGGAGAGACATTGGCATGTCTTATTGACAGATGAAATACTGGCAAAAGAGATAGGAAACCAAGTTAACATTAGCTGGAAACAATTGCCCAGCTTAAAAGATAAATGGCTACAAAGCCACTTTCTTAGAGATAAATGATAAAAGATAGAATTAATGGGAGCTATTCATGTGGATGATGTAAAGCTTGCAGTTTCATGAAAAACACAAGAAATTTCACAGATAAATTCAACCAACTAAATAAAATTCAGGGATATAAAAACTGTGGTTCACAAGGAGTTATATACTACCTGGAATGTGACTGCAAGAAAACATACATAGGAATGACCAGCAGAAAACTAAAACAAAGAGTATTAGAGCATGTGGGCAACATAAGAAATGCTTAAAAAGACCAAGGTAAGTTTAAACAATTAACTAGCATTGCCCGGCATTTTCTGACAAAATATGTAAACAGTCCCATACATCTAAATGCCTATGGGTTGGAAAAGATACATTTGAGCATAAGAGGGGGTGAGCTAATGAAGGAATTGGCACATAGGGAAACAAGGATGATCTTTATGATGGATACAATCATCCCAAAAGGACTAAATGAAAATAACAACTACATGGTCTTTTTGAATTAAGTAGACAATATCCCATAAAAATGATCAAATTGGAGAATACCTCTGGGGTCAAGATATGACAAATCCAATTGGATCCCATAGGACCCCCAACCCAAAACCATCACCATTTAATATCTCACCTAAGACATCATCAAATAATATCTTACTGCCTAATGTCTCAAATCATTACAACTTTTAATAAGACAAATGTATAAGAAGTATAGATACAGTATATACTAACATCAGTATTTAATTAGTGAATTGTACACAAATGAATAAAAAGCACTCTGATGGATTGAGGACAAACTAAATACCTCACACAGATGTGAGATGCATAAACGAATAAGGAATAAGATTGAGAAACTCTAAAACAAATATAGATTTAACAATCAGGTCTAGGATATATGTACACATACATACAATTGTTTTTTTTTACTTTTCTACATATACTTTTTAATTAATTTAGATTGTACATCTATAATATATACAGAATATATATAATAAAATTCAACCCAATATATAAAGGTATAAAATGATTCTTATAATCACAGTATTGTGGAATGTAAATATATACAGTATATATATATATATATATAACAACACAATGGGTGGGAACGGCGCCAACAATGTAAACAATAATTTATAAGTGATATACTGTATAACAAAAAATCGTGTAAATTTCAAGTGGGAATAGAGATTGCCTTGCCTTTTGAACCTTTGAATGTGTCAAACCTTATCCACGATGTTCAGATAAGCTATTTATTTATTTAAGCTTTTAAAAAAGGATTTTCTTTTTAAAGTGCTTAGTTTTTAGACCTCCTTCCTTCTCTGATTTTACCCTTCTATCCAAAAAGAGGGGTTCTTTTTATGTGTATGCTGTATGTTTTTACTTTGTTTTTTTCTTTTATCACTGTATATTGTGTATGTATTAAATTGTTGAATTATTTATATATAAAGCACTGGCACTTTTATTTTCCATTCATAAGGATTGGTTCTAATATTTATATGACTTATGCACTTTTTATAAACCAGTCGCTCTACAGTCAACCCATTGTTATATATATATATATATATATATATATACATATATATTGTTCTGTTATAGTCCCTGTGGAAAATCTCCAAGATGGGAGATTGAAAAGTCGACATTAAAATGACCTGTTGGTAATTTGTTTGCTGTGGTTACAAGTCCTGTGAGTGCCACCCATCCAGCCTTTCACTATTTACAGATTGTTTGTACAATACTGGGGGGAGGACACCCAGGCAAGTACCTTGAGATATTTTTCTGGAGTGTCGGTCTATGGTGGAGGTATATATATATATATATATATATATATATATATATGTGTATATATATATATATATGTATGTATATATCATCATTATATTTTTTCTAACACAATATACCGATTATGTATTGATCACATATTATGTTTTCAGATTTGAAATGATGATTTTTTGATTTTGACACTCATTTTCTCCCTTTTTTCTTCTTAATTTCACATACTTTTTCACTTATTGTTTGATGTGACACCACATTACATTTAATTTTAAATATCACAATTATTCTACTATTATACTATACATAAATCATACAATTATATTCTTACATTAAGAGGATCACTATTTCACTTAAATTTTAGGACACTATATATATATATATATATATATATATATATATATATCATATCACTAATTTCACTTACTCACAAATAACACAGATAATTTCAGGCAATTTATTTATCATTACACTATTTTAATTAATTTGGATAATTTTGGAATATATCACATACAATGTAGTGAGTCACTGTTTAAATAGCATAATTCTTGCATTTACTCTCATTTCTGTATATTCTTATTCATATATTGACTAGTATTATCAATCCCCTTTTTATTATATTTGTTTTTATATTCTATATATGATAAATGATACAATTTTCAAATACATATATTTTAAATATAAAAATAGTACTTCAGGAAAAGAACATCTAAATGAAGACTGCAAACATAAACTCTTTATAGAAATTATGTAAAAGAAAAGAATCCAAATATATTAAAAAGAGCAATTCTCTCTGACAACCTTCTTAATTAAATCCCTGACACACCCCTTGACAACGGTCACTAGGGAACAGAGGATTTAAACTCAGCAACATGGGTGGCTCTGTTTGCCCTGATGAAGCCAGACATCCAGTGAAATGAGCATAGACAATTGAACCTACTGTGTCTTTCTATGTTAAAATCAAAAACAAATGTGTCAGTCAAATATGTCAGTCTATGTTCTAAATATCATGTATTTAATATAATGTACCTGCTCACTGTGTAGCACACTCTGGTGTTATACCAGTGCTCCAGCCGAACTCAAATGGCGGGGAGCAGACTGCAGGACTACTCTCACTGCAGTAACATCAGGGAGCTGTGGTAGAGGGACGCGCTACATACTGGCACAAGTCCAGAGTGAGATCTATGCCCAGTGCCCGACATAGCTGCGAGGCACAGCAGTGGCAGGTGGACATGGTTTTCACATACTAGGTGCTCTAATAGCCACCTCTGCAGATGGCAGTCAGAGATGCACACACTGTGCCCAGAATCAGCCAATCATTAATGACGGGAGGCTTTATACAATCAGGGTGTTTTTTTCTAACATCAGACACCTTATATTAATGGCAGCTGACTGGATATCATCTAAAATAATAGAGATATCCTAACTCCATCAGCCCTAACAACACTATATATATATCAATTACATATAGACCATACATGATATCTTTATATAACAATATATCTCCACAGTGCCAGATGAACATAAAGCTTTACAATAAAATCTGCTAAGGAGCACACTAACAAAATCTGGAAATGTGCACAAACCCTAACAACAGTGATAATTGCAACACTGTTGCCTGAGGAAGCAGACACTTTACAAGATACTAAGCAACATAATTATCTTGGGGCAACTGCAACATTGTTTGAGGGAGTATTTGTTGTTACTGTATTTCTTCAAGATAATAAAAAATACTATTATCTTGAGGGGAATATTATCACAATAATTGGTTCTCCCCATTTGAATTAAACAGCATTATACTGACATAGAAACCTTTAATAAAAACCGTAATAGTTTTAAAAATATCATTCAATCAAGTCAAACAACACATAATTTAAAGACATTAAGACACAAATAATAGACACAGACATATAGACACATTTAATTTTAATTTATATCATTTTATTTCTAATCTTTTTCACTATCCTATTGAATTTTAATTATCCTTCATGCATTTTTTTATAAATAGTCAATAAAAGTTAAGTTTTAACTATAATCTTTAGACCCTTACATAAACAGTCTCCGGAGTGCACCAATAATTCTCACCCTTCACAAAAAACAAAAAATTTCTTGCTTTCTTTCTACTAGAGGTATACGTGAGTATACATTGAGATTGGTATCACCCAAGTGTCTCATATGAAATACTATACATTAAAAGATTTGTATCCAAGGATAAAAATCAATATATCCCATCAAAAATAGGGGCAATGAAAGAGACAAGGGAGCAATTTTTCTTGTAAAAACAAGTTGTGAAATATATCACCATTAACATAAATTATGTGTGGAACTATCTCTATTGTATTTCAGACATTGAGAGAAGCAAGATGAACTCCATTCTAGAATTTCACCAGTCTGCCACTGGATCACGGGGTTATGTTTCTTCAGCCAGGGTAATCCCAAACCACTGGGGCCAAAGGACTCTGTGTTAAGAAATGACAATTCCTCTTGATGTAGGACACCAATCAATAGCTGCAAAGCAGGATTCCAGAAGAGCACTTTGGCCTCAAAAAGACTGGTTCCATCCAGTCCAATCACCAACACAGGAGTGGATAGTGTCAGCGGGGTCAGAGACAAAGGTTGAAAAAAGGACATGCCCATGAAATTATCCGCTGTACTACTATTGAAAAATGCAGGAATTGAGACTTCCATGTTGGATTGATGGAAAACTGCGGTTATAAGGACATAATTTTCTGGGGAGACTGATGCAAGGTCTAGATGTACTTCCCCTAGTTTTCCTAGACCTTGCCTTTTCCTGACTTTAGAGGACAAAGCTGGGCAACATGACCTCTACCACCGCAGTAAAGACATCAACCCAACAAGAGTCTACTACATTTCTCTATGGCCAGAAGATGAAACGCTTCCAGTTGCATAGGTTCCTCAGACTCAGATGGAGCCATCCATATTGGATACCGAGTTGGTTGAGAAGATAACTTCTTCTCTACTTGATGTTCCCAAAGTCATCGGTCGACATGAATAGCCAGGTTCATGAAATCGTCCAGGGAACTCAATGCAGGATACTGGACTAGGGTATCCTTGATTTCATCTGATAAATCCCAACAAACCTGGCTTCTCAATGCTGGATCATTCAAGTCTGCATTGACAGCCCATTTATGGAACTCTGTACAATAATCTTCTGCAGCTCTGTTTTCCTGCTTCATTGACCTCAGATTTGCCTCCGCCATGGCCGCTTTATCCGGGTCATCGTAGAGCAACCCTAATGTAGCAAAAAATGCCTTGACTTTCTGTTAAGCCAGACTGGTTTAGGGGAGACCAAAGGCCCAGGTTTGTGGATTGCCCTGTAATAATGAGATTATTATACCTACTTGTTGGGTCTCAGAACCCAAGGACCTGGGCCAGAGCCTGAAGTAGAGCTTACAACTCTCTCTAAAATTTAAAAAAACCTCATGGTTTCCAGAGAACCAAACAGGCAAATTTAATTTTAGTTCTACTACAGTGGGGGCAGTAGCACCACGAGACTCCTCCACCCGGAGGGAAAGTTCATGCACCTTCTATGTCAGCATCTGGATTTGGCCAGCCAGAATCTGAGCTGGATTGTGACAAGGCTCCATGATAAAGGACCACGACAATGCCCTGAAAAAAATAAAAAATATGTATGGCTGGTGATAATGATAAAGATGGTGGCGTTTAATAAGAAAGTCCCTCAACCACCTTGAGGGCTGGTATATATTGGCATGTCATTGGAGTAAGTGATCCAGCAAAATGTGTGTCAGGAGACATGTGGTGCATGGTTTTAGCGTGCACTATGTGCTTTTAAATTGAACTAACCACTTACCATACATACCCAACGAATGTGATAGATGGCTGTTAGATGTCTGGGCCATGCAAATGGACTCTTATGACCCTTAGTGATCCTCAGTATATATTGTTTAAATCTCATAAGACCCTTGTGGAAGCCTGTGTGTATGCTGCAAGACATAAAGATTGTGGGGCTATTAACAGAGGACATGCAGTGCATGGATATTAGTATCCATTGTATAATCCTGCATACTTTGAAGTAATATGAGATATTATCTATGTATGTGTCATAAAGTATATAGACTTTAGAATTACTAATAGAAGATATGTAGTGCATGGTGATCAGTACACATTTTATGCCTAAGAAAGATACTAATTATAAAATATATTATTTCAATGAAGGTGACAGGTGTACACTAAGACATCTGAATATAAGTGTGCACATAGGATCTGTGATAATTATTAACAAGTGTGAGATACAATTGTATCAATTTCTGTATATATTTTTAAGCAAAAAGATACATAGTATTGGGTCACAAGTAAAACCCATGGAAATCTTAAGGGAAATTACTGTGGCTGTCCAGTAACATTGCTAGCTTAGTAATAGAAACATTATGTTCCTGGAGGAATAATAAAAAACACTATACACCCCAACTATCAGTGTATAACACAAGAGGAGTCATTTATATCCTACTGTAAAGGGTGGGATATCATAAAGGTTTACAGACATAATTCAATTTATCTGTATGTAGGTAAACTACAGTAGTGGTGATTAAGTACAATAATCTTTGTTACATGATTAACTAGTTAGTGGAAACAATATACCGATACTATTGGCCCTCTGACCTACAGACATCTATCTAACGTATCAAGTAATTATTATTCAGCATGATGTTACATATTGAAAATAAATACAAGCAACGTCAGTTGGTGTTAATAATTCACTTTTACATATGTTATGTTAAAATAAGAAAAAACAAAAAAGAAAACAATACTTCACTGACCTAATTTTAAAGACCTAATTAAAATTATATTTTAATTTTGTGCAATAGGAAGAGTTACTATTTTATTAGGAACACTATTAAGATATTACAATAAATAACACATATGATCTGTGATTGCCCGGGTATTGGAATACTTTTCCTTCTGTTTTCTTCCATATTCATTGTATTCCCTGGTGCACCCTCCCACGGTGAGATACTAACTTATCTTTATTAAAAATATAGGGGATAAGACATTCTAATTCATAAGGTTGTCTGCGTGGAATCTTTTCTTTTAGAATTATGAAGTATCCTAACCCTAACCTAACCATCCCCCTAACCCTAATCCACCTTTCCCACAACATAACCTTAACCCTCCCCTCCCACAGCCTAACTCTAACATCCCCACAGCCTAACCCTAACCCTCCCCCTAGTGCCTAACCCTATCCCCTAAACCTAACCTTCCCTATAACCCTTATACATACCATTGGGATGTTAGCAGTCAGGATTCTAACTGCTGTTGGGATTCTGCCGGAATTCTGACCGCCAGGATCCCAACCACAGCAATCCCAACTACATCCCATATTCCAATACATTAAATTTTGTATTATTGAATATATTTGACACGTACATGTCCTTGCCCATTTAGTATGTAATTTCCATCATGTCTACTCTTAAGGTACCTCTCTTGCATTACAGTATGTGATTTTTTTTATTGTGTATATTTTTTGTGCTCATGTGTAGCTGCTGTAGTAGTTTTGTGGATGTCTATTTTGTTAAAAGTATAAGAATATCAACATGATTAATAAAAGCAATTTAAATGTAAGAGTTTGCATTTATTAAATTAAAATCGGGGAACTACTGTATAAACCCTATTTCACTCTCAGCAAAGACAAGTAGCTAATATGCAGGAAGCCATATAGAAGCTATTTATGTCCTCGTGGGGGATGTAGTCAGGAAGCCGACGGTCAACATTCTGACCACCAGCTTCCCGACTGTCTAATACCAGTAAAGTACTAATGACCTTCATCAAAATCCTGACACCTATCATTAGACCTATGCCAGGAGCCCAACATCCAGCATACCAAACGAAGGTAAGCTGGGCTCCGGGCACGGACAACCGCAGGGGGGAGGGTTAGGTTAGAGGCTCCCAGGGGGGACTTAGGGTTAGGCAGCCCCCCGGGAGGGTTAGGTTTAGGCTAGGAGAAGGGGGGTTAGGGTTAGGCACCCCCCTGGGAGACTTAGGTTTAGGCTGTGGGAAAGGCGGGTTAGGTTTAGGAATTTGCGGGGATTTTAGGGTTTGGCACCCCTAAGGGAGGGTTAGGGGGGGAATTAGGTTAGTGATACTTACCTTAATTAGCAATCAGGATCTTCACCTCTGCTGGGCTTCTGCTGTCGGTATTTGATCCATGCGGCCGGCGGTAATACCTACTACACCCCCTCAAAGGTCAGTGTGGGTCATTGCCAATATAGACTTTTTCTTAATCTGTACCAAACTTTTTTTAAAGCAACCTGCAATGTACAATGATGATAGGATGGATACTAATAATTAATCTTTTTACTGAGGAAGTCCTTGCTTTGGCCCATCCTTGTCTTGCAAAAACTGGACTCCTTCTGGCAAAGTTAAAGATTTTGATAATTCTCATTCATTTTCTACTGCTGAAGTTAGTCTCTATGAACTGTGCCAATGTGAACATTATGTGGCTGAGTATACTGCTGAATGTTTTATAATAATTTACTAAAAAGATAATTCATCTCCTCACAAAGTCATGTATTATTGAATCTTTTTCAGCAAGTGAAAAATAACCTAAACAAAATAGAGGCCACTGATGATCTTAATACATTTATCCATCAATGTATTCTGACTATTCAAAGCCTGTTTCAGAGAAAGTAAGAGATATATAGGTACTTTTGGAGTGTTTGACAGTTTTTGTCTGCCTTTGTGCCTTACAGTCTTTAGATAGCTCATAGTCTCACCTGTACTCATGCCAATTAATGTAATTATGAAACATTAATTAAAAATAGGGACATCATGAGGTTAAATTTGTTTTTTTTTATTGTGGTATTCTAAGGCATCATTCAAGAGTATTTGAATAATTGCTATAGCAGACTTCAAACATGCAGGTTGCTCAGTAAATTAAATTCATTCTCACAATTTAATTTTCCCTTGACCCAAGGAGAAATATGCTCTCAACATTAGCAATCCCATTTTGTTTCACCAATTACACGTCTCTTCTAATTGCCAAACTGGTCACACTTTTTTTCTGTTGCTGGAGGTAATTTCAAGGAAATTGCATTTGAACATGATTACCACATTAATTTAAGATCTAAACAAGCAGTCATAAAATTGGTAGGCAATAGATTGGAAGCCATGCAGCATAAGATGAGGGATGGTAATCCTGTCCTTCCTTCCTCTGTGGACTCCATGTCACATTGCAAGGAAAGCTTCTTGCTGCTCACAAGAACCTCTTGAGTAATAAAAGACTAATGCTGGGTACACACTGACAGATACATTGGCCGATCAATTGATTGGCCAATATATCTGCTGCCCATCGGCTAGTGTGTACCTGCGATATGTCAGTAAATGTCATTGTTCACCGACATCACATTGGCTGTGCTGCACAGCTGATGGACAGATATGTCTGCAGACATATCTGTCCATCGGCAGGTGTGTACAGGTGGTTGGCAGACCACACGTACATACACAGTGGCAGCTGCAAGGAGGGGGACAGGACACGCCTCTGACCTACCAGCTGCCAGGTCCTGGCCCCCGGCCGCCAGGACCTGAGGGCACAAGCAGATGATGGACATTCAGAGTGTGTATGAACAATAATCATCTGCAGATACATCTGTCAGGTGTGTACCCACCTTAAGATAGAGAGTTATATAACCATAGATAAACCTTTAGACAAGGGGTAAGTACAGAGAGTGTAAATAGGAGAGTATGAGTCACAGACATACTGTATACAGTTGTTGAAATAAGTACTAATGGAGGAGTAGAATATGTTATAGAGTGAAGATAGTAAAGAGATATGAGGGAGCTGTTTAAAAAAAGTTGTAGAAAACATTTAAGATAATCACATAGGGACAGAAGGGCTGTGAGAAGGTGATAGAGGTCAGACATGTAAAAGTATTTCCTGCAGATTAGTCATTGAGTGGCATGTGGTTAAGGTATGAGAGACATATAAAACATGAGAGAAGCATGTGGGGAGGCCTGGGGTTTCTTTGAGCGGAATGTAGGAATATCTGAGGGGCATGTCAGGGTCTAAGTGAATGTGATGATATTTTGTGGCAACTGGGTGTCTAAATGGATATTTTGGAGGAAGTGGGAGCTCTGAGAGGAATGTGGTGAAACATTGGAGCAAGTGAGGGGCATGTCAGTACTTGTCGGGTTCATGATGTGGGTGTTTCAAGGTCATGTTTTTTCATTATTGGAATTAAGGTTAATGTGCATCCATTTGAATATTCAAGGGGTTCCCATGTAACCAATAAAGTATATCAAGTTGCCCTTAACTGCCATAACTGTAACATATTGATATTATTTGCTTCACGATCAATAATTCATGCCTTTGAAGGCTTAATGATTATATACAAATTAAAAAAAACAGAAATAGATCAATTGATAGTAACACTGTTTCTGGATAAATTTCAGAGACATGCTGGATGTTCCACCAGGCTGATCATGGATACAAAAACCAAAAGTGGAAAATATTTGTGGCGTATAAAAAATAATGATCCAGTGGCAGAACTCATGGATAGTGATGTGAAATGACTGCCTTAGCTTCTTATTTGATAAAAATGCTGCCTTATAAATTGTGTTCACTGGCAGGGTGGATGCATGTTGCTGTGCGGGCGAACTTGAAAAGTTTCTGGCACTGCTGTTGCCATTCAAGAATGTAGCCAGATTAAAAGCTGCCACTATGGTCAGTGGTGTCTATGAAGAGATGGGATCCCGTGGTCTTGTATGTGCCACAGCAGTGGGGTTCTGTGAAGTGCCTGTGGGCACTGGTGGATTAAATCAATGCTTTTGATCACTGAACTCCTTTGGAAAAAGCCTCTCTTTGTATTACAAATTGCAGCAGGGTTCTGGCAGCTTGCTATGTATGTATAGTATGCTGTTGGTGAGTGTTTCTGGGCAGCCAGTGATAGAATGCAGAGTACCAAAGCAGAGTGCACCTGGAGAGGTCCCCAAGCATAATAGACTTTAAATTGATTTTTTTTAATTTGACTGGCCCAAACCCAATTGTTATTTTTGCACAATCTAGACTGGATGATTTTATTCTTCTCTCACTATTACTATGTAAGTTCATAGCAAACTGGATCCTCTCTAGCATGCTTTCTATGGGGCTGATTCAGCATTGCAAATACAGAATGTGCAAAACTGAACACATTTTTCTAACTACCTCTACCCCATTAGCCACCCCCAAACATTGACTACCTGACACACACTTTGTGAGTGGTCCATCTGTATCAGCATAATTTATAATGCAATCACTGCACATGTGCAGTGTGGCTTATTGCGCATGCACAAAGGCAAACAGTTGTGTAGTCTGCATAAAAAATTGGCTTTGTAAAGATCTCTGAATTAGGCCTATGGAATGGGGTGATCCCAAAGCTGACATGGACACAAAGGCAGCTCAATTAAATCAGCAAATAAAGTTAGCATACCCAGTGGGACATACTATTTGCTGTCTCTTAGAAAACTAAGTAAACTGTTTCTAAGTACTTTGGCAAGTTTAAAATAGAGGTTCCTCACTGCAATTGTGGTGCAGTACAAGTAAATGATACTGACTCACACAGAGCCTTGCTGGTATCATGTTTTATGATGGGTTTAAACCCTAATGTAAAGCAACTGGTGACCAGCACTAACATGGGATGGAAAGAAGCCACCCTTAAGGACATTCTAGGAAAAGCTGGAAGACATGAATACAATTTAGTCAAACCTACAGCCCTTTTTATCAAACCTGTCACAACAACACAAATTTGCCCTCCCTAGGCAAAAATTAGATTTGCAGGGTCAAGAGGCGTATCTGATTTACTAGTAATAATACAACAAGCAGGTTTTCAGCACCAGCAGTCCTGAAGTGTTGGAGGCAGGATCCAGTGACCTGTTTCTGTTGTGGACAGCCACTATCCCTATCCATACAAGGAATGGAATGGGAAACTTTGCCAAACACTTGAGAACCAGCAATAACATAGTTGGTGAATCTAGACAATTATAAGAATTGGCAATAATATGACCATCACATTCCACTGCAGAATAAACATGCATTTTTATTAATATCTAATGCACCTGCTAATCTTTTTGGCCGGGACTTACTATGTAAATTTGGGGATATCATATATTGTACAGCAAATCATTTTAAATTTAGCAAACTATAATAAACGTGTGGTAGGAACTGTTACACGTACCTCAATCATTGTGGGCTGCCCACAAGAGGGAAGTTATTGGATGGGAATTTTTTTTTCTATAAAATCACTTCTTGAACAAGGAGCTTTGGTGCAAAGGGGTAGCACAGCTAAAAGTCCTATTTTCCATGTAAAGAGGCCAGGTTTATCTGATTCCTATAGACTCATGCAAGATTTGAGAGCTTTGAATGTGTTAGTACAGACATGTCATCCAGTGGTCCCAATCCAGCTACCATACTTACCCAAATACCTAACAATGCCTGGCATTTAATGGAAATTGGTTTGTGCTCAGCGTTTTTTTTCCATATCACTATATCTAGCATGTCAATATATATTTAGATTTACTTACAAATGCCTGCAATATACATGGACTTGCTTGACAAAGGACTATGTGGGTATACCTTATTATTGTAGCCAGGCACTGCATGACAAGTTGCAAATTGGAAACCAGCACATGACTTAGTTCTCATTCAATATGTTGATGATTTGTTGTTATGTTCACAGATAGAAGCATAATCCTGGGAAGACTCTATATCACAACTCAAAGTTGCAGCTCTCCCAAGACTGTGTGCAGTATCTAGGTCATTGCCTATCCAGAGTCATTTATTGCCTTTATGTATGTCCACAATAAATGGCATGCCATTACCAAAGAGACAGAAGCAGATGCACACTTATTTTTGAATTACCATCTTTTGCAGACAATGGATTCCTGGCTATGCTGCCATATCCCAGGCTCTTCAGCATTTGGTATCCTGATTAAAACCTGACCTGTTATTCAATATGAAAATACAGAACTAGCTTTGCTTGAACTTAAGAAAACTCTAATGATTACCCCAACAATAGGCCTGTCTTGTTATACTAAATCATTCTTTCTTTTTTGCACATAGTGGTTGGGATACACACAAAGAGTAGAGTACTTGCCCAGACACATGATAATTGACATCATCCTGTAGGCTACTACAGCGGCCAACTAGACACCATGGTAAGAGGTCTCTAGACCTGACATTAGGGATACAGCCAGTAAATATGCAGGCTTGCATTTTTATGTGGATGTCAGTTGCCTTTAACAAAATGAGCAAGGCATTCTCACATCAGGAGATACAGAAGTGATAGAGGATCACCCCCTACTCCCACTGTTTTCAGCACAGAAAGCAGAACTAATTGTACTTAGAAGAGCAGGTTGGGGGGCGTGTCCAGGCATGCAAGGGAAGCAGCCACATTTTCCTGAGGCTCCTGAATTCGAGTGACCAAACAGGCCTTAACTGACCCCTTTCTGCCCGTTAGTGGCACCCATTTTCTTCCTGAGAGGAGACCTATCCCCCCTTTACTGATAAGGTATGGGCTGCGGAGCTGGGACGTGCTTTTAAGTGTGTCTGCAGGTTGTTGCCTAGTTACCCAGCTGAAGCCGGGGACTTGAGTTGGAGATGCGACCAGAAGGAGATCCATCATCAACCGCTATCACCAGCATCCCATTGGGGCTTGCTGTGACCGGGGGAGGACCAGTTGCTGGAGAGGCTGAGTGCTTGGAGCTGCCTATCTCTGTAAACAGTGTTCTACACAACTGGGCTGCTTCTACAGGTAGCAGCCATTACAAATACCCTGGCGGATTGCAGCCTCTCCCCTGGGATTGCCTGCCTTGTGTGCTGATGCGCACAGGAGATTCTACACAGATCAAACTGCTCCATGACAACCCAGCTTGACTTTGAGAGTCTCCCCTGATGCATTTCATTCTGCTCACCGCTAAACCCTACTGACCTGCTGGTGAGTCCCATTGCAACCACTGACAGGGTATGCTGCGTGAGTGTCATCCAGGACAGTGGTGCAGCTTCATTCGCAGATACAGAGGCAGTGTGCCTGGCTCCTTGTTGTCCATTTTCCATCTACCTTCTCTACTCCTCTGGTGGGGAGAGTTGAGGCTCCCTCTCATCTGGCAGTGTCATCTTCTCCTATGTGGCTAGTGCCGGTGCTGCTGAGCGGGGGTAGTGGGGGAATCACATTGCAGCCATCCTGATATGCGACCTAGTCTCCACACATATCCTGGGTCTTGATTCCTCACAGGGCCCAATGACACCCTGCAACCCATGCAACACACTATAAGTGTCACCGTTATTATTTATCAACCCGCCCTATAGCCCTTCCATCCAACACCCAGCTATTATTTCTATACTGGTCTGTAGATAAAGGTTCCCCGGAGACCTCACAGGCAACCATCTATATCAACACACCTTTTAGCAATAGGAGGATATATTGAATTTCTGGAAGTTTCCAATCAGAAGTTACCTGGCTGTTTCATGATCTGTTACTCGATGTGACTTAATGTCAATGTGATGCCAGACCACAGGGAGTCACTGTTTGCAGGATCCTTGCCATTGTAACATGTTTGCAACCTAACGTCGCTTAATGTGACCTATGCTACTATTTACTGAGCTTCTCATGCTACATTATGGTCAAAAATAAAAAAAAACATCTCAAACAGGCAACACACCTCTTCCTAAAGGGACTTATTCTCAGGCAGATCTGAGACCATTTCTTCATACAACTCTGGCCAGGGTCAAGATAGATCCAGCAACGTCCAGCCCCCTTCCTTCCTACTCATTAACCCCTACAATGTCCCTTTCTCAGGATATCAACCTCAGACATCCCCCGAGAAGGACACAGATCTCCTAGACATTATGTCTTTCATGAGGACCTTACCCACAAAACAAGATCTCCAAGATACTATTTGGCAAGAACTTGCTTTTGTTCGGAAAGACATATCGCAGATCTTGGATTGGGTCACTTCTCTAGAAAACTTTCAAGAATCCACAGATGCCTACTTTAAATCCCTGAAAGATGTAATTTCTGCCCAAACAAAAGAAATTTGTGCTATCAATCTGAGGATGACAGATCTTGATAATAGAGGATGGAGAAACAACGTTCGTATTAGAGGTCTCCCAGAAGAAGTCCCCCAATCTGGTCTGATAGATGCACTCACCAAGATATTCAACGAAATCCTGGGGAATGACCCGAATGAGCTTATTACTTTTGATAGAGCTCACCGAGCTCTAAAACCAAGAGGTCTCCAAGCTGATCTTCCCCATGATATCATATGTCGCCTACATTACTACTTATAGAAAGATGAGCTAATGCGGAGAGCACGACAATTGGACAGCATTGACTTCAACGGGACAGTGATCCAAATATTCCAGGATTTATCCTGGCATACGCCACAGCAGCGTAAATCCCTTAAACCAATCACTGACGAATTCCGTAAGCACCAACTGAAATATAGATGGGGCTTCCCCTTTAACCTTCAAGTATCTTTGGCTGGGAAAACACATTCTTTAATTTTGTATGCTGATCTGCTTTCATTTTGTTCTGGACTCGGAATAAAAAAGCCTAATGTCCCTAACTGGGAATTTGATCTACCTGAACTGCAATTACCTCAAAGACCTGAGAATAACCCTCCTTGGCAGGAAGTTCATAGTTCTAGAAGAAAACCACATACTTCATCACCCTCATTGTCTGAAGATGCCACCTGATTGAACTTATCTGCCTTAGGCCTCGTTATCTCCTTCGTCAAGAATGGGTGAAATCCACCTAATTGTAGATTTCATTGCCTGCTAACTGTTTACCTTGACTACAGGTTTGGTCTTTTGCCTACTTAGAGTGATGGATAGCTTAAAATCTTCACTTTTCTCTTCTTTTCCTGATAATCCATTAGGATACCACTCTAGATATTTTTGACTAACTAGGTGTGTTCTTTATTATAATTCAATAGATAATGTTAGACAGTTATATGTTATATCTTATTGCGACATTACTATTTGTTGATCCATTATATCCTGTACAATGACTCCCTAACCACACACCCACCCTCGGCTTATATGCCTATTGGGTTTCTGATTCCTCAGAGAAACCGTTTCTCCACTGTGGGTTTAACCTTGTTTTTGCAATTCCCTTCTTTCTTATGTCTCATTCTATGTTCCTTTTCAGATGTAATTGTTTTTATTTGTTTTCTTCCCCTTTTTTGACCATTGTAAGGCCTGATGTATGCTTTGTTTTTTCACTAATTACATGACCTCCCCAAGCACAATTAAAATATACTCGATCAATGCCCAGGGCCTTAACACACCTGAGAAAAGATCTACTCTACTGAGATCCCTATGGACTGATAGGGTAGATGTTGCACTGATACAGGAGACCTATTTAAAAATTTCAGTCCATAGCCCATCCTTAACCAATTATCGAAACCCACTTGCATATTATTGCAACACTCCAGATAGTAAAACCAAGGGAGTGGTGATCTTATTCTCAAAAAATGTGCAAATTTCTATAACTTCGGTCCACAAACCAGTCCCGGGTAGGATACTCCTAATAAATTGTAAAATATATAACCAACCCTATACTTTTATTGTGGTCTATGCCCCTAATCAGGAACAGACCTCTTTTTTCCAATCTCACCTTATGAAGCTTGAGTCTCTATGTTACGGGATTATAGTTTTAGGAGGAGACATTAATTGGACTCTTGACCCAACTCTCGATATCTCGACTAAAGCCCTTAGATATTTCCAACAGAAATATAGTAGGGTCAGGAAATTGTTCCACGACCTCCAGTTGGCCGATATATGGAGGATCTCCCACCCTACGGGCCATGACTATTCATTTTATTCTCATCCCCACAAGACATATACACGCCTGGATTATTCATTTTTTAAGTCACAAACACCTTACACTCCTTTTTGATGCCTCAATCGGCTCAATTACTTGGTCGGACCATGCCCACATATCAATAACCCTGTTGGCTCGGCATCAGTCTCCTGGTCAGTGGACCTGGCACCCAAATGAATCTCTACTGCAGGATATTACTTGTAGAGATGAAATCAACAAAACCCTGATTGATTACTTCTCTACTAATGACACTGACAATGTATCAAAACTTACCTTATGGGAAGCTCATACGTGTGTATTGCGAGGCAAGATTATCCAGCTTGGCTCCCATATGAAAAAACAAAAAATGCAATGCTTAGCGAATCTACTGCAGCTGATTCATTCTCTAGAATCCTCACATAAATCTACACTGTCCAGGCTGACAGAAGCCAGAACTAAATTGAAGAGGCTACTCTCTAGTGACGCCCAACTCTCTCTGCATTGATGTAAGTGCATATATTATCAATGGGGAAACAAACCTGGACTCTTGCTTGCTCAGGTGCTCTGGTCTCAGAGGGCAAATTCTTTCATTAGCTCTATGAAAGATGAAACTGGTTCTCTTCACTTTAAGACTCCTGAAATAGCATCTTGTTTTAAAAACTATTACACAACCTTATATAATTTGAACAAAGTCCCCAATGCAGCAAACCCTGCTTCCTGTTTATTAAAAGCTAAAGAATATTTAGCAAACGTAACATACAGCACTCTTTCGCTTTCTGATCGCGACACACTTGAAAAGCCGTTTACCCTTCAAGAATTAGAGCATGCCATTTCATCTATGCCATTGGGCAAGAGCCCTGGTCCAGATGGATACACCATAATGTATTATAAAACATTTAAGGATATTTTAGCTCCCAGACTTCTGCAAGCCTTCAACTGTATATCAGCGGAAACTCACTTTTCCCCCCAGTCCTTGGAAGCTCACATTACTGTAATTCCTAAGAAGGGTAAAGATCCCTTGGTATGCTCCAGTTACAGACCTTTTTCCCTTTAAACGTGAATCTGAAATTATTTGCAAAACTGATGGCAAACAGACTGATTGGTTTACTTCCCTCACTGATACATAGTGACCAGGTGGGATTTGTCCTTGGCCGAGAGGCAAAGGATAACACCACTAAAGTACTCAATCTGGTCCACTTAGCTTCCAATAGACAGATTCCCACTATTATGCTTTCCACCGATGCCAAGAAGGAATTTGATAGGGTGAGTTGGCATTTTATGAGGTCTGTGTTGGAGCACATCGGGCTTGGTTCTCAAGCGTTGGACAAGATCTTGGCTTTATACAGTATGCCCACTGCTAGGGTTTGCATCAATGGCTCTCTTTCTGACCCCTTTTCAATAAGTAATGGGACAAGACAGGGCTGCCCACTGTCCCCACTGATATTTGTTCTTTGTATAGAAGCACTAGCTAGAGCAATCAGGGCCAATAAGCGGATATGCGGCCTGTGGATGGGGGATGTGGAGTACAAATGAGCTATGTTCGCAGATGACATCCTGGCAGTGGTCTCATAACCTGAGACATCCCTTCCGCAACTGATGCGAGAATTTGACTTATATAGTACACTTTCAGATTTTAAAATCAATATGTCCAAGTCGTGCACCCTTAATATATCAGCTTCTCACTTGCATATGGTAGGGTTGACACGCTCCTTCCCCTTTCAGAGGAAGAATTCACATATCACTTATTTGGTATCAAACTGCCTTGGAATTTATCTTTATTAGTCTCAATAAATTATACCCCGCTCCTTAAAGTATTACAAGCTGTCTTTAGGAAATGGCATTTTAAACAACTTTCGTGGCTGGGAAGGATGGGGGTCATCAAAATGAACACCCTCCCTAAGTTATTGTGTATCCTCCAGACATTGCTGATAGGTGTTCCTGGTTCCTTGTTCAGCTCCATACAGCTCTTGATTCAACAATTTATCTGGTCCCGTAAGAGACCCAGGATTAAATGACTAACTATGATGCGCTCCACTCACAGAGGAGGGTTTCAATTGCCTGAAATAAAAAATTATTACCATGCAATTCATTGAAATAGGGTGTTGGATTGGACCAGGAGCCGGATGGTTAAGCAATGGGTAGAATTGGAAGGAATACACACCCAGTAATATCCCGAAACTTTCCCATGGCTTCCAACCTTGCCGAAGCTTCCTTTTGTGCACCCGACTATCACCCTGACTCTTTCGGTTTGGGGGGCTTTACACCACATACCCAACATTTCCTCAGTATTTGGTCCCCTAACTTCATTTTTAGCCAATGCTGACTTTTCCCCTGGTATGACTCTTTCACACTTTCGGAGTGGGCAGTTGAGGGGCTCTTTAGGGTAGGCCAACTGGTGACTTCCAGAGGTGTGAAACAGTTCTCAGATATTAAGACTAAATGGAATATCCCACAAAAAGATTTCTGGAAGTTTTTACAGATCAGACACTATCTCCAATCGGGTCTAGGCTTACACAGACTTCTAAGGAGATGACAAAATTTGAAAAGACCTGTGTAGCTCCCTTAAATCCTACGCATACAATATCCACTATATACAAATTATTACAACATCAAGGTTCTCAGTCCCTTCCCCTCTACACCTTAGCTTGGGAAAGAGACCTTAATTTAAATTTATCAGACAAAGATTGGGAAAACATATTTCTTAAGGCCCATAGTAGCTCTGTTTGTGTTCAGACAAGAGAGACCCAATACAAGATACTGATGCATTGGTACAGACATCCTTTGCTACTACACACAATGTACCCTTCAATATTGGCTAAATGTTGGAGATGTCTCGATTCAGTAGGATCTTTACTAAATGTCTTGTGGTCCTGCCCTCTCATAAAACCCTTCTGGAAAGATGTCATTGCAACCTCCTGTGACATACTTGCGATACCTATCCCTACAGATCCAGCTTTTTGGTTGCTAAACCACTCTCCTACTTCATTGTCACAATATAAAAAATCACTGCTTCGCCACTTAGGTAACGCTGCTCGAGCGTCAATACCCACTCTGTGGAGGTCCTCTGTCCGCCCTACTCGCAAGACATGGTTCTCTAGATTAGAGTATTATATGTTAATGGAGTAACTTTTTCTTTCTTCAATAGATAAACGGTCTGTTTTTATGTCAACCTGGTACCCCTGGTTTGAATATAAATTAAAGAATACATATACCAATTATATTTCTACATGTGCTGATGCAAACTGACTTGTAATGTAATAAAACATACAATCTTTCTATATTTTTATAAAGATGACCTTTAAGGTCAATTACCCACCCCCTTTTTTTTCTATTTTTTCCCTTACTCACTTATTCTTTCTTAGCTTCTTTTGTTCTTAAGTTCAGAAACTTGATGTGAATACTATTTTTAATGTCTCTTTATTTGCATATTGTTATGTACAGTATTGGTATTTTATCTCGCTGTGCCGAGACTTGATATAATGTTGTCTAAACAGAATGTTTTTCTATCAAGACTGAATGGAAATTGTTATGTTTTATTATTCTAATAAAAACAGAATTTACAAAAAAAAAGAAAAGCAGGTCAGCTGGCAGAAAGCAAAATTGGCAACATTCATACTGATTCGCAATATGCCTTTGGTATGATTATGAGAATTTTCTAATATCAGGTGGCACACCCATTTTGCATGTAGGTATAGTCCAAAATATAATGAAAACGGTTCAATTCAGTGGCGTAAGTTCATCCCAGATGCCCAGAGGCAAGTTATTATTTGATGCCCCCCCATCACAGCCACTGACACTGTGATGTAGCAATTCTCATGCAGACAGGCTATATATAGACGAAGGTGGCAGCTGATGGTCTGACATGGAGCTCTCCACTAGTGTATGGTGGCTTCTCAGGTGCCGGAACGAGGTGCCATGAATTGGACAGCCATGACAGTATACTCCGGGTATGTAATTACAGCCCTAAGTGGGGTAAATATGTTGTGGACAATTGAGGAGGTGCCCCTTCAGAGCTGGAGCCCGGCGGCAGATGCCTCCATTATCTCCCATAGTTCTGCCCCTGGTTCAATTGCCTAAATAGGTAGCTGTCATAAAATGCCAAGCACACACTAGCCACAATGATCAAGTCTACATGGTCAATGAGAGGGTTGATGAAACTGGAAAGCAGACCACCATTAGAATCAGATGCGAGGAGAATGTAGTCCCTGAAATTGAAAATGTTGTATCACTGCAAATTATTACACCTGTATCCTATGAAAACAAAAAAAAATGTACCAGTCTTGTTCTTATCAGGAAATCTCCAAGTGGAAGGTAAAGTGATGTGAGCCAGATAAGGGCTTCTGGAAGATAAGAAGGGATGGCCAGTGGCATGAAACACACTATCACCTGGCCTGGCAGAAGCACATGTGCTCACTCAGATTGGAAATGTGTCACAACTGAAGTGGGAAGTGGACCTGGACGGGGTGCAGGGAAGACCTTGTGAGCAGTTCCTGATATTGGAATGAGGCTGGACAACACCACCAGATTGACCCTGCCAGAGAGTCCAGAGAGGTAAGTCCTGGACCCCCCACAGATCTACAGAGTGGCCCATTACATTGCTTCTTTTGGGGTGGCCTCTGGACACTGGGTTTTCTTGGGTTCTCAGAGTGAAACCTGCGAACCTATAAGGGTGCAGGGACATCAGAACAATTCACCCAGCAATGTTCCTCTGGACCATAACCCTTCCAGTCTAACATATACTTGAGGTATCCATAATGAAGATGGGAATCAATGATCTTTTTAAATTCAAATTCAACTTCAACTGGACGTGTTCATGAATATATCTGCCTTTGTTGGAGGATGGAGATCCAAGGAAAAGAAAAGGTTAACCCCACTTGGTATTCAGGGCACAACTCCAGAGATGCTGAGGTATGGGAACCTAGCACTGGTTCTGACTGGGAATGCTGGTGGAGGAGGCTCTGTAACATAGTGCAGGTAGTGGTTAGATACTGGAACTGAGACAAGCAGAACACTGGCAGAGGTTATATGAATGGAGCAGGCAGCAAATTAATTCTCCAATTGGGTATTGCAATTGTATCATTGGAGGCAAAACAAGACAAAAGAGCACAGAGAACTAGCACACAGACAAGTGGTGAAAGACATTGCACTTGCAACCTGAGGCATCCCAGGAAGCCCTTAAGTACCCAAGGAAGGAGCTGAATTTGCTGTCAGAGCCCATTGTGAATTATTCAGACTGGATTGGCTCCTTTCTGACATTGGACAAAATCCAAGATGGCGGCACCCAGCAGCATTAGCACAGACTTCCAGCCACAGCAGCTCCAACATGCCAGAGACCCAGCACTGCCTCTCAGGGACCTGCCTGCACACCGTGTTAATCGCCAGCAGCCTGCAACCCCACCAGATGGACTCCACCAGAGCGCCCAGTAAGGTAACTCCTGAACCCCCCCACAGACCCATGACATTAACTGCTTCTTTTGGGGTGGCCTCTGGACACTCTTTGGGTTTTCTTGGGTTCTCAGAGAGAAACTTGCAAAACTATGAGGGTGCAGGGACATCGGAAGAATTCACTAAGCAATGTTCCTCTGGACCGTAACCCTTCCAGTCTAACAAATACTGGAGGTGTCCATAATGAAGACGGGATCTTTTTAATTTCAAATTCAACTCCTCTTTCTGTGAGTACTTTAGGAAACGAAGCAGAGTTTTAAGAAACCGATTCAGAACCAGGGGCTTTAATAATGAGACATGAAAATAATTGGGAATCTTGAGGTAGGAAGGCAATTTGAGCCTATTATAAGCAACCAGGTTGATAACTACTTCCACTGGAAGCAGGTAAACTTTGAAACTCAGGTACCCGAAGATGTCTGCCATAAACAGTAAAATATGTGAGAGTATGACCAGTGGAGGACTGGTAAGAACTATTGTGTGCAAATTCGGCCCAAGGCAGAAGATCCAACCAGTTATCTTACAAGGAGGATAGATGAATTTGAAGAAACATTTCCAGATCTTGGTTAACACATTCTGTTACTCCATTTGTTTGTGGATGATAAGCTTTTGCGAATTTTAATTTAACCTATAATGCTAAACACAAAGTTCTGCAGAATTTTGCTACAAATTGAACTCCACAATTGGAGATGATTTCAGTGGGTAGTCCATGTAAACAAAAGACTTCAGAAATAAAGCATTGTGCCAAATCAAAAGCAGAGGATAATTTCTTAAGAGGGATGAAATGAACCATTTTAGAAAATTGGTCTATAATCACTCAAATCCTGGTATATCCTTTGGAAGCTGCAAAAACTCTGTGTTCTAGTACAGAAAGTTCCCTTTGGGTTTCAGTAGGACTTTCTGGGATTATTGAATGAGACAAGGCATCAGCCTTTAGATTCTGGGCTCCAGGATGTAAGGTCAACTTGAAATTAAATCTTGAAAAGAACATAGCTCACTGAGCCAATATGGTATTTAGACATTGGGTATTCTTCAGAAATAATATATTCTGATGATCTGTGTAGATAGTGAGTGGAAAATTTGCTCCTTCTAGGCAATAATGCCATTCCTCCAATGCAAGTTTGACTGCAAGCAACTCTTGCTCCTTTATGGCATAATTGTTTTCTGTGGGGAAAGAACTTTTTTGAGAAGTATCCGCATGGGTGAAATTTATTATCTTTGAACTTTTGCAAAATAGCTGCTCCTACTGCTTCAGAAGAGGCCTTGACTTCTAAGAAAAAATGTGTACTCACATCAGGCTGGAGTAATACTGGTGCAGTGATAAAGGCTTGTTTAAGCAGCTGGAAAGCAGTCTCAGTTTCAGGGGACCACTATGTGGGGCTTTCTCCCTTGTGCTTCAAAGCCATGATTGGTGCCACAAGAGACAAGAACCCCTTAATGAATTTGCGGTAGTAATTCGCAAAGCCTAAATATCTTTGTACTGCCTTTAAATACATAGGCTGTAACAAATATAGGATGGCCTGATACTTCTCTGGATTTATCTCTAATCCCAAGCCAGAAACTATATATCCTAAGAAGGGTATAGACGAAACATTAAATACGCATTTTTCCAACTTACAATATAAACTGATATTCCACAACCTGTTCAGAATCTCTATCACATGATACCGATGATCCTCTAGATTGGAAGGAGGAAAAAATTAAGATGTCATCGAGATAGGCAACTACAGAGTTGTAGAGTAAGTCTTGGAAGATCTCATTAACAAAACTCTGGAACACAGCAGGCGCATTGCTAAGGCCTTAAGGCATGACTAGATACTCGAAATGTCCTTCTCAGGTGTTGAACACTGTCCTCCACTCATCTCCCAGGTGAATTCAGATGAGATTATAGGCTCATTTTTAAATCTATTTTAGTGAATAATGTTTTCCTTTTACTCAGTCAAAAGCTTGGTGATAAGGGGTAAGGGGTACCGGTTTTTGATTGTAATGTCATTAAACCCATGATAGTCAATGCACAGATGAAGGCCTCCATCTTTCTTCGTGATGAAGAAGAACCCGACACCTGCAGGAGAGGTAGAAGGACAGATAAACCCTTTGGCTAAATTTTCCTGGATATACTCTGACATCGCCTTTGTTTCTGGAACTGAAAGTGGGAAAGTACATTCAATTGGAGAAATCTTCCCAGGGATCAACTCTATGGAACAGTCCCAATTCCTATGAGCAGTTAAGATATCAGCTCCTGACTTGCAAAAAACATCTAACTGTAGTGAGTATTTGGATATACAGCTAGTCTGTGTGCTAGTTCTCTGTGCTCCTTTGTCTCCTTATGCCTCCAGTGTTCCAGTTGCAGTACTCAGATGAAGAATTAATTTGCTGCCTGCTCCATTCATAGTGCCACTGCCAGTGTTCTGCTTGTCTCAGTTCTGGTATCAAACCACTACCTGTGCTACATTAAAGAGTCTCCTCCACCAGCATTTCCAGTCAGCACCGGAACAAGGTTCCCATGCCTCAGCATCTCCAGATTGTGCCCTGAATACACAGTGGAGTTAACCTTTTCTTTTCCTTGGTTCTTCATCCTCCACATCCTACAGCAAAGGTGGAGACCTTCATATACAAGTAACCCCTTTGTCCAGCCCCATTCCAAAGTCAGGAAACTGCTCGCAAGGACTTCCCTGCACCCAGTCTAAGTCCACTTCCCACTTCGTTCATGACAGTTTGAACTAGCCTCATGGATTTGGCTATAAGTCAGGATTCCAGAGCAGACCTGTTGAAGAGTATTGCCAGTCATTTGGAGGGTGTAGAAGTTTCCCACCATCAGCTGGGTCAGTTTATTCAGGAGATATCTCACTGTCAGGACATTCTGCAGCCTTCCCTTGCCACAGTCAGCATGCCTGCTACATACAACCAATGATCAGCCTATTCCTCCTATCAGTCCTTCCATAACAACCTCTCCAACACATCTCCATCTGCCAGCCTCATACAAGTTTGATGGAAACCCAAAAATGTGCTGCGGCTTCCTTAATCAGTGTGATGTCCATTTCATGCTCCAGCACGCTAAGTTTCCCTCTCCCAAAGTCGCTTGTATTGTATCACTATTTTCTGGTCCAGCCCTGGAATGGGTCTCACCATTACGGGAATGAGCCAATCCTCTGTTGGCAGATTATGCAGAATTTCTGTGGACATTTCGGAGAATCTTCGATGTGCCTCGGAGGGTGACTTCAGCATCCACAGAAATCATGTGCCTCTGTAAGGGAAACAGGACAGTAGACTAATATGTTAGCCAGTTCCAAACTGGATTGGCTTTGGAGCTGCAGTGGAATGAGGAGAATCTGATTTCAGCCTTTGGGATTGGACTTTCTGATCACATCAAGGATGATCTAGCAACATGTGATTTACCTCCCAAGTTGGATGACCTTATCTCATTATGCAATAAGGTGGATCTATGCTACCATGAGTGGCAGGCTAAGAAGAGTAAAACAGATCACTTCAGGTTTAGGCCTACTCCACCACCTTCGCTTGCTGCTCCTACCGAGACCATCACTAAAGAACCTATGCAGATCAATTGGGCCCGCTTTACCCCAGAAGAACAACAGAATAGTCACTGGAAGAATCCATGCATGTATTGTGGAGAGGCCAGTTATCTGGCAGCCTCATGTACCCGTTGTCCAGGAAACTATCGCTTCTAACCAGCCTTAGAGACACTGGATAGGGAGTAATGTCAATGTCTTCAACTAAGGGCCGTATTCAATTAGTGGCAAAAACATCAGTTTTTCATGAAAAAATGGCTATATTTTTTGCCAAAAATAGGTGAAAACACAATTGGCAAAATAAAACTGGAGAAAAGTTTTCTCCATTCCAGACCAGGTGAAAAAAAAGCTAAATCCCTAGTTTTGCCTAAAATAATGGGGATTTCTTTAAGAACTCTTTGGACACCCCCCTAATTATAAATGACTCAAAAAAAATGTGTAAGTTATGCACTTTGGCGAAAAACAACCATGCAAATTTTTGTGGAAAAAAATGTTGAAAATGGTATTAAGGTTTTGGGTCTGATTTTTCGGGGAATGGTATGGATGTGTGAAGTATTTTAAACATCACATGTGGTCGCAGCAGGTGGTGTTTTATGGTTTTTAAAATTGCGTTAGTACGACACGAAAATATACTTGCACCCATTTTAACGTACCGAAAAATTTACATGGAAAAATAGTTTCCTATCATTTTTAACATTTATTTTTTTTTTCACCCAAAAATGTGCGGTGGTTTGTTGCCAAAGTGCACAACTTACGAAAACATTTTTTGGTAATTTATCATTAGGGGGGGTTTCCAAAGGGTTCTGAGAGAAATCCTTAAATTTTTAGCCAGAAATAGGGATTTTGCATTTTTTTTCGCCTGGTCTGGGATGGAGAAAACTTATCTCCAGTTTTTTCTCCACCAATTGTGTTTTTGTCTGTTTTTTGCAAAATATTGCAGTTTTTTGGTGAAAAATGGCCGCTAATTGAATATGGCCCTAAATCTGAATCTACAGTGCATCCTGAAAGTATTCACAACACTTTTTCCACATTTTGTTATGTTATAGCCTTATTCCAAAATGGAATAAATTCATTTTTGTAGCCCAAAATTCTATACACAATACCCCATAATGACAACGTATAAAAAGTTTATTTGCAATTTTTGCAAATTTAATAAAAAAAATGAAGAAATCACACATACGCAACCTTTGCTCAATACTTTGTTGGTGCACCTTTGGCAGCAATTACAGCCTCAAGTATTTTTGAATATGATGCCTCAACTTGGCACACCTATCTTTGGGCAGTTTCACCCATTCCTCTTTGCAGCACCTCTCAAGCTCCATCAGGTTGGATGGGAAGTGTCGGTGCACAGCCATTTTCAGATCTCTACAGAGATGTTCAATTGGATTCAAGTCTGGGTTCTGGCTGGGCCACTCAATAACATTCATAGAGTTGTACTGAAGCCACTCCTTTGATATCTTGGCTGTGTGCTTAGGGTCATTGTCCTACTGAAAGATGAACCGTTGCCCCAGTCTGAGGTCAAGAGCACTCTGGAGTAGGTTTTCATCCAGGATGTCTCTGTACATTGCAGTATTCATCTTTCCCTCTATCCTGACTAGCCTCTCAGTGCTTAGTTGGATCCAAACAGATAAAAAGTGATATACAGTGCTTTTCTGCCAGACAGGTTAATGAAAAATTAGTGGAGGTACAGATGTCTCTGTGACTCCAAAACCACTCTGTGTATGTTGATAGATATAGAGAGAAAAGTATGTGAGTCACCACTGCTGAAATCCCCCAGGACCAGTAGTCTGCCCTGAGGAGTGAACAGGCAGCTGGAGGTTCAGATAAGCGGTGATCACAGTTAGAAGAAAGATGACATCACCTCTGCTGTCCATGTCTGAGTTAACCGGAGTGATCCCTAATGCATGGCCTAGCAGGGCACCACTACCGGACTGGATGAAAGGGTGACTAGCAGAGGGATAGATATATGTGTAATTGAGTAAATGTTGTGTCAGCAGACTTCTCCAATACCACGTGGATACCCGTTGGCACCAAAGGGAGTAACTGCTGGATGGACGTTTCACCCTAAGGATATGGGCTTGTTCACCAGTATCTCATACTGGTGAACAAGCCCATATCCTTAGGGTGAAAAGTAGCTTCTTCTACCTTGTCTGAAACCATAAGACCCTAATGGGTTAGGAGATATGATATCAAATATATAATGTAATAACTATATTATCTCATGTGTTAATATTATTCCACCTAACCAGAAGTTTTGACAAACTTTTTTTTTGGGGGGACACCTACTTATATTTGTTTACAAAGTAGGTGCTTCTTTATTGACATATGTCTCTAGATGTTGTACATTGATATAGAAATTTACTTCTTACTTTTTAAACTATTTTTTCATTAAAAGTAAAATGTTAAGTAATATCATTATTGCACGTTCTGAAGCAGTGCACTTTGAAAGAGTTCTTCCCTTTGAATGCTGTTGCTATCTTGCTCTGGCAACAACACTGTAGTGAGTATTTGTATATACTGTTGTTTGACCCAGGGGAGCACCACCAACTGTGATGATTCTATTCATATAAGTTGGTTCATTACATTCTCATTTATACTTATACTTTTGCTTGTGGTTTTCCTTTTCCTGTGCAGGATAAAACATCTTTTCTACCACAGACTAGCTGTGTAAGATGTTGCACTGGCAACCTGAGGACTCCCATGAAGCTCTTAAGTACCCAAGGCAGGAGCTGGATTGGCTGTGAGAGCCCATTGTGAATCATTCAGACTAGATTGGCTCCTTCCTGACATGTGATCAAATCCAATATTGCGGCACTTAGCACCCGACAGCATCAGTACAGAATTCCATCCATGTCAGCTCCAACTTGCCAGAGATCTAGTGTTGCCTCTCAGTAAGCTACCTGCACACCATGCTAATCACCAGCAGCCTGCACTCCCACCAGACAGACCCCACCAGAGCACCCAGACAAGTAAGTCCCAGACACCCCACAGACCTCCAGAGAAGCCTATGACAAAAGGAAGGTATGTTTAGAATAATCCAATTATACAGGTTTGCTCCAGGCTTCTACTCCTAAACAGGCAAGAGAGCACAGTTGTGCTTTACCTACGTAAGGATGAAACCAGATAAAACTGCTCCAACACCGATAGCCCATATCCTGCCTACACAAGGATGTTTCCAGAAAATAAAGATTTACCCCATTCAGTTACAACCCTCTAGACATTTTTTATATATGTTGGTATGTTGTGAAGAGTTCTCCAAATGGCCAGAAGTGTTTACATCTGTAGAATCTACAGCTAGTTTCACAGAAATATAGATAAGATAGTACAGGAATTTGTGTAAAGATATGACATACCCTGTATAATAGAATATGATCAGGGAATGCATTTCACAGGATAGATATTCCAGGGGATGTGCAGAATAATGGGAATAGAATCCAAATTACATTGCCCATACATGCCCCAAACCTCTGAGAAGGTGGAGAGGGCAAATTCCACAATAAAAAATCAAACAATCAAAAGTCACAGAAGACACCAAATAGAATTGGGTGGATGCTTCTGCTCATAGTCATCTGGGTTAATCTTATAATAAATCTGTCACCATATGATATGCTGTTTGGAAAATTTGTAATTTGAATTATTGGTGCAGAAGAGAAACTTACATTACATGAGCTAACTTCAAATTATATTCTTACCCTGATTATGCAGTTCTAAATAAAACATCAGAGCATAGTGTGACAATATGACACTTTTTGATGATAGTGAGCCATGTATTATGTGTGGGGATGGAGGCATATGCCCACACAAAGTAGAAATAGGAAATGTGACCACACCTAGAGGCTGCCCAGTAGATTCAGTCCAGGGAGGACCAAGTCAGACCAGTCAGGCTGCTTGTGGAATCAGTCCAAGTAGGACTGTGGCAGCCAAAGAGCCCAGTTTGCCTGGAGGCTGGCGGGGGCCAGGCTTGGCCAGTGTCTAGACCAGCAGTCAGACAGGGAGAACCACCATTCTATAAGACTGTTTGTGTGACTTTGTGGAAGTCAGGCAAGGAGGCATTTTGTGAAGGCTAGGAGGCAATCTTTATACCTGTAAGAGACAGGACTGGGACTACAAGAGACAATGTTGTATTTGCAGACTAGTTGCCCATTATACCATTATAGTTATGGTTCAAGCAGTGAGGTAGTGCTCTGCATGATGGGCTAGGTTTTTTATTATTTTTTCCTGAAATGCTGACAGTAAAACACCATTTATTTTCATTTAAACCTAAATAGCTGCATGTGGATCTTTATTATGCACCTTCTCGCTGCACCTCTGACCTCTCTACTGAATTAATTACACCAGATACTTTATATCACAATAGTCTCCTCACTGAACATGAATTGCAATTCAAATTGTCATGATTTGAGGCTTAGTGAGTTTATAATGTTATGTAATTTTCTACATTCAGGTTCCATTATAGACCATTGAAAAGGGCTATATCAGGTGTTACTGACCACCTCCACTACAGTAAAGGTTGTTGAAGAGCCTACCTGGAATCATGCTTTGCATTGAAAGAGAGTAATCGATCTGGTACACATAAAGTCTCAAGCTAGAGGCGCAAATGATGAGGCCAACCAAACTATAGCTCTTAAGAAATTGTTTAAAGAAGAGTATATAGGAAGTTAAATTGTTTGGTAAGATGGTGATGGAGGATAATGGGAAATGTGAGGTTGTCCTGCTTGATCCAAACCAGGTAAAAAGTAAAATGGTAGAAGACCATTAGAGGTTCTTGTGATCATCATAAGAAATATTTATCTGGATGGCAGTGATTTTAACATATTATTTACTTAAAAGATTGATTTGAGATCTGGACAGGAACAATTTCAGATGTCATGGTAAGCAGGGTAACAATACCCCTCTGATGGGTCTTATGTGACTAATGACACTACTCCCATCCCTAAGGTACAAAGTGAAATAAGGAAAAAAAGATAAGTGCCATGGGTTACCCTAACTACAGCATTGCATATGCAGTTATTGTAGTGTAACCCCTGAGCCTAGAAGCATTAAGTGGTGCTGAAATGCGGTATTGACCCCTATGTGGGAAGGAATGAAAAGAGGAGCAGCATTGGTAAAGAAAGACTGTCAAAAGATTTGAAATATCTTTAGATTCATATGTAGAAATTGTGGTAGAAACTCAGAAAATAATGGTATCAATGGTGTTGTGAAATGGATGTGACAGATGACCCCATAACGAGTATTACTTACAATAAGGGGAAATATGTCAGTAAGTAATGAATACACCTGTGAACCTGCTAGATGACCTGGAAAACATGAACTGTTTGGGGTCCTGAAGACCAAGTTTGAGAACCACTGGTCTATGTCGAGGCTTACCATACTATCCCTTTAAACCAGGACACTTATAAATTACACAGGTTCTCTGGCTGGCTGACTTCAAGCCTGCATTTCACCTGGTTTTGATCAGCCACAGAACCTGTGCAATGCATTAGTGTCCCGGTTTAACAGGTTTTCAAACTATGGCCCTCATTGAAAGCCGTACGCTCTGAGCAGAGCGCACGCTCTGAATGAGGGCCGTCCTCCATAACTATGGAGCGTCCTCCTGGATGCTCGTATAGCTGTGGGTCACCACCCACAGCCTATACGAGCATGCAGTTTGATGGCCGCGATGGTCTTGACCATCGCGACCATCGAAACTGCGTGCCGGAGCCTGCGGTTGAGGTTTTCAACCGCAAGGCCCGGAGTGATTTTGGCTCTTTCAGAGCCAAAATCACTCCCACTGACATCACTAGTGATGTCAGTGGGCCGGGTTCTGACGGTAGGCGTTCCCTTGGGAACGCCCCCGTCAGGGAGGCACGCCCCCGGCACACCCACCAAAGGGGGCGTGCTGTCAATCAACTTCGACAGCACGCCCCCTTTGATCAGACACAACGAGCGAAGGAAAGCCGCTCGCGAGTGGGTCTAAATCAGGCCCTATGTCCTCAGGACCCGAAACAGTGCATGTTTTCCAGGTCTGCTCACAGAATCACAAGGGAAATAATTAGCTCCACCTTTTGATCTTTTAAAATATTTCATTGAGTAATGAATATTCCTGTGATAGCAAGGTGACCTGGAAAATGTGACCTGATTAGGATCTTGAGAACTGAGTTTGAGATTCACTGGTTTATACAGTACCAGAGTAATAAGCAGTATTGCATGTGGATTAGCAAAAACAATAATGCTACCAGCACAGTCATTTGTTAGAATCCAGAATAAGCACAGTTTAGTAGATGTTGGACTGGCTAGTTCTGTGAGCTTCAATCAGTCTCCTGGCAACCAGTCAGCTGTGCTGACTAGGGGGTCTATGTATGAAGTTTTGGAGAGAGATAAATTGGACAGAGATTAAGTACCAACCAATCAGTTCCTAACTCTCACTTTACAGGCTGTGCTTTAAAAATTACAGTAAGGAGTGGATTGGTTAGTACTTTATCTGCATCCACTTTAGCTCTCTCCAAGTACATAGACCCCTAGATCTCATCATTTTGGACATTGCAGCTGGAGTTAAAGTTTTGCTTGTTTTCTGGACTTGAGCTGATTGGCTGTTCAGTCTTTAAAGGGAGTATCCCTGGTCACCCTTCTGTTGGTTCTAATCAGTCTCATTCTGTCAGTTCTGAGGCATACATGGATTCCTGCTGTAATCTGTTCAGTGAAACAACCGTATATACTCGAGTATAAGCCGAGTTTTTCAGCACAGAAAATGTGCTGAAAACGTACCCCCTTGGCTTATACTCGAGTCAAGTGTAGCGCTGACCGGACGGAGTTCGGTCAGCGCTACACACTGCCAAACACACAGCCGCCGGAGCCGGCAGCTGCGTGTTTGGTGTAATCAGCAGCCGCTGAGAGTCTGTCAGACTCTCAGCGGCTGCTGCTGCTCCCACTGCAGGAGCCATCTTCCGGCTCCCTCAGTGGGTGATGGGAGACATGTCGTCATGACGACGTCTCTCCCATGCAAAGCGGCCGGAGGAGCGGACAGCGGCGGGACCAGGAGCGGGAGTTTAAGGTAAGTGTTTATTTTTTTTATTCTTTTCATGTTTCTCTCTACTAGGGGGGGGACTACAGGGGGCACTACCAGGGGGCGATGACTACAGGGGGCATTATCAGGGGGTGATTACTACAGGGGGCATTATCAGGGGGCAATTACTACAGGGGGCACTAAAAGGGGGGATTACCACTGGGGGAACTACAAGGGGGGATTACTACAGGGGGCACTACCTGGGGGGGATTACTACACGGGGCACTTAAAGGGGGGATTACTACAGGGGGCACTAAAAGGGGGGATTACCACTGGGGGAACTACCAGGGGAGGATTACTACAGGGGGCACTACCAGTGGGGGATTACTACAGGGGGCCATAAAAGGGGGGATTACTACTGGGGGTACTACCAGGGGGGGATTACTACTGGAGGCACTGAAAGGGGGGATTACCACTGGGGGCACTACCAGGAGGGATTACTACTGGGGGCACAACCAGGGGGAATTACTACTGGGGGCACTACCAGCTGCTGCCATTTCCCACACTAGGCTTATACTCGAGTCAGTAAGTTTTCCCAGTTTTTTGGGGTAAAAGTAGGTACCTCGGCTTATATTCGGGTCGACTTATACTCGAGTATATACGGTAATTTATCTGTGCCATTTGGAAAGCCAGTTAACTGCTGATATTGCTCTACAGTGTAGCTAATCTTGATTCTTCTGAGGATCTACTTAATATATTGCTGAGATGCAAATTAATTGTGCTATTCAGAAAATGTTACTTATCAGCAATTCTCCACTTTTTGAAATCACTTCAGCTACAGTATTTAAAAGAGCTGTCCAGTATTTATCTGCAGTGCTATTACCTGTGCATTTAGAAGACATGTTACATATCATCAATTCTCTACTGTGGAAAAAAACTGTGCTATTTGAAAGACATGTAAAGCAATTATTTGCAGTGTAATTAGTTGTGCATTTTGGAAAACTTGTTAACATACTTCAGTGCCATTTACCAGTATTATTTTGAGGATTTGGCTGCCTGTTTTTAGTACTGTATATAACTTAGCATTTTAGTCCTTTTTAAAGTATCCTGTTCCCTTTAAATGTGTCTTGTCTTCAGCTTATATTACTTATGGTATAAGTCATGGTGACAACTCTGTACCAGTGAACAATAGTAATTCTGGAAAAACAGGATTGTTATAGGTGAATTAAAAAAAACAATCTGCTGCTAAAATGAAGTAAGAAATGGGAGGTGTTGTGATCTAAAACAAATTTAAATATATTCAGTCTGACATACTGCAGCTCCAGTCATAATTACTGTAACCCATCAATTAAAAATCTAACAAAATCACACATATGAAGTGCTGTCTGACAGAATGTAACATGTAATAATATTACATATAAAACACATGGCTGGCACAACTATAATGAATAAAATATAAGTGCTGTAAACAATGTTAACCATATATACCTAAATTGATGTTTAATATTAGAAATAATCCTCACCTAACCAATCTCAATATAAATAGTTTAAATGAACTCTGCCACATATGATAAATGCTACCTATAGTCCACATAAAGGGATTTAATTTCCACAAGCTTCATAGTTGGAATTCCAATCCACTTATAGGTTAATATAACCATGATTCTCAATTATTTTAAATTATTGGTTCATAAAGTAGCAATCCATATAGTTCATATCCAGCTGTGTTTCAAAGAAATTAGCCAACTGTAGCAGATGAAGTTAATGTAACAATATTCAACACATTTAGTTGCAGCAAAACTGTTAAATGCAGTTAAGGTGCATATAAACGGGACAATGTGCTGTATGAACGATATTGGTGAAATATTTCACTTGAACTTTCTGAAGTGCAGAACCAACAATATTGGGTGTACACACTGAAAGGTATCTTTCAGTGAGTCATCATGCCACATCTCTGAACAGGCAATTCTTGACGATATCTTCCAAATTGCCCTGCATGTACGGATGACCAAAGATGTTATCATCCAGTGGGAGCGCGCATTGTTGGTCATTCACTACATACACACTGAACAAAATGAATGATATATCATTATCATTCAAAGATATGGTCTCGTGTGTATTCCCCTTTAGCTTAGTTATTGCAATGATTCTCCATATATGCCATTGCATTTAGAATGTTGGATGCAAACAAACTTTATTAGTGTTCTTTCAAAACTGACATGCATTCATTTTGAGATATTATTCATACCCCTTTTCCACTGCTGAAATAACCCGGGTCATTGCCAAGTCTACCCGGGTCACGGCTCAGTGGAAATGGGTCTCTGAAAAATAACTTTGGTCAAGTGAACTGGGAATTCAACCCAGGTAGCTAGAAAGGTTGAACTCAGGCACTTTGGTGGTTGTAGAGCAGTCACCTCCCACTTTTCATGACCTCACAAGTTTAGCAAGGCAGATCAAGGTTTAGTGTGAACAGGGCTGACCTTGGAATTACTCAGGGCCAGATTCAGCCAACCAATGTTTGTAATCTGCGCATGCATAAGCATCACAGTGCATGAACCAGTCCATGCAATCGCAGGGGAAGGTGCTTGTGAACAGGGGAGTGGTGCTGTAAACGCAGGCATGTCTGTCCAAACTGGGACCCTGATTCAGAGCCGGATGCTCTGACCAGAGCGCTCGCTCTGAATCAGGGCTGTCCTATTTAAATTTGGAGCAGCATTTTGGATGCTCGCATAGCTGTGGGTTACCACCCACAGCTTATGTGAGTGTCCATGATGATGGTCGCGATGGTCAAGACCATCGCGACCATCGGGCTTGCGATGAGACCCTGTGGTAGGGTCTCGCTGCCGCAAGCCCAGGAGTGATTTTGGCTCTATTAGAGCCAAAATCACTCCCACTGACATCACTAGTGATGTCAGTTGGGCCGGACCCAGACAGTAGGCGTTCCCATGGGAACGCCTCCGTCTGGCAGCCACGCCCCAGCACGCCCACCTAAGGGGGCATGCTGTCACTCACCATCGACAGCACGCCCCCTTTGGTGCGAGACGTGGAGTGACAGCTTGGCTGTCGCTATCCAGGTCTCGCGCATGCCCACGACGGAGCTCCCTCCGTCGTGCGCATTTGGGTACCATCGAACCGCTTGCGAGCGCCTTCGCTCGCGAGTGGGTCTGAATTAGACCCTGAGTTTTATGGGTGTGCATAATTAGCAAATAAGCATCATTGTACACATTAATTGGTTGTATTTCTGTCTGCACTGATTGCAGTGGGGTAGAGTATATCTCAAGTTCTGTGTGCTTCTCCGATGGCTCTCGATGTCACTGATTAATCACACACTTCCTGGAGATGATGTGTACTATGAAAGAAAGGTGGGCATCTTTATACTCTGGCATGCGCTCACTGCCATCACTCTCTAAGGCATTGAGGGCGTCCATTCACCAGACAGTGCGATCGCAGCAATTGCATACCCAGCCCTTTTTAGCTGCTAGAGAGCGCAGCTTAGCATCTGGGTCTGAATGAGCTCCCATGTCCGAAAACACAGGTAAAACTCAGGTTTTTAGTGGAAAAAGGGTATTGGCTCAAATCCACAAGCCATGTCAAACCACGTTACACCAGGAGTAGCCAACCTTGGTCCTCAAGAACAGTTCATGTTTTCCAGACCACCTAGCTTGTGCACAGATGTATTCATTACTCACTAAGACATTTTGAAAAGATCCACAGGTGGAGCTAATTGTTTCACTGGTGATTCTTTGAGGAGACCTGGAAAACATGCACTGCTTTTGAGGAACAGGGTTGGCTACCCCTGTGTTACACCAATGACACTGTGCTTTCTGCCTTATAAGGTTGTGAATCACCCATATGGTAACAATACAACAGCAAACAGAAAAAATGATTCACAGATTCTGTGATTTGCCCCCCGCCCATGAAAGGCTCATTATTTTACTAGTAACGATCTGCAATTTGGCTGATTTGTTACCAGGCACTAGCAATCTTCAGTCCTGTATGGTCTGTGAAATCAAACATGTTGGGCAACCTGATTTAACAATTGCAATCTGTGAACCCCATACATTGCAGATCTTTTACACAATCATTTGTAAAATGCAGATTTGCCCCAATTAATTGCTGATGTATGGCAGCTTTTAGACCAGTGTTTCCCAACCTCGGTCCTCAAAGCACACTTATGGGGGGCATCCACTAGATGATTTTATCCCTGTCCAACCTCTTAACGATTTTCCCTTGAAGTTTCCCTTGAAATATGATCTTCCACTCTGAACAGTTTGCAAAAGATTTGCAAAAGATTTGCAAACGATTTGCAAAAGATCTAACAATAAACTCTGTTGTTTTAATCTGTGATTGAGAGCTTTCAGCTATAGTGGGCAGACAGTGGTTCATCGTTTGATCGTTCAGCGTGAACAATGTGTAAACGATTTGTAAGCAATCAAGTGAAATTGACCTGCATGATCAGTCGATGGAGGAGACGATCAAACGACCAGCGGGAGCGTGCATCGTACATCGTTAGAAACAATTACTGCATGATTTGCAAACGATGTTCAAACGATTATCGAACGATTTTATCATTATCGTTCAACTTTATCGTCTAGTGGATACCCCCCTTTATGGGGGGCATCCACTAGACAAATGTATCCCTTTCCAACCTCTTAGCGATTTTCCCTTGAAGTTTCCCTTGAAATTTGATCTTCCACTCTGAACAATTTGCAAACAATTTGCAAAAGATCTAACGATAAAATATGTTGTTTCAATCTGTGATTGAGAGCTTTCAGCTACAGTGGGCAGATAGTGGTTCATTGTTTGATCGTTCAGCTTGAACGATGTGTAAATGATTTGTAAGCAATCAAGTGAAATTGAACTGCATGTTCAGTCGATGGAGGAGACGATCAAACGACCAGCGGGAGTGCGCATCGTACATCGTTAGAAACAATTGCTGCACGATTTGCAAACGATCTTCAAACGATTATTGAACAATTTTATCATTATTGTTCAACTTTATCGTCTAGTGGATACCCCCTTTAAGTGTGGGTACACACCTAAATGACCGGCAATCGTGTCGATGTTCAGGGCAATTTGTTTTCACCCTGGACATCTCATGATTGCCGGTACACACTTAAAAGATGTAATGAAAGACGGAACAATCTCTGGGCCTGATTCAGAGCCACTCGTAAGCGGCCACTCGTTCGTTCAGACCGATGTTCGCACAACTGCGCATGCGTACGGATTTTAATATGCATGCGCGAACCAGTCAGTGCGACCGAAAATCGTTTGTTCGCTAAATAGCGATTGCCTGCTATTTTGAGTGACAGGAGGAGGCGTATGTGGGTGGTAACAGGGGAAGGTGCTTGAAAACTGGGAGTGGAAATCAGAATGCAGGCGTGCTTAAAGGTCAAAATGGGCGTTTTATGGGTGTGCATAATTAATACAGGAGCTTCATTAACCACGTCACTTGGTTGATTTATAGTCAGAACTGCTCGCAAGATTGTGGTAGGAAAAACCAACCACAAGAATAGCGAGCAGTTCATACGCTGTTCGATGTACTCGATTAATCTATTAAATAGTGGACATGACGTATGGTGTGAGCAGCCAGGGGGCGTCTTTTTCAAAATTACGACCGCAAGTTTTGTTTGCTCATTCAGACATAGAGGCGTGAACAGACCGCAAAGTGTGAACGGTTCATTTGAATAGCCACCCCTTTTTAATGAACGAGCGAGCACAAATAGCGTCCGGCTCTGAATCAGGCCCTCTGTTCTGTCCTTGATTAACTTGTACAGGTTCACATGCTATATTGTGTGATTGACTGTGCAACACAGCCAATCGCATGTGACCACGGGAACATGCAAATTCTATGCATCCTAACAGTCCAGGTTTTTAGAGCTATCCATCATTGAGCACAGATGGTTAAATAAAAATAACGGGATGTAGTTATGAGACTGGCGGCCGCAAATCCACTGGTCTAAATCCCAATGGGGGAAGCCCAACAAGGGACTATAGATAGGCATTGGTATTTCAATGCCTATCCTAATCCCAATGCCAGAATACAGAAGGACACCAGCTGAAACAAAGTAAGTCTGGGGATCCCTTACTGTTAGCCACGGGGGTAGGGTTAGATTTAGGCAGCATATCAGGGTTAGGTTTTAAGGGGGCAGTTAGGGTTAGGCACCAGTGAGGGGGGTTACGGTTATGCACTAAGGGGGTAGGAAAAGGGTTAGGCATGAAGGGGGGAGACTTAGGTTTAGGCACTAAAGGGGAGGGTTGGGTTTAGGGGGTGGGTAGGCTACAAAAAGGGAGAGTTAGGTGGAGTAGGGTGGAGGGTAAGTATACTTACTCAACCCCTGTCAGAATACCAACCTGTTAGGATGCCACTGTTGGTATTGTGACAGGAGGCATCCTGACAGCTGGCATTACATACTGATTCCAAAAACAGTTAAGTTACTAAATAACATACCTGTGCTGAAGTATGGCTATCCTGTTAGTGTGCCTTGAGGACCATGGTTGGAATCCCCTGCTTTAGACCAAGGAGAGTCTTTATTATTAGTACTGTACACACAGATTTGCAAGTGCTTAGGCAGTAATGCTAAATCCTGCAGTTTCCACATTGCTGGTGATCCCCATTACTTATCTTACAAGGGTACAGTGAAAATCTCTTCAATTTATTGCAAGTTGCTGTAATTAAAATTGAGCATGGTTCTTACTGAGCCAGATAATTATGACCAGGTCTTCCCCTGCCTTTTACCACTCTCATTGGCTACATCTGATGATCTGAAGGTAAAATATGTAATTTATTTGCACAATGTGCATTACAACAGGTGCAAAGTTACTCCCTTTTTTATTATGCTTCCAACTTTGCATAATCCCCCTTCCTTGATATGTTTGTATGTGTGTGATTTATCTATTATTTTGAAAAATACTGGGAAGACTGTCCAGTTTGTCTGCCAGAAGGAGGTTTAAATGTGACCTAGTTATTTTAGCAATATAAAGCCATAAGAAATAGAACCCTTTCTGCCTTATACAAACTGAATATAGTTACAAAAATTATGTCAGTTCTTAAGAGGAAAAAAAATCCAAGTGAAGAAAGCGTCAAGTGTATGTTAGTCATTCAACTCTTATGTTACTTGTTTCTCTATTAATAGATTGTGACTCATGTGTCATGCAATTATAGCTATATTCAGACAGTAAGTGATGCAGTATACAGTATAAACACGGACACATAAGTACGTCACTCAGTTACCATTGTTGTGTGTTCTATCTAAGACATTAACACAACAAATGACATTCTATTTATCTTTCCAGTTTTATTTATAGTGTGATACTTTCCTAGCGCTTAGCTTTTCATATAAAATGAAATATCTTTGTTTAAAAACTGATGTCACATTAGTCATCTATTAGAAGAGCACTGTACTGAGAATAGCAAAAATAGATAGTAAAAAAATGCAGCAACATGGCAATATAACGGGTGTTATACTTGCACCAAATTTAGATGTGGAAGTGTTATTTGATGTGGGCTGAAGTATACTCCATTTTAATTGTAAAGTTTATCAGGTTTATTTTGACTACAGTATCATTGTTAAACTACACAGTGTGTGCAACTGTATTCTTTGTCCTCTGCATTGTACTACTAGCAGGTCCGGACTAAGGGGGGGGTGACAGGGGCGGTCGTCCTGGGGTCCCCACACACAGAGGGGCTCTCACCAAAGAGCACGGCACGCTAACAGTGACAGAACAATTTCCCTTGCTAGCGTGGCCAATGTGGGGGCAGAGCCAATACGACAAGCCCCACCCCCATATGACCCACGGGATTTTGGTGCCAGGGAGCAGAGCCTAATGATGGAAACAGCAGCTGTATAAAATGTAAGTGTATGCATACTGATATATGTGTATGTGTGTATGTATACGTGTGTGTGTGTGTGTGTGTGTTTTATATGTGTGTATGTATATATAATTGTGTGTTTATGTGTATGTATATATGTGTGTGTTTGTGTGTATATATGTGTTTATATGTGTGTGTATATATATATATATATATATATATATGTGTGTGTATATATATATATATAATGTGTTGTATATACAGTACGTGTTTGTGTGTGTGGGTTATATATATATATATATATATATATATATATATAGTGATAGGATCACTGGTTAAGTGGTCTGTTGTCCCAGATTCCTGTCTTATGTGTTCTAAACCCCCAGGAGAAAGTCTGCAGTGTAGCAGGCTTGAGTCTCGGCTTTTTGAAAAGCCGGTTTGGGACCTGGGGGTTGTGGGTGAGAGGAGAGGGAGGGCTCCACCCATGGCCACTCCAGGTTTTGGTTCTCGCAGCCTGGTAACAGGCTTGTTAGGGTTTCCACCTGAGAGTGGCCAATATCAGCCTAGTGTGTTTAGGGCTGAGGGTCTCACCTGGGAGAGCAGACAGGGAGTTTGCTCAGAGACACTTGAAAACCTAACTGTGAGTGTTGTGCTGTGCCTTTGTTGCTGGTGAGGGCATTAGGCCCTGCCAGGTTCTGGTAGTGAGGGAACCACCTGTGAAGTTAGTGCCCCGACAGGGCTAGGAATTATGTTTTCTTTATGTTATTTCTGACATTGTACAATAAAGACTGGCGCCGACCAGCTTGTACTCGCATCCAGACTGGAGTGCTGCTTCCCTGCTGCTGTGTGTGTGTGTAAGGAAGGAGACCTCTACCCAGGAGAGGGACCCCTAATCTGACTGTGTCACAAAATATATATATATATATATATATATACCAAAACGATCAAACAGGCGGCACTCCCAGATTAGTGTAAAAGATGAGTGTATTAAACAATCAATGTTTCGGGGCCTTTCACCCCTTCATCAGGACATGAAGGGGTGAAAGGCCATGAAACGTTGATTGTTTAATACACTCGTCTTTTACACTAGTCTGGGAGTGCCGCCTATTTGTTCGTTTTGGAGTATGTATGGACATTTTGTTTCCATAGAGGAAGGCACCCCACCCAGTTCCAGTTTTTTGCCAGCAGAGTGCCGGTTCTTGTATTTGTGGTGTGTGTGTGTGTGTGTATATATATATATATATATATATATATATATATATACACACACTAACATACTGTATATACAGTTACACATATATACACACACATACACAGTATACACACAAACACATACTGTATATACAATAACACATACACACATTATATATGTGTGTTATTGTGTATATACAGTATGTGTTTGTGTATACTGTGTACATATGTTTGTGTTTTTGTATATACAGTACGTGTTAGTGTGTGTGTGTATACTGTGTATGTGGTAGTTTGCATGTATGTGTTAATGTGTACATATGTGCTAGTGTGTATATACTGTGTATGTATATGGGGTGCACTGCACCCCGGACGTGAACCCCTTAGTGTTAGGGACTGCTGGTAACAGAGAAGCCGTGACGTGGCCCAGCAGCCTCCCATGTATTTGCAAATGCATGCAACTAATATCTCTGAATTTCTATGACCATATAGTCTTCATATATTGTTGCAGGTATTATTCAGTGTGCTGAGGTACAATAGGGGGTTAAATCCCCCTCCTTTTTCTACTTAGTATGACCCCTCCCTTTCATGCACCTGATTAGTACTGCTAGATTGATTGAGCAGCTGCCATTTTTGTTTGTTTGTTATGAGTTGCATGAAGGAGCCAGCATTAGTAGGGCATGCTGGTTCTAGAAGTGCTAGTTGGAGTTCCAAGGGGTGACTCCCAGGTAAGCTGGCTCTCAATTTGGATGCATTTATGTATGTGCTTTTATCATGAGGCCTTACACTTGACAAAATTATATATGTGCCTTTATCATGAGGCCTTATAATTGGTATATTTTACATTTGGGGTAAGCGTTTGGGCGTAGGGCCCCCGGGACAGGTCTGGCTGGGCCTACTCAGGGCATCACCACTTAATACACATAGTTGCTTTTCACATCACCTTTTATGTTTGCTTATTATTCATGTATTTTTTCACATATATTTTAACCTCTCATTCCACACTCAATGATTACTCACACACAGCTATACTTTACACTGCACTGTCACTCTTTTTCCATTTTCGTTTGATGCCCTGGGGGGGTCCTGGGCTGGATGTTTTTTGGGGTGCACTGCGCCCCGGACGTGAACCCCTTAGTGTTAGGGACTGCTAGTAACAGAGAAGCTGTGACGTGGCCCAGCAGCCTCCCATGTATTTGCAAATGCATGCAACTAATATCTCTGAATTTCTATGACCATATAGTCTTCATATATTGTTGCAGGTATTATTCAGTGTGCTTTGGTACAATAGGGGGTTAAATCCCCCTCCTTTTTCTACTTAGTATGACCCCTCCCTTTCATGCACCTGATTAGTAATGCTAGATTGATTGAGCAGCTGCCATTTTTGTTTGTTTATATAAAATATATGTTTGCTACATATATGTTATGTGTGTGTGTGTTTAATGTGTGGCAGGGGAGCGGGGTAGGCTCAATGTGGCTTGGTGGGGGCACCCACAACTTAGTTGCTCCATGGCCCCCACAAACCTTAATCCAGCCCTGACTACAAGTCTCAGCATGGTAGCACATCTTATTATTTTTAAAATTAGGGCATGCAGTCCAAGCCCCCTCCCCTTTGTGTTTGTATCTGTATTTTGCATTCTTACAGGAGGGTATAGTATATTTACTAAAGTGCGGGTTTATAGAAGTGGAAATATTGCCGATAGCAACAAATCAGATTCTACTTATCATTTTTCTAGCACCTTCTAGAAGATAGCTAGAATTGGATTGGTTGTTATGGGCAACACCTCCACCTCTATAAACCTGCACTTTAATATATATACCCCTAGACATTAAAGAGGTGTCAAAAGAAACTAGGCTAAGGGGCTGAATCGAACAGCTGTCTGAGATACTATATACTTATCAATAGGCAGCAGACTCATTACTGCTTGCTCATTGCAGCAGCTTGCAATACTAAAGTGCAGCTTGAATACAGGTGGGAAGAATTCTTCAAAGGAAGAAAAGTTTTAGAACATGACAACATGCACTGAAACTGGAGGGAAGTAGATTCACAGGAAATGTAAGGAAAAATTACTATACAAAAAGGGTAGTGGATAAGTGGAATAGCCTCCCATCAGAGGTGGGTAGAGACTTATACCACTTTTACACTCGCTGCAACAATCCAGGTTATTGCACGTGATTGTGCAGCAACCTGGGTTATTGTGCAGCGTGAAAGGACCAGTTGAAATAAGCCAGGTCGAGCTCAAGACTGGTAATGCACCATGTTAAACTCAGGTTCATCCTGGCTCACGATGCAGTGTGAACAGGTAATCCGGGTCGATGCGACATGGGACCCATTCATGCATAGGAAGAGCTGGCGCTTGGAGATGATATCTGTCAGTGTGGATTTGATGATCTCATCTCCAAGTGCCATCTCAGCATGTGATGGTGGTGACATCATCTACCCAGCAATAAGCTGGGTCGGGCTGCAAGTCTGAAAGAGATCTCAGCCAGGTCATACCCAGGATGGACGCATTCAGAAAATCCCGAGTGCGATCCGGCATTTTAACATGAAAGGGGTGCAGAGATTTAAACATTCTTGGAATAGACATAAGGATATACTTGCAAAGAACTAAGGATCAAATAAGGTTTGAGGTTACCATAAGATAACTACTGTAGGTGGGGCCAAATGGTTCTTATCTGCCGTCAAATGCTGTTTCAAATTCTTTGATACAGATGAGTAATTTATTGCCATTATTAGATGAGTTGTAGTTCTAACTCCTGGATGTCAGCAGAAGAGACATATGGCCAAATGTAATAGGATGAGAGTTTAGAAAATGTGAGAGTTTATCAGTAAACTTTCACATTGGTCGAGTTTTATCTTCAAAATGGGAAAACATCTGGATGAGAGTTTAAATAATGAGTTTTTTTAGTCTAAAACATGCGAGTTTGCATGTTCTTGGACTTTATTACATTGGGCGAGTTTAAAAAGTGAGAGAATTTACTGATAAAATGTCACCATTTCTAAACTCTCACCCTATTACATTTGGCCCATATAATGCTTCCAGCACTAGACTGGAGAGTGACATGCTGCCACACACAACGTCAAGTATATGGGGTACGAGATGGATTAAACAGTTTATACCTTCTGCCTTCACTTCAAGGGTAACAAGGATAATTTTCCCCAAGGGCATTGTATTTAATACTAACCCATCCTCACTCAACCAGTTGTTAGCAGGATACCACCACCATCCCCGAGAAAATGGAGCAGTGTTTTGTAGCCTCCTTGCATAATTACAGTTTCATATTTAGACACCAAAACCATACTTTAAATCAAATATATACTATTATAAGTGCCATGGTAGCAAGGGTGCTATTTTATTTTCAATCTTACTGACATATGCTTGGTGTAACCTGCCCTGGTGAATATAATTGTGACTGGCCAAGCAATATATTAAATGTCCTGCTGCAGACAGTGGGGAGCTGCTCCATATCATGATTGGCATTTGTCAGACAGGATGTAAAGCCTGTAAGGCCAGGGGTTGACAGTCACTCTCACAATATGTAATATCTGCAGAGTAGATACATTTTTTGATTGCAAGGGGGGCTACTAATGCAATGAGTGCACTATTTGCATGTGTTAATATTATGTAAGGGCTATTCATGTAAAGCACAAGATAGTGGGAACTATTCATTTTAGTTGGGTGGTTTATTAATGTATTTTAAAGGTATACAATCAGGAAGCCGGCTGCCTTAATACCGACAGCCGGCTTCCCGACTGTCATATCCCGGCGAGGGTGAAATGTCGGGCGTCTAGATGTAGACGCCTGACATTTCCCCGATGCCGGGAGACAGGCGCCCGGCATCCCAATCAAAGGGATGCCGGGCACCGCAAGTGGATTGCTGTGGGGGGGGTTAGGTTTATGGCACCCGGGGGGGACATGGTTAGGCACCCCCTGGGGGAGGGTTAGGGATAGGCTAGGGGGAGGGAGGGTTAGGTTTAGGCACCCATGGGGGGACTTAGGGTTAGGCACCCCCTGGGGGGGGACTTTGGGAGAGCCACCCCCTGGGTGGGTCTTAGGTTTAGGCAGCGGGGAAGGTGTTGTTAGGGTTAGGCACTTAGAGGGGGGATTAGGGTTAGGCATCCCTAAGGAGGGTTAGGGGGTTAGGTTAGTTTATACTTACCTTAGCGATGATCGGGATTTCCAGTGCTGTCAGGCTTCCGCTGCCGGGCTCTGCTCAATGCGGCCGGCGGTATTTCATACCGATTCCATTTTAAGGACTATGCTGGTGTTCTGTGTTATCCTTGAAGGCTAAAAAATTAATTACTGTAGCTGGTTAGGTGGGGACTATAATTAAATGTATGTGTTATTTAATGTTCAGACTAGGTAAGCCTAGAGCTTTCAAGCAGAGATTAATAACTACTGTATCCATTTTTCGAATAGGTTACCAAAATTACAGGATCCTACTAAGCAGCAACAGAGTGCAAGACACCAGCAGCCAGTATTGTAGTCAAAATTAGAAGAAAAGATAAGATAATCAGGAGATAATTCCCACATCAAACTGCTCTGCTCATGAAAGTAATCTGTGTTAAAGTAGTGCTAATACTACTGATAAATGATGTGTGGCCTGCACAAAATGCCAGTGACATAGATAGTGAGGGTCATAACATTCATGCACAGAGTTTCTGTCCACAAAGAACAATAGTGGTAAAGTTTGCTATGAAGAAAAAAACATAGTTATGTTTTCACATATGCTCCACCAACAATCTCCCCTTGTAATTTTTGATCTCACTCTTCCTCCCATTATTACATATAAACAGTACTAGAAAGATATGGTTTAATAGGTCAGTGGTACATTAACACAATAAGTCACAATAGTGTATGTGTCATCATTTGTTGCAAAATGTGTTACAGGATGGAACACATCATTTGTAGCGTATGCAAGCAAGGATGACACAATTTTATAAAAACTGTATTCAGTGCAATTTGCCTATAAATTAAGAAGTAATTTCTATTGCATTTAAATACATGTTCTCATTCCTAGGGGTAAATTTACTAACAATCGAGTTTGCTCAAGTTTGTTTTTATTAAAACTCAATTTGCATTGCCCAAATTGGGTGAGATATCTCTCTTCTGTTTCACGTCAGATTTTTTGGCGGGGACGGAGCTCTGAATGTTGGCCACTGCGTGTAATTAAGTCCAATTACTCGCCCGAGAGCACGGGAATCATTTTAAACACACCTTTCATAGTTGTTTGGATTGTTGGAAGTGGTCACATGTTTTGGAATGCTCAGACAGAATATAAATATGCACTGTCACATACGTACCTCGTGGGCTTGTGGCAGGAGTTAGTGAAGAGAGGGACAGTGAGGAGTTTGGTGGTGAGTTTTTTGGGTGCCTGTATATGCGATTGTTGATTGGTGAGTGTATTTTGTCTGGTGCCTATTTGAAGTCTTGCCATTTTATTGTGGGTGTCTATTTTTTGGTCTCATGTTTTAATTTGGTCCTGTCAGTGTTCATATCTGTGTGTGTGTGTGTGTGTGTGTGTGTGTGTGTGTGTGTGTGTGTGTGTGTGTGTGTGTGTGTTTTGTACATTGGTAGTGGTGGTGGGTTTGTTTTGTGTTTCTTTGTCTTTTATTTTTATTTGTAATTTGTTTAATGTGGAGAGGTGGATGTCTGGGGAGCAGTAGAGATAGGGAGAGATTGGAGGTTTCGGGGACCCATACTCATGTTACTTCTAGTGAGGAGAGTGAGGTTGAGCAACGCCAGAGGGACAAGACTAAAACAGGCAGAAACGTAAAATTTACCTTTGACCAGAATGTTGTTCTTGCAGTGTATTTAGATTATGAGGAACCCCTGGAAGTGCTCATACCTCCTGAAGTGGTGCGCAAGAGTTATGTGCAGGACACAGATGCCCCTAAGCAGACATGTGAGGGGTTTTTTTGCCTTTTTTGTCGAATTTCAAAGTTTGCATTCAAGCTATTCTATCTTTATGTAATGTTGATGTACTTTCCTCAGCAACACACATTAGTAACCATGATCATTTTTAGTAAAGGACAATGGCCCTCATTCACAGGTGCTTGCAAGAAGCGAGCGCTCATTCTGAATGAGGGCGGCCGCTTGTTTTTTTTAGTGTGGCCTCCTGGTCACTAGCTTTAGCGACCAACCAGGGTGATGGTCGCGATGGTCAAGACCATCTCGACCATTGGGGCTTGCGATGAGACCCTAAGGTTGGGTCTCAGCAACCCAAGCCCCTGGGATCTTCCTGCTCTGATTGAGCAGGAAGCTCCCCGCTGACATCACTGCTGATGTCAGTGCGGCCGCCCACAAAATGGCAAGTGTTCCATCAGGAACGCCTCCGTTTGTGTAGCCACTCCCCCGCCCTGCCTACAAAACAGGGCGAGCTGTCGATCAACATCAACAGCCACCCCTATTGTAGTGAGCTCCGGAGCGATGGAATTTCTCTCTCACTCCGGGGCTTGTGCACATGCAGGGCCTTAACATCGACCTGGTTGCGAGTGCTCAGTGCTTGCGACCGGGTCTGAATGAGACCCAATGTCATTAATTATGCCTAAACAGATTATTATCATGGTTAATTGATCTAAATAACAAATGTCAGACAAATGTGGGTTTTTTAATATTTTCTCTTTCATTTTTTTATATTTTCCCAAGATTGTACACTCCTAGGAGCATGGTCCTCCTCCCCACTGTCTCACAGCTTTCTTCTCTAGCACTTCTATGACAGCCTTCACCTTCAGAGCTGTACTGTGAATGGAGAATTGTGTTGCTAATTGTTACTTGTGTTCTGTTTATATTTTGGTTACTGTATTGTCATGTAATGTTCTGTGTACCTTTTACTGTATGTACGGTGCTGCAGACCATTTGTGGCGCCCTATACATAAAATGTAATAATAAAAATAATAATTTCATATACTAGCAAAGAAACAAAAACAAAGGACACTACCACAAAAAGAGCAGCAACAGCAGGAGTCAGAGGAGGCTGGTAAGTTAAGGGCTACTAGTCTTTTGAAGACACACACAGTCAGGGGAGTAGAGAGCACCACCAGGCCCTGGTAAAGAGGCGGCATGGTCTAACCATGAGAGGCATGGCCACGCCCCCTTGAAAAAAAAACATACATTAGCAGCTGCGAGCAATCTCCCACTGCATCCCGGCACACGCTGTGTGCTGGGCTGCTCTGAGGGATGGAGGAGGGAGGAAGGGGGGGCACTGGTAAATTGCCCAGGTAAATTGTACCTGCCCCCCCTCTTGGAGCCTCTGCACACAGTAAGGTAAATTAGATAATGACACTGTGAATGTTGCTCTGTAGGTCCTTCCAATCTGCCCCCTAAAGAGAGGCACATGACACCACAGTCATTAGGACAGCCAACAATACCACCAAGATGTCAGGATGTAGTTGTTACTTCTCTGGACCCTCTTCACCTCATCTGGATGGTGAGGTTTTTTTTGTCTGAAAAAGGATAGATATGTGTTGATTAGGAAATAATGCATCTAGTGTGTTAAAAGCTACATATACGTATTGTTGGGATATGGAAATGTGTGTTTGCTCTCCTTGTTTTTACTTTGTCCAGTTGCTGTTATGTTCATTTTCCTTTGGTGTAGTCTGAAAGAAGGTTTTTTTTTCTAGTAAATTTATTTATTTATTTTTTTTAAAGTACCACTATCCTCCGTTTTTTACATTTTGAGGTATATATGGCCCTTGAAGCAAAAATATTACTGTTAGTTTCATTTAATGAGTTATTCTCTAATACTCTATTTTAATAATTTGTTTTAAAAAATCTCACTTCTCGTTGTATAAATGTAATCTGCTTTGGTTTTGAACCCATCTCATTATTGCATAAATGTAAATTTAGCCAAATTCAATAATTCTGACTAAATGAGAAGATATAATTACTGTCCAGATTGTCTGCCTGAGGTGGTTCTGTTTTACCTGTTGGAATAGTAGTTGTTCTACAATGGACTTGTATGTCCCGCACACTACATCACGCTGTTTTGTTTGTGGTTGATGAAGTACTGGATGTCATGTTCCAACAGTACAGTTGTTGTTTGATGGTTTGTCCTTTTTAGGCAAATAAAAGACTTGATCCTGAAATATAATGTTCGTGAAAAACAAAAAAGGGGGTTAAGCTGCGCAATTTTACAAGTAGAACCCTGTTTTTCTTTTTAAATCAAATTAAGTTCATCATTAATTCAAACAAAAGAAACTGCAATCCAGGACCATGATAATTTAAATGATTACTAAAAAATTTACAACCACCACAAACCAAAAAACACAGGCCAACAGTTCATGTAAGTACAATTAGTAGTTGAGAATATAGTCAACACAGTACTTTTTAAATCGGGTTCAACATATATGTTTGAATGTTTTGAAAAGTTTACATACTAGAAAATGGTATACATTGTTTAAACATGCAAAAACATAATGCTTACCCAAGTGTCTCTTCTAGATTCATCTGAACAACCTGGCCTTACCCAAGACACATTTTCGGATGCTGAAGGCCTATACAAAAATGAAGAACAGAATACATTTCCACTTATCCCTCCAACGCCAACTATCCTGACAACAAACACTGTGCCATCCATTCCACCCATTTTACTACCTACTACACCCCCTTCTTCTCCACCTCCCCTGCCAGAATCAACTAACTAGCAAGATATGTTTGCATTCCAACAGCAACAAATAGATTTTCTATGCAGACACATCACTCAAAGTGAAATAATTAATAAAATAAGACACCAACACACAAAGAATCAGATGGCCCATAGGGTAGAGTTAACACGGATGGCCAACACTATGGAGCAAATTAGACAAAGCATTGTGCATTTGGAGGGCTCACACTTATGGCAAAATGATAGTGCTAATCATTTTAATAATGATTTTCTGCATTTAGTAGAAATACAAAACTCTGCTTTTAGAGATTTCTCAGGAATATTACAAAGTTTAGGCACACAGATTTTAGGCCGCTTACCAGAAAATACTGCAGGCATCACGTCAAGCAGCACTTCCCAGGCACCAACCCTTAATTGCAACACCACTCCGACACACACCACGAACACGAGGTGCAAGCCATACAAGTCAGGGTGGTAGGGGCCGCTCTAAGTGAGGTCTGCAATTAAATAATGTTTTTATGTGAACAGACGCATGGTGGCTAAAATTAACATATATTGCCAATTCACATTTTGTCTAAAATGTTAGTAACACCAAAGTGTCCAACACAGAAATATTTTTTGGGATGTAGAAGTTTAAAACATTGAGAAAACTAAGGAACAACTCTAAAAAATAAAAAAAAATTGAAGTACATAATTAATGTATTGTGACATTTTGGGACATATTCCTTGGATATATATTTTGCATCACCCAAACAATGAGTATGTTGTTAAACTTGTTCAGGCTTAGTTTTGCAAATCTGAATTTAGTATACAAACTAAGTATGTTGTAATGTAAGTTGCAAATGTGTTTTCCAATCTAATGTTATATGTCTGTTGCTGGCCAAATACAGAACACATATGTGTATGTTTGCAAAGTTAACATGTATATTTGTTGTGTCTTGAGCCACACATTTTGGAGAATATAATGGTAAATTTAGTACATGTATTTTTTTTTTCCGTGAAGCATTAAAAATGGCATTGCGCATTGTTGACATTTCTATAGTTAAAATATGCATTAACAATGTGATTTGGAATAAGTAAACATATCCAAAGTTTGGATTCTAAACAACATAAACAAACATTTTGGAAAGAGAACACATGGCTCAATCTTGTTTTTAAAAAAACATTTGGATGTGCTTAAGTTTACCCCAAGTTTGAACCATGTAATTTTAAGGATAGGTTTTGGGTATGATAAATGCAGGACAAACCAAATAGACAGTACAACACTCATTGTTGGACAACATGCAGCAAACATACACATATTGAATACAGATTAGGGAACTACAATCATATATCAAAAAACATACAGCACACAAGCAAATTGTGCAAAACAACTAACCTTGCTAATTGGTTGAAGTTTTATTAAATAATTTAGTTTGTGTAGAGTTTGTTTAAGAATGCAACATTAAGGCAGTTCAAAGGGCCTACACAATGTAAATGCATCAAAGTGCAGTGAAAACCTACTTCACAAAATACACTTTGAAAACTAAACATTCAAAATGGTTTGTAACAAACTTAAACATTAAACATGTGAGGTATGACACTTACCAGTAAAGTGCTCCACAATGAAATTCTGCCTCACCTGTCTTCCAGTTTCTGTGCTCCAGCTGTCGCCTGATGCCTCCAAAATTCTGGCCTGCTCACTGTCCTCCACATAATCAGTTGTTAAAGGCTGCTGCAAACACATATTATGCAAAAGACAGCAGCAGAGCACAATATCTGACACTTTATTGGGCGCATACAATAAAATTCCACCAGATTTATTTAGACAATGGAACCTAGACTTTAAAAGACCAAAAGTATGTTCTATCACACATCTGGTGGATTTATGTGCATCATTATACTTGTGCTCAGCTGGAGAATTTGGAAGCGACAGTAGAGTCAGTAACCAAGAGCAACACCCATAGCCAGAGTCACCTATTGTGGAGAAATGGGGAAAAAACACATCAAAAATGTATACTTGTAAAAACAGGGAGAAATAGTATTGTTCATTACTTACCTAATAGCCAGCCTTGAATTTGTCATGGAGGGATGACTGACTGAGGACAAAGGCATCAAGACATGAGCCAGGGTAGCCGACTACAACACTCATGATTTTGAGTTTTGCATCACAAACCACCTGTACGTTTGTAGAATGGGCATGGTGCCTATTCAGAAATACATCCGCCCTACCCCAAGGTGGTCTCAGCTTAATGTATTTGCAGTCTATTATGCCAAGGACATTTGGCATGCCTGCAATGCCATAAAAAGCTACATTGACTGCATGCCAGTGTGACTCTTGGTTAGGGAAGCTGATTGAGGCTTTCAGCAGAGGCTGAAATGAAGCCATCACCTGGGTTAGATTTCTGGAGAATGTGGACAGAGATATCCCTACTACCCTACCAGTGACAGACTGGAAGTTTCCTGTTGCAAAAAAGTGCAAAACACTCAAAAGCTTATGCATTCCTGAGACAGCATGTGAGCGACCTGTCTCAGTGTCTATGTCAAGTTTGACAAGGTCATACAGGTGGAATATGTTGGAACGATTGAGCCTCAACATCTGTATGACCTTGCAATCGACCAATGCATTCAGGCTCAAATGCCCCCTAAAAAATGCTGCCTATGCAGCCTCTGCGGTACCTGCATAACCTCTTCAGCCTGATCAGTTTCTTGATCCAGTTCACTTCCAGCATGGTGGCTGAGCCTCTGGTATCCCAGCCACACACCAAACACATCAGCATTCCCAAAGACAGCCATCTTCAATCTCCATGTGAGTGGCCTAATTAATTGAATTGGAAACACATGCTAACTTAGGTAAAACAGTTGTGAGTTTCAAAACGAGTTTGCATTTTCAGACTATTTTACGCTAACTTCGCTGGAACCTGCAGCTGCCAGGCATGTTTTTTTGAATTGGGAAAACTCACCCGAGATAATGTATTTCACGGCTGACTTTCACAACTCGATTCTTGGTAAAGTTGCGAGATGTATCTCTTACATGAAAAAAAACGAAATTTGGACGATGGCGAGTTATTTTGAGATATACATCTCTCCCGTTTAAACAGTGAAAACCAAAAATTCACTTCAAAACCCACTAGAGTTTGTCCTTAGTAAATTTGTGAGATGAAAAACATGCCAAAACTCTTCCTAGATTGTCATCTCAACCAAACTCGATTCTTGGTAAATTTACCCTCTATAGTGATCCTGCACAGGATATACGTTATTCTACTTTAAAAAAATTTAAAAATTTTTCCCAGTAGAGAAGGAACTCTGATAGCCTTGCTATTAGTTCAATAAAGGCCCATCTGATCAAAGGGTATTATGAGGTAGATAATTTCAGGCTTTGTACAGTCCAGTGTCTGTAATAAGTGCAGGTTAGATTTTATATTTCATATTTTCTAACATAACTGTACCCAATGCTAAAGTTTTACTTTTGTCCATAATTAGCCTTTAAATGAATTATCCATTCAAATAATTTCTCACTCCTTTTTGCAACCTTGATTCCTTTAAGTTCTTGATTAGCATAAAACAAGTTGTGTTCTGTCCTCTTTGAGTTTGATGGATTTCTAGGAGATCTTCTGGCCAAATCATATACTGTATATGAAGGTCTTTAATAATTTGATATGGGGCCCACAAATGTCTTGTTATGCCTTTGCTTATGCTTTTACAATCTTTGTGATTTTTGCTTAATTGTTGAAATTAAACAGGATGTTATGCTTCCTGTAATTAGTATTATTATGAAGGGAAATGAAACCGAGAAATCAATGTAATGCATGTATAAGAGGCCTATTTATTATATACTGATTTTTTTTGCCAGTCCCCCAAAAAACAATATTGAATTTGCAGCTTGTAGCTCTGATTTATCAAAGCTATTTATCATACTTTGTTTGAAGGGACTGTACATCTGAAAAGAGGCTGTCTTGTTGAAGCACTTTATCCATTGTGAAGTCCTTTTGATAAATTATTTCAATTGTTAGAACTTCTGAGAAAGCTACTTGCATGCATAGACTCAAGCAAACAAACTGCTGGAATGGGATCCAGTGAACCTTTCAGCAATTCGGTAGCCTTTCCAATATGCTATATCAGTTAGCAGTAACTGAAGATGGGGTCAGCTTTTTTTTATCTTCAATAATATTTATTGAAACTTTCAGGGAAGGGGTAAAGAAACAAGAAAGGGAGGGGAACACAAAGAAGGGATACAAAGAACATATTCCAATATGCACACAATGCAGAACAAGATGTAATAGAACAACATAGACAATAATAAATACATAAAGCTGGATCGAACATGAAAAGGATTTTAGCAGGAGGGGGGTCAGCTTCATTTTAACTGACTTAATGCAGGATAGATATGCAATAGGGCCAAAGATGAAGATGAGGACAAGGACATACCTTCTAGAAACACTTTCTTGAACAGGGAAAACTTTTCTAACCAAAAGTAGAAAGAATGGGAAACACCAAAAAACATGGACAATGTGGCCCACCTCATAGCAATTTCACCAACAAAACTTAGAGCATGAGGGCCAAAAAGTGTGTAGGAGTGTCAGGAGTAAGGTACAATCTATTACAGTGTTTACCAGGTATTTTCAAATGGTTCAAAAATAAAAACATATGAATGGACATGACCTAAGACCAGTTCCCAGTGGAGTGGGGCAGACAATTTAACTAAAGGACATAACCCCAAGAGAAATTTATACCAAAATAAATACTACCCCTATCCCTGCCTAATGTTAGATGAGATAAAACATCAGGGGAAAATTGTAAAGGCCTACAGGATTGTATTACACTCCAGAACCAGTGGTGGATCTGGAAATACTAAAATATTTTTGTAGGAGGGAGGGAATAGCAGTCTTATAAATTAGAGAATGAAAGGAAATTTCCACTATCCAATCGATCCATGCGATCTACCCTCTTGTGCTTCTCCTTACTTTAGTGTAATTTACTTCTTACTCACCACTAGGGCACCTAACACTTGGTTGGTTATGCTCTGTTGCTTATTTGGGTGATATGGTCACTAATGTAGCAATATATATTATCCATGTCCTGTATTGTATTGTTCAGTAAGTCACTTGTCCCCAATTTGTTAATGTACTTTGTAAGGCTCTGTGGAACACTTGTGGTGCCATATAAATAAATGATAATAATAATGATAATATATAGTGAGGCTTTCATGGAGGGAAGTAATGGAACAACAGAGGGTCGCATGTGTTTAGGAGTTGACAATAGATCCAGGAACCAGGACAATATGTCTGTTCAAGGGGCACCCAAGAGTTGACAGGTTGATGGAACCATTCTCAAAGCTGAGCTAATAAGTACTCCTCTTGGTATTGAGCCTTATCTGGCAAAGCTAGGCTACTGCGATCCCTTGGAAAAATCAATCGACACTGCAAGTTTTGGGAATAATTCTTCCAATGATAATAAGATAGTATAGAATGACATTATTCTAGGTAGTTACTAGGGAAAACCAAAGGAATTGTATGAAAAAGACACATGCTTTTAGGAGGGAGGGACATCTAAAACATCATTAAGCGGCCTAGCCAAGAAAACTTATAAGAGAGCCGGGATTTAGTATAACCTATCAGGTGCTCAGTTGGAGTTGGTAAATTGAGGCAGACCACAGTCCCCATTTTGTGTAATGGGGACTGTGATCTGCACCCAATGTTTGGGGAAAATTAGATTAATAAACAAGGCCCTTTAGTCAGTATTCAAATTAGAAGAAGAAAGAATGACAGCATTTATTTATTTTGTGTTTAGATATCTTATAACTATGTAGTAATTTGGCATTTTCCACTAATTACTTTCACATTTTACAATACTTTGCTAAACATTGATTATTATGTGCCTGCCAAATCTGTTTGTTTTTTTTTAATTATGTGATAAAATTCAACTGTGCAGTGCATATGTTTCAATGTATAAACATTTTACAAAGGAAGTATGTTTCATATTTTAATTGTAACTTTTCTGTTAAACTTGTTTTGCTTACTGAAAAGTGCTACATGTCTTGGCAGTATTTATCAGGAAGTGCATAACATTGTGTCATTTGATCACAAATCCAAATAAGTACTAAACAAGCAGAATCATTTAATTAATGAGTTTTACTCTACATTTTATTATTAAAGAAGGAAAATAACATATCAATCAACCAGTGGATTTAAATTCAAGCTAAAAAATAAAATCTATATATGTGAAAAAAAATACGTTTGAAAATTATATTTAACATTTTTGCTAACTCTAAGGGCCAAATGTAATAAGATGAGAGTTTAGAAAATGTGCGAGTTTAGCAGTAAACTCTCACACTTCTTAAACTCGGCCAATGAGTCTGAGAACATGAAAACCCACATGTTTTTGAGGATCACAAAACTCTCACAATTTAAACTCTCATCCAGCTGTTTTCCCATTTTGAAAATACAACTTGACCAATGTTATAGAGTGAGAGTTTACTGCTAAACTCTCACATTTTCTAACCTCTCACCCTGTTACATTTGGCCCTAAATTTCTAAATCTGCATAAGTCAATGTTATTTCAAACATATAGGGCCTAATGTAGGGTACACATGGTCAGATTTTCTGGAAGATATGAACTATAACGATTGTAAAAATCGTTACATCATTCATATCATTGATATGTTTGGCATGCATCGACCAACGATGCGCTTTCTCGCATGTCAGATAACGATTTCTGAAATCGAGTGTGTTTGCAGTCAGATTGGTGACTGGGGCAGTTCTGTGTAAACAGGGTGTGCTTACACTAGCACGGGCGTGGCTGGGCATTTTTACTCTAACATATGGGAGTACATAGTTAAATCACTTCTTCACTGCACACGTCACCTGGCTGTTTTTGTCTCTGCAGCACTCACAGTACCTGCGTTAGCCTAGGGCCTACCACAAGCACTGCATTTGCAGTTGATGGTTATCTTCGCTGCCGATGTTTGTATTCAGAAATAATAGAGTAGCAGGTGCAACGCTTTGCATTTGGTTAATTGCTATGTAGATGCGTTCTTAAGCCTTTTTTAATATTTTTTCTAGTTAATCTTTTTGTATATGATTATGATGTGTTTACACATGACAAATACATGTAACTGCACTAACCATTGTCCCCATATTTTATCATATTCCAATACAATCACAATTTTGTTTTTTGTATTTAAAGTGTAATAGGTAAAACTGTTTTTCTTTTTAATATTTCCTTCAAGCTGGTGTGGAACAGCACATCCCAGCATGCCATTCCAGAGTATAACAGCAATACTGTGCCAGGCCAGGCTTGGATTTGTAGTTCCATAGCAGCTATAGAGGGTTTTTATTGTCATTTTTTGAAGGTAAAAATGCATATATAAAAGACAATTCACCAACTTTTAATCAGTCATTTTTTTTTTAATAAATTATGGCTTTTTAAATAAAAAAAATATAAAAAATTAAACAATTAAATGAATGGATACACAATTTTCTGGATGAATTTGGAATGGTACACACTTGCAAATGTGGGTTATGGCTTTTGTGCCATCAACAAATGTCCCTCCCTCACCTCCTACAAATCTTAATTCACCTCCAAATATGTCTGGCACATATGATGGCAACATGCAAGCTCAAATTGAGGGCGTGGCCATGGTAGCAATGTAGCTGGATGTGTTCTCTAGGGCTCTCCAAATGAACATCCTGCATCCCCTATCCTGCAACCAGAGGGCTGACTCTGGTGGGTGACTTGCCCTCCCTTGGATCCAGGCTTCCAGTGGTCTGGTCTGTGGACACCAGGGACAAAGGAGAGACGTGGGCATCATCAGTGAAGTCTCCTGCAGAGGTACAGTGGTGCATGTGGTGCTGCTGAGGTCAGACTGCTAGCTGACACATCACGGGCAGTGACACCTTGAATGCTCTGGTGCGCTTCCTGAGTGGGCCCCCTTTGCTGTGATCCTGCTTGCCTGGTCGGTGTGGTCTGCCCTGACTCACTGGCTGTTTGGTGCTGATTCCTGTGGAGGTGGCAGCCATTACTAATGTAAAATCCTGCTGCTGTGCTCCCTTCTTCTCAAAAGCCCCCTGCTAGAGTACTGCAAAATTGCATGCTGCATAACCCGTTCACTGCCAGAATGGGTAAATCAGGCCATGCTGCTGCAGCAGCTGCTAGACTGGAGCGTTTCTCCAGATCATCTACTCCTCAGCCCCCTTCCAGTGATGATTCCAGGGGTCCCCCTCGCTGGCTAAAGATGCTCAGCTGCCTCATCAAGACTCTCAGCCTCAGGCTCCCTCCTCCTCATCGACACCTGAAGTGACCCTTCAACAGGTCCTGGAGGCAGTCAATTCAAGAGAGCAGAGGCTGTCTGATAAGATAGGGAAAGTACAGTCTGATTTGTCCTTTGTACACCAGGATTTGCAACGAGTCCATGAGAGAGTTGGGGAAGCTGAAACTCGCATCTCCACTTTGGAGGATGTACAAATCCTTTGAAAACGCAAGTAGCCGCCCTGACCTCCCAACTCTCTTCTATGCAGCATAAAATGGCTGATATAGAGGGCCGGCCTGGCTGAGATGCAATAACATTCGCTTTGTTGGCTTGCCAGAAAAGGAGAAAGGGTTATCCCCTGAGGCCTTTTTGGAAAAATGGCTTGTGGATACGTTTGTTCAGGATTCCTTCTCGACTCAGTTTGCAGTGGAAAGGGCGCATAGAGTTCCTGCTAGACCAATGATTCCTGGAGCCCCTCTGCGCACCTTCATAGCAAAATTGTTGCATTACTTTGACCGCGACTTTGTGCTCCGCATGGCTAGGATAAAGGGTCCACTGGAATGTAACAGGGTGAAAGTATCTGTGTTTCCAGATTTTGCCGCTGATGTGCAGAAAGATAGGGCTAAATTCATACCTGTCAAAAGACGTCTTTGTGAAATGAATATACAGTATGCCATGCTGTTTCCATCTAAATTCAGGGTTGTGGTAGATGGAGAATCAAAATTTTTTGTTAGCCCTCATGAGGCTGCTGCATGGCTAGATCGCTGGGCACCGGGCGCCAGACAGTTGGCTCCTGATTGATATGTTTAATTTTGAATGCTCGCAGCCGGGCTACTTTTTTTTCCTAAATTTGAGGCTGTTTGCTCTATTATATTGTAGGTGCACAGTTATTTCTACTTTGTATCTATTCAGATGATGTTACCTGTTGCATAGATATATGTAAATTGCAACAGCTTTCTTCATATTCATATATATGTTTATATTAGATTATATTACGTTAAATAGTACTGTATTGGATCAAGGGAAATTATATACTATGTTCTATTGGTTTTAAATATGTTGGAGAGCCCCATTGCTTTGGTGGCTTTGATCTCTGGGCCTGATTCAGAGCCGCTCGTAAGCAGCCGCTCGTTCGCTCTGAGCAATGTTCGCACAACGGCGCATGCGTATGGGTCATAATGTGCATGCGCAAACCAGTCATTGCGGTTGGAAATCGTGCGCTCGCAAAACAGCGAGGGGCTGCTAATTTGATTGACAGAATGCACCATTTGTGGGTGGTAACAGTGGAAGGTGCTTGAAAACGGGGGAGTGGAGATCCGAACGCAGGCGTGCCTAAGGGTTAAAATGGCATTTAATGGGAGTGCATAATTAGTAAAGGAGCGTCATCGACCACGTCACTTGGTTGTCTTTTAGCCTGAACTGCTCGCAGTGATTGCGGTAGGAAAATCCTGCCACAACCACTGCGAACAGTTCTGATGCCTTTCGATGTTCCCGATTAATCTAATAAATACCGGAGATGATGTGTGTTGCGAACGGTAAAGGGGCTTCTTTGCAAAATAGCGAGTGCATTTTTTGTTCGCTCGCTCAGACATAGAGGCGTCAACAAACCACAAAGAGCGAGCACTCAATTTAAATAGCCGGCCCCTTTTTTGGAATGACCATCCGCAATAAGCGTCCGGGTCTGAATCAGGCCCTCTATTTACTCCGCCACTTAGCTGGGTTATATGACATAGTTGGTAGCTAAGGTTAGGTTCTAGTTTGGGAGAAGGTATGCCAACATTTGGGGTGGTATACAGGGAGGGGGGAGGTTGTTGGGGTTACATAATGTTTAGTTATATACGGTATCTTTTATTTTTGCCTGCATTGTATCGCTTTTTGCATAATCAAAGTATTTTGGATGGAGGGTCTGATATGGACCTTATGGTATTTTTGGTAAATACATTTAACATTTTTGTCAATGCTGAATCTTTTGACATGTAATGTGCATGGTGCTAATGACAAGATCAAGCGGTCATTAATTTTTAGACTCCTTAAACAATATTGTGGTGGAAACCCACTTGGTGGGAAGCAGAATCCTATTATTGAAACGCCCTTGGGTGGGCTTGACATATCATGCCTCCCACACCACATCCTCTAGGGGGGTATCAGTACTCATAAACAAAAATGTGCCTTTTATACTGAACAGAAGGCTTGATTCAGAGCCGGATGCTCTGACAGAGCGCGCACTCTGAATCAGGGCCGGCTTTCTGTTTTTTTCGAATGGCCTCCTGGCCATTCGCATAGCTGTGGGTGACCACTGATGTTGAGTGATAGGGTTAATAAACCTCTTCCCCAGATACTAATACAGGCTGTCAAGGTCTGGTGGGCTACCATTAATATCACACACTCTTCTGGACTGGATCCTGATGTATCCTTAAGAAACTCCTGGGCATTATCTGAATTGAGTTCCCTTGAGGTTAGACAAGTGTGGGGTATCAAAGGTATTAACTCACTGGGTCAGTTATATGACAGCTCTACACTTAAATCCTTTATTCAATTACAGGAGGAGTTTTCCTAACCAAAAACTAATTTTTACAGATATTTGCAACTGCGACATACTCTGTGTTCAGTTTGGTGTTAGTCCACCTGATATTCAGCCTTTTCCCATCAAGACAGTACTCACTTTATTGGGTCCCCGTAGGTCTTTGTCCTTTATTTATTCATAACTGTCGTCTTTTCAACATGAATCCAGGCTACTTGATCTTAAAGGGAAATGGGAGGCAGATGTGGGCTTAATAGATGACAAAGACTGGGATATGGCTTTGAGTATTCCCCAAATCTCCACTGCCTCCGTGAGATTCCAGCAAATCCAGCTATACTGTATATCTTGCATATTTGGGTGCCTTGCCTGTAATGTTTGTTCAAGATGCCAGATGGCTGTTGGTACATTCTGGCACTTACTCTGGGAGTGCCCCACAGTTCAGACATTTTGGCGCAGGGTTATACAGGTTCTTTCCAATATTGGGATTCAAGCCCCTCTCCTCACCCCATTGGTATGCTGTTTGGGTGTTCTGGACGATACCACTCTTGATAAATATGAAAGGCAGATGGTTATCAATTTATGTACTTTAGCTAAAGTCAGTATAGCTCACAATTGGTTGGCCTCTCAGGGTCCGGACATCTGTGCTTGGCTGGCATTGGTTCACACCACTGCCAGACAAGAGAAATATCTGTATTTAACTCGAAAGGCTGAATTTAAATATGACCGTATTTGGGGAAGTTGGTACAGGTCCAGTTATGCTCTCCCTGCAGTGTAATGGCCAATTGTTGTTTACATGATTTGTATGATTTACTGCAGGCTTGGGAGAAGCTCCTCTTCTCTCTTTTATTTTATTATTATTATTTTTTTTTTTTTATATATATATATACAATATATAAGATACTGTTTATTTCTATAATAAAAGTAGGTTTTGTTACCGTAGGATATGGGTGTGTGTATTAAATAATATGGTGGAATAGATGTCCTAATTGTGATATTATATTAGAATATTTTGTGTTTAGGACTGAGTGGTACCAATTGGATATGTTTGTAATATATGCAACATTTTTATAAAGTCGAGATGATGTTTAAAATTTGAAGACATGTTAGGGTTATTTAAAATACTGAATATTTCTGTACCATATTACGGAGTAAATATACCCTTATTTGATACGATGATGTATATGTTTTTTACTGAAATATGCAATTATTATTGTTACTCTTTGTATTGAGTGTTGGTTTTGTGAAAACTCCAATAAAAAAACTCAATTTAAAAAAAAAAAATACAAGCGCAAATTATTATTTGTATGGTTTCCAGGGGCACTAACCAGATCTTATTTTTGGCCATAAACTTCCATAAAGTTGGTGGAGCAATCTGGGTGGGAAAAATCAAAGATCATCAATCTTTGCGCTTCCGCTTTGCAGCCGACTCCAGAGACTTCAATTTACGGATCCGGGTGGACTGTCTCTTTAAACAATAACAAAGCAGGATTTAGTAATATTGTGTTGCCTTTGGGAGACACGTTTACATATTCAGAGTCTGAGGCTGAAGACATATTGTTTAAAGAGAATCTGCAGACTCTGGATATGTAAACATGTCTCCCAAAGGCAATACAATATTATTAAATCCTGTTTTGTTATTGTTTCAAGAGAATCTGCAGAGTACTGCTGGAATTGATCCTGTTGAACAACTATTTGCACAACTACTCCGTTTGAAAAAACGGGAAATTGACTTTCACCTACACGGAGTAACCCTTTCTGACTATTTCAGGGATAAAAAAATCCCTCAAGGTTTTAGAGTTAGAAATATACCTACAATCGGCCGGTATAACCCTGACTTTTGCCACAAATGGGCAGCGATATTGAATAAATCTTCGTTTGATCTGATATTATTATTATCTCTGAGTCATCTAAAGAGTTAACCGTGGTAAAAGAAAAAGTGAAATCTTTTGAAACCATACATTTGGATCATCTCAAAGCTGATACTAGTAACGATTGGTTGAATAAATTGTCAACACAGCTGGAGAAATACAGGGCTGATCTTATTAAATTTAAAAAATCAAAATTAGATACAGTCAATAGACACTATTCGGAAAGCAAAGTGTACAGCTGGGTCAATAACAGGGGTCAATCCAACAGTAGGAAACCGCGTCTAAGAACCAATCAAAGATTTCAGTTTGAGACTGAGACCTCCAGTGGTGGCAAATCAACCAGTGAACAGGAATGTGCAGGGGAGTCCAGGACACCTACTATGCAAAAAACCCCTTTAGGGGTAACCACCAGGGCTCATGCTGGGTCCCCAAAAGAGCATACACCCAGACGGGTGGATCAGATTGTGGAAAAAGAGGGCACAGGGGGAGAACATAGTGTTCAATCTATCCTCCCGGACCCTAACATCAGATGAAATAAAGGTCCTGAACAAGGGTCTTTCCTATGTTCCCACTAATACCCCTGACGCCTTCTCTTCTAAAATTGATCTATATAAATTTATTTGAAGGATCAAATTAAAAGAATTATTTGGTGTGGGTGAACAAATGGCTACCAATGATCCACCTTTCCAGAAATGTTCTACCTTTGAACCTGTATCTACCAATCAGGCTGTTAAATATTTCATGTCTCGCATGAATAACAATATTGATGTAGGCCACAAGAAATTTGTAACTCTGATCCCCAATTTATCTAATTCGGAGCATAAGCCTTGAAAGATCTGGCTGGCTACCAAGATATTGTGGTACGACCAGCGGACAAAGGAGGAGGTGTGGTGGTTCTGGATTTGGACACATACAAAAAAGAGATTTACTGCCAACTCTCCGATAATCAAGTATATGAATGATTAGCCTCTGATCCCACAATCGGGTACAAAACAGAACTGAATTTAATCCTAAACAAAGCTGTGGAGGATGGCATTATCTCTAAGAAAATCAAAGAGGCTTTAGTGACGGAGTTTCCAAAAGTCCATGTATTATATACCATACCGAAACTGCATAAGAACTCTCTTAATCCACCCGAGAGACCCATAATTGCGGCTAGAGATTTACTATATTGTGTCATCCCTCAATTCTTAGACTTTTTTTTGCAACCAGTAGTACAGCAAGAACCCACCTGTCTGAAGGACACTACATAATTTTTACTTAAATTGCAACCTCTATCACCACTGCAGTCACAACACCTGATGTGCACCATAGATGTGGTGAGTTTATATACTTGCATCCCACACAGTAGAGGTTTGGAATCCATCAGACATATCCTTATCAACAACAGAGCTTACAACTGTCCTGACATTGATTTCTTCATTATGCTTCTTGGTTTAACCCTCTCCAGAAATTATTTCATTTTTGACAGCAAGTTTTATAACCAGCGTTCTGGTTGTGCAATGGGATAGTGTGTGGCTCCATCATTTGCGAACTTATTTATGGTTCAGATAGAAAGGGATATCTTTTTGCAGATCCCGAAATTGCCCAATTCATCACTTTCTTTTGCCGTTATATTGACAATATTTTTATCTTATGGTCAGGTGACCAACAATCATTTTTGGAGCTGATGCCCAAAATTAATGAGAAGGATGAGGCTGTGAAATTCACTTTTGATTGCAGCTACACAGAAGTGCATTACTTAGATGTAGCTGTTAATCTTAATGCAGAAGGGGCAATTGAAACATTCATTTACACCAAATTCACGGATAGAAATAAATATCTAAAGGCAACTAGTTATCAACCTCCAGCCTCCAAAAAAAGGTCTCCCTTTTTCCCAAATTTTACGGATTTTGAGGATCTGCAGCAACATTGAAGATGCCAGCATGCAGATGGACCTGATGACAAACAAATTTCTGGCCAGAGGATATCAACGTTGAAATTGGCTAAGACTAGAGCGCTGTCAATCAGTAGAACTGATGCGTGGAATTGCATTCCTAGCAAAAAGAACAACCCACAGAGATTAGTTTGGACACAGGATTATTCGTCTCTGAGTCATAATCTTATGAAATCAGCCAAGGAGCTTTGGCCTATTGTATCCAATGATGATGCCCTACAGGTCGTTAGTAATACCTCTATCCTGCCCGCATATAGGCATGGCAAGAATATTAAAGATTATGTCATGCACAATGACATTTCATCCTATTAGGCCCCTAAAACCAGCCATTTCCTTACACGTAAAGCTGGTAACTATCGCTGCACTGGCTGTACCACCTGCAACTTTCTAGAGGTCGGTGATACTTTTGTGCACCCCAGGTCAGGCAAAAAGTTCCAGATCAGGTTTCCCCTTACCTGCTCTAGTTGTTTCATGGTTTACTACATCAGGTGTCCTTGTGGGCTCCTGTATGTTGGTAAAACCACTAGGCAGCTAAAAGAGCGCATGGCCCTGCACAGATCTAGCATCAGAGCTGCGATAGATGGGAAACCGTCTGAGCAGCCTGTTGCTAGACATTTTCGTGATTACGAGCACAATCTCAGGACACTGCACTATCAAATGATAGACTGGGTACCCCCCAGTCTTAGAGGAGGGGATCGTGGCAGCATATTGTTACAGGAAGATTCAAGGTGGATCCACACCTTAAATTCAGTCCATTCTGCTGGCCTCAATTAAATGTTATCTTACTCGTGTTTTCTATAATATCAGGGGGATTCTAGTATTTGTCCATTCTGTGATACACTATTCTTTCATCATTAGGTTGGTGAGCTTCCCATTATTAGATTTATCCCGATAGATTTATTGTTATACTAATTCACTTTATCCCCCGCATTGGTGTCTTTGTAGGTTCTCTGCAGATGGCACTGCGATTTCAGTGTTTTTCTTATATAAATTGATGTTGTTAGCTATATAGCCATTATTGTCATTAACCTGTGTATACAGCCCCTGTTCTTTTGTCATGGGCTGATTCACTGTATGGATTGCTTCATTACATCCTGTTGTTGTCATAGTTGTCATGGTGATGGGCACGTATGGTAGGCCACACCACCTGCAGGTTGCTGTGACACCGGCGGGGGTCCGCTAGTGATGATGTCATCGCGACTGAACGGGGTTCGTGGCAGTGTGATGCATCGAGGTGAGTGTCTATTTATATGTGTTATTGTAAGTCAGTATTTTGTGATGTCTTGATAAAAGAGGGCAAACCTCTGAAACATTGACAACAACCTACAGTGTGTTGTGATTACTTTATTGATCCTGATTCTGATTCCGGAGTGCCATCCGGCATTGTTCCATATATATATATATATATATATATATATATATATATGTATATATATATATATATATATATATATGTATATATATATATATATTCATATATATACACACACACACACACACAGATATATTTTTTACAAATTATATGTATATATGTTTCAGATATACATATATTGCATATTCATAAGAAACTAACTAAGAAAAAAAGACGTGTGTTTCTTTAAGTAAAAGCCAAACAACAAAATAGTCAAAGCAAGTTTATGATGGAAACAAAACAATAGCTAAAGAAGATCAAATATGCCATTAAACTATAATTACATACATAATTACAAGCTATTAGCAGATGCACATCATTTGCTGCAGCAAATACATTGTATTGTAGCAAATGTCCTATGCGTGGTTTCGATACATTGGATGTTGAATGATGAGTCCACGACGTCAACAGTGAATGCATCATGAGCAGACATGTCATGTGCTGTCATAGCTTACGGTGGGTGGTTTTAAATTCTAGCTGGCCGTATATATCTCTCTGTGTTGTGTTTAGCGAACATCCACTGGTTTTGCATATGGACGCTTTAAGCGGCTGCAAGTGATCGCGGCTTAGCATCCAGGACTGAATCAGGCCCATAGCTCAGGTGTGTGCAATTTTCAATAGCCTGCAGAGGCTCAAAATTGCATATTTTCATCTTGAAAGGAAGCACCATGTTAAAATAAAATGATCCATCTGCAAAACAGACTTGAACAAATATCTGAATCAGCCCCATAAAGGCCCCATAATGTTTATCGAGTGAGTCTAAGTAACCAAACCTATTAAGTATCTAGGGCTACACTATCAATCAATATATATTTTGTGAACACACATTCAACTAAATTATACTTTCTAAGGAATAGTCTACGAAAAACTTACCTGTAGCCACAATGACATGCAAGATAAGATATCCAGTACTACCTCAGAAAACCCATTTTGGATGTTATTTGGAGTGGATCTAATAAATAGGAAATCCCTAACTGAAGCCTTTATTTTAAATACAGATGTGTCATACACCTATTCTTTTTGTGCCATCTGGCATGAGATGCATTATACAACTTATGGTAAATACTCTGACATGAGTTAATGGTTTTTAGACTTTCATATATATTTCTGAATTATAGTGTCTTATTTGCATTGCAGCTGTATCCAAAATCACATGTAGTGACCTGGAAATTTAAAATTAGTATTTTTGTCATAATAGAATAGGTATAAAGGGTGTGGAAAAATGATGGAAAGTAACACTGCTTTGAAGCATTAATAGTTTATATTTATGAATTAAAAAATGCAAAGTGAATGACCAGAAGAGAAATCTAAATCAAATCAATAATTGACCACCCTTTGTCTTCAAAACCGCATCAATTCTGCTAAATACACTTGCACAAGGTCAGGGATTTTGTAAGATATAGGACCTCATTCAGAGCTGTTTGCAAAATGACCCGCTCGCAAGCTCTATGCGTTCGCAAGCAAGTCAATGGCTGGGCAGTGCGTACGCGAACTCCAGAGCGAGCGAGAAATCACTCTCTTCAGGGCTTGCAACAAAATGGGGCGGCTGTCGATGTTGATCGATAGCTCGCCCTGTTTTGCAGATGGGGAGGGGGGTGGCTGGCCAAACAGAGGCGTTACCAAAGGAATGCCTGCCATTTGAGGGTGGCCCTACTGACATCACTCGTGATGTCAGCAGTTCAGCTCACTGGGGCTTGTGGGAATGAGTCCCTATCAGGGTCTCGTCGCAAGCCAATCATCGCGACCATCACCTGGCTGCTCGCTAAAGCTGTGGGTGGTCACCCACAGGTTAGCGAGTTGCCAGGAGGCCAGTTTAAAAAAAAAAAAAAAAAGTGGCTGCCCTGATTCAGAGCGAGTGCTCGATTTTTACGAGCGGCTCTGAATCAGGGCCAAAGTCCCTAAGAGTGAGCTCAAACACTGCAAGCCTGAGTCAGGTGATTCATTTATGTCAGGTTGCGGCCTGGGATCTGCCGCTACTCACCTTTGCATCAGTGTCATTGGACTTAGGTGTTCAGTCACTGGGAGTGGAGATGAGTGGTGACTGAGTATTCACCCTGGGGTCTTATAGGGCTTTCATGCGTGTATCCTGGTTTCCAGGGTGCCGGGCATGGGTGCCGACTACCATTGGGAGAGACTATCACCTAACTAGTCTCTCCCAATGGTAGTCCTGTGGTCACTCAGCTGATCCTCTGATCCAATGAACAGCCAGGCTTGCCGAGAGCCGCGGTGGGCCCAGCTAATAGGGGCATAGCCTAATTGTGGGAGGCATGGCCACGCCCCCTTCCTGGGGAAAAAAAAAGTTTTGCATTGCCGCAAAGCAGCTCTGCACACCGGGGAGGGGGGGTGCTCTGAGCCCCGTCAGCCCGGCATAAAGCAAGGGGGGTGCGATCAGTGTGATCTCTCCCCCCACAGGCATAGGAGACTGCTGTGGCTGCTGCTTAGCAGCCACGAGCAGTCTCCACTGCAGATCAGCACACACTGTGTGCTGGGCTGCTGTGCTGGGCTGTGCCAGGCCCCTCATTAAGCCCAGGCCCAGGTAATCTGTACCCATTCCCCCCCTCTCGGCGCCCCTGTGAACAGCTACCCAGAGGTATTTAAGTCTGACTCCAGGAACAGAAAACTGCTACTCACCAGTGTGGCTCTGTGCTATTTCCTTTAGAGTGTTGCTTCTGCCTACTCACAGTTCTCCAGTATTTCCTGATTTAGCTTTCATGATAATTTTCAGTCTGAGACTTGAGCTTCTCTCTGTTTTCCTGTCTCTTATGTTACTTTTCCTGTGTGTTTTGTAGTGTGCTGCTCAGTCTCTATTGCAGCTTCTCTGTGGTACTGAAGTTTCAGGTTTCCTGCTAATTACTACTTAGCTTTCGGATGGACCTCTACCAAATCCCAGTACATGTCTATGTCCACATTTCTCCAAGTTCCTCTGTGCAAATCTACACCTGGAAACTCTACATTCTCAAGTTAATTTCCAGTGTGCAAGTATTCCATTAATTTCCAGTGTTCAAGTATTCTGTTCATCACCAGTGTTCAACATTCTCAAATTAATCTCCAGTATTCAAGTATTTCGTTCATCACCAGTGTTCCAGTATTCTGTTCATCACCAGTAATCAAGTCATCAGTTAATGTCTGGTGTTCAAGTATTCTGGTCATCACCAGTGTTCAAGTATTTAGTATAACTCCTTTTTTCAAGTATATCAATGCCTATGTTCAAAGTATTATCTAAACTCCAGTGTTCAAGTAGTCACTTAATCTCGTGTTAAGATATTCATCATAGTATAGTTCTGCTATTCCCAGGTACCTGTCCAGAGGGCCACAACCTGCCTACTTGGTGCAGCGAAACCCAAATCCTGATTGGATGGATCATTTGGTAAGACTACCAAGTGGGTTAGACTCTGCACCTCTGTGCAGGTCTAGCCAAACCTGGATTTGGCGGCAACAGGGAGACCTAGTCATTGGCACTCGCTTAGTTGTTCCTATGTCACCCTATCCCCCTGCCTTTTACCCTAACCTGAGGATTTTCCATACGGATCATGACACTTTTTAGTTAAACTACTGGAAAAGCAGCTAGAAAATCTGGAGAAGGTGATTAATCAAAGTGATTCCACTAAGTATGTTATACTTGTAGATCATTATTTATTGCCATTTACCAGGACCAAAGGGTTTACAACATCTTGCAACTGGATCATTACATATTTTGCAACCTTGTTTGATCCTAGATTAGTCCTACATGTCTGTCTGTCTTTCCAACTGGCACAGATGTAAAAAAAATACAAAGAGCTACTTGCGATCAAGTTGTCAGCTCAAGTGGCACATGACACAACCACATATCATGATTCTGTTTTTCTTGCACATGCTGCTGCCAGAGGAAAACTCACCTTTCCAAGAGATCCACTGGTTGAAGAGGATAAGTCAACTCAGCTCACCAGAGGGAAACAACATTATAACATCTGGTCAGGCTCAAAAAAATTGCTTAACAATATTGACAGCCCTTATGTGATTCAATCTGTTACACTAAGCATTAATACAATGGGATTATGTTAATGACAATGTACAAATGAGCATGTCACAGTCCCTTTGAATACTGGAGGAAAAAAGGAAATTTTGAGCCCCTTGTAAAAACTAGCTTTGCTTTACTAAAGCTGCCCGTCCTCCAGTGTGTACTCTGTAAGAGTGTTTAGCACAGCTGGGAGCCTTGTGAGCAAACATTGTACCAACATGACCACATGATCTAGACAGATCACATGTGCCCCATATCTCATGCTCTACTTTGACCTAACATTTAGCAGCTCCACTGGAATATCTGACATACCACTGTGAACAGTACTTGGATAAAAAAAAATTGGAGCTGCATGCTTAGTTCACACTGCCAATAGCCAGAGCCATGACCAATGTAAGCAGTGATTATAATCACAAGATGGGAGTAGTTAGGCTCTCAACTTGCCACAAGGCAAGTGAGGGTGGATCCATGGCATGTCAGATGAAGGTTTTTTTATGTAGGCAGCAGATATATTGACATGTCCTATGGCCACAAAATATGAGATACATGCAGTGGTTCTTGGTGTAGGCCACAATGTACAAATCCCAGTGGGATCTCTCCTAATTCAATGGTGGCAGGAGTTCAGCCATATACAGTATACAATACTGTACTGTGCAAAAGTTTTAGGCAGGTGTGGAAAAATGATGGAAAGTAACACTGCTTTGAAGCATTAATAGTTTATATTTATGAATTAAAAAATGCAAAGTGAATGACCAGAAGAGAAATCTAAATCAAATCAATAATTGACCACCCTTTGTCTTCAAAACCGCATCAATTCTGCTAAATACACTTGCACAAGGTCAGGGATTTTGTAAGATATAGGACCTCATTCAGAGCTGTTTGCAAAATGCTAGCACTCGCTCTGAATGAAGGCAGCCACATGTAAAAAAAATGTTCTGGCCTCCTGACCACTCGCTAAGCTGTGGGTTACCACCCACAGCCTTAGCGAGTGACCAGGTTTTGGCTGTGGCATGCGCACAGCCAAACATTGACCCGCTTGCGAGTGGGTCTGAATGAGGTCCATAGTCAGGTGTATGATTAATCAATAATACCAAACAGGTGATAATGATCATCATTTTCATATGTAGATTGAAACAGTCATTAACTGAAACAGAAACAGCTTTGTAGGAGGCTTAAAACTGGCAAACTCTGCTACAAATGTGAGTTTGTGGAATACAGTTCCATGTCACAAAGCATGGCAAGACTGAGCACAGCAACAAGACACAAGCTGGGTATACTGCATCTGCAAGGTCACTTTCAGGCAAAGATTTCAAAGCAGAATGCGGTTTCATGATGTGCTGTTTAAACACTTTTGAAGAAGCACAAAGAAATGGGCAATGTTGAGGACTGTAGATGCAGTGGTTGGCCAAGGAAACTTACTGCATCACATGAAAACCACATTATGCTTGCTACCCTTTGAAATCAGGAGATGTCCATCAGTGCCATCAACTCAGAACTGGAGAAAACAGTGGGACCCAGGTACACCCATATACTGTTCAGAGAAGTCTGGGCAGAAGTGGTCTTCATGGAAGAATTGCAGCTAGAAAGCCATACATTCGACATGGAAACAAGGCCAAGTGACTCAACTATGCACATAAAACATAGGAATTTTTTTTTTGTTTATAAAGAAGGCAGTTTGTTTGCTGAAGGGCTAGAGAGCAGTACAATAATGAGTGTCTGCAGGCAACAGTGAAATATGGTGGAGGTTCCTTTCAAGTTTGGGGCTGCATTTCAGCTAATGGAGTTGGGTATTCGATCAGGATTAATGGTTGTCTCAATGCTAAGAAATACAGGCAGGTACTAATCAATCATGCAATATCATCAGGCAGGCATCTGATTGGCTCCTAATGTATTCTGCAGCAGGATAACGACCCCAAACATACAGCCAATGTCATTAAGAACTATCAAAAGTATGAAGAAGAAAAAGGAGTCCAGGAAATTATGTTATGGCTCCCACAGAGCCCTGCTCTCAACATCATTGAGTCTGTCTGGGAATACATGAAGAGACAGAAGGATTTGAGCAATTCTACAACCACAGAAGATGTGTGGTTAGTTCTCCAAGATGCTTGGAGCAACCTCCCTGCTGAGTTCCTTCAAAAACTATATGCAAGTTTACCTAGAAGAAGTGATACTGTTTTTAAGGCAAAGAGTGATCACACCAAATATTGACTTGATTTAGATTTCTCTTCTTTTCATTCACTTTGTATATTGTTAATTGATAAAAATAAACTATGAACACTTCTATTTTTGAAAGCATTCTTACTTTAGAGTATTTTTTCCACATCTTCCAACAACTTTTGCACAGTACTGTAAACTGTACATCCATAATTCACTTTAAACATTGGTTTGTTTCTTGTTACTGCTGGTGCTTCATGTCCTCTCTTGACAAGGACCACTAGAAGGCCAAAATGTCGACCTACGGTATATGATGATGCGAGACCAAATAAATAACCATTTTTGTCTGAAAATTGGTGAGTGCCCACCACTGCTTGTTTAGAGTGAATTTTGGACTATTAACAGGAATCCTTCCAGCTGCAAAAGAGTGCAGACGACCCCCCTTGGTGTATGTGTGTATATACTGTATATATGTGTATGTATGTGTGTGTATATAAATATATATATACTGTGTATATATATATATATATATATATATATTTTTTTTTTTTTGAACTATTGTCTTAAATGTACAAACAGATGCTGGGGTGCAAATTAATGTTGAACTATTGTCAGTCGACATTTCAGTCTACTTGGAGATGTTTGTCAAGTCACATCAGCAGACAAAAACATACAATACAGCATCAGCACTCAGAAATAATCAGGGCAGCTATCACATCCCATAATTGTTTTCCATGTCATATTTATATCTTTTATTACTTAAAATATTCTGTTGACTAAAAACATCAAATGTAAAGTCTGATTTCTATTGAAGACAGAATAAACAATGATGAATTCCAATAACTTTTGTCAGTTTCAAGTTATTTCAGAAAAACATTTTTTTTATTAATTTCATTAAGGGGTACCAACAAATTTGTCCACATCTGTATGTAGAATTAATTAACCAAATTCACGGGAACATAATTTGATGAAAATAAAAAAAGAAAATACAATGCTGAAATGAAATACAAAATCCAATTAAGACAAAATGCATAAAATGGCATTCTCAGGCAATAGTATTTTAGAAAACAAAAGGGAGAAATTTCAAAATGTTTCACTAACATGGCACAGGAGCAGGGCCAGATTAACAATGGGGCGGATGGAGCTACAGCTCCAGGCCTCCACATAAAAATAGGCCCATAAGCATGACAACATGTTTACCATCTGCCTAACTGGCCATAAATTAGAAGTATTTAAATAGTTTTTCTAGTCCCGCCACCCCCCCCCCTCCCCATCCTCCCCAAAAATGCAATTTTTCTAATTCTTTGTAGTTAGTGTTCATAGTGTAGGGGGTATACAGTACACACCAAGGTGACTCTGAACACACTCACACATCACCAATCACAGCTCTTCACCTTCTCAGTATAGGCCTTTGAACATTTTCAGCTCCAGGCCCATGTGGGCCTTAATCCAGCTCTGCACAGGAGTCATTAGAAATCTGGAATCATTTTCCAATATTAGATTGGCTCCCAAATACCCATACTTTGGGATGTCAGATATCCCCTTCCCCATTTTCTAACTCATTTTCTAGCTGGATTGATATACTTGTGTAAGCTCAATCAGTTTCTATGATCTTTTGTTCAAGAAGACTTTCCCAACTCATGAATGCATTATACATTTTATATCTTGGCACATGTACATTAGAGAAGGATAATATTAGGTTCAAATAATAGAGCATCTAATTATCAAATAAAAAGGAGACATGAATACTTTTTAAATGTTTCAATAATATTTAATCTGACATTTCACAAATTCTCAAGTAATATGTGGGATGTCTGCTCTTTGTTTCAACATATCATATGTACATTCACATATTTGTAATCAGAGTACAATGTCTAATAGTTACAAATGTTTTAAAACCCAATTGATATACTGTACAATAACTTTTTCAATAACATGTGATGTAGTTTTACTTACACATACACACACACACACACACACACACACACACACACACACACACATAAAACACAAGCAAATATCCAATTCCACATAAAAGAGAAAAGGGTTTGCACTCAACAAACTGAAGATATTTTAAGCTTATTTACTTCATAAATTAATGCAGATGTAGATATCAATCATAACAGTAAAAAATTAGATCAGTAAGTGGCAATCCCATACAAATATTACAATTCATTATCAGCTATATATATATAGAAGTAGGTTTGCAGCGCTGCCAACTAAAAGGTGTCTGTGTCACCACCAAATAGACTAATAAAATGAAAAAAACAAAAAATCAAGTAGCACAAACCAACAACTTTAAGATTGATGGAGTCAGATGTGTATAATTAAAAAATAAAAACTTTATTGCTTACAACATTAAAATATCTAGCAAGCTTGCATAATTATACAGAATCACCATCAGTACTTTTGGGTTGGGTATGAAATCCCAACTGTCGGAATGCCGCTGGTAAGAATACCAACAGCGGCATCCCAACAGCCAGAATCCCGAACCCTATAGGAAAGACAGGTTAGTGTTTTTCTAACCCCTAACCCTCCCTTCCCATTGCCTAAACCTAACCACCCCCCTAGTGGCTAAACCTAACACCCCCTCCCCGGTGCCTAACCCTAACTATCCCCCTAGTGCCTAACCCTAACCCCGCACCCTAACCTTCCCCTAACAAACCTGTTACTAACCTTAGAGATGCCGGCGGTCAGTATACTGGTGCTGGGATCCTGACCTGCTGACCCGCATGCCTGGATGCCGACTACATCCCATACTTTTTAAACTCCATCTTCTAAATCAGTAAAAATTGTTGTTTCTCCTTTGCAGGGGCAGATTGGGTATTGATAGTGGCCCTGGAAAAAATCCCAAAAGTTGACCTAGGTGTGTGCACCAAAGGCGACCACCTGAACAGGTGGGTGTGGCCTTGTGAAAAGGGGTGTGGACACTTGTTAAATGCTATGTCTACAAGATACTTTCCTTTTTTTCATCATGCTTGAGGCATGCCCACAGCTCCCGGAGCTGATAGATATGCCCCCAGTCCCTCTCTCCAGTGAATAAACACAGCATGTGAATTAGTATTTTCTTATCTATATGATTTTTCTTCAAACAAGGAACCAGGACAGGCAGTGTCTTGAGTCAGTATTCACTATACATGCAGGAAATCACATGACATGGAAGCTGCCTGTTAGTATAGGAATAAAGCCAATGTGATCAACATGCAATAAAGGTTCTTGCCATTACCACAAACCTGTATCTCAACAGCACCATGCCCCTGTCACTCTCCTATACCATCCACCAGGGTCTCTCCAATATATCCCACTGTCCAGCTTCAGCACCTATTTGCCCCCAGGGCCATCTCCTTTTGTCTGAGCACCATCTCCTCTGTGCCCACAGTGACTACCCTCTCCCCACATCACTGACTCCTCCCACAGCACAGCAAAACCCTCTCTCCTCACAGCCCCTTCAGCACAGTCTCCCTCATTCTATAGCCCCCTTAACAGCACAGCTCCTCACAGCACAGCTTCCCACAACACAGCCCCTCACAACACAGCCCACTCAGCACAGTCTTCTTCATATGACAGGCCCTTCACAGCACAGCCCCTCACAACACAGCCCTTCACACCACAGCCCCCCTCAGCACAGTCTACCACATATGAAAGCTCCCTTCACAACACAACCCACCTTAGCAGTCTCCCTCATATGACAGCCCCTTCACTGCACAACTCCTCACATCAAAGCTTCTCTGATACAGATGAGATATTTAGAGCTCTGTCCAGACTCCATCTCACTATGATCAACCCAGCCCCAACCTGTCATGTCACCTGACATCATGCATGCAGCACATGGTCTCAAAATCCTCCAAGCAGCCATCCAAGCCCCATTGGCAGTGACTACTGCCATTGTCTTTCCCCAGCCAGGGGTCATCTCCTCAGGATTTTAAATAAACCTGACCCATGGTGGTAGCTTCCACTGCTACCACCAGGCACCACTGACTGCAGCCAGCCTGATTGTCTCCTCTCTACTCTCCCATCCACAGGCTGTTAAATTCAGACTCAGAGCCTACAAGGCTTCAGGCTGTGAAATTAAATTCAAACTTCAAAGCCTAGCAAGGGGAGAGTGGAGATGAGATGATGAGTGCTGACAGACTGCTTAGATGGCCCCTGGCCTCGCAACTTACCCCATGTCACTATGCAAGCCACCATCACCCACGGTCCTGTGCACTTTCAATCCCCTTGATGATGCCAACCATTGGCTGGGAGGGGCTTTAATTGGCTGGCCTTTCTTCTCATGAGAGAGGCTCGGTTGGAGGGAAATACTGTGACAGGCAGCTGGGGCTAGACTGTCTGTGTCACTGTGTGTTAAGGAGCTTGCGAGCCAAGTGACACACATCAGGGGGCGGAGCCTCATTTGAAAAGCAGTCCCACAAACAATCGGCCCACTGGGATTTTTCCCACAGACAATAATGGCCAATCCGCCCCTGCTCTTGTGAGTTAAGAGGATATATTAGTATAGTTCCGCTGGTCAGATACCAGTATTTCTGTGGATTCTGGTTTAAAATGTTATCCAGACTTAATTATCCTCTGTCACAAAATAGTGAAGTTACTGCCTCTTTTACAATCCCTTAATCCCGTATATATGTACTGGGGCTAGTAGGCTGAAACAATTACCACAATGGCAATTGACTTGCACTCATTAATAGCCAAGTCTGCTTTCAATGGTTTTTTTACAGCTCCCACTTACTGAGTGCAGACATATGTTACAGTCTCATGGCAATCTTATGCAGCTCACCTGCCAGAGGCCAATTATCTTGGTTGACACATCAAATATGGGGTACATCCAGTAGGAGCACACACACTTATGATTGCTGAATCTCCATCCTATCTGGCCATAGCTCACTTTTGCTGTCATCCAAATTCAGTGGCAGCACATGTAAGTGTAGTATTCATGGTTCTTACCTGCTATGAACCAGCCTTAGTGTCCACAGGTCTCAGAACAGTATATCAGGAAACTGCTTCAATAACTGTAGCCAGTCAAGGTGCTTTGAGGGGATATTTTCCAGATTTCAGTTATCCAAACAGCTCACAAGTCCTAAGTAATTTCCCAATGCAGCACATCAGTTCATCAGAGTAGATATCAATGTTGATACATTGTGTCCGTAAATGTTTTGTTCTACAAGTAGACCATTGTCAGGACACATAAGCAAGAGGCTGTAACCAGGTAAAGATCCACCCTTTATATGCTTCAGTGACTGGAGAAACAGTAACAAGCCATCCGAGTATACATAAAAAACCATGAGTTACAGAGTTGGGTGAATGTGGCCTTAGTCCAGCACAGTGGAGAATAATATCCATTTTATGAAATCTACTAATACCATTTAAAATTGTTACCAATGAAGTGAGTTCAGACATTGTCAGTCTGGGTCAGGTCATATACTTAATTAAACTACTGAAAAAGCTGCTAGAGAAGCTTAAATTAAACTAAGCAATTCAGCTAAATATGTCGGACTTGTAGATCAAATTATTTTTTCTCTTTGCCAGGACCAAAGGGCTTGTAACATCTTGCAATTGAAACCATACATTTTGACATCTATGCTTGATCCTAGGTTCAACTAATATGTAATGACTTTTTTTTCCAAATAATACAGATCTTAAGAGAAGCAAAGCGATCCTGGTGAGCAAGTTGTCAGCTAAAGAGGCACATAACACAAAATCATCTCCTGGTTTAGTTTCTCCTTCAAATGCTGCTGCTAGGAAACAACTGACCTTCTCCAAGAGACCAGCTGGAGATGAGGATGAATCAACTCAGAGTACAAGAGTAAAACATTATGACACCTTTATAGGCTTAAATGAATTGCCTACAATTAGTGACACCTCTACCATGACTAATAACCCTTTCAGACTTCTCAAGAATCCTGGGAATTTGGCCTGCCTCAGCCAAATTCCCATGTAGCCGCATCTGTCGGAAAGGTACCTACCCGGGAACACGTTCCTGCAATCGACCAGGGTTTTTTCCAGGACTTAAGTCCCGGGAAATTACCCTGCTCATGTTCGAATGGTGCTACCCGAGAACTTACTCCCGGGCTTCACCAAAAAGCTCCTGATTAGCCTGGATGTGGCTGCCTGTTGATGAGATCAGCAGCAGCAGCCAGACAGTGGAGGGCAAATGCCACAGATGCACACATAGCGCTCAAAAGGCAGTGCAGTGCTACAAGGTGGATTTAGGTACCGCAACAGCTGCAGAGAGGCCCGCAACACTACCAGGTGAACTTGGTGCTGACAGGGGAGAGAGTGCAGTACCAGGTGTTTGGAGAGTGGTGCCAGGTGTATACAGGTGGTTGCAGATCATGTCACATCGGAAGGACGAGGAGGTCCGTGAGCTCTTACATGTGAGGGGAGAGGAGGAAATAAAAGCTCAAATCACAGTCACTGTTAAGGATGCCATGATCTATTGCAACATTGCCAAAATCCTGGCCACCCAGGGTATTGTGAAGACACAGCAGCAAGTCCTTAATAAGCTAAAGAGCCTAAAGGAACAATACACAAATGTCCATGACCACAATCGTAATCACAGTAGTGAGGGAAGGATTGAGTGGCCCTTATATGATTTATGCATTTTGGCTTTTGCGCATACAGAGCTATGCAACCCCATTGCTCTATCTTCTTGAAGTGATGCTGCACACTGTCTGCAACAATGACAGGCACGCCTTCAACAACTCCTGAGAGCTGCCAGCAGAGCCCAGCATTATTGCAGGTCCTGTTTGATGATGCAAATGAGGACTCATTTAATACCATCATCATTGAACCAAGCACTGGCACAGATGTGATCTTTCCAACGCAAAGGCAAGATTCTGAGTCTGAACCACAGAACCAGGGAGACAAGCCCACCCTATGCAGTAACAGTAAGTTTAAATCAAATAACATGTTCTGCTGCATTAATCTATGTAATGTTGTAGTTAAATTTGTAGTATATACTGTAGTAGAAACCGTATTGTTTCTGCGTTCATCTTGTAGTGGAGGACAGGCACTACATGCAAATAGACATGCTGCTTTTTGAATTTGGACCAATCATCTGTTGCTCAAGGTTTTCTCTCTTTTACTTTCAGTTTTCACAGCACCAACACGTAAAAAGAAGAAGAGCAAAATTGATGTTGCTACCAAAGCCATGACAAATATTCTTTGTGAACAACTACGCGACCTAGATTCAGAATGGCAGACACAAGAGGATGCCAGACTGCAGTGGTTCATGGCCAATGAGAGAGAAATGCGGAGTAATTTGCTAATGGAAATGATGGCTATGCAGGAAAAGGCTTAGTCGCGATAACTGCAATTTTTTTACTCAAATCTCGAGCACAATCCACTACAAAACAACACATGTTCCACCACCCACCCATTTTGGGCACCAAGCTAATTATCCAAACTCATTTGGGGAACCATCCCAATATGTGCAACAACCTCAGTCTCCCACCTCATTTGAGCATACATCACAGTATGGCCAGCACACTAATTTCCCCACAGCATTTGGGCAAACTACATACAAGTATGCTCAAAAACAAGCAAAACTGCCCCCAGCATTTGGGCAGACATCCCAGTGTGCGCAACAAGTAAAGTCCCCTACAGAATTTGGGGCAACTACATCCCAGTATGCGCAACAAGTAAAGTCCCCCACAGCATTTGGGCAAACTACATCCCATATATCCAAGCATCCGCAAACACCTCAGTCTACCTCAACATTTACAGATAGTTCATTAGATAATGTACTCGAAGGTTAATTTAAAGAGACTTTGCCAGCTGTCACAGGAACTTACTACTGACAAAAACCCAGAGTTTACAGTTTACCGAAATATCTAACTGTGGTAATTAAATATATCTAGTGATAACTAGACATATCCATATGATGATGTTGAAAATGTTATGTTTACTGCTTGTCATTTTATTTTTTAAGGATATTGAGTTGGTGTAAACAAGGATCTACCAAAAAATTCTGGACCTATTTGTTTCATTTTAAAGGCTTGTTTAATGCCTCACAGCTATATGCACACTTAACAATGTTCTCATTGTCTAAGCTTCGAAAATATCAATCCATACATACATATGGAGTACTTTAGGTTCTGAAGTAAATGTGCACTTTTATTTTTTTTTATACTATTGTTTGGTTTTGAATTGTGTTGTGTTTTGTGCAACATTATTTCCTATGTAAGAAATATGGAAGTGCTTTCACACTTCGTATGCAACTTAAACAAAAGGCCTTTATTAAAATAAAAGATATTTTGAACAATTCAAAAACTAAGTTTTTTTATTTCTTACAATAACACCATAGAATAAATGTTTTTTGAAATGGTTCTTCTAATCAATTCTATGTCACTAGTTCGATAAGCAAGTGAGGTTGATGAAAGGGTAGAATGATCACTCCCAAGAGGCTCCTCCATGATGTCCCACTCTGGCAGGTATTCTTCTCGCTGCATTTCACAGATGTTATGCAAGATACAGCATGCCGCTACAACATCAGTAATCAGCCGAATGTCCACATCATTTCTTTTTAACAAGCAGCGCCAACGTCACTTCAGTCTCCCAAATGCATTTTCAACAACCATTCTAGCTGAGCTAAGGGTATGGGTGCAGGCGATCTGCTCGTTCGCAAGCACAACCGGTTGGCTGTACCCTTTCATCAACCACCTCCGTAGTGGATACGCAGCATCTCCAAAGATGTGGACTGGTATCTCCACTCCATCCACAAGCTTGGACTTCTGCAAATGGAATCAAATATTACAGTTATTATTAAAGGCTTTACACGTAACAGTGTTGTAATACACTTGGTACAGGTATATCTACTTTCCTCTATTTGTAGGTATACACATTGATTACAATTTGGCAGGAGGTATTTGCCAGACATGCCTGATACAGCATCAATCACATTAAATGCAAATGCATATATGCATATACAGTATATCAGAGCAAATTGCAGGTGACATCCCAAAAATCATGTTGTGGTTCGATATGGAAGATAATAGATATCAGTTTTGCAATAATATCATGACATAAATGTGTGTATAGTTACCTCACGAGGAAACAGCCAACCATTCTGCCCCTCCTTCCGCAATCTTGTACAGATCAGAATTGGCCAGAACATGAGCGTCATGAGCACGACAAGGCCAGCCAATGAAAAAATCAGTGAACCTGTGAGAGCAAGATAATATCCGGTTAAAACTATACATATAGACCATGTGAAGTAGAATCTGATTGTTTGCTAGGCCCAACATCTCCACTTCAAATAACCCTCACTTTATTAAGTATACCCCTAACTTTTAAATACACTACAATATAGAAATGTATTTATTTCTGATAGAAAGCGTATATAAGATCCGGTTACAACTATACATATAAACTTTTTAAACACACAACATTTTAGTTACTTTACTTTGCATGCAGGTCACAATATATATCTAATTAAAAGTAATTAATGTGGCTTACCAATACCGATGGTCAACGACGGCTTGCAGAATGATGGAGTGCCATCCCTTTCTGTTATAGTAGTCTGCTGGGCTGTCTGTGGGAGCAATTATGGGGATGTGGGTGCCATCAATTGCCCCAGTGTATCTACTACTATTTAAAAATTAAATGTTTGCTTTTTGTTTCAAAATTACAGCCAAATGCTTTGAATCAATTGACTTGACAATTCACTGAAGCAAGGAAAAGAGATGATTGCTGCACTAGTACTACAGGATTATTTATGGTAATATAGAAGGAATCGGTATGATTTACAACCAAACCCATGGCCGGCAGTTGGAATCCCGACAGCGGCATCCAGGCAGAGGAGGAAATCCTGATCGTCAAAGGTAAGTATATACTAACCTTTGTCTACCCCCTAACCCTCCCCTAGGGGTGCCTAACCCTAACCTTCCCCCCCCACAGTGCCTAACCCTAATCCCCCCTCTAAGAGCTGAATACCTCTTTTCCACCAAAAACCTAGGTCCGACCTGGGTTTTTGGACATGGTTCTAACCTTGGTCAGTGCCAGGTCAGACCCATTTACACTGCACCTTCAATCTGGGTTACTCCCAGGTCAGCCCTGTTAACACTGCACCTTCAATCTGGGTTACTCCCAGGTCAGCCCAGTTTACACTGAACTCAGGTCTGCCATGCTAAACCTGTGAAGTCATAAAAAATGGGAGGAGAATGCTCCACAACCACCAATCAGCTAATTTTAGGCATAACCCAGGTCAGATAACCCGGGTTGCACCGTTTACACTGCACCATTACCTGGGTCCATCCTGGGTACAACCCATTACCTGGGTTGGATTTCTGGGTCACTTGATCTGGGTTATTTTTCAGGACCCTTTGACAGTGAGCTGCGACCCAGGTAGACACACCAAAAACCCAGGTTTTTGCTCTGGTGTAAAAGGGGTATTAACCTAACCCCCCCTTCCCAACCGCCTAAACCTAAATCCCCTGGGGGGGTGTCTGACCCTATGTCCCCCACAGAGGTGTCTAATGCTAACCCTCCCTTCCCCTAGCCTAAACCTAACCTCCCTGTCGGGGTGCCTAACCCTAAATCCCCCCGGTACCCTAAACCTAACACTCCCCCACACGGCTATCCACACTCTGCGCCCGGTGTCTCTTTGATCGGGATGCCTGGCATCAGTCTCCAAGCATATGTCTAATGACAGGTGTCAGCATATAGAAGCCTGTCTTTAGACCCTTGCTGGGATATGACAGTCGGGAGGACCGCTGTCAGGATTAGGTCTTCCAGCTTCCCGACTGCATACCATATTGAAACCCCATATTATCCAATAGAATGTATTGACAAAAGTACTGTTGTTCAATAAAAGTTTTGGGGGTGCCACATGCTGACAACTATTAAATTTACCAAGATTATGAGGACAGAACAGACTTGTGTCTGTGACGCACAAAGTATAAAACATAATTATTATTCCTCAGTAAATAAAAAATATATATATGCTGTATTTAACAAACAGTGAAATATTAAAAGAACAGGAAGTTCCTAGACATAAACATACATATATTGTGTTGACATGACAAAAATAAAGAGTTTACAGTCAGGTGCATAAATATTGGGACATTGACATCATTTTCAGATTTTGGCCTCTATTCACCACCACAATGGCTTTGAAATGAAACAAACAAGATGTGCTTTAACAGCAGACTTTCAGATTTAGTTTGAGGGTAATTACATCCAAATCAGGTGAACGTTGTAGGTTTATATATGTGCCTCCCACTTTTTAAGGGGCCAAAAGTAATGGGACTATCAACTCAAAAGCTATTTCATGGACAGGTGTGGGGTACTCCCTCGTTATTTCAAAATCAATTAAGCACGTAAAAGGTCTGGAGTTTATTCTAGGTGTGACATTTGCATGTGGAATCAGTTGCTGTTGAATATCAATATGAGATTCAAAGAGCTGTCACTATAAGTGAAGCAAGCCATCATTAGGCTGAAAAATCAAAACAAACCCATCAGAGAGATAGCAAAAACATTAGGTGTGGCCAAATCAACTGTTTGGAACATTCTTAAAAAGAAAGAATTCACCGGAGAGCTCAGCAACACCAAAAGACCCAGAAGACCACGGAAAACAACTGTGGTGGATGACAGAATTATTATTTCCCTGGTGAAGAAAAACCCCTTCACAACAGATGGCCAAATCAAGAACACTCTCCAGGAGGTACGTGTATATGTGTCAAAGTCAACAATCAAGAGAAGACTTCACAAGAGTGACTATAGAGGGTTCACCACAAGATGTAAACCATTGATGAGCCTCAAAAATAGGAAGACCAGATTAGAGTTTGCCAAACAACATCTAAAAAAGCCATTACAGTTCTGGAACAACATCCTATGGACAGATGAGACAAAGATCAACTTGTACCAGAGTGATGGGAAGAGGAGGAACTGCTCATGATCCAAAACATACCACCTGATCAGTGAAGCATAGTGGTGGTAGTGTCATGGCGTGGGCATATATGGCTGCCAATGGAACTGGTTCCCTTGTATTTATTGATGATGTGACTGCTGACAAAAGCAGCAGAATGAATTATGAAGTGTTTCGGGCGATATTATATGCTCATATTCAGTCAAATGCTTCAGAAATTATTGGACGGCGCTTCACAGTGCAGATGGACAATGACCCGAAGCATACTGCAAAAGCAACCAAAGAGATTTTTAAGGCTAAAAAGTGGAATGTTATGCAATGGCCAAGTCAATCCCCCTGACCTGAATCCGATTGAGCATGCATTTCACTTGATGAAGACAAAACTGAAGGGAAAATGCCCCAAGACCAATCAGGAATTGAAGACATTTGCAGAGTCCTTGCAGAGCATCACCAGGGATGAAACCCAACGTCTGGTGATGTCTATGCATTCCAGACTTCAGGCTGTAATTGCCTGCAAAGGATTTGCAGCAAAGTATTAAAAAGTGAAAGTTAGATTTAGGATTGTTTAGTTTGTCCCATTCCTTTTGGCCCCTTAAAAAGTGGGAGGCACATATAGAAACCGTTGTAATTCCTACACCGTTCACCTGATTTGGATGTAATTACCCTCAAATTAAGTCTGAAAGTCTGCAATTAAAGCACATCTTGTTTGTTTAATTTCAAAGCCATTGTGGTGGTGAATAGAGGCCAAAATATGAAAATTCTTTCAATGTCCCAATATTTATGCACCTGACTGTATATTAAAACAAATAGTCCTGTTGTGTGTTTGTTATTAAAAATAAATGTATTCTTCTTGTGTATCCATGTGTATTCCACTTTTTTATATATTATTTGTAATAAATACAGGATATCTGTGTTTTATATATCCCTCACACATTCATATGGAATATATTAGATATATTAGATCCATAAGCTAGTTGAAGAATGAAACATTGAATTATTTACAATGTTGCAAAAGTATCCATCCTGGTAACACTGGTATCCAAACTGAACGTGATGAGTAGACTAGTCTGTGTCTGCTCAGACTCATGAATTTAACATATATTTCTTATGTGCCTGTATTTTACCATGTACCCTTTGCAAGAGAAGGGAGCTAGGAGGATAATTAATCTATCACGGCACTCTATCCTGTTTCAAAAGACAGTTATATGTTTGTACACTAATAGATTGTCTTATTAGAACACACGCTCATTCTGTATCACAGGGCCTTGCACGCAATATTATCATCATGTGGCACTTTGTATGCATTGAGTGAGAGCACTCTCTCTAATATAATGTAAATAATATAGTAAACCAATCTGGCTTCTCTCCCAAGTCAGCTGTGAATTTGCAAATAGCTGTAATTAAACAGAAAAGTAAATGATATTATGCTGAGACAGTGGTATCTCTTAAATGTACCAAACATGTATTGTGATTCTCTTATGTATGTCAATATAAGTTGTCTTTATCTCAGGACAAATATATATTTTCCCTTTATTAATTCATCTCATTAGAACACCATGTAATTAATTAATGTGTAACAAAGCCAGCTGTCTCCTCTCACAAAGCAACTATGGATTTATTTATTTTACATAAAGACATGAGGTAATGTGTTTCTCAGCAGTATAATATTACAGCACTAATGTGCATTAAATACACAAATATTTTTCTTTTTCCTTTGTGATATTTAGATGTTCAATGATTCAACATATTAGATCCTGCATTGGTTTTTCTATATACAATGTTGCTTCTGCCCCTTAATACATCATAGTAAACACTCTGAGTAGACACATACACTTGTTCCATTCTATTAAGGACACTCGTATCTGTACTATGACAATTTCTTTATAATTGGTCCATTGTGAATTACAGATATCTTTAGTCCCCGGATACTACAGTCCCATAATAATGTTCACACACACAGCTTGGACTGACACTGATGCGTGTTTTGCTGGTATTCGCTTTTTAAAGGCTAACCAGGTTCAGAGACCTGATATATATACGTTATTGGGTAGAGGTTTGAATAATTATTTGACACACATGCATATACGTACATACATGTGTGTATTCCTCCTGATACATGTGTATATATATATATATATATATATATATTATATGCTTGAACATCCAATCATAATTCTGATGTATATATTTATTATTCCATATAGTATTAATTCCATCTAATATATAGCAAATATTTCTGAAAAATTACATTCTAGGATTAGGGCGGATATATAATAATTTAGGGAGTTATTATCCTTATTATTTTTATTTAATTATCATTTATAACTTTTTGTCACCTCTAAATTTGAGATCACTTATATATATATATATATATATATATATATATATATACAGTCAGGTGCATAAATATTGGGACATTGACAGAATTTTCATATTTTGGCCTCTATTCATCACCACAATGGTTTTGAAATGAAACAAACAAGATGTGCTTTAACTGCAGACTTTCAGATTTAATTTGAGGGTAATTACATCCAAATCAGGTGAACGGTGTAGGAATTACAATGGTTTATATATGTGCCTCCCACTTTTTAAGGGGCCAAAAGTAATGGGACTATCAACTCAAAAGCTATTTCATGGACAGATGTGGGCTATTCCCTCGTTATTTCATTATCAATTAAGCAGGTAAAAGGTCTGAAGTTGATTCTAGGTGTGACATTTGCATTTGGAATCAGTTGCTGTCGACTCTCAATATGAAATCCAAAGAGCTGTCACTATCAGTGAAGCAAGCCACCATTAGGCTGAAAAATCAAAACAAACAAATCATAGAGATAGCAAAAACATTAGGTGTGGCCAAATCAACTGTTTGGATTCTTAAAAAGAAAGAACGCACCGGAGAACTTAGCAACACCAAAAGACCTGGAAGACCACAGAAAACAACTGTGGTGGATGACAGAAGAATTATTTCCCTGGTGAAGAAAAACCCCTTCACAACAGTTGTCCAAATCAAGAACACTCTCCAGGTGGTAGGTGTATATGTGTCAAAGTCAATAATCAAGAGAAAACTTTGCAAGAGTGAATATAGAGGGTTCCCCACAAGATGTAAACCATTGATGAGCCTCAACAGGAAGATCAGATTAGAGTTTTCCAAAAAACATCTAAAAAAGCCATTACAGTTCTGGAACAACATCCTATGGACAGATGAGACAAAGATCAACTTGTACCAGGAAGGAAAGGAACTGCTCATGATCCAAAACATACCACCTCATCAGTGAAGCATGGTGGTGGTAGTGTCATGCCGTGGGCATGTATGGCTGCCAATGGAACTGGTTCCCTAGTATTTATTGATGATGTGACTGCTGACAAAAGCAGCAGAATGAATTCTTTAGTGTTTCGGGCAATATTATATGCTCATATTCAGTCAAATGCTTCAGAACTCATTGGACGGTGCTTCACAGTGCAGATGGACAATGACACGATGCATATTGCAAAAGCAACCAAAGAGTTTTTTAAGGCTAAAAAGTGGAATGTTATGCAATGGCCAAGTCAATCCCATGACCTGAATCCGATTGAGCATGCATTTCACTTGATGAAGACAAAACTGAAGGGAAAATGCCCCAAGAACAAGCAGAAACTGAAGACATTTACAGTAGAGGCCTGGCAGAGCATCACCAGGGATGAAACCCAGCATCTGGTGATGTCTATGCGTTCCAGACTTCAGGCTGTAATTTCCTGCAAAGGGTTTGCAACAAAGTATTAAAAAGTGACAGTTAGATTTAGGATTGTTTAGTTTGTCCCATTACTTTTGGCCCCTTAAAAAGTGGGAGGCACATATAGAAACCGTTGTAATTCCTACACCGTTCACCCGATTTGGATGCAATTACCCTCAAATTAAATCTGAAAGTCTGCAGTTAAAGCACATCTTGTTTGTTTAATTTCAAAGCCATTGTGGTGGTGAATAAAGGACAAAATATGAAAATTCTGTCAATGTCCCAATATTTATGCACCTGACTGTGTATATATTTATTTATATACATATATATATATATATATATATATATATATATATATATATATATGGAACTATTCACTACATATAATATTATCCAAAATAATATAGTCCTATATATTAAATGATTAAATTATGTATTTCCATAAAGGATTGCTCAGGGCTGTTCTAATAGGCTCATTTGAATTTACTGGCCCTATGATTACATTAGGTTTGGAGGTAAGGACTGATCTGAAGGAATTAATCTTGGACTGGTCTGTTGAAACATGTGACCAACAGAATCACTGGAGATTGGCTAATTTAGCATATATCAGATCTCTGAACAGGGCAATCTGGTTAGCCTTGAAAATCTAATACCAGCGAAACATGCATCGGCGGTAGTCCCCGCTGTGTGTGTGAACATTATTATGAAAATGTAGTATCCGGGTACTTAAGATACCTGTAATTCACTATGGACCAATTATAATGAAATTGTCATAGTACAGATATGAGGTTCCTAAATAGAATGTAACGATTGTATGTGTCTGCTCAGCATGTTTACTATGATGTACAGTATTAAGGGACGGAAACAACATTGTATATAGACAAACCAATGCAGGCTCTAATACATTGAATCATTGAACATCTAAATATCACAAAGGAAAAAGAATGTGTATTTTATGCACATTAGTGCTGTAATATTATACTGCTGAGAAACAAATTATCTCGTGTCTTTATGTGATAGAAACAAAGAAATGCATAGTTGCTTTGTGAGAGGAGACAGCTTGCTTTGTTACACGTTAATTAAATACATGGTGTTGTAACAAGATAAATTAATAAAGGGAGAATATATATTTGTCCTGAGAGTAAGGACACCTTATATTGACATATATAAGAGAATCACAATACATGTTTGGTACATATAAGAGATACCAGCGTCTTAGCATATTATTGTTTACTCCTGTGTTTAATTACAGCTATTTGCGAATTCACAGCTGACTTGTGAGAGAAACCAGATTGGTTTAATATAACATTTACATTATATTAGAGAGAGTGCTCTCACTCAATGCAAGCAAAGTGCTACAGAATGAGCGTGTGTTCTAATAAAACAATCTATTAGTGTACAAATATATAACTGTCCTTTGAAACAGGATTGAGTGCCATGATAGATTAATTATCCTCCTAGCTCCCTTCTCTTGAAAAGGGTACATGGTAAAATACAGGCACATAAGAAATATATTTTAAATTCATGAGTGTGAGCAGACACAGACTAGCCTACTCATCACATTCAGTTTGGATACAAGTATTACCAGGAAGGATACTTTTGCAACATTGTAAAGAATCAATGTTTCATTCTTCAACTAGATTAGGAATCTAATATACTTCATATGAATGTGTGAGGGATATATAGAATACAGATATCCTATATGGTATATCATTATAAATAATATATAAATAAAGTGGAATACAGACGGATACACAAGTAGAATAAATGCATTGTTAATAACAAACAAGCACACAACGGGACTATTTGTTTTAATATACACTCTTTATTTTTTTCATGTCAACACAACACATGTATGTTTATGTCTAGGAACAACCTGTTCCTTTAATATTTCACTGTTTGTTTTATATATATATATATATATATATATATATAGACAAAATAATCTGCACACACTTCTTCAGTTAATGTAATGAAAAAATTAAGGTGCAAGGTTCAGATAGTCAATATAGAAAAATATCCAACATCATGTGGAATATAGACCAGCACACTTCAATAAAAAAAAATAACTTAATATCCATTATCTAATAGGGGAGACAAGCCATCCATATAATCAGACACAAAAAGGGACATCAGTACTTATCATAGCCAACAACAGTAGTTGCATAATGTCCCCATGCCCATAACGTGTAGGGAGAGCCCCGACAGCTGTTTCGTTAGTACTTCCTCAAGAGACCACCATCACAATGACAAACACAGCAAGTTTAAATATCCCCTGTTAAACTAATAACTACACTCACCTGTGTGTAACACCCGGCACCACAACACATCCCTCAGCGCACCCGGAACTCCTGCCATGTGGGTCGTACACCAATCCCATCACGCCCTGCCACAATACCTTACAGCAGATGGAAACAAAAGTGATGTGTCCAAACCACAAAGAAGAGTTAGGAGTTCCGGAGCACCGGAACAATGGTCACGGTGATGCTGTGAATAACACCACATGCCACAGCCACCACAATCCCCTAGGCAACGCCACTCCACAGGAAGTGAAACAGCATTGCCCAGTAACCATAGTAAATAAAATCAAAAACACGGAAATAACATCAATACTCAAGCAGAAAAATGTATCAAGTTGATGTCTAAAAATCATCATCTACATATTATATGCATATCACATAAAGAAGCTAACACTAAACTGCACATATGCATGTAGAATATTATAGAACTATGCTATCTGAAACTGAGTCATGACTAACATCTATATATCATAATTATCAACTTATAACAATGCACCCAGCTGCGAACCCACGTCTTCCACTAAAAATGGAACTTCCGCTATGGAAATATGTTAACCTCGATTTTTTAGGAATCAGTATAAAGATGAAACACAATCTAATACATGTTATAGTCACAGAGAGTCAAATATGTGCAGGATTGTTTGTAAAGTCAACACATTAAACCATTTATCCCAAAAAGGGGGGAAAAGAAAATTCCTCATTCAGGCCATGAGAACTCATGGTGCCTAGAAGATGAATCCATTTACACTCCTTCTGCAACTAAAGTTTATGCCTAACACCTCCCCTCCTTAATGGTGGTACATGGTGTATTGGCATGAAGACAAAGTCCTTGATGGTGTGACCACATGTAACAAAATGCTTAGCCACTGGTGGTGTTGTAGATTCAAGTTTCACACTCACTTTTTTAATGAATGATCTATGCATAGAGATTCATTCCTTCACCATTCTAATAGTTTTACTGACATACAATTTGTTGCATGGGCAAAGGATCATATAGAAAATAAACTTAGTTTCACAATTCATCTGATGTTTCAGATTAAATACTGTACCCTTTGTAGGGTGTGTAAAAGAAGCACCTGTCTTCATATCCTGACAATTTGTACAACTAGTACATTTAAAGACTCCTTTGGTGGATTTAAGCCAGCTCATCAAGTAGAGACAGTACCAGAGCTTACATCAGAAAACACTATTTGGTCCTTTATACATGTGGTCACACCATCAAGGACTTTGTCTTCATGCCAATAGACCATGTGCCACCATTAAGGAGGGGAGGTGATAGGCATAAACTTTTGTTGCAGAATGAGTGTATATAGATCATCTTCTAGGCACCATGAGTCCTCATGACCTGAATGAAGAATTTTCTTTTTCCCCCTTTTTGGGATAAATGGTTTAATGGGTTGACTTTACAAACAATCCTGCACATATTTGACTCTGTGTGACTATAACATTTATTAGATTGTGTTTCATCTTTATACTGATTCTTACAAATTTGAGGTTAACATATTTCCATAGTGGAAGTTCCATTATTAGTGGAACATGTGGGTTCACAGCTGGGTGCATTGTTATAAGTTGATAATTATGATATATAGATGTTAGCCATGACTCAATTTTAGATAGTATAGTTCTATAATATTCTACATGCATATGTGCAGTTTAGTGTTAGCTTCTTTATGTGATATGCATATTATATGTATATGATGATGTCTAAAAAAACATCAACTTGATACATTTATCTATTTATCTGCTTGAGTCTCGATATGTTCTTTATTTGTCACGTTTTTGTTTTTATTAACTATGGTTACTGGTCAATGATGCTTCACTTCACTGTCAAGAATATACAATAATGTAACATGTTGTGACTATTTCAAAAAACATTGTCATTGGGTTTGACTCATTTAATCCATGTGAGGTCAGTGTACCAAGCCGAAAACCCAATAACTCCCAAGCTTACACAAGGTAAGTACCCTATATCTTCCTCTCATAGGAGGTGGTACCCAATAAGTCAGTCTGCACCTAAGTGTAGCAACTTGATGGTGCATCTTCAAAAAATGTAGGGCCACTGGTTTATAGGAAATTCCTGAATTGAGGGCTTGGCAAATGCACATTTGATGGTTGGCTATACTCTCACTGAAACATCTCATCGTCATGCCAACATAACCCAGTCCACACGGACATGTGAGTATATATTTTATGTGATCCATGGTACAGACCAGTTTGTATTTAATTTGTATTTTCTGTCCATTCAATGGATGTGGAAAATAGGCACCAGTCTGCATAGCGCCACATGTAACACACCCAGTACACTTATAGTAACACGGCTTCTGGCTATATAGCCAAGTCTGTGTCTGGTCTTTCCTTTTGAAACGTATGCTTCAAAATAGGTTATTGTGGCTTATACAGTGGTTTAATGTAGTCTAATAATCTATGTCAAGTTTTACCTTGATTTCTCTCCCTTAAAAGTTTTTCTTTTGTTTTTTTTGTTTGCATATACTACTCATCGAAAAATTTAATTTGTGTTAGAAGAATTTGATCCACTGGAAATATTTGGACACTAATTCAGGGGTAAACCATTGGAGCAAAGATTAGTGCAATAAATTCTCTTTGTTTGTAATTAGAATCCCAATGCCGGCATCCCGACAGGTTTAGGATACCAACACCTGTTGGTCAGTATCCTAACCCTACCACTACTCCTACCCCTCCCCACTGTCTAAACCTAAACCTCCCCTCCTAGTGCTTAAACCTAACCCTCCCTCCCTAGTGCCTAACCTAAACACTCCATATAAAGCCTTAGGGCCTTGCTAATGCTACTATGCAGTTCGACAAAATTGCAGTTATGAAGAATGTATTAAAATGTTGTTTGCACAATACTAGTTACAAAACTGGTCCTAAAGATGTATAAATAAATGTCTTGTAATCTTTTGTTATCAATCCTATAATGGTGGTGCTTTATTTTTGTATGTCTTCTCAGTCACAGAAACTGTCAAGCTGCATTATTTACTTATGACATTCAGTCACAAACTCTGATAATATCAAGGAAAATGAAGACCTATGTTCATAGAGAATATAATCACTACTGAGCCAGTGATTTTTCTGACCTTTAAAAGAACACACTCATCATAGTCATGTGTACATTATATGTATTAAACAAAATGTTTTAATCAATAATAAGGTTACATGCAGAATGTAATGACACAAAGCGCCATCATACACTGGATTGTGCAGTGTGTATGGTGCATGCAATGGGTTATTACATTGCTTCACACTGTTGCTGGGTCACACCATTGCATGGTGTGTACCCAGTTTTAAACAGAATGCCTAAATGAAGTATTTGGGTTACAGCTACTTCACTGGTTCTTTTGCTACCTATAAATGATCATAGGATTAATTGATAAAGTTATAGTGCTATTACAGTATAGTATAGTAAAGTAAATAACAAATGGTGATCCCCTCCAAGGAGTTTTTGAATAATAACTATGATAGTGTCACTCTTCTTAATAAGAAAAACACTTCAATGTAAATATTATTGAGTACCTAAGTGAATCATTTTAAATTACAACAACAATGACTGGGTTGGTCTTAGTAAATTCAATGCATTGTCTTTGGTAAAGAGCAAGAACAGTAATATAATATTTATTTTACATTTCAGGCTTACAGTATTTTATAATAATAATAAACATAACATCAAGAAATAAGGCTAGAAAATAAAAGTATTACTAAGGTAGTTAAATGTATGAAATATTTGAAGCACAAACAAATCTGAAATTATATAATCTTTCAAAAGTGCACAACGAAGACAGCCAATGAGCAACATTAAACATATTCACATAGAAACTTCTTTATAAAAGGTTTTTATCCATGGTAACCCTAAGGTTACGTTGAATTGCCATGGTTACTCCTTGGCCATATTTTCTGCACAGGATATTGCATTCACAGGCAGACACACACCAAAAATTACTGTGACACTTCTGCATTTGAGTTGAAAGCTCCCTGTTACCACCCAAAAAATGCTCCCTGCCTGTCAATTACTTTGCAAATAAAACCTCACTGCAAGCAACATCGGTAATGAAACTTCATGCATGCACAGATATCTGATATTCGTGCAAACCTCGGCATTACCCACAGTTATGAAAGAATCCATACACATGAGAACTTATTCACTAAATTGGTGCTTGAAAATGGATTGATTTTTTTAAATTAGTTGTTTTTTTTATAGCACCTTAACATTAATGTATGCTTGTCATTTGTAAGATAAGTTATATGTAATAATATGTATATGCTACTGCTATACCACATATTTTGTAACATAATTTTCAGATTTTTAAATACAGACCATAAAAAATTATTAATGCAGTTTTCTCTTCATATTCCAAAATATTTTTTTTGTGTTCCAAAATAATTAGTATTATTTGTCTTGCTATTTATGTTCTTAAAAAAACATGTTTAGCAACACAAATCTCAGCTTTAAAAATTACAAAACACACACTGAGGAAAAATCCTCACAAAGGCGCTAGTGTGACTAACAAAATCAACAGTTATATACAAATAATTAATGTAAAATAAATCTCACTTGAATCATAACCTGCGATTACTGTATTGGTAGCAGCTACTAACGGATAAGGAGCTGGGCCTTATCAAATATGGTAATAACAGATACAGCAAAAAGAAAGAGCGCTAACCATTGACAGTATCACAGTTTATTGGTACCAACAATTCACTATACTACATATACCACTAAGAATTGCTGGTCACATAGACCTAATCACAATATTACAAATATGAATACATTATACAATAAATAAAATATATAAAATGAAAAATAAGAAATAAAAAGAACACAATATATAAAATCACTAGTATATTCGCTGCACATAAATGACCCAATTGAAATAATAACCACTAATATAATAGTGGTACTACGCAGCATATGTACATAGAAATACACATCAAATAGAGCACTTGGCATAATGTCATTTTGCCATGGCTGAGAAACACGTCAAGCTCCACCCTCTTCAACACTACAGCCTAGGACGTGACCTGATTTACATATGTACATATGCTGCGTAGTACCACTATTATATTATCTTCAAATGTATTTACAGAAGGCCACAGCAGATAGTGGAGGTATCTGTTGAGGTCTCCTGTTTCGATTGCAAAAGCAGCCCCCATAATTTTTTATGGGGGCTGCTCAGCATTCCGGAACTTGGACCTGGTAGCTAAAATCATGTTGAGATGGCATTATCTATTATAACCCATAGGCTACTGTCTGCAAAAAGTACCAGGAGAGGGATCCACAGGATCCATTTCCGGCACTATCCACTTGCGCAGTAGTGCAGCTGGCCCCAGACAATAATATTATCACTAATGTGATCATTATCTTTTATACATTGTAAGTATGGGTTCCTAATGGAGCCCCTGTCCCAGCATATGATTATTGATACATGTCAGCTGTATATAATTTTCTTATTACAGTGATAAATGTCAAAAATAAATTATAATCTAAATTCTTTAAAACACACACACGCACACACACACACACTGCAGCAATAGAAGACACCTTATTATTGATTAAACTGTCATCCATTGCTACTGTACATCGAGAGTGTCTTTTGGAAATTATTTTACTGAGATTTGTCTGCTAGACACCATAAGGCAAATGTTACATGTGGCAACCAGTAATCCATGATACACACACATACACACATAAAAAAGAGTCCACATGCAGCTCTTGTGGTAAAAATTAAATAATTGAGCTTTTACTTTCAGCAATAAGGAACAAAAATAACAAAAACCTAGCCTTTATTCAGAGCACTACCTCACTGGTTTAACCCTGACTAACAGGGCAGCTAGTATGTAAATGTTATACATTCTCAGTCTTTAGTCCTGTCTTTCACAGGTATAGACATGGCCACCTGGCCTGGTTTGTCTGCCACAAAGTCACACAAGTCTCTCTTGTGCTTCTCCTACTTCCTGCCAATATGGACACTGGCCTGCAGCTTGGCTGCTACAACTTCACATACACAATCAGAGATTTATGGTCCTTCCTGCTTGACTTCAGGTCTGTTCATTACATCCTGGCCTCCCACTGGCCTGGCTTGACACACTGGGCTCTTTGTCTGCCAAAGTCCTACTGAGACTGTCTCCACATGTTTCCTGACTGGTCTCCCTCAGTCCTCCTTGGACTGACTTCACTCAGCAGCTCTTTTATCTTTCCTGTGTGGGTGATGGGATGTAGTCGGCATTGGCATTGGAGTTGGTACGCCAGTACAAAAAACATGAATGTGAGTGGAAGGTATGGAAAAACATGTTCTAACCTTGCCGATAAACTATCCTTATGTGAATTGTCAAGATTATGAGGACAGAGCAGAGTTATCTATAACTGTGGCACACTAAGGGGCAAATTTGCTAAGATTTGTTTTGGTCCCGATTTGTCCCGCTTTTCAGATAGGATCGATCAAAAAACAAAAAAAAAATTTCACTTAAAAATCGTGAATTTACCATGCTCCCAGTTTTGAAAGGATTGTTTTGATTGATGGTGTATTTGGTCAATCCTGTTCATTTTGAAGCCCCAATTTCCCTGCCTGGATTTCTCTCCCAAACAAGCAGGCTGCAGATATCAGTGAAATATGTGCAGACTGCTTGTTTAGTTTTTTTTAGATTTCAAGGGTTAATTTTAATAAAAACATTTACGTGGGGTCCCCCCCCCAAAAAAAAGGCTAACCAGCCCCGGACTGGTCAACCAGTCCTGTTTCCTAAAATTATGGGGAACAAAACATGTTGGGTTCCACCATAATTTACAAACCAGCACCTTGCTGCAGGGCAAGTGCTGGTTTTACATATAGGGGGGAAAAAATGTAGGACATCAATATCCTTAATAACACTTTTATGAAAGGATTCTACAAAACACCCTTTGGCAAAAGAGGGATTAAATGTTGAGTTTTTCCTCCATTTATTAACTACTATTACTACAATAACTTGCAGACAAACTTTTGAAGGTCGATATAAAGATCGAAAAAAACTATATTATTGGATGGTGCAAACTTTTAAGCCCTTAGATAATACCAACTTCTCAATATCATTTAAAACAAAATCACTTAGCTTAAAAATTTTAACCATGCCATTATAGCAATCAGGTGAATTATTGCCTTCATCAACAAATGGGATTTGACTACTATTTTCTTTTCTCTTATCCACAGTCATTTTATTATTTCTATATTTCTTTATTCTAATTTTGGTTTGCCCTGTCCTTTTCCCCTTCTAGTTTTTTTTCTTTCTGCTAGATTTTATATGGGTTTCTTTCTGTCCATTTGCCTCTCTAAAAAATTATTTTTTTGTAAACAGTGGAATCTGTTTGAGGTGTGGATCATATATCTTTCCCTATTGGAACTGATCCCCCATCTATCATTCTTTGAATCAGAAGAGACATAAACAGATTCCCTATTGGTGTCATATTCTTTATTTGACTGGTGGTTTATTTGTTTACAATTATTAGTGGATAATAGGTTTGTTTGTGATCAGAATAATCATTTAGCCTTTTTTTTAAAAATGAATATACTTATCAGACTTATTTGGAAACCTTTTTTGAATTCTGAACTGAGGTCTTATTTGTTCTACTCCCTATCTTATTCTTAATTTTTTTTTGGTTGCATATACTACTCATTGAGGACTTTCATTTGTGTTAGAAGAATTTGAACCACTGGAAATATTTGACATTAATCAGGCATGAACCAGTGGAACAAAGATTAGCACAATAAATTATATTTGTTTGTATATTAAAGTTTTGAGCTAGTTTGGGTGACTACCTTTGAGAAGATTTTTGCTGCTTTTCTGTTGTGTGCACCAAAAGTGGGTGGTGTTTGTTTTATTATGGCATAGGGATTCTGAACACCAGGATCCTGAGCCCCATCCTCCCATACCAAACCCCTATCTTGTAATTACAAATAATATCATTAACCAACAAAGTCTTCATGTTCAATAATCTACAATTAAGTATGATAAATTTAAATATATGTGGTACACTCTTATTAAAATCAGATATGTGAACATAATGTTTTTGCACCAGATCCAATGACCCCACAAAAATGGAATAATGCAATATGTTTAAGTCTAAAACAATCAATTGCCTATTTAATTTGTTGGACCTTATGAGTAGTATGGATAATTTCTAAAAACATTTCACTAATAATTTCATGAGCATCTTGTCATGTGACATATAGTAGGGCCTAAGTATGAAGCAGTGCTGTTGCCACATGAAGATGGCTTAGGTTGTAAGTCTGCATATGCATCTGCATGACAGAGAGCATGGGTCCTGATTGTTACCACTCAGAGACATTGGGATTTTAGTTGGCATTCCTTAGAGATAAAAGGGGGTGGCTATGCTGATGTGGGCATGTTGCTACTCTAACACTCAAAGCAGCTGCATCCAAATAAGTATAGTTCCTCACACAGGAGGCCATGTTCAGAAGGAGGAACTGCATCTGTCATAGGGCTGGTGTAAGTTTTGATGCTCCGAGATAGAAGTACACTATACTGCAAGTGGGAATCTCAGTAAGAAAATCAGAAGCGGCAATAGCCAAAGATGACTGTGGTAAAATATGCCAGCATTCGAATCAGCCCCATAATTCAGCTAACGTGTTTTCCTATAGGACTTGGTTGCAGTGATAGCACTCCAATACACCCCCTCTTACATTACTATACTGTTTATTTTGTGCCTACTCCTAGGCCTAACTATAATGCTTTAATATATTAGGTCTGGCCTAGGTAAGCCCAACTCTATTTTAAAATTAAATTACAATTTGTGTGGTGTTCTGAGGGGATGCAGTCAGGATACCGGCAGGTGCTATCCTGCCCGCCAATATCCTAACACTGACAGCCCAACAGGGGACTAAAGATAGGTGGCAAAATCTTGATGCCTATCATTAGCCCCACTACAAAATACTGACACTCTGCATACTGAACGAAGGTAAGCCGGGTGTCTTAACATCTAGCCGTGGGGGGGTAGGTTTAGGGACCACTGGGGGGACATAGGGTTAGGCACCCCCCCAGGGGGGTTAGGATAAGGAAAAGGGGGGTTAGGGTTAGGCATCACTAGGGGGAGATAGGGTTAGGCACCACCCCTGGAGGGTTATATGTATGCTGTTTAGTCGCTAATGAAAAATTATTGCTTTCCAGTCTAATCGTGTAGTTCCAAAGCACAAAAAGTTATTTTATGTAAAAAAAATTAACACAATAGAAGTTTAACAATTAAAGTAAAAAGCAAGAAATATATAGAAAAAGTACAGCCAATAAATACGCAAGCGCACTGGATCCAGTATAGAGTCATTCAGTCCTGATGCCTGTGGTCACAAAATAGAGATGACTAAACACTGGACTCAGTACACAGGTATATATACAATTCAGTTTACATTGGAAACAAAGGACAAAGTTGACAGGTTTTCATTGGTCAGTTCATACGGTGTCATCAGGGGTATGGGTCTGTTCTCCAACAGTCTCTATTGTGCGTTTTGCCGCTGAAGAATGAGTTTAAACTGGCTACAACACTACATACAAGAAATAGCATTCTACTCAATAACTCCCTATCATCCATATCTAGCGGACGCATGATGCGACGTCTTTGCCGATAGAAATGGATGTCTACAAGTAAAGAGGGATTTAATATGATGCCAAACATGACATGTCCATTGTATTCTGAAACTTGGATCTCTTTTACATACATCTGACATCGTACTTATTAACTAACAATACTTTTAATAACTCTGGTTATTATCTATAATATGTGGGAACCATTTTATATGTGCGTGAGTGTGTGTATGTATGTGTATACATGTGTGCTTTCGCATATGTGCATATGACTATGTGTGTGTTGGATTTGCACTGGCATGCAGTAGCATGCCAGTCACACTCTATCATACAAAGGACAATAGCGTCGATAGATATTGATTGTAATACTGATCTCATCCAATCATCTGACTTTGACAGTTAGGTTTAGGGTGTGGGAGGGGGGGTTAGGTTTAGGCAACACTAAGGGAGGGTTAGGTTACTTACCAGCCCCAGTCGGGAATTAGGTCCATCGGGGTGCAGCTGTCAGTATTTGATCCATCAGCTATTCAGTCGCCGGCATTAAATACCGATTTCATTATGAGTGAGTAACATAGCTTAAGGTCACTTAATATTTACACAGTTACAAGTGCAATCCTGTTCTCTCATCCGTAGGTTTCAGGTGTCTCTACTCCTCCTTCAGGAAAGTGATACACTCAAACACTGGTAAATGTTTCTTATAGTTTACACAGATAAATGCAAATTATTTGACACTTTTATTCATTCAAGCTTTATAATTCACACTCTTTGCAGGTAATACATAAATTTAATTGAGCAAGTTAACCATACTATATTAGCTCAATGTTTACATGTATACTGTAGAGTCCCTAGATCAGTGATTTTCAATCTATTCAACTTGAGACACACTACACAAGATTTTAAAATTGCCAAGGCACACTATCCCACTATGCGGTGTGCATGACCAATGAAAATACAAACATTGGCTCCCCCATAAAATATACACACAAACTAGCCTCCACAGGGATAAAACACACTACATTGGTCTTCTCAGGAATAAAACACACTATATTGGCCTCCTCAGGAATAAAACACACTACATTGGCCTCCTCAGGAATAAAACACACTACAATGGCCTCCTCAGGAATAAAACACACTACATTGGCCTCCACAGGAATACAACATACTACATTGGCCTCCACAGGAATACAACACACTATGTTGGCCTCCACAGGAATAAAACACACTATGTTGGCTTCCACAGGAATAAAACACAAAACAGAACAAGTGCGCTGAGCTGACTGCCATGAAAAAGCTGACAACTGCTTGAGGCACACTAGTGTACCATGGCACAGTGGTTGAAAAATGCTGCTCTAGATCATAATTGTGAAAAGTTCACAGTGAATGCTCCAGTAGGCTAATTAATGATCCACTACACTTCAGTGAGTCTACATCCTCTTTGTGGCTTTTAATGACACTCATAGTAAAAGTGTGCACATTAAATTCTATCTGGAATTCCCAAATTAATTCAAAGTTAGTCAAAATACAGTTAATCTAACAGGTATTTAAACTATTTAAGCAAATATTGTTAATGCTACTTTTCTTATGTTACATATATGTAAGAGCATGTGCAAGTAATACTGTAAAGGCTTAGTAGTACATAATACTTTGTTTAAATAATATTTAAGAATCCCTTCTCAACATCCAATAAACTAAAATTTCTTATTATAAACTTTAAGAGGTTGGTCAGCAGGAAAACATGTGCAACACTATACCTTTTAGTGTAAATAATGTTAGTAGAAGTCTCCGAGGAGATCCCTGAGTAGTATACAATAAATTGCAACATCCTGGGAGGGGGTGTCATGATAAACTGTTGAAGCTCATTTAAAGAACTGGCTGTAGAGGTGAATATTATATACTAATATGTAGTGTTTTTTTCTGATGCTACTCAACATTACACAGTACCAGCAGCTCTTTTATTGTGTAATTTTAAATGATTCTAAATAGTTCTGTAAACAGGAATAATCCAGTGAAATTATTTCAGAAATGAATAAAATAAGCATCAGAGGACTTGTCCAAACTATGGAAACTTATATTAAAATTGTATCAGCTAAATTGAGGTGAGCACTAATCCCTTTTTTCCGGGTATGGATAATATTTTTCATGGAATAAAATGAGAGAGGGTTTATTAAATATCATTTACTTCATCTTATACAATGATTAGTCAAAAGAAAGAAAAAGGAATTTGCCAACCAGAATCAAGAAACCCCGGAACATGAAGTTAGACATTTTACAGCTCCCGTAACCTTTTTGTGATCATAAATGGGGGAAAAGAAACAAATGCAGTGATACAGTATAACATAATAAAAATATATATAAATATATATGTGTGTGTACAAAGAAGACAGCACTCCGGTACCCTCCTAGTTATCCCCGCAAAGATGATCCAAAATACAGCAACTGGAAGGCGGCACTCGGAAAACATCAGTCGAACACAGGCAGTTTATTCTTCAATGTTTCGAGAAGTTTAATCTCTCGTCATCAGGATACACATAACACAAAAACACTGACCTTATATACCCCCTCCTCATGCAACGCCATTCTCAGTACGGCAGACAACGCCCACCAATGACGTCATCAAGCCGCGATTACGAACAGCTGATATTGGTTAAAACATAACAGTATGAAATGTTACATTCCTGCATATAACAAGCAATATCGAAGAACCACATACAATACAATGACACAATAAAATACAAACACTGACTGTTAATACATTAACCAGGCTTGCTGTACAAGGTACCTTACTCACTACTATTACCCCTCGATATTAAATCTAATCAATTATCCAACAGATTACACAAATGAACCCGGACTTATTTATTAAACCCAATATATCACAACACAATTACTCATGTTTTTAAATGCAACATTATAAAAAACAATGTAAGCCACTACACTCGTTAAATCCCCTGGGGAACATAGTCCCAAGGCGAATAATCCACTGCGCCTCACAGTGCAATAATTTGCGAGACCGATCACCACATCATATTGATTCTGGCACATGATCGATAATCATATATCGCAATGTAGAGACATTGTGTAGCAAATACAAAAAGTGCCGTGCCACTGGTTGATCAATAGTACCCTCACCAAATGCCTGCTTGATCAATGATCGATGCATTGCCATTTTTTCAAGTAAGGTTCTTTCCATTTTCCCTACATAACTTAACCCACAAGGGCAAGTTATGAGGTATATAACATATCGTGTAAGACAGCTCACCCTATGTCTAATCGCTAGATTTTTTCCACTATGAGGATGTTTAAAACTCATGCCTGTCTGCATATATCGACAAGTCAGACAGCCAAGACACTTATAACACCCTTTCTTGGAAATCAAAAGTCCTGATCTAAATGGATCCCAGTCACATCATGTCTCATAACCATGTCCTTAATTGTCTGCCTTCTGGTAGAACATGGCATGAAATCCACATTTTTTAAATTCAAGTTGGCATCATATTGTACAATCATCCAAAATTCTTTCACCATAGTCCTAATCTTGTTACTGCAAGGGTTAAAACGATTTACCCAAGGAAGACGTTGTTTCCCTTTCTCCTTCACTGCTCGTTTTAATAACTGCTGGCGTGGAATTACCATCGCCCGCTGTTTAGCTTTCTCCATAGAAGTCTTATCATAGCCCTTCTCATGAAATTTACACATCATATTGTCGATATTAATCTCTGCTACCACTGGATCACTACATACCCTCCTAGCATGAATAAACTGAGTAAGGGAGGCTATATTTACAAGACTTGGGGTGAAAACTGTTTGCATGTAATAACGTATTGCAGTCAGGGGTGCAATACTGTTTCAACTCACTCTGACATCTAAGAAGGCAATGGTGTCCCGACTGATATTATACATAAATTTTATTGGGCTGGAAGAGTTATGTGTCTGCTTCAAATTTAGAAATAATTCTTCAGTGCCTGTCCAGATAACAAACAGGTCATCTATATACCTATCATAGGTCTTAATATGCTGAGAAATCCCTGCGTTCTTAAAAAATATATCCTGTTCGGCAACCATCATGTAAGAATTTTCGTACAATGGGGCCACATTGGACCCCATCGCACACCTAGACACTTGTATATACAATTTTCCATCATAGAGGAAATAATTATGAGTTAAAACTAACTCCAAGAGCTCCAATAACAAATTAATGTCTGGACCATCCTTAAATGACCCTGACCCTAACTCTCTCTCAAATTACCATCCTATCTCCCAGCTACCTTGCCCCTCCAAGCTACTGGAGAGACTTGCCTACACTCGCCTCACACACTTTCTTAACACCCACAACTTATTGGATCCACTTCAGTCAGGCTTTCATTCCCAACACTCCACTGAGACAGCACTGGCTAAGGTAGTAAATGATCTGGTCACTGCCAAGGCTAAAGGCCATTATTCACTACTAATTTTTCTAGATCTCTCAGCTGCCTTTGACACTGTTGACCACTCTCTTCTCATACAAACACTACAATCCATAGGTCTTCAAGACACAGCCCGTTCTTGGTTCTCATCTTACCTATCTAATCGCTCTTTCACTGTTCGCTTTTCTGATTCTACCTCCACTTCGCTACCTCTATCAGTTGGAGTACCACAAGGTTCAGTATTAGGTCCTCTGCTTTTCTCAATATATACCACCTCTCTTGGCAAACTAATCAGCTCTTTTGGTTTTCAGTATCATCTGTACGCGGACAATACTCAAATTTACCTATCCTCCCCAGATTTGTCACCATCTGTGCTGGTCCGTGTCACTGAATGTCTCTCTGCCATTTCATCTTGGATGTCATCTCGCCACCTCAAACTTAATATATCCAAAACAGAATTAATTATATTTCCACCAGCCAATAGCAGTTACCAACCTGATATCTCTATTACTGTTGACAACTCAACAATCTACCCCACCCCACAAGCTCGCTGCCTAGGTGTCATCCTTGACTCTGAACTGTCTTTTGTTCCCCACATTCAATCTGTCTCTAAATCCTGTTACATACATCTAAGAAACATAGCCAAAATTCGATCATATCTTACGCAAGACACTGCAAAAACTCTTATACACGCACTCATAATTTCCCGCATTGACTATTGCAATAATCTCCTTATTGGTCTTCCCAAAAACAGGCTCTCCCCACTACAATCCATTTTGAATGCAGCTGCGAGGTTGATCTTTCTCACCAAACGTTCAGTGTCTGCTGATCCACTCTGTCAGTCCCTCCATTGGCTGCCGGTCTTCTACCGTATTCAATTTAAAATACTTACACTCACACATAAAGCTATTAACCAAACCACACCAACATACATCTCTTCACTTATCTCAAAATATCTTCCAACCCGACATCTCCGTTCTGCACAAGATCTGCGTCTCTCATCGCCGCGCATTACTTGTTCCCATGCACGGTTACAGGACTTTTTTCAGGCTGCACCCACCCTGTGGAATGCCCTCCCATGCACAATAAGACTTTCCACTAGTTTCCAAACATTCAAGCGTTCTCTGAAAACTCACCTCTTTAGACAAGCTTATCAGATTCCAGGACCGCCCACCTAACCTTTTATAGCTCCCTATCTAACTCTCTTCTTATAGTAAACACCTATCACATCTTCTCTTTCTTCAATTGAACATCCTCCTAACCCTAGGCCAACTTTCCAGTGTGATTGGATTATACAGCACACCAAGAATATCTGCAATTGGGCTGGACCAATTTGCAATAGCACCTCTCCTTGTGTATCAACACCTATTTCGCTATAGATTGTAAGCTTGTGAGCAGGGCCCTCTTACCCTTATGTATGTCATGTATGTATGTATGCCTTTTACAACCCAGTATAATGTTAATCTTGATTCAAATTGTAAAGCGCAACGGAATTTGCTGCGCTATATAAGAAACTGTTAATAAATAAATAATAAATAAATGCTAATGTCAGGACCATCCTAAAATGCATTGCCATGAACCAATTTTCTAATGGCCCGCAGTCCCTCACTATTGGGAATGATCATATAGAGACTTGATATATTTATACTACATAACATACTTCCACTAGGTATATTCTCAACAGATGCCTGCAAATTCAAAAAAGATGTAGTGTCCAGTATAAAACCTGGACTATTCACAGCAAAACCAAATCCAAATTTGATAATGGCTGAAACAAAGAACCACGAGCCGCTATAATTGGCCATCCCGGTGGAGCAACAAGACTCTTATGCACTTTGGGCAGCGGATATAGCAGCGGTACCGTGAGTTGACTGGGTAAAAGTGCGGTACTTAATTCAGAAGAAATCAACCCATTATCCCTAGCTACATTTAACATTGTTTTCAATTTCTCACAAAAAACATCAGTCGGATCACCATCTAATAATTTGTATACAGTTGAATCAGACAATTGATTACAGATCTCATTCTTATACGCAAATTAATGTTGTATCAGAATCACCCCGCCTTCATGCGCGGGACAAATTATGATATCATTATATGTCGACAAGTCTCTAAATGCATCCATTTCACCTGGAGACATGTTACCAAAGCCAGATGTCTTAACTGTGGGGCCTACCAAGGCAGAAACTCACTGATCTAACATGCGGCTAAAGGTTTTAATGGATGTATTACTAGAACTTAGTTCAAAAATACTTTTATTTTGCAACTTATGCAGTTGTTCAGGAACCATTTCTTTATCATAATTTAGTCACACTGCTAACAGCCCTAGAACCACAAAAGTGTTCATGTAATCTTAATTGTCTGTTCAATTTGTATTTTTCCACCTCCTAGGATACAGCATCAATTGGGGCTGTGGGGACAAATGACAAACCCGTTTGCAACACATCTATTTCCAGGTCAGTCAGGGTGTGGGAAGAAAGATTAATCACTACTTTCTCCTTGGAAGTGGCGGTCTCCCCACTCTTCCTCGCCCTTTTCCTCTGGCCACCCCGTCGTGTACGGTTATATTTCCTCCTGCTCCCATGTTGCGTGTATGTGTCCCTAAAGGGATGTCATAAACAGCACTATCCCATGACATATTACCATCAGAGTCACTAGTGGTGATTGGATCCTGCGAAGAATCAGTACCAGGACCACAATGTATATTTTGATATATTTGCCCCCTCGGTCTACCCCGAGGACCAAAATCACGGTTATTACTACTCGCCCAGTGGTAAACCCTATTTTGCTCATAGTCCTGATTCACTTTGAACAATTTATTTTTCTTAAACTTAGTAAGGTCACACTTGTAATTAGCCACCTGGGCAACTAATTTCTCCATTCAATCATGTGTACTGTCAGCCTCAAATGCCGCTTTATGTAATTTTTCAAAGTCATTGATATTCTCACGGGCCACTGCAAGCTCCCTTACTGCCACCTCAATAACTAGCAGTATCAAATCCATGCTGCATTTATTTAGAACAGCTATCCAATGTTTGCAAAATGCCATGTTAAACTTGCCAATCGTTGGTGCATTCCTAACCCTAAAACCTCTAGGGATACATTTTGATTTGAAGTAATCACTTAATATAATACCGTGATACAAATAGTCAATTTCTTTATGCTTTTTGGCACAACCAATCCCTATACAAACACTCCAGGGACATTGTTTCTCCATCATCTAATAGTCATTGTTCAAACAAAATAGTGTCAGCCTCTGATTCTGAGAACGTTAATATCGAGCCTTGCATCTGTAAAGACAAATTGACAGTCTCTGTGTCACACCCGGTCACCACATCTTGTATGTCAGCCATCCTGCTGAACAAATCAATCCTTCATAAACACTGAGAAGACGATAATCAAAATTTGTGGGTGCTTTCATCTAGAGAGTTCCTGTCTGCCACACAGGATACTCCCAAAATACAAGTAAGATGTCTGGCCAAGGCACGGCATAGATATCTCCATATTACTAGCAAAAAGACCATTGAGACCAACATGATAATTTACCCTATGACAATTGATTTGGCAGCCAATGCAATCAGCAAGTTCATCAAGAAGCATTGGCCCATAATTTCCTCTGATCCGCTACTTAAAGGAATTAGCAAGCAACCACCCATGATGGCATACCGCCGGGGTCCAAATTTGCGCCAACTTTTGATGCGACCAACTAAACAGCCGACTAAGCCATTGACGCAGTGGCTTCAAAGCGGTAGACGCAAATGTTATCACTTTGCAGACTGTACTACTTGTCACTCTATGCTGGTGGTAGGGACAAATTTTGCTCATCCACACAGCAGAAAGAAAATGAAGATCAAGTTTAGATTACACTGTACTATGGAATATGATATATATATATATATATATATACTGATGTGCCCAGCTATAACGTGGCATCACAGCTCTATCTCTCACGCCACGCATGGCGCGCCACACACCCCGCCATGAGTCGCGCCACAAAGAAAGTTTATTAGTGAAAAAAGTCATTACGTGTAATACAACATTTTGCCCACCAGATGTCACTTTTCCTAAACTACATAGCGCATGCATCTGATTTCATTACGTGTAATACAACATTTTGCCCACCAGGTGTCACTTTTCCTAAACTACATAGCGCATGCGTGTGATTTCATTACGTGTAACACAACATTTTGCCCACCAGGTGTCACTTTCCAATGTACTGTACGGTATGTTCTGTATCACCGGCCGATGATTGTTTGACAGAAGCTTAGACATTAGACTTTACAAACTACAGAACTCTAGTAATGGGTGAAGCGTGTGGCCTAGCGGTCTAATGCCTAGTCTCACTGCTTCTCCTCTCTTCTTGTTCCGTGGGTTTGAGACCTTGAAAATACAGTATGTTTTTTTTATTTATTTTTAAAATCTTCACTTAAAATGTTCAGTATTCAATACAGTACATGTGGAGTGCATGTCTGCCCAGTGCTTCGGGAGTCAAACAGCGAAACTAGGATTTTTATTATTGTACATACAGTACTGTACCTTAGAATGCAAACTTGCGTCATTGCCGGCGCTGACATGAATGCGGACATTATAGTGATTTATTATGACCAGCAAGTGGCAATGGGCCCTGTTAAAGAGACTGGTTTCTGTATGTCAAACTGACTGCGCGTTTAAACCGCAAAATTGTGTCAATGTCTGCGCGTGCCCAGTGGTCGGATTTTAATCACAATGGAATGTGTGCCCCATGTCCAGTGGAGCCAAGCCATACATTAAGTAGCTCTATTTTATGGCGCATGCCCAGTTGTCTGTATTGCTAACAGTACTGTTGAATTTTCACACTAGTGCCATTCTGCACTGTCCGAGACTTACAGTACCGCACAGTATACACAATAGTAAATTCATTACTACATAAGGTGCTACAGTAGTGGACTAACAGCAGTTTGTAGGGCAGATGCAGAGCGCAAACTTGCGTCAATGAAAATGCTGTCCTAGACTTGGTAACATTAGTAATTTAATATGTTTAGTAACTGATAGTTGACTGTGTATAAGAGAGGGGTCTCTATATTACAAACTGACTCGGCGTTTAAACCGCAAAATTGCGTCAATGTCAGCACAGTTTGCGTTGTGGTAACTTGTAGCCAGTTCTGATGGGTTACGGTACAAATAGGATCTCTGGCTTGTGCCCAGTGGCGGGGTTGCAATGCATTGCCAGTGGTGCTGTGCCATAGCCATACCCTTGTAGCGCTATGGCTATGTACTGTACGCCATGGTGTACAGTATGGAATATCATACTGTACAGTACCAGGTCATGATTCACACACAGTGAAAGTGTGTTATTATTATTACACTGACTGTGTAATAATAATATTAAAAATAAAAAGTGTAACCTTGACTGTCTAATAATAATGAAAAGCTTCATTATGAAGCTTCCTGGTTTTGAACCCGGGTTGTACAGACGTCTGCAATGTAGAAGTTCAATTTCTGACCTCTACGCTACAGACGCCTGAGTACTGTACTTCATCGTATGGTACTGTAGATGTCACATAAAGTACTGTAGAGGACTAGGAGAGACTTGTGAGCAAGGGCTTAGGTGATCCGTCTTGCTTACACTTCTCTCCTTATGTTCGAGACCTTTATAATTTAATTTATTTTTTTAATGTTCCCTATAGTACTGTAGTTCAGTCTTGCTATCCAGCCCTTACAAAAATCAATCTATTGTACTGTAGATGTGCCCAGCTACAGTACTGTAGTTTGTTGCTCCATATACGTTACGCCATACAGTATACCGCATTGCTAGTTGCGCGCTACACTGTGGCGTATTGAGTCTCATAGCACTGCGCATGCCCAGTTGTCTGTATTATACGGTACTTATAACTGTAGTTGTAGGTACAATACGGTAGACATTGTAGTGATTCCCTGACTCTAGGAACTACAGTACAGTAGATGCAGTAGTCTAGGGGGCTAATGCCTAGCCCTACTGCATCTACCATTTTCTTGTCCCGCTGGTTCGAGACCTTTAAAGTACATACTGTATACGGTAATTTTATTTTGTTTTAAATCTTCACTAATACAGTACATTATCAAGACATTCTGGTATTTCTATGCCACAGTACTTTGACCAAAAAGTCTAACCTTGTTAATAAAAAATAAAAAGTGTAACCTTTCAAGCTTCGAACCCTCAAAAGGGTTGTACAGGCAGCGTAATGTATTGGTTTGATTATTTACCATTACACTACAGCCGTCTGCAATACCAAGTTTGCACCTGGCTTGAGTGTTTCCTACAATACTGTACGTCATCGTATCTCTGGCGCATGCCCAGATCTACTGTATACCCATTTAGTGCTTTTTTTTTATTTTTACTAAACTCAGTACATTTTATATATTAGGGGGTAAATGTACTAAGATGGTAGTGCTATTAAGTGATGTTGCCCATAGCAACCAATCTGATTCCAGGTATTACTGTACAGTATCTTCTAGAAGGTGCTACTGTAGATAAATGCTAAGTACAGTAGAATCTGATTGGATGCTATGGGCAACATACAGTACAGTAACTTCTTAAATAGAACTCAAGTCTTAGTAAATTTACCCCCACAAGTTTCACTTTTTCCCCCCAATTTTTTTTCTTCCGCCCCCCAAAATGAAAGTGAATTTTTAGTTTGTTCTGACTTTTTTTTAAAAAAGTTACGCAGTTTACAGTACCTTTAGGGGACGTTGAAGGCTTCCCGCAACATTGCACCCCAATTCACCAAATTTTTCCGCCTGCTATTCATACAGTAGGCGAAACTTTTTAACATACTGTCTTACTGTACATTGCATTGACTTCCCGCCTACAGTAGGCAGAAAAGCTTTCAAATTGAATACAGCGATAATTTTACGCCTGGCAAAATGACGTAATCTCCCAAACTGTTTTTAGCCAATCCCGTGTTTTTGCTCCAATGGGTGAAAAAGTGCCAACCAATGTTCTCCCAACTGTCATCTCACAGGCTGTGTTTGAAAAATGACAGTTGTGAGCTGATTGACTGACACCTTATCACGTTTTTATCACTTCTCACTGTCTAACACTGCTTAGTACAGTAAATAGACCCCCTTGGAGTGAAAATACCAGATCGGCTAAAAAAAGTAAATAGACCACCCCTAAATTGAAAATGTCCCTCAGTGTATACAGTACTGTATGTCTACTGTACTGTATTCTACTGTAAGTGCAGGGCAGCTGTGAAATCACTGTGATGGGCAACAGGGGTTTTGTACAGTATATGACTGTTGGCGTCAACCCCCATCAGCCGGCGTGCCCCTGGTGAGTGAAATCCTGGCAAATAGGATGATACACCCCTGCATCTGTGTGTTATTGACTTTTTGTACAGTACCTTTTTAATGACAGATGCACGTGTTGGATCTCAGGTGCACTTAAAGACTGAATTACATACAGTACAAACACCAATTGTATAAATGAATGACAATTTTTATTTAACCTACAGTAACATGCTTTACAGAGGGGGGGGGAACTTCTTTAGCTTTCCACCCCTGTAGTCATCTACTGTCACACGATTCTTTCTTCTGCCGCTGGCATGTCCTGGAGTTCCAAGCTGGACACGGACATGACTACTGTACAGTACCTAGGAGGAAAGAGATGACGTGAGAACAGTCCTTACTCAATGCCGACCGATACGCCCTACTGGACCGAGGACTACACAAAAAGAGTTGGCTTTTAATTTAAAATCATCACTGGCACTTTTGGCCTCAGATTCAGAGTTTCACCTATACCAGGTGCAGACTCTACTGTGCATCAGAGTGCAAGGTCCACTGTATGCCCTGAAGAAAGGAGGATAGGCAGAGACAAACAGACAGTAAAAGACAGACACACATGTTCTCACCGGAGATGCTCTTGTTCTTCATCCTGCTTGATCCCACACACCCTGTACTGTAGGAGAGATAATCCGCTGTGCAGGGCCCTTCCCTGCTCTAACAGTGTCACACTTATCCACTTCTCCACATCAATAATATGCCCTAACTAACCAGACTAACAATTTTATTAATAACTACAGTAATTTGTATTATACTGTAATTAAGCCTGGTGGTGAAATACTGTAAGCAGTGCCCCTAGGCCCACAGCCCATAATATAATGATAAAAAAAAATACATGAAACAAGACAGTATTTGGGTGTCCCAGATGGAGGTGAACACCAGCTGTCTGAATACGATAACAGAGCACTAACATTACCAAAAATCTCACCTTATCCTGATGTCGAAGGGACCGCCGCTCTAACCATACAGTTGATGTACAGTAGAAGCCTGTCTCTCAATTCACGGTGCACCCACTACTGTATGTCTGCAACTATGGATGTGGATGTTGAAGCAGCCACTACTACTGTACTGTATATGAACTAAAGGAACCTGAAAACTTGAAACATCTGCATTACAAATGGCAACATCAAGCGCTGTAGCAGAAAGTGGCAGCTGCAGCACAATCTGTGATGATGCCAATGTGTGCCTTGGAACAGGGGTCAATGTAGGTGTAAGGAAAAGAGGAAATGTATGAAGTACTGTACATAAGGTACAGTAAGGAAAAGTAATTGTAGACAAAGAGCTTATAAAATAAATTAGGAGAATACTGTATAATGTAGGGACAGAAAGCACAACCACAATACTGTACATACAGTACAGTATGGACACAGTGTACAGTACTTAGCAGTCCGGATCACAAACTGAAAAGAGGAAGTTAAACCCCTCCTCCACATTACAAATTATATACAGTACAGTATAAGCTACATAGCAGTTGCTTGACCGTTTCTTTCGATGACAACTGGTAAGACTCTATGGAGATGATCAATATAATTGTTACACTGGGCACGTGTCAATACTGTTCTCCAAAACTTCATTATCCCATCCAAAAGTTCCTGTTTAGTTGTTGGTTTCACATCAGACCTGATGAACCGCTTCAACTGGGCCCAGACCATTTCAATGGGATTCATGTCCGGTGACCTACAGGTAAGTAAAAAAAAAATATTCAGTCACAGTACTGTACTTTAGTAAAAAGTGTACTAGAATAATTACTGCTTGGTACTGTACATACTTTTTGGTACAATAAACAGTTAATACAGTACTATAGGACAATACTCACTCTGGTGGTGTGCGTTCCCAATTTATCCCTCTCTCTTCCATGAATTTTGCTGAAGCCGAATGTTTGGGATCATTATCCTGGAAAAATCGATGTCCTGATCGGAAGCATTTTCTCACAAATGGCACCATACAGCAATCTACTATTTTTTCTTGGAAGAAGGTCTTATCCATGATGCATAAAGAGATGAGAAATTGTCAGTAACAAGCGTACACTGTACAGGACTGTAAATATTTTTTAGAACAAGCATTACTGTACTGCACCTTCAAAAATATAGATCGGTCCTGCACCCCAACGAGATATACCTCCCCATACATGGACTTTTAACGGATGCTTCGGACGTGGTTTAAGTGAGAGATGTGCACGGTGTCGGAAGGACAGTCTTGAGAACCTCTCGAGAGAAACCGAAGTTTCATCTGTGAAAATGACGTCATTAAAATTCTCTCCACTATCTATCCACCGTCTTGCTTGTTCAACTCTCTTTACTTTATTAACATCCCTTATCATGGGATTTATCCTGTGAAATAAAAACAAGTTTTAGTTTACTGTCATGTAAAATCAGTGCATTATTAATATACAGTATACAGTGTATTTATTTTACAGTATGTACAGTACATTGTTGGGCCAAAAGTCCATCCCAGTTCCTTACGCATCCGTTTGATGCTGGAACAGGAGATGTCCAGGTCACATTCTGCTTTTAGAATACGTTTGATTTGTAAAGCTGTACGCTCATCATCCTCACAAGTCAATTTGTGCACAATCTTTTTGACGCTCCTACGGTAGAACACATACAGAGCATATAGCAATTATTGGACAGTTAGTGTTGAAATTGGAACACAATACAGTACCAATCTAGCAACATACAGTATACTGTAATAAAAAAAGGTTGATGTAAAGTACCTACCATGTGCATTTAGAAGGAAATCTATATCTGGTCCGCGTTCTCTCAAATGCATGATAGCGCACAGTCTGTAAACTAACAAGAACACCACACTCTTTCAGCCAGGCATGGATCTGTCTTGTTGTTTTGTGTTTTTTTTTCATGCTTGCAATTATCTTGCTGATGGCTTTGCTGATTTTTTATGACAAAATCTGTGTAAAGAACAAGAGAAATACGTTACAGTACTGTTGCTGAGTATACAGTACATAATTTAATGTTCAGTATCTTAAACACAGGGGGGTATTACATTCTTACTGTACATCAGCCATAACATGTACAGTATAACCAGCTAGTAAATTTCATTTTGCAGGCTGTGTTTAATAAATGATAGTTTTGAGCTAATTTGTGATATATATTTCCCAATTTAATCTCACATCAAGCTTTCATATAGTATGCCCCTAAATACGCAAATATGCATCTACCGTATGAAGGAGACAAACAGCACAATAAACACAGCAATATTGCGACTGAAACTAAAATGGCCGCCGAGCAAAACAAGATGGCGACAGTCACTCACGGGAGACTATGAGGGGCAGCGGGAGGCTAGGGAACGATCGTTGTGTGTGTGATAGTTACTCCATACAAAAATAAGCCTCTATGGGGATGTGTGAAGGACGGGACATACCGAGGTAGCGGCATGATAAACACAGCAATATTGCCGCTGAAACTAAAATGGCTGCCGAGCAAAACAAAATGGTACCATATATGCATTGAAAACTCGCTGCGCAAATCAGCGTCTAACACAGCAAACTGCAAAATGACCGTGAACCTAGCAAGCTCCCATACTTACAGTACCAGCAGGTTGATACTGTAGGAAACACCTGTAGAAGCTCAGGCTACTCAGGGTACAGCAATGAGCAGCAACAACAATAGCAACTTGCAGTAGAAGACAGGCAGCATTGCAGGTAGTAGTAGTAGTAGTATCTCAAGGGTTCGTACTGTTGATACGTGCCGATGAGACAATCCGAGCAGCAAGTCCGTACAGTTAAGTAGCATATTCACAGTGTGGATAGCTAGTGCGGTCTGAGGAGCTCTTTTATGCTACCAGAGACAAAAGAATTCCTTCCCGCAGAAAATCTGGCCGCTGATTGGTGTATTTGAAAAATGCACTTCCTTGTGGTCCAATGGCATGGCAGAGTTTCGGCGGCAAGGTTTTCTTTGTCTCTGGTAGCATAAAAGAGCGTCTCAGACCACACTAGCTATCCACACTGTGAATCTGCTACTTAACTGTATGGACTTGCTGCTCGGATTGTCTCATCGGCATGTATCAACAGTACGAACCCTTAAGATACTGTACTACTACCTGCAAAGCTGCCTGACTTCTAAGTCGCTGTTGTTGCTGCTCATTACCGTGATCTACCTCTGCAACTCTGCCTGACTTCCGAGTCACCTTTGTTGCTGTACCGTGAGCTTCTACAGCTATTTCCTACAGTATCAACTCGCTGGTACTGTAAGTATGGTAGCTTGCTATGTTTTTGCACTTTGCTGTGTTAGACGCTGATTTGCGGAGTGAGGTGTTGTGTTTATCGTCCCGCTGCCTTGGTATGCCCCATCCTTCACCCATCCCGTAGAGGCTTACTTGTGAATCCAGTAACTATCACACACACATACCGATCGTTCCTAGCCTCCCGTTGCCCCTCATAGTTTTCCGTGACTGACCGCCGCCATCTTTTTTTGCTCGGCGGCCATTTTTGTTTCAGTCGCAATATTGCTGTGTTTATCGTCCAGCTGCCTTGGTATGCCCCGTCCTTCACCCATCCCCGTAGAGGCTTACTTGTGAATCCAGTAACTATCACACACACATACCGATCGTTCCTTGCCTCCCATTGCCCCTCACAGTTTCCCGTGACCGACCACCGCCATCTTGTTTTGCTCGGTGGCCATTTTTGTTTCAGTCGCAATATTGCTGTGTTTATCATCCCGCTGCCTCGGTATGCCCCGTCCTTCACCCATCCCCGTAGAGGCTTACTTGTGAATCCAGTAACTATCACACACACATACCGATCGTTCCTAGCCTCCCATTGCCCCTCATAGTTTCCCGTGACTGACTGCCGCCATCTTGTTTTGCTCGGCGGCCATTTTTGTTTCAGTCGCAATATTGCTGTGTTTATCGTCCAGCTGCCTCGGTATGCCCCGTACTTCACCCATCCCCGTAGAGGCTTACTTGTGAATCCAGTAACTATCATACACACATACCGATCGTTCCTAGCCTCCCGTTGCCCCTCATAGTTTCACGTGACTGACCGCCGCCATGTTGTTTTGCTCGGCGGCCATTTTTGTTTCAGTCGCAATATTGCTGTGTTTATCGTCCAGCTGCCTCGTTATGCCCCGTTCTTCACCCATCCCCGTACAGGCTTACTTGTGAATCCAGTAACTATCACACACACATACCGATCGTTCCTAGCTTCCCGTTGCCCCTCATAGTTTGCCGTGACTGACCGCTGCCATCTTTTTTTGCTCGGTGGCCATTTTTGTTTGTCGCAATATTGCTGTGTTTATCGTCCCGCTGCCTCGGTATGTCCCGTCCTTCACCCATCCCCATAGAGGCTTACTTGTGAATCCAGTAACTATCACACACACATACCGATTGTTCCTTGCCTCCCGTTGCCCCTCATAGTTTCCCGTGACCGACCGCCGCCATCTTGTTTTGCTCGGCGGCCATTTTTGTTTCAGTCACAATATTGCTGTGTTTATCGTCCCGCTGCCTCGGTATGCCCCGTCCTTCACCCATCCCCGTAGAGACTTACTTGTGAATCCAGTAACTATCACACACACATACCGATCGTTCCTAGCCTCCCGTTGCCCCTCATAGTTTCCCGTGACTGACCGCCGCCATCTTGTTTTGCTCGGCAGCCATTTTTGTTTCAGTCGCAATATTGCTGTGTTTATCATCCAGCTGCCTCGGTATGCCCCGTCCTTCACCCATCCCCATAGAGGCTTACTTGTGAATCCAGTAACTATCACACACACATAGCGATCGTTCCTAGCCTCCCGTTGTCCCTCATAGTTTCCCGTGAGTGACCGTCGCCATCTTGTTTTGCTCGGTGGCCATTTTTGTTTCAGTCACAATATTGCTGTGTTTAACGTGTGTTTGCATTATTGAACCAGTTTGCACATTTAACTTTGAGACTAATGGTTTTAATGGTCATGTACACACTAAGTTTTGATTTATGTTATAAAAATAGCAAATTTGGTGCTGTACTTTACAGTACTGTACTGTATATCAGTTGAGATATTCACACATTTTATTACTGTTGAGCTGACACCTACTGTACCTTATTGTACAGTATATAATTAGGGAGTGTTTTTTATACACCTGTATTTATCATATTTATTATCTTGTGCCTCTATACAATCTCACAATAGTGGTTAGTGCATTAACAGTTTTAGCACTGTGTAATCTCCTGTATTTACCTGTATATACTGTATAACACACGCACAGTCTTAGGAGACAGAAAGAGTACTTTAATTGTTTACAGTGTTGTAATGTGAAACATTTACTGTTTACAGTACATGTACAGTATTTCCACTATTTTACTTAACATGGTATTTAATGTCTTTATACTTGTGTATTTCAGAGTGCACCGAACTGTCAAAATGGTGAAGAGCAAAGGTTTTTACAATGGAAACGAATCTTGCCCACTTCCACTGACCAAAAATCTGAGTGCACTAGTCCCACAATGGTCTACAAGCAAACCTTCCAAGAAGAAAACAGGTAAGGAAAATTTACAGGTACCTCTTCTAGTCAAGGCAAGGAAGAATGCAAAGGCGAAGAACAACACTTTGCAAGTGGACATCGGAGAAAATGGACCAGGGAACGTGGAGCAACCCATGAACGTCCCGAACCAGGAGGAAACACCAGTCATTTATGGGCCAGAAGAATTGGACACCTTTGAGCCTCTTGTTGAAGATGTATCCTGCTCACCAACTCGGCGAAAACTGTCATTCCAAGAAGATAACACATGCACATGTAGCTGTGCAAGGATGGTGAGAGACCTCGTCGGAAAAGTTGGTCAACTGGAAGCGAAAATTGACAGCTTGAAACTTTACTTATGCAGCATGGAGACGCCACTGGGTGGAGGTGGAGGTGGGGTTGGTGGTCGTGCTGGTGGTGGTGGTAGGACTGTGGAAAAAGAACAGCTTCCATCAAATCCATTTGGAAACAAATAAACTGTGTAATGGTGCATACACACTACACGATATGCTCCCTGAGTCATCCACCTTATCGCCCAGTGTGTACGCACCATAAATCTTGAACAGAGCCTCCATAACAACAAACACAGAGGGAAAGGGAGAGAGTGAGAGAAAGACAGAGAGAGGGAGAGAGACAGAAAAGGATACAGTACTCTACTTATGCATACAGAGGTCAGGGAGCTGTGGCTCTGGCTGCTCCTTTTTGAATTTTTTTACTGTGTGTTTAAGAAAAAACGATTATACGGTAGAAAAAATAACACCTCCATACTGTACATAACACCAATACAAACACACAAAAAACGAGAGTGATACAGTAGAATACAATTTATAGTACTGTATACTGTAGTAGTGTAAGGTACTGTACAGTACTTACGCGGGCAAAAACCCAAATTTGGGTCAGTGGGGGACTGGCGCCTAGGCTTTCCTTGTTGCAGAACTGTGGTGGGAAAAAAACAGAATGTTCCTGTTATACAAGTACAGTAGAGAAAGAATTACAGTAGGGCCTGATTCTGATCCATGCGCAACCGGGTCGATTCTACGGCAGTGCACACGTGAGCACCGGAGCAAGTGAGATGGGTCTTTGTAGTATGGGAGGGAGAGAGAGACACTGTGAATGTAAAAATAAGGAGTGCGATACAGTAGAAGACAATGTACAGTAGTGGATGGTACAGTACTTACACAAAATGGATTGCCTCCTTTTCCAGTCGACCAGCTGGTGCCCTTCTGTGCCTTGCACTGTGGGTAAAAAAAAAATTTCATTTTGCATGAAAACAATATTTAAAAATGTTGCACATGCATCCTTGGTGATTTACTGCATACAGTACACACTAGATGATATGAACAACATTGTATAATGTACTGTACTGTATCATTGAACAATATTGTTAGCATTCATCCAAATCGTCTAGTGTGTATGCACCTAAAGACAGGTCACCGAAACATACTGTACAGTACTGGAAAATAAGAAAAACACAAGGAGAGAAAGAATTAGTGTGTATAGAGAAGAGGTTGGAGATGCATGGAGAGAGAGAGACAGTAAGTATACAGTGGTAGAACAATGTAATGTACAGTACACTACTGTACTTACAGATCGGGGCAGGGCTGCTGCCTGCCTCCACGAAAAAGCAGTCATCTGTGTGTCAAAGAAAAACAAATGTTGACAAGTCATAAAAGAAAGGGAGAGAGAAAAAGAGAGAGAGAAACAAAGGAGAGGGAGAGTGAGAAAGAGAAAGATAGAGGGGGAGAGAGAAAGTGAGAGAGAAAGATAGAGAAAAAGAGAGAGAGCGGGGGGGAGAGAGGGAGGGAGAGAAAGAAAGAGAGAGAAACAGGAGAGGGAGGGAGGGAGAGAGAGATAGAGGGGGAGAGAGGGATAGAGAAAGTGAAAGAGAAAGAGAAAGAAAGGGAGAGAGAAAAAGAGAGAGAGAAAAAAAGAGAAAGAGACAGAAAAAGAAAAAGAGAGAGAAAAAGAGAGAAAGACAGAGATAAAGAGAGATAGAGAGAGAGAGAGGGGGGAGAGGGAAGGAGAGAAAGAAAGAGGGAGAGAGAAAGAGAGAGAGGGGGAGAGGGTGAGAGAGAAAGACAGAGGGAGAGAGAAAGAGAGAGAGGGGGGGAGAGGGAAGGAGAGAAAGAAAGTGAGAAAAAGAGAGAGAAGGAGACAGAGAAAGAAAAAGTGAGAGAGAGAGAAAAAGAGAGAGAGAGAGAACAATGTACTGTAGTGTACAGTACTGTACTTACGCTGACTCTCGCTGGGGCCAGCTGGGGGTACCGTCTCTGGCACTGTGGGAAAAAAACATGTAAAGAGAGAGAAAGAGAGAGAGAGAGAAAAAAAGAGAGAGAAAAAGAGGGAGGTAGAGAGAGAGATAGAGGGGGGGAGAGAAAGAGAGAGAGAGGGCGAGAGAAAGAGAGAGACTAGGGAGAGAGAGACTAGGGAAATAAAGCAGAGAGATACAGTACTGTACTTACATGGCATTGTGAGGCCACTGGTTGGTGATGCTGTTGAAAAAAATTACAGTATGTTACAGTAAAGGGAGAAGACGTTGGAGATGTTTAAAGAGAGAGAGAGAGAGAAACAGAGGGAGACAGGTCGAGAGAGAAAGAGAGAGGGAGAGAAAAAGAGAAAGATAGAGGGGGAGAGAGGGATAGAGAAAGAGAGAAAGGGAGAGAGAAAGAGAAGAAGGGAGGGAGAGAAAGAAAGAGAGGGAGGGAGAGATAGAGAAAAAGAGATAGAGAGGGGGGGAGAGAGGGAGGGAGAGAAAGAAAGAGAGAGAAACAGGAGAGGGAGAGAGAGAGAGATACATACTCAACTGTAACATTACTACAGTATATACTGTACTGTATTACAGTTTTAATACAAAATGTCCTACAGTATAAAACTGTATACAGTACTTACTTGGCTGTGGAGGGGAGTCTGGGTCCTCCTCTTGCCCTGGGGAGAGCTGAGGCACTTCAATGTCTTCAACTAAAATACACAAGGACAGAAACAGTTATTGTGTAAGGAGAAGACATTGGAGATGTTTTAAGAGAGAGAGAGAGAGAAACAGAGGGAGACAGGGAGAGAAAGAGAGAGAGAGAAAAAGAAAGAGAGAAAAACAGGGAAAGAGAGCGAAAAAGAGAGAGAGAAAAATTAAAGAGAGAGAAAGATAAAGAGAAAGAGAGAAAGAGAGAGAGAGAGAAAGAGAGAGAGAGAGAGAAAAAGAGAGAGAGAGAGATAAAGAGAGAGAGAGAGAGAGAGAGACAGTACTGTAGAAAAAAATGTGGTGTAGTGTACTTACGAGGCCTGATGAGGCCACTGGGGCCAGGTCTGTAGACTTCCATTGGTGATACTGTTGAAAAAAAATAATGTTACTATTACACTCTTACAGAAAAGAGAGACACTGACAAAGAGAGAGAGGGATAAAGAGAGAGAGAGAAAGAGATACCGTAGGTAGAGAGAGACTGACAAGGGAAGAAAAGGAGAGATCTACAGTGCTGTAGAAAACAATGTGGTGTACTGTACTTACAGGGCAGGGGGCTTCCTGCAGCCTCCTCATCAATGATGAGTCTGTCTATGTGTACAGAATAAAAAAAAAAAGATTATACAAAAAATCAAAAATGTAGTAGTATGACACTATTGTGTCCATACTGTAACTGTTGTAATCATTACCACTGTCATTTGAGGAGGCTGCAGAAGGTGGTGGTCGTGGAGGTAGGACTGTGGAAAAAGAACACTGGACTGTCAGTTTCACTCAAAACCATTTTTAAACAAATAAACTGTACAAATTTTGTCCAGAGTCTCCATAACACCAAAAACAAACACACAAATGAGAGAGAGAGAGAGAGAGAGAGAACTGTGTAGAGTAGTGTGTACTGCTCTTACTCCGAAAATTCAGCCCACTGGGCCCGGCTGCTGGTGGTGGTGGCGGTGGAGGTGGCGCTGCCGGGGCAGGGGGGGCTGCTTGCCCTGTGGGGAAAAATACATGTCGTCATTAAGGAGCATTTGAAAACAAGAGTTCAGACCTCTATTCCAAATTGGAGAGGGATTACGGTACAGTACTGTAGATGGCCTTAGGGAATTAGCTATTGATTAAAATACAAACCAATACAGTATACTGTAGTACAAAAACTACTGTAGTCTGTGAAGCTGGCATTGGGCCCAACATAAAACAGTATGGTACTGAACTGTCCTGTATATAAAAAAATATACAGTCCAGTAAAGTACTGTATGACCAAGTGGTGCAATGTCACACATACCGTAGGCTATGTGGGTGGCACTGTCGCCACCACACGAGCTGTACAAGATGGCACATGTGCATGACACTGGAGCCCGAACCCAGCGTAGGACCTCGCTGAGGACTTTGAGATACCTCGCTGGAGGGGTACGTATGGTATGAATAAATACAGACTTAAAAGGGGCAGGGCCAGCACAGAAAAATAGTGTGTACAGTACTGTAGGTTAACATAGATTTGGTCGACAGAGATTAGAATGGTGGATCAATCAACTTGCCTTTTGTTACTGTAGGTTTATAAATCAAACAAGCCATGTCGACCAATAGTGTGTAACCCTTTAGTCCATGAACAGTACTGTAGATTTAATCAGCCTGTCAATCAAATGTCTGCCAGTCATGTCAGTATGTGTTAACAACTGTCAGTCATCGTCAGATACTGTACTATTCAACACCCTACAGTGCAGTGTACAGTAATGTACAGTATGTCAGAGTCGTGCATTGTACTGTATTCGTTATTGTACAGTATACTGTAATTCATGTGATTATACAGCAATGCTGTACTTACTACGAATTATTCACCTCCGAATTCGCTGTAGGCGAGGCCTGTCCCTCCGAAGCAGGTCACTCCACCTGCGCTGCAGTGAGCGACCTGAGCGGTGAATGCCATATAGGCGATATATTTCATTACTCGCGGCTCTGTAGGCGAGCACTTTGTCTTGGTTAGTGGCGAATGCTTGGTCCCGCCACTTAACCAAGACAAAGAGCTCGCCGGACGAGTAGCGTCTTGCCATGACAGAAGCCATTTTGACTAGCCAGTGACGCACGTCGTACATCGCACGACGCACGACGCACACCGACACTAATTCTCTCATTACGGCAGGCGTCTGTGGTGCACTGTAATGTTGTTATAACCATAGTGGCAAAGTCAGTTTTGAATATTCAGTACAGGCACATTCATAGCGGCACACTAGTTGTCCTAGCAGACGCAGGATAGTGTCCTTGGCAATGGTGACAATTCATAGCATTTTTCAGTACACTAGGGCAGAGCTGACTGCTTACAGTAAATGGATTAACAAAGCTTCCTTTATTATGGTAATGTGAGGCTCTCGGCTTGCTTTGGGGGGAAGGGACCTGATGCACTGTGTATGACTCTCAGCCCACTGGGCATGCACCAGAAATCCCATCGCAACCCTCCTACTGGGCATGCACCCACCAGAGATGGAAATGCAACAGCATAGAGTACAAATACTGTACCGACTGCAGTAATACAGCCAACTGCGCATGCTCAGTGATAGCATAGTGCTACATGGCGTATGGCTTGGCGACACAGATCCCATTGTACCCCCCTCCATTTCTAATCCATCGCAGATGGCTGACAGCCACCATAGAGCCAACCTTGTAATACAGAGAGCTCTCTCTCTCATACAGATCCCACTACTACCGTACTTAGTGTGCAAGGTTGGAGCAGCATCACCAATGTCATCAGTTTGCAATGCAACGCTTTGAACACAGAGCGCTCTCTCACAGACGGAAACCACTCTCAGACACAGTCCAAGGGACGTAGCCATAGTGCACAAAGCTGAGACCGCATATACGTTGTCGCATGTTTGCGTTTTGTGGTTTTTTGGCGCACAGTATGTGATGCAGAGCCCTGTCTCACATTCTAGACAGTAGATTCACTAGCAGTTTCTGCAGTTATGAAATCACTATTCTGTGGTGCTAAATTGTACGGCACCGTCAGTTTGCATATGCAGAGCCCTGTCAGCCACCATAACCACAGTATGAAATCACTATTCAGTGAAATACAGAGCCCTCTCTGGGCACTACAGATCCCATTGTAAACCCTCCACTGGGCATGCGCATGAAATCCGATTGACGAAAGCGCAGACATTGATGAAAGTTTTGCACTATTGAAACACACAATCTGTTTGTAATGTCTTACTTTTAAGCAGCCTTTTAAACAACAACACTATAGCCTTTTAAACAAGTTTCACTATAGTGTCCAGAGCAGACAGTGACAAAAAAAAATATACAGTACAGTAAATTCTTTTCCAGGGATCGAACCCCGGACCATAATTCTACCAAAGTGATCACCTAACCACTAGCCCACACGACAGCTACAGTGAACTACAGAGAGTGGCCTCATCCTTCTGCACTCCTCCCGCTGCTGTTTTTTAATAAAAAAAAAATTGTCATACTGTAATGCATCCCATATCAGTGAAAGCTGTGCGTGCATCTCATTAATCTACAGTATCGGTTATACCGTGACAACAACTCCGGCAACTTCTCTACTATTCAGTTACTGCACCGTACCGTATGTACAATACAGTATGTGCAGTGATTTGCATCCTGTTATAAGATGTTACGTACAGTATGGTACTATATACTGTATATGTATATTATGCGACATTAAAAATACAGTATGGGTTGTGCGTTCATGAAAATGCTGTGAATATGATATCCACCCAATTTACTGTAAGTTTAACATTATGGCATTCTGCACAAGACATTCAGTACAGTGGAGCACTCGCCACCCAGTGGTTAAGCACTATATTACATGCAATTACAAAAGTGGAGCACTCACCACCCAGTGGTTAAGCACTGTATTACATGCCGTAGCATATCCTTCGTTGAAGAATACCACGGTATTCCACAAGTCCATGGCGCGACTCAGAGGCCTGCACGCCATGCCACAAGTCCATGGCGCGACTCACGCCATGCCATGAGCAACAAAATAGATGGGCAAATCTGTATATATATATATATATATGTTGACATGCCCATGTTGTCTTTACTATGTAGGCATGACTACAAGATCATTTCAAGAATGTATGGCTAATCATCGTTCAACCATATGTGCATCATTACAATCAGAGACCTCTGATAAACCAGTGGCAAAACATTTTGTGACCTGTGGACACTCTGCAGTGACACTTAAGTGCATGCTGATTGATCATGTCCCTAAACCTATCCGTGGTGGTGATAGAGAACTGCTCCTTAGAAAATGTAAGGCTAAATGGATTTTTTTGCTTGATACAGGGGCCCCACATGGCTTGAATGATCATCACCCATATAACATTTTTTTGCGGTGATTGCTTCATGTAACTGTTTCAGATAAATCAGAACTTGGGCCCTGATTCAGAGCCGGACACTATTTGCGCTCGCTCGTTCAGAAAAAAGGGGTGGCTATTTAAATGAACCATTCGCTCTTTGCGGTCTGTTTACGCCTCTAGGTCTGAACGAGTGAACAAAACTTGCGGTCGTTTTTGGGAGAACTACGCCCCCTGGCCACTCGCATACTATGTCATGTCTGCTATTTATTAGATTAATCGAGTACATCGACCAGCGTATGAACTGCTCGCTATTCTTGTGGTTGGTTTTTCCTACCACAATCTTGCAAGCAGTTCTGACTATAAAATAACCCAGTGACGTGGTCAGTGACGCTGCTTTATTAATTATGCACACCCATAAAATGCCCGTTTTGACCTTTAAGCACGCCTGCGTTCTGATCTCCACTCCCCGTTTCCCCTGTTACCACCCACATATGCCTCCTCATGTCACTCAAAATAGCAGGCATTCGCTATTTAGCAAACAAATGATTTTTGGCCGCACTGACTGGTTCGCGCATGCGTATTACGATTCGTACGCATGCGCAGTTGTGCAAACATCGCTCGGAACGAATGAGCGGCTCTGAATCAGGCCCTTTGTTGGCACATACAATGATTTTTTTCACTTTGGGAATTTTACAATGTTTGATTTATGTGTTAATTGTATGTTTTGTTGTGTCTAGTCTTTTGTATAAATATAACTTTTAAAAATAAAAAGAGGGGGTGTTTTCCTGCTCTGTGAGCCCCTTTTTCTGCCTGACTTATGATATACATCACAGGTGGCATCATTATGTAGCTTTTGTTCTATTTATATGAATCCTATGAGTGCTAATACCGTGATGTATTACTATTGAGTGCAAAATGAGTGTGTCTGTATTCAGCCACTACTTTTGTTTACACTATGATGCCCTTGTCTATTATGATATCATTGATTATGATTGAGGGTGAACATGTTTTTTTTTAAAGGGTGAACATGCCTTTGTTGATATTGGTCACTATGGCGATGCCTAGATGATGTACCGGTGTGACCTTTTCCTCTATTATGCCCGGCTTTGATGCGCTCCAAGTGATGGAGCACAGGCTTGCTTCCTTGTCTTGTCTTTGATGATGTGGTGCTGATGTCTGCCTCATATTACCCGGATGTCTTGCATTCCACTTGTTGGAATGCAGGAGGCTTCGGTTACAGCTATGAATGGCTATCCTGTATACTGGCTCTATTTGGGGCGCTGATGGATAGATCCAGGGAGTCCTAGTGTGCACATTCGGTAGGTTAATTTATGTGTTTTGTACGGCTGGCCATTCAGTAAATTTTAGATACTTCCAGGACTTGATTGTGGGCAGTATCCATTGTAATTGTTAAGGCTATTTTAATCGACTCACACAGCAGGTAGACTTGGGGTTTCCTGTGGTGGAGTTATGTCAGTGAATTTTCTGTCTTGACAAAGGTCTATTTGGACAGAAACGTCGACCATTCTTTCCAATCATGTGAGTGATTAAAAATGTTTTCAACTGACTGGTGAGTGCCTATTCAAGTCATTTGGACTTTGTGTATATTTTAAAGTCTTTAATAGAGCACCCCACAATTTTTTTTTTTACTTTAGTGAGTGAAGCTTTCTGGACTATTATATATATATAATATGTACTGTATGTATACGTGTGTATATATATATATTAGGGGTGTGCACCGGCCACTTTTTGTGTTTTGGTTTTGGATCTGGATCTTTCTTCGTGTTTTGGATTTGGATTGGTTTTGCCAAAACCACCCTTCGGTGTTTTGGGTTCTGGGTTTTGTGTTTTGAAACTATTTTTTTTTTAAAAAAGCATAGAAACAGCTAAAATCACAGAATGTGTTGATTTTTCTGCTCCTATGCAATTATTAACCTCAAAAACCTTAATTTCCACTAATTTCCAGTCTATTCTGAACACCTCACAACTCACAATAGTGTTTTTATGTCCAAAAGGTTGCATCGAGGTAGATGGATGACTATGCTAAATGACACGAGTGGGCGGCACAATCACGTGGCCCATCTAGGAGTGACACTGCAGTGGCAGACAGGATGGCAGTTTGAAAAACTAGGCCCCAAACAGTACATATTGCAAAGAAAAAAAAGAGGTGCAAGATGGAATTGTCCTTGGGCCCTCCCACCCACCCTTATGTTGTATAAACAGGACATGCACACTTTAACAAACCAATAATTTCAGCGCCAGGGTCTGCCACACAACTGTGGCTGAAATGATTGGTTCGTTTGGGCCCCCACAAAACAAACTGCCAATTAATCTGTCCCTGCACAAACTGGCTCTACGGAGGCAAGAAGTCGTCCTCATCCTCCTCATTCACCGATTCCTCACCCTCTTCAGTGTTGTGTACATCCTCATCCTCACAGAGTAGTAATTCATCCCCACTGGAATCCACCACCACAGGTCCCTCTGTACGTTCTGGAGGCTGGTCTCCCTGGAAGAGTTGATAATTCATTTTTATGAAGATCATCTTCTCCACATTTTGTGGAAGCAACCTCCTATGCCTTTTGCTGACAAGGTTCCCGGCGGCACTAAACACTCTTTCGGAGTGCACACTGGAGGGGGGCAACTCAGGTAAAATAGAGCCAGTTTGTACAGGGGCCTCCAAATTGCCTCTCTTTCCTGCCATTACATGTACGGACTGTCTGACATGCCTACTTGGATGCTGTAACCGATGTAATCCTTTAACAGACAGACGCATGCATGTCGCTGCTGCTTTGAGGATGCAGGTGGAATCTAGACGGGATTTGGAACCGGGGACACACTACCTCCATCAATTGTCTAAATCCCAATGCACTAATGGTGGATACTGGACACACGTCTAACACCAACATAGCAGTCAAGGCCTCAGTTATACATTTTGCTTCAGGATGACTGCTGTCGTACTTCATCCTCCTCGCTAGGAACTGTTGGAGGGTCAATTGTTTAGTAAAAGTAGTGGTGTTCCTATTTCCTCTCTGGGATGTTGAACAACTCCTAGCAGCAGCAACAGCACTAGGACGAAGTGGTTCTTGATATTTCCCTATTTTATTTTTATCGGAGAAAGTTTGGTCCTCCATTTATGATAAATTGATATATACGTGCGGCTAAGGCGCACACAAACACAGAAAATATTTTTTTATTTTTGCTGGAGAGTAGTGCACTTTGTGGGTTACACCACCCTTTAAGAAATGAGCCAGCCAGTTCTTTACTTATGGGACACAGGCGCACGCTTGGAGCTGCTCCTTTGTTGATGCACGTGCAGCCACAGTGCACACAATTCACAAACACAGAAAATATATATTTTTTTTGTTTGGAGTGTACTTTGGGGGTTACAGCACCCTTTAACGGACAAGCCAGCCAGCCCTTTACTAATGGGACATAGGCGCACGCTTGGCGCTGCTCCATTGTTGATGCACGTGCAGCCACAGTGCACACAATTCACAAACACAGAAAATATATATTTTTTTTGTTTGGAGTGTACTTTGGGGGTTACAGAACCCTTTAACGGACAAGCCAGCCAGCCCTTTACTAATGGGACACAGGCGCACGCTTGGCGCTGCTCCATTGTTGATGCACGTGCAGCCACAGTGCACACAATTCACAAACACAGAAAATATTTTTTATTTTGTTTGGAGTGCACTTTGGGGGTTACAGCACCATTTAACAGTCAAGCCAGCCGGGCCCTTTACTTATGACACAGGCGCATGCTTGGCACTACTTTGTTGATGCACATGCGGCTACTGTGCACAAAATTCACAAACACAGAAAAAATATTATTTTTTTTGCACTTGGGGTGAGCACCCCCTGGAAAACTCTACAGCACCCCTTTAGGACTGGGACACTGCAGAGGACTTTGGAGTGGACACAGCCTCTATGGACAACTGACTGCACAACACAGTCCAGCAAGCCCCTATGGACTTTGGAGGAGTGGACACAGCCCCTATGGACAACAGCAGCACAGCACAATACTACACTGCACTACACTACACTACACTACACAGCCCAGCCAGCCCTAACTCCCACCCTCCCTCTTCACTGTCCACAGCCGAGTGAGAAAATGGCGCCGACGCGGGTACCTTATATAGGATCCAAAACCCGCGAGACCCGGAAGGCGGGATGATGACGTTTTGCCTCGATTTCAGATCCGAGTCAGGTGGGAAAAGTCGAGCCTGACTCGGTTCGGCCTCGGATCGGGGGGGGCTCGGGGGGGTTCGGATTTCAGAAACCCCTAATATATATATATATATATATATATATGCGGATGGGCGTCTCTCGGACTTATAAAGTATCAACAGAAGTATTTGACCATTAGGTCCTTTATTGCCAACGTTTCAATCCCTCTCGAGGGGATTTTTCTCAAGGCTCAACAATATTACACAAAACAAACACATTAATATAGACAAACAACTCACCCAGGTGCTGAGACTGGACGCCGCAGACGAGTAGGAGTGACCTCACTAGGCTGCATCTCATAGCCCACGTGTTCTCCACCCACATTCCCGACGGTAACCGGGGTAACCAAGATGCCAGTTCCAACGTGCAGGAGATGCACATGGTGAAACAGGGACCACGGCACAGAAGAGTATCACCGTCACAGATCCTGGAAGGGCATCAACAGTATTAAGTGACACATAAACCACAACCAATGAAAAATAACACTTAATAAGAACACTTAAAAAGAGAGAAGACTAAAAAGGGAGACACTGATTGAAAGTACATGTTGATACTTTATAAGTCCTACGAGTGCCGCCCATCCGCTTCTATATCATTTAGGGTCCTACCCTGGGAAGGCAACAAGGCAAGCTATTTTGTACTCTTGTGGAGTGCTGTTTTTTTGTTTATGATAGATAGATATATATATATATATATATATATATATATATACATATATATAGTGTGTGTGTGTGTGTGTGTTGAAAATTAGCAGCAGTTAGTTAGGGCTGGTCTGTGCTCTGTTGATGCACACTGAGAGCAACCATTCCTGGGAGCCCTGAGGTAATGGGCCAGAGGCAAAGGCTGTGTGTTGGAGGTGCCACTGGCCACATCAGACAGGTGGCAGTTGTCCCTGATTGACTAACAGCTGAATGAAACAACTGTCAAGATGGACCTGGGGAAGCAGCTGTGTAAGAGAGGAGGGTTCTGATCATAGTACCTGAGGAAAAGAGAAAAGAGGATTTAGAAGCACTCATTAGGGACAAGTCTGTTAAGCTATAAACACACTTCTGCACTCCAGTACCACAAACATAGTATACTGCCAGAGCTATACATAGCACAGATATATCTAAAAAGGAAATATTGCTTCAATAACAGAACTCATAAAGAGAGAGAAATAAATGTTATTAGGAAATATAAGCTTGTTTATAACAGCTCATCCAGTTTTAGTGCTACAATTATATAGAGGAATTCTCACAGATCTTTAAACCTTAGCACAAAGCTCATATAGATGACCAGCTCTATTTGACCCAGTTAAGACAAAGACTCAGTGTCGTTAACCTACAATATCACCGCATGATAAATCCAAATACAAATTCACTTGTCCATGTATGCATCCTTGAGCAATCATTACACTACTACAGGGGTGGGGAACCTTTTTTCTGCTGAGGGCCATTTTGATATATATAACATTATTTGTGGGCCTGGTCTAGACCATGCCCCCTCTGTGTGATGCCACATGGGGGCGGGTCCACAATTGCCGATGATTACAGCAATGCCCGATGCATCCTGAGGATGTTCCAGGGAGCTTTAAGAGCAGCGGTGTGTGACTGTTTGAAGCATCCTAAGGACACTCCAGGTGGCACTGCTGCATAGATTCTGGCTGCAGTGTGCTATTCTATGCACCTTGCTAGCCAAATGAGGCTAGCAGAAAAAAACTCTGAGGGCCAGAAAAAATGATACCAAGGGCCTTATAAGGCCCTCAGGCAGGAGGTTCCCCATCCCTGCACTACTATTATAAAATTCAGGCTAATTCTTAAGAATCGAGGAACCTCACATAGTCTCTAGAAACCAGTGAAAGCTAAGGCAATATTAACTGGATTATTCTCAATTAAGCTCGATAGCATACCATAAAATATAACACGGTGTAATACTGAAGTAACAGATTGCTGCACACAGTTAAAATTGCTTACATTGAGCTCCACAATTATTTTACCTATGAATCACCACAAAACTGATTTTGTTTCAACTTCTTAAGTACACCCCAAAAGCCTGGGCAGGAAATATTTAAAGGTTTAAACTGTTAGGCATTGTGTATATAATTAATGAACTATAGTTGTGTATCTGTCTATTTGCCAAGTTATAGCCCTTCTGAAATGTTTCATTTTCTGTTCTAAACTGAAGGATTTAAATACCTTAATTGTAACCCTGTTACATTATTGTAGCTCTGCTAGTGTTGCTACTATTTAGCAGTGTGAGTTATTGACAAGAATACAGGGTTCATAACTGTACAGTAGTTTTAATAAAATCTACATTTTTAAGGTGTACTTTAATCTATAGTAGAACTGCTTCATTTAACTATATTATTGGTTGGAGGTAACAATCCATGTATGTAGGTATACTGATATATTTAAAGTGTAGCACAGATATTTTAGAATGTGCTATTTATATTATTATTATTATTATTATTATTATTTGTATTACTATTATTATTATTTGTATTACTATTATTACTATTATTATTAACATTATGCATGAAAAGTCCAGAAATTTACAGAGTTCCAGATTAATAAAATAGACGCTATTTTATTTATTGTGTCAGTTATTGTGCTGGAGTTTGGGGACAACCTGACATGCATTTTAAATGTGATATTACTCTTTATTTTATCAGAACACTTCTAAAACCCATTATGATTAAATACTAATATTTTAATGAAGGTAGACATCTTTCTTTAAACATGTTTTTTCAGTGCATTTTTATAATCTGCATGGGGACATAATACATTAGGAAGTGTTAATTAGATTCCAAGACCCAAATGGTTTCAATAAAATTCGATGTGAGCTGGGAACACGACATGAAAAATAAATACAGCTTTATATAACATAGCAATTTTAAAATACATTTTGCATACATAGTAATTCTAGTTATATAATGAAAAATATTTGCTAAAATTATGTAAAGCTTCTGAACCTCTGTTAGTGTATTTAACTTAGCCAATATAGCAGGTATTATAAACATATTTGTAAGCTTTTTGAATACTTTCAAATTGAATGCATATATCAATTTTACTAAACTAATGACATTCAAGGACTTGAGAAAAAATCCCTCTGAGATCATTCACTACATCAGCGTTTTTGTTCATTTGAGATATTTTTGTCCTCTGCATGAAGGCTATAAGGTTTGTGCTCAGCAGAATAATTTCTTGGTTATGCAATCAATTCAAAATGAAACTTCTTTTTTAAGCTGTTACAAAAATTAATTTAGCACCATTTGTATCTTAAACTATTTGTAACCAATGAAATTTCAGAGCTAACAGACAGAACAAAGATGAAACTGTAACCATGTTGAAAGGCAATGTTTCATTTATTCTACCTTTATGTAATCTCAATATAGTGCCATATTGTGTGCAGATGATTTATATAGGCTGACACAGAAAATATATTTCTGCAGATTTTCAGACATTTCTAAAATCACTGAACACCTCACATTCATTTCCAAAACATAAAACTTAAACACAATATCAAATCTATAGAAATGCTATTGCTTATGTATACTGTGTATGCCAAACCAGTGTTTAACAATCATGCAAACTGTATGTTTTCTTGTTTAAGTAATTACTTTATTCTTTGAATTTGATTATACCCTAGAAATAACTGCTGACCACACTGTCTCATTTTGAAGGAAACAGTCATTTAAATTGGTAATTTAACTATATTAGAAGAAAAAGCTTTTAGGAAATGCACAGCAATCTTGTTTTTGAACACTAAGTCCTGTTGCTATGGTGACTAACTATATCACGTAGGTCTAGTGTTTCATAAAAAACACACACAATCTGACCTTCTGATTTTATTTAACCTTAAAAATAATTGCAGATATTAACAAGATACTAAAAAGCTAACAGCTACTTTGCTTTCTGTCAAATTAATAATAATCAGTGTCATTTCTAAATTAACATGTTTAAAGAAGCACTGTCAAAGGACCTATATATTATATATTACATATATTCGCTCCGTGGACAGTGGCAGGTAGGGAGTTTCACTGGGCCAGTACTTTAACGCAGTTGTCCTAATGAGTGCTCAGGGAAGACAGAAACCTCCTATACCCCTTTTACACCAGAGCAAAAACCTGGGTTAATTCTGGGTCTACCCGGGTCGGAGCTCAGTGTAAAAGGGTCCCTGAAAAATAACCCTGGTTAAGTGACCCAGCAATCCAACCCAGGTAGCTACCAGGGTTGGACCCAGGATGGACCCGGGTAATGATGCAGTGTAAACGGTGCAACCCGGGTTACCTGACCTGGGTTGTGCCTAAAATGAGCTGATTGGTGGTTGTGGAGCAGTCACCTCCCACTTTTTATGACCTCACAGGTTTAGCAGGGCAGACCTGAGTTCAGTGTGAACAGGGCAGACCTGTGAATAACCCAGATCGACGGTGCAGTGTAAAAGGGTCTGACCAGGGTTGGAACCATGTCCAAAAACCCAGGTCGGACCTGGGTTTTTGGTGGAAAAGAGGTACTAGTGAGAGAGTTGCATGAAACACGAAATATATATATATATATATATATATATATATATATATATATAGCCAATAGATAGGTAGCGCGTCCAAACACAGACACAGCTCGTTTCAACGTTTTGATATTGATTACCTCATTATCAGGATAACCGTACATACAAAACACTCACCTTAAATACCCTCCACCATCTCCGCATGCAGCGCCGGCTCACGGGGAAACAGGAAGTCGCACCACTGGTGATGTCAACCACCTTCACCCATTGCCAAGGTGACCACACTGTGTACAAATAACACTTCATGTGAATAACAGCAAAGAACAAATGACTTATAATAGTAATACAGTACACAAAAATAATATATAAAGGCAATATACCATAACCCTACTGTGTAATATCACAAGAAATATAAACTACATCACATCATCACATAAGTATGGCAACAATACAAACAAGGCTAAACAGATGTCACATTTGTACTGGACTATATAAAGCAGTGCAACTCCATGCTCTCATTGAGACCTCTAGGGGACAATGTCCCTAATTTATAAATTATTTGTACACGGTGCAGTCGGCTTGGCAATAGATGAAGGAGGATGACTTCACCAGCGGTGAAACTTCCTGTTTCCCCGTGAACCTGTGCTGCATGCGGTGATGATGGAGGGTATTTAAGGTGAGTGTTTTATATGTAGTGTTATCCTGATAACGAGGTCATTAATCTTGAAACGTTGAAACTTTGAAACCAGCTGTGTTTGGACATTATTGTGAGCTATGCTACCTATCTATTGGCTATTTGTGGTATCCTGTTTACACCATTACCTAGGAGGGCACCCGCCGTAGGCATTGCAAGTACATGGACTGCTGCCTCTTTGGTGTAATATATATATATATATATATATATATATATATATATATATCTATATATATATATATATATATTTGCACTCCAAACTATACTTCAATTAAATTCAGGGATTGATTGTTCCAAAATATTACAATCATTTGTCAATATGGCCAACTACATCAAGTTCTTCCTTTCTGGCCACCAATTTACACAAACTATGCTTTAATCATGGGTTTAAGGACCTGATTCAGAGCCACTCGCAAGATGCGATTGCTCGCTGGCAAAAAGGGGCTGGATATTTAAATGAAGTACTCGCACTGTGTCGCGTAAGGACGCCCACTATGTTTTAGCAAGCTACGGCAAAGTGCGCTCGCAAGTGTCTGAAGATACCCCTTTGCCTCTCGCAACACACATCATCTCCGGGAAATGAAGAATTAATCAGAACAATCGAGAGCCATCGGAGCTGCTTGCAGCCCTTGGGGTTGGCTTAGCCTGCCGCAAGCACAGCGATCAGTGCTGGCTGAAATACATGCAGGTGACATGTACAAAGACGCTACTTTGCTAATTATGCATGCCCTTTAAACTGCATTTTGGTGGATTGACATGCCTGCATTTGCACATCCACTCCCCCATTCACAAGCACCTTCCCCTGTTCCCACCCACAAACGGCACTATCTGTCACTCAAAGCATCGACCTGATAGTGGCTTACGAGCAACCAAAATCGGATCACAATGAATTGCTTGCGCACGTGCACTGCAAATTATACGCATGCGCAGATGGGCGGAAATCGCTCAGAGCGAGCAATCGACTCTGAATCAGGTCCTAAGTCTGCTAACTCATGTCTGCTAACTAAATAGACAGAATCTCACCCAAGCATATCAATTAATAGGCACCTGGGAAATAGTTGACAGGAACTGGCTTACATTTGTGAAAATGTGACCACAACATTTTATTATAAACAATAGGCTTTAATCCCTGGCAGTCAACTATCTGCAATGCCTGAGGTACAGTATGTGACCACTCCATTTAAATAAAAATAAAACACACATACTCTGCACTCACCTAATTGCACTCCAAACTGTATTTCATTTAAATTCAGTGAATGTTTCTTTCAAAATATTGCAATAATTTGTCAAGTGGGCCACCTGTGTCAAAGTCTTACCTTCTTGCTAGAACCTACACAAATCTTTAAAAATCATATATATTTTGGTTTTAGTTCTAAACCATGTATGAATGCCAATTTTACTCATCAGTCTCAGTGTTTTTCTCATGTATTGATGTAGCTGGTTTGGAGTTGACAATACACTAATAGATGGTGCTTAGAAAATTATAGAATATGTATTCTAGTCCATGTAAGAGAAGTAGCAGGGCCACTGCTAACAAAATGTGGCCATGGTCTATACCCTTCCTTGCCATTATTAGTGGGGTATGAGATATCAATTTTCCTTTTTTTTTTAAACATATCAGCACTATCACCCTCTTTCACATGCGATCATGCTATTGGCAAAAAAGCCTTCCAGTGTTCTGGGAGCTCCATCTGTGCACAGCGAGTCCCTCACACCTACTCACGTCATGCATCTGAGTCTTGGCACCACAGGTATTCCTGAGCAGCACCCCTTTCAGACATCTCATGAATCTCATGAATCCCAGGAATTTGGTCTGCCTCAGCCAAATTCCCGGGTAGCCACATATGTTTGAAAGGTAACTACCCGGGAAAACATTCAATCGAACCCTTCTATCGACCAGGGTTTTTTCTGGGACTTAAGTCCCGGGAAATTACCCTGCTAGTGTCTGAATGGTGCTATCCGGGAATTTTCTACTCCCAGGCTGCACCAAGCAGCTTTTACATTGACAGCTGCGCTGCTGCTCATTACAATGAGTTGGCAGCACTCTGCACTGCTGCTCATTTTAGTGAGTTGGCAGCGGGATGCTCTGTGCTGCTGCTCACTACCCACTGTGCCTTTGGCTGTGGCGCTGACAACCGAGTAAGCAACCATGGCCAGGTCATCACACCAGTGCTGGAGACCACCAGTGGTTCGCAGCCACAGCGGGCCGCCTGCACTCCCACTGGACCACCAGGGTAGATAGGAGTTATTTTATTAACTATTTAATATAGGCTGCACTTTGATTGGATGTATGCCTGCTGCATGATGATGACATCAGCGGCAGTCAGAGAGGGGAGAGGTTAGAAATAGCAGAGGAGAGGCAGGTAATATTTAAAACTAAAAAACCCTGCTTATGTCTGAAAGGGGTCTACCTGTGAGTTTCCCGTGTAGACACTGTAGTGTGAAAGGGGGTTCTCAACCTAATACCCGAGAATTTGCACAGGAGAAATTCCCGGGTCTGAGCAGGAAATTTCCGGGGTCATATGTCTGAAAGGGGTATAATTGGAGGACTTTTAACAACAGATGCTACTTCTATGTATTTTCTGAGAGCCATTGTGCATGCTCTCTCATTCCCTGTTCACTACTTTGTAAAAAAGAGAACAGCAGAGGCAGTGGCTTATAAGTGCTCCACTTGTTTACCTAAGCCACTACTTTAACAAATGGCTAACCAGGTTATCTGCTAAGTACTTTTAAAAGTGATAAGTGTTCTATGTGTGTTTGCAAATATATGTGTACAGATTAATCATCACTCTATAAGAATTAGATCCTAATTATATGCTACTCTCCGGGTAGGCCAAAACCTGGGAAATACTGAAGACATGCATTATCTGCTAAGACAATATTTTGTGAACTAAATGTTCTGCTCATACCTGGGTTATATTGAAAATATGCTTGTGATTTACCTGTGACCCACAGTTGAAATATGGTACGCATAAACATGGGATATACTGAACACATGCTTTATTTGCATACGTTTGGTCCTATGTGATTTAGCAGTACCTAATAAGCACTCTATTTAGATATAGGGGTAAATTTATTAACAATCGAGATGTCAATCTCGGGTGATTTAAGGGTCAATTTTCATCTCGCAAATTTACAAAAGGTAAAGTCAAGTGAGATAGAGAGAGATTTCTCTCTTCTCACTTGTAAAACTTGGGGGAGATAGCTAACTCAAATCAACTCACCATCGGGCTAATCAGAAATACTTTTCACCTAAAATATACATCTCTCAAATTTAACAAGAATCGGGATGAGATGACAGCTAACTCTCTGGCCAAATCTCTTTTCAAACTCTCCACCTCCTGAGTTGCGAGTTAGCCTGAAACATACACAAATCATAGTGATTTGTCTATGTTTTAGCCTTCAATTAGTTAAAAACAGGTTAAATTATATTAAAAAAATTACGTGATTTCCCCCCCCAAAAAAAGCATATCCAGCCAGTGACTTGTCAGCTTGTCCTGGTACCTAAACTTATGGGGAACAAAATGAGTAGGGTTCTACTGTAATTTAGGTACCAGCACCAGGCTGCAGGGCCAGTTATGTTTTAAATATTGAGGGAAAAATTGTGTAGGGGTCCCCCTATATTTAAAACCAGCACCAATCCCAAAATTACCGGGGTGTAATGCCACAGCCAGAAGATCCTATTACCAGATCTCCAGGGCCAAAGCATTATCACCCCAAGCCAGTCAGAACAACCAGGGATCACAGGGAAGGTGGGTACCCCCTAAAAACAGGGTCCCCCCTCTCCTGAAACCCCAGGCTTGGCCTGAAGCCCAGGGCTCTTCCCCATACCCCTTGGCAATGGGTACGGCGGTAATAAAGTGTTAAATTGAAATAAACTATTGTATTTTACAGTGGAACTACAGGTGCCAGCATGCCTGCCCTATGGCACTTGTGGAACTACAAGTGCCAGAAGGCAGCCGGCACCCGTACCCCCATTGTAAAATAAATGGTTAATTAAAAACAATACACACACCATATTTAGTACAAGTTTATTACACACATACCTCACTTATACATACTTACCTTCTATCAGATGTCTCTGTCCCATTGTCCCCATAGAATCCAATGAGAGTACCTGTAACAAAGATCCTATACTCACCCAACTTTCTCATGCTGGTCTCCGTAGAATCCAGGGGGGTCTTTGCAAAACAATAACACGCTTACCCGAAACCAAACAGACTAGTAATGGTATGTGTCTTGTCACACATACCAATACTACACAAATGCCAGCTGATGGGATGTCACAGGATTTCCCATGGCCCACCAGCCAATCAGAGGCCGCTTCACATATAGTGGCCTCTCATTGGCTGGAACCCGCATGTACCCCAGCCTTATAATTTTCCTATGATTTACAGGTCTAAATATGGTATTCTCAAACCTAGAATTTACTGACTACATGCTCTATTTGCAACTTATGGTCCTATGTGGTTTACTTGTAAATGTATTGATGAACCCACGCTATGGATTAACATTCTTATGCATATTTATTGAACAACCTAAACCCTTTAAGTCAGTGTTTAATGCAGATATTTTGTTTCTCTTTGTGCTCATTTGATACCTAATATTATTAATTTGTAAATTTATTGCACAATTATTGAACCTGAGAGACAAATTATTTGCTAATTTTGATATATATTGTTCAATTTGTGAGTAGGTGTGTTTCTTTTCATGAGTCTCCTTTGACTTTATTTATCTTATTATTTTCTTCACATATATTTTTGCTATCTTTCACATATCTCATATTCTCAGATTGCTCTGGTATTTAGAGAATATGTTTGATTTTACCAATAGGCAAACTAGCCCTGAGATTGCTATCAATACATTATATAGATTAATTGATTTAACCTCTAGAACTTTGTATGTCATTATTTCTGTTTGTCTGTTATAAGTGTAATTTAGTTCAAAACAATTGCTTAATAAAATGTAATATCATGGGGTATATTTATCAAATTTCAATTATGACTTTTGAGTGATTTCACATTCAATGTGCATTGAATTTTCATTTGATTTTGCCTTTGGAGATTTACAAAAGACAAAATGGAATGTAAGATCAAACATAAAACCAACTTCCAGTCAAAACCCACTCAAAATTGAATCTCATCAAAACATTGATGGCTTCCCATAGTGGAATATAGAGACCCCAGATTTATTTAAATTGAATTGCAAATTGAACTTCAAATCCCCAAATTATTAGATTAATAACAGTCAGGTGCTTTGGCCTTCTAAACAGCATTCTATTGGTTGGAAATTGATTTTGAGGCATTTAAAAGTGCCCAGAAGCATGTGGTGCAGTGTCGCTGTAGGAATAATGGCTATACAAGGCTATGCTGTCCTATGCTGTCCACTTTCCTGTGGTTTTAAAATCACCTGAATGAGAGACCCAAGGAACATGAATCAGAGGAACATCAGCAGCTTTTAAGGTACCCCATAACCTTTGCAGGCCTAGGTTCTTTCATTGTCAGTTAAACTGCTGGCAAGGTCATACAGATATTATGTTCCAACATAATGATGCTTTATGACCTTGTTAAGACTTTGCTTGAACCAGTCACTGCACAGACACATGCTATATCAGGCCTGTACAAGCTGCTGTGTGGTTTGATTTTTTTGCCACTGGTTCCTTTTACTCAGTTTGAGGAAAAGTGCTAGTTATTTCCCAGCCTACCTTTAGCAGGTACCTGAGTCAATTTATGAGTGCACTAATCCCCCTCTGCAATATCTATATCTGCTTTCCCAACCAGCAGTCACAGTGGCATGAAGTTAGGGTATAGTCTATCAGTCATGCCTTATGTTTTTAGAGCTACAGATTGCACACACATTGGGCTAAGACCACCCAAGAATACTGCACAAGTATATATTAAGTTTAACCAATATAACATTTATTCCATGAATGTGCAGGTGGTCTGTGGTGCAAAACTTAAAATTTTGAGTGTTGTAACTGGCTATCCTGGTTCATATAAGGATGCCTACATCTTCAGCAATTCATTCCTGTCTGCAATATTTGTGGTGGGTCAAATGTCAGAGGGATTGTGTTTTGTATGTAACCTGTACAGTATGTGTTAATTAATCAGCTAATATTATTTGTTATTATATTTTTCCACTATATAGATGATTTAGGCTATAGCTATCCTTGCTTCTGACTCCAATTTCAGTTCCGCAAACTCCTGCGGAGCATAAGTATAAAAAGGCACATATGGCCACTCTATCCATGAAAAAATGCACCTTTGATCCAATAAAGACAAAGTTCAGGTGTATTGATAAATCTGGAGGCATATTATTATATCATCCGGCAAAAGTGTCCAATATAGTGCTCTGCTGCTGTCTATTGCATAATATGGCATTATATCAACCTCTCCCTATAGATTATTCAAACATACAATCTTTTATAGCAGATCTCTTAATCAAAAAATATTATGAAGATGTCAATAATGTGAACAGAACTTGTAAGCCCATATGGCTTGAAAATGAAAGTATTAATTCATAAATTAGTGTACTTTTTTGTAATGAGAAATTTGTTTGCAAACAAAACAAAGTAATATTAGTATATGTTTTCAAACTAGATACAAAATCACTAAATATATCATCTTTTTCTCTTAAGATATTGTGCAGGTGGAGGCTGATCTGAACTTGTGCAGGTAAGCCCGCCACATGTACGGAGGCCACATCTTGGTGGTGTGGATGGTGTTGAGTTTGCTGCTGATGTGCTTCTACCTGAAGTGGACCCTGTTTGTTTTGGTAACCTAAGTAATAGTTGACCCCTATTATTGAAAAATCTTGAGTTAGATCATTAATTGCATTTGTTTGTAATACTTGGTTTCTGTTGCTTGATTTGTTATGCATTTCTATTGCAGAAGTCAAAAGCACCAAATTGTTATTCATTTGTGAAAATATGGATGCTAGCCTTCTAACATGCCTATTATTTTAGACATTTTGCTGCATTTGTTGGTGTAAGAATTCTACCATTTATTGCGCAAATGTTTGAATGGCTTGTAGAATGTCCTCTTGTCTATTTATTTCATGTGGTGGTGATGTTTAGGCATGTTGTCCTAGTTGTGGGATATCTTCTTGTGCCATTTGTGATATAATAATAATAATAATAATAATAATAATAATAATAATAATAATAATAATAATAATGTTATTTATATAGCACTTTTCTCCTAAAGGGCTCAAACTTTTACATTTGCTTTTACAGCACAAAACACAAAACAAGCCTAACAAGGGATATTACTGAAATGCTTGGGTGAATAGTTGAGTCTTGAGTCTATTTATCTAAGGATTCTAGAGTGGAGGCATCTCGAACAGTGCAGGTAAGCAAATTCCTTAGAGTCAGAGCCATAAAGCTAAAAGCTAGACCCCCAGATGAATTAAGGGAGATTCTAGGTACTGTTAATAGTCCTTAATCAACATATTGAAATAATTGAGTGGATCAGTAATGTATCAGAAGCTGCATCAAGTACCTTGGGCCATGGTCATGTAGGGCTTTCAAAGTCAGTAACCAATCTTGTAACAATTTACTATCTGACAGGCAGCCAGTGTATTGTAGTTCTAAACCCCCAAGTGTAAGTCCTGTTGGTTGTCTATGCTTTTTTGAGGCATTCATTTATTATTCTGTGGTCCATGGTATCAAATGTTGCAGATAGATTGAACAATCACCTCTTTCTCTTGCCATTAGAAAATCATTTAACACACATACCAGGGCTGTTTCTGTGCTATGTCTTCTCCTGAATCCTGAGTGGAATGGATCATAAATATCATAGATAGACAGGCAGGTTTCCAGTTGCATTGCCACCACTTTCTCAGTGACCTTTCCTAGAAAAAAAAGGTTATATACCGGTCTATAGATAGTCATCAGTCTAAATTGGGTTTTTTAAGAAAAGGTCTAACAGTTGTTTCCTTTAGTGGTTCAGGAAAAATGCATGTCTGCAAAAAGCATTTAACTATTTTTGCAATTACAGGGCCAATCATGTCCATACACCCTATTCAAAGCTTGTTTTAGACAGGGTTCAGATCACAGGTGGTGGGTTGCAACCATTACATCCATTATGTCAATGCTGTTCCATGGAGATAGGTAGCTTACATTGGCAGGCTTGGCAGTTTGGCACTCCTTTGATGGCACTGTGGGGCTTCCAGCCTGGATTGAGGATACTTTATCTGCAAAGACTTTTGCAAACTCATTGCATCTTGACTGGTAAAGGCATGCTGGTTTGCAAAGCATCTCCACTGTACAGAGCTAAGCTGGCCTTTGTTTGCTGCCTTGATATCATTTGAAATAAACTGTTTTCTTACAGATGATTGTTGATTGATATTCTCCAATATGTTTGATTAGTTGTAACTTATCCTCTACCAGGTTTGTCTTCCTCCATTGCTTTTCAAGTCTTATACCCCTTTTCTTAAGTTCACAAACACTATTGTCAAACCAAGGGCCTTGAAGGTGAGGTATAAAGGGTTGTATATGTACAGGGGTGATAATATCTATTGCAGCTGTCACATCCATGTCATAGAAATGGACAAGGGAACAAAGATCTTCAAAGACCCTCATTCCCGCAGAAAGATCCAGGTTTGCTGCAAGAGCCTGAGGATTCATATACCTCCTTGGATGATACCTTATCAACTCCATGAGTAAAGTTCTATTTTGAGGGGTTGTGACTGAGAAGTGAATTGAGTGGTGGTCAGACCATGTGACTGGATTTATATTTAGGTCAGAGACTTCTAATTCAATCTGGAAGACAAGTTCAAGAGTGTGACCACTTTTATGTGTAGCAGAAGGAATAATTTGTGTGAAGTCCAGAGCATTCATTGTGCACAGGAGGTCTTGATCAAGGTGTGAGAGCTCATCATTAACCCATGCATTGAAAGCCTCAAGAATCAGCCATCTTTGATGCTCCAGAACTAGTCCAGCAACAGTATTTGCAATTTATTGTAGAAATATCTTTCCAACTCCAGGTCGTGTTAAATGAGAAGAACTCTGAATCCTAATTTTGTAGAACTCTGAGCAGCAATGCACTGAAATTAGTATTTTCCATTGGGTGGACCCTAAGTTTAAGTGCTTTTATAAAGCATATGACCACTCCCCCTCCGGTTAAGTCTTGGGTGGTGAAAGACAGAGTAATGTGTTGGAACTGCAGCTTCCAAGATAGGTGCTGCATTTATGTCTAGCCAAGTTTCTGTAATACAGGCAAGATCTGAAAATTCAATAAGGTCAGCAATTGTAGCAGACTTGTTTCTTACAGATCTGGCATTACAAAGAATGAATCGGATTGGGCATACCAGAGAGCCTATAGTTTTCGTTATATTGAGTGTAAGGGCTCTCCGGATATCAATCATGGAGTGATAATTTACATATCCATTCTTCCAAGCATAGGGCCATTTGTTAGTTATCACTTCTATATGTCTCCTATATGAAACTGGTGTGCCTCAAGGCAAGGAACATAGGTGGTTGCAGCAGATAAGATATTTTTGGCCTCACTTCCTATGACCAGGGCTGCCAAGAGAAATCCTGGGCCCTGGTACAGCCACTTCCCAGGGCCCCCCTGGAGGGGGCATGGCCACAGCATGTTAGGGGCATGTACACGCTGGTCGTTGCTTGTTATCATTCATCGCCTGAACCTCCAAGTCAACCTGATGATATTGTCAGTTTAGACATGTTCGGGGATGAGAGAGGGAGCCCGGCACTGAACGATATAGTTCATGATATCATTCAGTGTTTACTGAATGATACCATTCATGATATCGTTCAGTGTTTGTGCTCAGTGTCACTACCGACACTGAGTACACCCCTGCCAGGGACACACAGGACGATGTTGTTCATGAAGCGAATTGTCCCGTGTGTACGGACCTTAATATGGGGTGCCGCCCATCCCACTTTATTTATCTATTTCAGCAGCAGGAGGGCAGCCGATTAGCAGCAGCTTTATTGAAACCAGCGTGTGCCGGACCTTGCATATCTATGTTAGTATAAATAATATATATATATATATACTTCCAGGTACCCGCACACTCCTTCCAAATACTCATGTGCCGCAGTGCCCGCTACCACATCAATGAAAAACAACCAAAGTGCGGCACTCGGCGGTCTGATAAAGTACAATAGAAAGTTCCTTCAGCACACATGTTCACACACACACATATACAGTATATATATTTTTTTCAAACATTAGATATAACTATCTATATATGATATACATCAGATATATATATCTAATATATACAGTGATGGATGCATTTTTATAAATTATATAGAATTTATAGATAATTTTCAACTTTCAGTAGCCAGTATCAGTTGCAGCATGGCACCATAGTCTCATTGTCATTGACATCCAACTCACAGATTTACAGCAGCAGAATCAGTGGCACGCTGGCTCTTCCCTTTCCTCACACAGACTTATATCACCACAGTCTGCTGTTCTCTGCTGCGCCACTGCCCACACACAAACAAGGCACCAAGACTGCCTTTCATCCCGGACCTTTGCTCCCAATCCCCGGCCACCTGCCAGAGCCTGGAAGTGGTGCTTGGTACCTGGGACGTGCCTAATGTGAGACTAACAGAGCCTCGCGAGATGATGATGTCATCATCTTGTTAGAGCATTCGCTCTGCAGCGGCGCAGCTGCTGCTGCAACAACTTCAAGTGAGTGACGACGCATGCACCTGACTGTGAGTGTGACAGTGCAGTGGACCGAGTGACTCCCCCCACCCCCCCGCAAACTGCTGCCCGGTGCCTGCCGACTATAAATAATATTTAAGTACAATATAAATGTTGGTTGGGAAAAAAAAGGAAAACAGTTTGCTGCGGGTGGCCCAGGCCCCCTGCCATTTTCGGGCCCGGGTAATCTGTACCTGCCTCCCCCTCTCGGCACCCCTGCCTATGACTGGTTCGCTGAGTTATTTAAAAATGCCAAGGGATTTAAGAATGGAAGCCTGTGTTGGAGTAATAGGAACTGCTGATCTTGGTTGGTGAAGTGAAAGCTGGAATTATTAAAATATGTTGGGTCATCAATAAGAGAGTAGTATGAATTGCATTTGATAATGAGAGATGATCAAGCAGTTTTTTTCTCAATCCTGTGTAGTTATAATGGAATTCATTAACAGTCTAATTTAAGTTTGTTATTGCTATGTCCAGTTGCTTCTCTCTAGTACAAAAGGTATATTTTGAACAAGGAGGATCTAAATAAGCTACAGTAACATTTCTTTTCAGTTAATGATTTAGAGCCAAACAAGTTATTCCAGGATAAAGCAGGCTTGTGGAAAAGTTTTAGATTCTTATTGTGCAGGTGTGAAAATCCCAGTGTGACACTCCTTTTGAAGTGGATATTCTGTGCAATGGTTAAGATAACATGCCTTCAGGGAAAAAAATGGGATCCTTTGTTTTAAAATGAACAGACCTCCAGATTTCAGAGACTGAGGACACCGTATTTTAGATTATTAATGCAAGAAATCAGTTATTTGCTGAGCAGAGAACAGAGGTTATTAATGATGTCTAAGGAGAAAGCTGGATAGAGCCAAAGATAGTTTGTTTTACACAGTATCTTGCTCTGGGGAGTCCAATGCCAGTCTGGGTTCTAGTGGAAAAAGTATAGGTTTCAATTCAATCCAATGTGAACCTCAGTGCAGGAATGGAATCCATTGATTTTGGAGACATGACCATGTAGTTCAGTACAAGTTAAAGGAAAGTCCTTTGATATTTATGGTGCTTCTGATGTCAGTTTTGTAGAATTTACAATGTTTTATCGAGAAGTTCAGGAGCATGTAAAAGGTGAAGCAGCCATCTTGGGCCTCAAATGCAAAGTATTGTATATGTTTCCCCCTCACCATAATCTGGCATTAACTGTGGCACTCCTCCAATAAAGAGAGATCAAAATCTGCATACAAGAAATGTTGGTAAACTATTTTTTATTAAATAATTTTGAATGATTCAAACATTTTTGTTGCTTTTAGGGACAATTTATCATCTCATGTTAAAAAAATGTATGCTTCTGATTTCTGAGTTGTAAAAATGAATCGAACAGCATTCAACATATTATATACAAAATTATTAAAAAAAATAATAATTCTAGATTTTGTGTTCCTTACCAGAATCCATTGCTGGAGCCGGAGAAGTGGATAAATGTGGTGGTGTCAGTTCAACGTCACTTTTCACATGTGGTGTTGGCACCACAATAGTGGTCTGTTGGACCAATGCAGCTGATGGAGCTATTTTATGTTGCAGATGAAAATTTGTTCTTTAAACATTATATTTTTATTTTCAAAAAATGGCATATCTTGAAAAGCAATTTAATATAAAACATTTACAGCTTATGTTGTGAGAATAAATACACATTAACTCCAATTTATTTATTTCAATTGAGTTAATAATTTACAACAGTGGACTGTAACTATATAACCCATAAATATTTAAAAATGTAGTTGTTTACTGTGCTATACTACACATTAGTTGGCCATTCATTTAATGGTCTACTTTCCATAGCTGTGGAATGTAAAAGTGTTCACCTATTTTATTTTTTTCAAATAATTACCAGGATGTATTTCTTTAAGTGGACTGGTTTGCATAGCTGGAGGTGGTCTTCTTAGATGTTCCATAAATAATCATTACATTTGATCACAGGTGCACAAATGACAAACAGTGTGTGTGTGTGTGTGTGTATTTGCAGTGAGTGTTTTAATTAGAACATATTGTTTAAAATTATTGACCTATATACATTTTTAAATTAAAAATTAGGTACATGTAACATATGTTTTGGTATAAGCAGGGTTTTTGTAGATTACTCACCACACACAGAAGGACATGGTGGTGCATCAGTATCCCAAGGGATGAACACCCTGACACACTCTTTGTATTCACTGTACTGTATGTCCACTGGTGCACTGGCAGAACTAGAGTGGTGGGCTCAGGTGCAAGAAAATGCTTTGGCCCGCCCCCATACATTTCTGGCACCCCATCATATTTTCACCACCGCTCACTGCCCCCCCAGTCATTAAATCCTGTCCATCCAGCCTGTGTGTCATCCTCACTCTCCCCCTCCAGCCCCAGTGTGTCAGCCTCATTCTCCCCCCCAGCTCCAGCATGTCAGCCTCATTCTCCCCCCCAGCCCCAGTGTGTCAGCCTCATTCTCCCCCCCAGCCCCAGCGTGTCAGCCTCATTCTCCCCCCCAACCCCAGCATGTCAGCCTCATTCTCCCCCCCCAGCCCCAGCATGTCAGCCTCAATCTCCCCCCCAGCCCCAGCATGTCAGCTTCATTCCCCCCCAACGTGTCAGCCTCATACCCCCCCAGCCCCAACGTGTCAGCCTCATTCCCCCCCAGCCCCAACATGTCAGCCTCATTCCCCCCAGCCCTAATGTGTCAGCCTCATTCTCTCCCCCAGCCCCAGCATGTCAGACTCATTCTTTCCCCAGCCCCAGTGTGTCAGCCTCTTTCCCCCCCAGCCCCAGCATGTCAGCCTTTCCCCCCCAGCGTGGCATCCTCATTTCCCCCAGTGTGCCATCCTCTTCCCCCCATCCCCAGCATGTAATCCTCTTTCCCCCCAGCATGTCATCCTCTTTCCCCCCAGCGTGTCATCCTCTTTCCCCCCAGCATGTCATCCTCTTTCCCCCCAGTGTGTCATCCTCTTTCCCCCCAGGGTGTCATCCTCTTTCCCCCCAGCGTGTCATCCTCTTTCCCCCCAGCGTGTCATCCTCTTTCCCCCCAGCATGTCATCCTCTTTCCCACCAGTGTGTCATCCTCTTCCCTCCCAGCTCCAGTGTGTGTATCATCCTTCCCCCTCCCCCACCGTGTCTCAGCCTTCCTCCCCCCCACCGTGTCTCAGCCTTCCTCCCCCCCACCGTGTCTCAGCCTTCCTCCCCCCCACCGTGTCTCAGCCTTCCTCCCCCCCACCGTGTCTCAGCCTTCCTCCCCCCCACCGTGTCTAAGCCTTCCTCCTCCCAACCGTGTCTCAGCCTTCCTCCCCCCCACCGTGTCTCAGCCTTCCTCCCCCCACCGTGTCTCAGCCTTCCTCCCCCCCACCGTGTCTCAGCCTTCCTCCCCCCCACCGTGTCTCAGCCTTACCCCTCCCCCCAGAGTGTCTCAGCCTTCCCCCTCCCCCCAGCGTGTCTCAGCCTCCCCCCTCCCCCAGTGTGTCTCCCCCCCAATGTGTCTCAGCCTTCCCCCCTAGTGTGTCTCAGCCTTCCCCCCCCTAGTGTGTCTCAGCTTTGCTCTTCTCCCCTCAGTGTGTGTCTCAGCCTTGCTCCTCTCCCCTCAGTGTGTTTCTCAGCCTTGCTCACCCCAGCCCATACCACCACAGCCAGCTTACTTACCTTGTTTCCTTGGCCGCTTCTCTTCGTTGCTGCTCCTCTCGATCTGCGGCTTCTCTTCATCCTCTCACTAAAGCATCCTGGCCCCTTGTTATGACACAGCACGCGTGAAGTCATTATGTCATGTGTGCCGTGTCATTCCAAGGGGCCGGGCTGCGGTGGGTATCAGACTGTCATGTTGGAGCCAGAGCGGCCGAAGTGGGCCCGCTCCGGTTCCAACCATTTATTTAATGTGGACCAGGTTGGCGGGCAGCGGTGCTGTCGGATGCAGGCAGCCATGGGCCCCTGCACCACAGCAGGCCCCGGTGCAAGGCACCGGCTGCACCACCGCTAGTTCCGCCCCTGCATCGGTGACCCACCTCTAATTTCACCTGAGGATTTCCTTTCCTGGCCCATCTTCACTTTTACATGACTCTTTATATCAGAGAACCTCTTTAGACACTGCCATTTTATGCTATTGAAATAGTCAATGCAATTCACAGCATCTATTGTCTCCTGCACATATTTTTTGTGTCTAGATGATGTCTGCTGGGCCCTCCTCACAAATTACTTCTCATAATGTTTCACCGAAGAATTTACTAGTGCACAATTCTCATCATAACTAAACCTGACATTATATCCAGACTTAGTTTTGCCAGCTTATGGCTCCTCGCCAGCCTCATATTGGTGGCCCTTATTCTCTTTCAGAGTAGATTTAGCTACTCCAGGATCCCTTTCTTATACAGAAGGCCTTCTTGCCTTATTTCCACTCTCTTTCTCTATTGCCTTCCCCTATGCCTACCAGCTTCCATATCCAAAACTCTAGAAAAATCTGTCAAATTTCCAAATACCTCTCTCCATTATGCTAACAACTCAAAACTCCTTTCACTTTCATTCAGTTTTCTAGAGTGTGTGCAGGTGTTTTTCTAATAGTTTTCTGATGATTATACTACATGTGATATATTTAGACCAATAGGAAGGAATGATGACGTTTTTATTATTTTGGATTCAATTTTACAGGTGATTTTATGTTTATTTTGGAAAGGATTTCATAGACTGAACAGAAAATCACTAGTAAAAGCCAACTAAAATCGAATTTGATTTCAAAATTTAATGCAAAATCGAATATTTGTAAATGGCGGATTTGACAAGTGATTTTGAAGTTCGATTTCATTTAGTCTATTTAAATCAACTATAAATTTGAAATAAAATCAAATATTAGTAAATATACCCCCAAATACCTTGAAATATACTGTGATGTTTGTGTGCCCCACTTTAGAGCCACTTTTCACACCTACTGCATGTGTGTTTCTGTGTATGAATCTGTTTGGCTTCTGGGAGCACCCCACCTGTTTATATGCTTTCTGTTATCTTCATAAGGTCATACACATAATATCCTTTACTAGTGCTAAGACCACAACCCCCCTCTGTATGTATTCTAGTCCATGTTAGAGGAATAGCAGAACCAATACTAGCAAAATGTGGCTAGGGTCTATGCCAGTGTTGGCTAACCTTGACATTCCAGCTGTTATGGAACTACATAACCCAGCATGTACTGCTACAGTTTTGCTATTAGGGCATGATAAAACTGTGGCAGGGCATGCTGGGATATATAGTTCCACAACAGCTGGAGTGTCAAGGTTAGCCAACACTGGTCTATGCTCTTTTTTGACATTATTGGTGGTGTATGGGATGATAGCTATTTTTTCACCACTCTCACCCTCTTTCATACTTTCTCACATTCTCTAACTGTCTCACTCTCACTCACCCTGTCTTACTGTAGCAGTAAGGGTAAATGATAGTGTGCACATGACTTTTGCGACATTCTGGTCATCCATGCAAGTCTGTGTACACCTCTGTACAGATAACCCCATTTTATGTAAACCAAATACTGTGCTAATTTTGTTTTAACCTAATATGATAATGTGTCTTGAGTGCCAGTATCCAGGTTGTGATATAAAAACCAATGCCCTTTTTAAGACTAGTAACCTCTCCTGCGACCATGCTAAAGGTGGCCAGTCTCCATGCTTTCCTCTTCTATCATCATAGGCATGGGTTCCCCAGACTATCCTTTGATGTTCATCTATTAGCTAAGATGAGTGATCATTAAACTGTATATATACTTTTTATACTTTGGTCTTGCTTGTTTCTTTATTATGGATTACTTTCACTGATATTCCTGTACTTTAATTCCCACTGAGAACATTCTGGTGACAGTGGGATATCACAAAAAATGTTGTGATTAAGAATTTTTTTGTGGGGCTCTAATTAAGTTTTGGTAAGCCCTCACTGTGCCTTATATCAGGCTTTTTGCTTTGTGGATTCTGGGCCTAATTCAGACCCGCTCGCGAGCGGGTCGATGGTGCCCTAAAGTGCATGCGCGAGACCCGGCGAGCGATGGGGTAGCCATCGCTCGGGGTCTCACACCAATGGGGGCATGCTGTTGATGGTGACTGATAGCACACCCCCATGGCAAATCCTACCATCTGGGTCCGGCCCCACTGACATCAGTAGCATCACCAGAGTCATCCCGGTATCACTGGTAGCAGCTCTGTGTTCAAGGGGCGCTATTAAGCACACCATCACCAGTGTCATCCCGGCGACACTGGTAGCAGCCACCAAGCCTGCTCCAACAGCCCCAAGGCTGCTTCACATCACCAGTCCCTTGGCCATGACTATAAAGGCCACAACCAGCCCTCAAGGCTGCTTCTCAATAACCAGTCCCTTGGCCACGAATATAAAGGCCACAACCAACCCTCAAGGCTGCTCCTACTGCCCACAGGCAGCATCTCCTATTCTATACTTAGCCCCAACTAGTGAACTGGCAGCAGTCCTCTTACAAATCTTACCTGATTAACCATCCAACCCATAACATTATCACCGACCAAACAAAAGTAGGCTAATCATGGAGCCCAGTCAGAATCCGGCCCAGATTCAGGTGTTAACTCAAAAAGTCCAGGAACTCTCCCTTAAAGTTGAGTAGTCATGGTCCGATCCCCTTCTTGCCACAGTTTGTGAACTCAAACTTCACTTGCCTGATTGCTTTTCTGGAAGCCGTAAAGACTTTGGCAATTTCAAGGATGCTTGTAAGCTGTACTTTAGACTCAGGCCTCACTCCTCCGGTTCCGAAGTCCAGCGAGTCGGGATTGTTATTTCCCTTCTGTAGGGAGACCTACAGACCAGGGCATTTGGGCTACCTCTCACTACTTCTGTACTCCAGACGGTGGATGCCTTCTTCGCTGCCTTGGGACTGCTTTATGATGATCCCGACAAAACAGCTATGGCAGAAGCCTGCCTCCGCTCTCTGAAACATGGAAGCCAGGCTGCGGAGGATTACTGTACAGCATTCCAGAAGTGGGTCGTGGACTCTGGACAGAATGATCCTGTGCTGCGTAGTCAGTTACGGTGGGGGCAGTCTGACCAGATCAAGGGCGTCCTTGTCCAACATCCCACCACAAGCACCCTGGATGACCTCATGAGTTTGTCTATCCAGATAGACTGACGTCTCCGGGAGCACAGGCTGGAAAGGAACCTGCCATCGCAAGCTCCTCGTTCCTCTCTTCGGATTCCGGCCACCGAATAGGATGAGCCAATGCAACTGGGAGCCTACCGACTTCCAGCAGAAGAAAAATGGAGAAGGCACTCACTGGGTCTGTGTATGTATTGCAGAGGCAAGGGACATTTGGCCCAACACTGTCCTGTAAAGTCGGGAAACAACAAGGTCTAGATGTTTGTGGAGAGACACTAGGTGCCTTGCATCAAGAGGAGCTTTTATTTCTTCTCCTCCAGTGTCCCATGGCTCCCATTGTATTAGGCTTACCATGGCTGAAGAAGCACAACTCGGTTATTCAGTGGCAAACAGGGGAGATTCTCCAGTGGGGTCCTTCATGTTTTGTCCATTGCCTGTCCCATCCAGTTCGTCTTGCCACTGTCATCTCCATGGATTCCCGTAAGATTCCTGCTCCATACCGCGATCTCGCAGAAGTTTTTTCTAAAAAAAAAGCTGACGTTTTGCCACCTCATCGTCCCTTCGACTGTGCAATGGATCTGCTACTGCATGTCAGACTTCCTAAGGGTAGGCTGTATGCACTATCAATCCCTGAGGCAATGCAGGAGTACACTCAAGATGCTCTTGAAAAGGGGTTCATTCAACCATCTAAAGCCCCAGTGGGTGCAGGGTTCTTCTTCGTTCAGAAGAAGGGCGGATCCCTCCAGCCCTGCATTGATATTCGTGGCCTGAACAAAATAACAGTGAAGAATGCATACCCTCTTGCTCTGATCTCAGTCCTTTTCGATCAATTACAGGTGGCTCAATCTTCTCCAAAATTGATTTACTTGGAGTTTACAACCTCATCCGCATCTGCAAAGGAGACAAGTGGAAGACAGCTTTCAACAACCACTCAGGGCATTTTGAGTACTTGGTGATGCCATTCGGTCTGTCCAATGCCCCTGCTGTCTTCCAAGATTTTATTAATGAGGTCCTGAGAGATTTTCTGGGAGTTTTCACTGTGGTATACTTAGATGACATTCTCATTTTTTCTAAGTCCCTGGAGAAACACTGACAACATGTCAGGCAGGTGTTACAAAGACTCCTGGAGAATAGTCTTTACGCCAAATTGGAGAAGTGTGAATTTGAGGTGGAACAGATCTCCTTCTTTGGATATATTATTTCCTTGTCAGGGTTCTCTATGGACCACAGTAAGGTGAAGGCGGTTTTAGACTGGGTACAACCCACATCTCTCAAGGCCATTCTGTGGTTCCTAGGATTCTCAAATTATTACTGCCGCTTCATCAAATCATTCTCAACTATTGTTTCTCCGATTGTGGAACTTACCAAGAAGGGGGCAGATGTCTGTAATTGGCCTCCCAAAGCCGTATTGGCTTTCAAACAACTCAAGTCAGCCTTTGTGGGTGCACCCGTCCTTCGTCATCCGGATCCCGATCTCCCTTTTGTGGTGGAGGTAGACGCCTCAGAAGTCGGAGTTGGGGCCATTCTTTCTCAGATGGATCTGAGAGACAACAAACTACATCCTCATGCCTTCTTCTCTAGGAAATTTCAAGCAGCTGAGAGAAATTACGATGTGGGCAATCGTGAGCTCTTGGCTATTAAGTGGGCATTTGAAGACTGGCGACACTGGTTAGAAGGGGCTAACCATATAGTGTCTGTCTGTCTTGATGGATCATAAAAATCTGGCATATATTGAGTCCGCCAAGAGATTGAATGCCAGGCAGGCACGACGTTAAGGCAGATGCTCTGTTTTGAAGCTTCCCCACTGACCTGTGTTCTTCAGATAAAAAGGAGACCATCATCCCTTCTAATAGGATCCATTTGGCCATAACAAGGACCTTGGCAGACTCTCTGAGACAGCATCAGGCTGAAGCTCTCCGGAAATGCCTAGAGGGTTAATGTTCATTCCTGTAAGGTCCCGCAAGGCAGTCCTTAAGGATTTCCATTTGTCCAAAGCTGGTGGTCATCCAGGTGTTGCCAAGACTCTAGATCTAATATCTCATTCCGTTTGGTGGTGGTCCATGTCTCAAGATATCTGTGAGTTTGTGGCTGCTTGCGATGTCTGTGCCAGGAATAAGACTCTTCGTACTGCACCTACAGGTCTGTTGTGTCTGTTGGACATGCCCCTTAAACCATGGACACACATTGCGATGGACTTTGTGGTGGATCTTCCATCTTCTGCTCACTGTTACAGTTATCTGGACTATTGTCGACAGATTTTCTAAAATGGTGCATTTCATCCCTCTTGGCAAATTACCCTCAGCCAAAGAATTTTCAAGTCTTTTTGTGCAACATGTCTTCAGAACACATGGACTGCCTTTGGATATCGTTTCTGACTGTGATACCCAGTTTCTTGCTAGGTTCTGGAGGTGCTTCTGTACTGATCTGGGTATCCAAGGTCAGTCTCTCATCAGGATATCATCCACAGTCCAATTGGCAGACAGAGCGGACCAATCAGTCTTTGGAGCAGTATCTCCAGTGTTTTATTTCTAAATGCCAGAACAATTGGGTGTCCCTCTTGCAATTTGCGGAATTTGCCTGCAACAATTATTGCCATTCCACATCTTCTATCTCCCCGTTCTTTTGTAATTTTGGAATTCATCCCAGTAGCAATTCTTTTGAATCTTCATCAAATTCAAGTCCTTCATCTTCATCTGTTTCCAGATTTCGATCCATCTGGAAGAAAGTGCATCAGTCTCTTTGGTAGGCAGCTGGTTGCTCCAAGGTCTGGGTAGATAGACATCGTAGGCCTTGCAAGCTGAAGGTGAGGGATTTGGTCTGGCTGTCCACCAGGAATATCAATATGCGCCAAAGGTCATAAAAATTGGGTCCCAAGTTCATTGGGCCTTTCAGAATTATTGCACAAATTAATCCTGTGGCATTTCGTTTGAAGCTACCCTGGTCTCTCAAGATCAATAGTACCTTCCACTGTTCTCTCCTCAAGCCAGTGTACTTCTCCACCAGATACTCTCTCAGATGCTCAATCAGACCACCACCAGTTCTTGTACAGGGACAACGAGAGTTTGTGGTGGAAAAAATCTTGGACTCAAGAATTTCCAGAGGCTGTCTTCAATTTCAGGTACACTGGAAGGGGTACGCTCCTGAGGAGCGCTCTTGGATTCCAGAAGACTCTTTGCATGCTCCTATCCTGAGGAGGAAATTTTTTGTGGACTTTCCAGACAAATCTGGGTCTAGGGGTTCCTTAACCCCTCATCAAGGGGCGGTACTGTTAGAATCTGCAGTTAGCAGATCCTATTGCTTGGACTTCCAGCGTTTGTTGCTACCAAGGCACTGCACTAATTGCTAACCCTGTGCAGTGTCTGGTGCACTAATTGATTCTCCTTTCTGGACACAGCCCTGGTGCAGAGGAATCTGCCATTAAGGGATAGTTGCTTGGATTGGATTCTGTCTCTGTTAAAATCCACCCAGCCCAGCAATCCATGCCAGTGATAGAAGTTTGATCATACTTCCGGTTCCTGTCTCCTGCACATCAGTCGAGCACCCATGTCAGTCTTGCTGTGTTTCATGTGAGCCATTTATTCCATCCAGGCGGTTCCTCCTGTATCTCGTCCATATGTGTTGCTTGTACCATCTCGGCAGCATGGAGCACTTCCTACCCCAGAAGCATCTGTCATCATCCAGTGAATTGTGTCAGCTCAGCAGCACCAGTCGCAATTTAGCCTTACAGGTGCACAAACCAGCACACCATCAAAATGGTCTGCCCAGTGGCACTGGTGCGCAACCTAGCACCCCAGCATTCCAGGTGCGCAACCTAGCACCCCATCACCAGTGTCATCCCGGCAGCACTGGTAGCAGCTCTGCATTCCAGGTGCACAACTTAGCACATAGTCAACAGTGTCAACCCGGCAGCGCTGGTAGCTACTCTGCGTTTCAGGTGCGCAACCTAGCACACCGTCACCAGCGTCATCCCTGCGGTGCTGGTAGCAACTCTGCGTTCCAGGTGCGCAACCTAGCACACCTTCACCAGCATCATCCCGGTGGCACTGGTAGCAGCTCTGCATTCCAGTGGCGCTATTAAGCACACCGTCACCAGTGTCATCCCGGCGACACTGGTAGCAGCCACCAAGCCTGCTCCAACAGCCCGAAGGCTTCTTCACATCACCAGTCCCTTGGCCATGACTATAAAGGCCACAACCCGCCCTCAAGGTTGCTTCTCAATAACCAGTCCCTTGGCCATGACTATAAAGGCCACAACCAGCCCTCAAGGCTGCTCCTACTGCCCACAAGCGGCATCTCCTATTCTATACTTAGCCCCAACTAGTCAACTGGCAGCAGTCCTCTTACAACTCTTACCTGATTAACCGTCCAACCCATAACACCTGTAAATTTTAAGCAATATCAATTTTCAAGGTGGCTATAAGGAAATTGAGAGACTGTGCAAGAACTTCTATAGGCTAGTGAGTTCTGGGATGCAGTAAGCACATTTAGTGTTCCAGTCTCCAGTAAAGAGACATGTTGGCAGAGGTGAGAAGTACTCTCTGGTATAGACACACTCTGAATATTTTTAAATCATGTTAAAACTTTTATTAGTATCCTATAAGGATAACAGGACTAAACAATCCACAGCAAAAATGAAAGGAATAATTGTGTAAGGAAAGTAATTTTCTATAAAAAAAAATTCCAAATATTATAAAATCAAAAAGCTCAGAAATAGTGTTAAAATGGTGAACAAGATATGTTTATGAAAACAGGATTACCCGAGGTCCAAAAATACCTTTACTTCAGGGCATAGATTATCTTGAAGTGTAAATATATATTTATTTTTAAATAACATCCTACAAATATGAGCAGTGTTACATGTAGGGTGGGAATTGGTGGATTGATCATCCAATGTCTCCAATAAAGTTATTCATCTGTGTTGAAGATGCACAAAGGATTTTGAAGGGTGTTCATATATTCACTCATAGCTTTCTAGGTTATTTATAATGTGTATATATATATATATATATATATATATATATTCTCTACTTTATTGGAGAATACTTTATTAAGTATTATTTTACATCCACATAATATTAAGTCATTTTTCCATTGGAACTAATAAAGTATATACTGGGCAAAAATGAAAGCCCTTTACTTAGTACATTCATTTGGGTTGTCATTAATATCTAATCAGATAAATTGATAATCTTGAGATTGTTGGCAGTATCTAATTCTTCTTGCAGGTTTTTGTTGATCTTTACTGAAGTGAGGAGACTCTAAGTATGTCCTTTTACTGTTGTTGTAATGTATAGCCATCTCCCCCTCCTACTCCTCTGCTTTATCCTAAAAAAGTCGTAGTTGTGGGTGGGGTTAATGTGGAAACTTTCATGTCTGATGACTCTGCTTCTGAGGAACAATATTGAGTCAGGTGACTCCTTTAATTTTCCCTTGTTCGATGATTCCACTTAAACATTCTGCCTGTGGAAAAATCCTCTTTATCATGTAGACATTTATTCTTCTTCATCTCAATGATTGTTTGTATGCATAAAGTTTTTCTTTGCTATTTTAAAGCATCTCTGAAAATTAGAATCTTTCTTCCATTACTCCAATATTTCCCAGTATTATTTCTACCATATTCCCATCACATTCCTCCAGTTTAAGCAAGTTTTTTTTTACCAATACATTCATCAAGTATTTGGATCATCTCAAAAGGAAATATTCCTAGCAATTTTTGAGATTATTGGTTTCCAGCTCAAAATTGCAGAATATTTTTGGTCTGAAGCTTTGTTGTGATATTATTTGTTTTAGATAATTTTCAGTTGTAGTGAAAATGCAATTAATTTTCATCTGTTTCTGCAAGTTCTTTTTAATGTTTTTGATATCATTGTTCCAACTGGTATTATGTACCTATTCCGATAATGTATTTCAAAAGATATTGTCAAGCTGTGGTTTTCCATTCACTAATCAATTAATTTTTAAAGCTGAAAGCAATGCCAAAGATGCACTTATGAAATGTGTGTATACTTATGTATAGAGAGTGATCAGAAAGATAGGTACTGTAGCTGTGTATCCATTGTATTTCTGCGTCTGAGATTTTGTCCAGGTAGTTGCCTACTCTTCATTCCTCTTTCACAAAGTGGATTGCTAGGAATATCATTCTTTTGGGGTTTTATTGTGGTGGGTTAAGAAGAGACCACCACAATACCACTGTGGGTAGATTTACCTTTTTTAATGTTGTAAATTTGTTCCAAAATCCTCATTTGAGTTTCTTTTTTGATTGTCCAATATATTGATGATGACAGGGGTAGTTTAATAAGTAGATGACTCCTTTACAGTTGCAGCTGATGTGGTCTTTTATTTCTAAGTAATATTTTTTCGACTGGGATTCAAATCTTGTTAAAGCAAAAGTGGAATGAGTTTCTTGGATTTGGCATATATGGCAAGCTGTAAGTTTCCCATCATCTGCGCAAGAAGGGATGCAACTCAAAGTGAGAATATTTTTGAGTGAGTTTGCTTTTCTATAAATGATTCTTGGTGTAGTTCCCACTATTTGTTTGATATCTTAATCTGATGTTAAAGGTTGTCAATGTCATTAAATTATGTTTTCTAGGTCTTCTATTCTGCTGTTAAACTGGGACATAAAACAGTTTTAAGAGGTTTTTCAACTCAACTACCATACTTCAATAGATTTTATCAATCCCATTCCAATGCCTTATCAGAGTTTCATTCCAGAAATGTCTGTTTGTGGTTTCTACTTTAAATTCTGGGATTGGAGCAATTATTTTAGAGTTTTTTGAATTGTCCAGCTGGGATGTTGTTTATCCAGTTTCTGTTGTGATTTACTTGATGCTAAGAGGTAATTGTTAAAATCAATGTCTTTGTAGTAAGTTTTTGTTTCTATTTGTCCATTCCCTATGTAGATGCAAAAGTTCAATAAGTTTTTCTCTGTTTTACTATTAGTTTATGTAAATTCCAAATTCACTTGGTGGTTGATGATGTAGTTGATAAATCCTTCATTTTATCATCTGGCCCTTCTCATAAAATTAAAACATCATATATGATTATCATCCAACATAATAGGCTTTTCTGGTATGAATTGTTTTCTTATATGTTTTCATCTTCCCGTTTTGCTACAATTAGAGTCACATAACTGGGTGAAAAACATGTCCCCATTGCAATCCAGTTTATTTGCTTCTAAATTGATCTGTCATGTCAAAAATAATTGTGCATAAGGATATATTCAATGCTGTCTATAATAAAATGTATTTGTGCATTGGGTAGTTCAGTTTTTGTGCATAGCTAGTGGTGTGTGTGTGGGAATATCCATATGTGAGTCTTATGCAGATTGACTTCAGTGACTTAATATGGGCACATAGCAGATGTATATGAACTTTTCCATTAAATTCCTTGGAATTTTTGTTGCATGGCAGTGGAGTATTTTATGTAGCTTTTCTCTGTTGAGACTAGATTTTGTAGGAAATGGTCTTGTACCCAGACAAGTTTGATGTTATGAAATTTATTCCAGACATGATGGGTCATCCTGGAAGTTTTTTAGGTGGTTTTTAAAAAGCTGGTAGAAGATGGGATTTATTTTATGAAGTCCCATTTTTTCTAAGGAAGGATTCCTAATTGAAACCATTCTTCCAGGTGGTTATGTAGTTCTATTTTGTAATTAGGTGTGGGGTCACATCCTAGTCATTGGTAGGTGGTGGTTTCTCTTTTAGATATTTTATATTGTCCATGATAACTATGCCTCCACCTTTATCATCTGGTTTTATTAATATATTTTGGTAATCTTTTAAGTATTTAATTGCACTTTATTTTACCAATTTTCTCTTAGGTAAATTTTCAATATTTTTTTGACTAGTATGTGAAAGGTCCCCAGGAAGTGTCATTTGATGTGGCTTGGATTTAAATTGCTTTGTGGTTTAAGGTTAGTGTGTTGGTAGATACAGTATTGTGCAATACTTGATTGTTTCTTAGGATTGACTTTTTCAAATACTAGTATTTTTTGAGACAAGTTTTTCTTGTAAATTTATGAAGGTCTACATGTTGAATTTGCTAGGATAAGATTGTAGGGCAATTTTAAGGCCTTTGCTGAAGAGGCTGACATGGTCTTTGGTTAAGTATCTTACTGCTTAATTTGAAGACACAATTTTATTTTTCTGATTTTGTGATTAAATGTTTCCTGTGTGATCTTCCTCTGTTCTCTCTTTTGGTCTTTCTTACAATTTTAGTCTTTTTGTTTTTCAGTTTTTATTGTTTTCTCCAAGTAGGTGGGGAATTTGTGTAGTCTCTCAAGAAATTAAAAACATATTTTGGTAGAGTTTGCTCTTCAATTATTTGTGAGGTTTCAATTTTGCTTTCCATGTCTGTAGTGTTGTTCCCTGATATCTCTTGCATGAGTCTGCGTGTGTTATCTCATGTTTGTTTTAGAGCTTCTTGTTTTCCTATTCCAGCAATTTCCTTCCTATATGGTTTGGATAGTAACTTATTTTTGGTGTAAGGTGGGTAGCTGAAATTCCCTTCATTGAAAGGTTAATAGTGTCTAGGGTGTTTGGGTCTAAGTGTAATTTGTTTAAACAGTGGTGTTCATACTTTGGGAATGTCCCTTTAATGTATTTCTTGATTTAGATCTGTACTATAGTTTGATTTTGGTGATACACTGTTGTGGTTTCATAGGTGTCCTTTTGATGATGTGGTGTTGTGGGTGTAGTTCTAATAGGTCTTTTCTTTTTTGTCTTCCACATTTTTTATGATCTTTTTCTGTTTTTTTCTTCTAAGTCTAGTATAGTAATTGTAATAGGTTCCTGGCACAGCAGTATGCTAGGTCTTAATTATAGTTTTCCTATGTTTGAGCACTGAGCAAGCAGATAATAAATCTGATAGTATAAATAGTCAGACAGAATTGCCTTTCACTGCTGACCAAATGGACCTCATATATTGTTCCCATCTTAAATCTTATCAAGGTGACACTATGAACAAGAGATACTGTTTATTAACTCATTTGTGTTGGAAAGCTCTAGTGAGTTGTTTGCTTAAGAATTTTTTTATCTGATGAAATAGAATAACTCAAGATAGAAAAAATGCTGTAAAAAGGTGATTATATAGAAAATATGAGAGCAACATTAAATATTACAAATGCTCTTTTTGTGCTATTACATGCTGAAATGGCATATTAGCACCTTTTCTGGGGAGAGGCAGCAGCATTTTTGTTAACAATGTTAAGAATGTATGATATATGCCATTCAAGCATCTGGCTGGCTCTCAATGATCAAGACCATTCAATGTCATAGCCATATTTCCATAACCATGCATGTGATCTATGAACTGCTTGGTCACCTGCCAACTCCATAGCTGTTGCCGATTGGTCTGCTGAACTGATTTTTTTTATCTGGAGTCTTTAACTTTATTGCTATTGATAATTATCTTTGAATGCAAACTACTCACAAACTTCACACCTAGTAACTTCATTCATTCTCTTGGATCTGCAGAACTGTTTTTTTTACTTCTCAGTCTCATCATCAAATTGCACTGTTTATGTCCCCTCTTGTGCCTACAGTACTGACTGTTCCATCTTACTCTGAAATACCTGATTAATTTAGTTTTATCTATGTACCATTTAATATTGCTGCACCCTTTCCTCACTCTGGACCTGATTCTAAGTTGGTAATAAAGCAAAATTAGATTTAGATATGAAATGGGCATGTCCTAACTCAAATATAAATTTCATTGTAAAAATAAAGCTGTCCAACTTTTGTGGACTACATGCAAAACCAGCCAGTCTTTAACCCTGCATGCAAAAAAAATATTTGAACCTCTTGCATTGCAACATGGTTTGTCCTGGTGCGCAGTTACCATTAGAGGAGAGCATCCTGCACTGTGTCCTGCTTCCTTATGCTGCAAGGACCTCATAGCGCTATATATACACATCACTGCATGACCAATTTATCATTGTACTACTAACACACATATTTAGTCCCATCCTCCTCAAAGAAAGGATGTGCCATTGAGGGTCACCACAGAGAGATGACCTTTACATGTAAGAGAGCACCTACATATATTCTGTGTCCCTACCACTATATGTAAGTGAGCTCATAGCCTTCTGCCACCATCTATATACATACACATGTGTGCTTCCCATTATTTGCACACCACCTGCATTATCCATACTTCCTGGGCTGGATCTGTTACATCTACTATATGCCAGCTTTGTTTACCTGTTGTACATACCAGTTTTACTGTAGCTCTGTTATTCTGCAACCTGCTCTTCCTGGTTATTAAACAAAAGTCCTGTTTTTGTTGTTCATTTTCTGCACTAACCTTGATCGCACACCACTGGCACATATATCAACACCTATAGGATACGCCAAAAGTTTCTTGCTCCTTTTTGCTTTACTCTACTATTCTATTAGGATTTAACTGCAGCGTCACTCCTATTAATTGTTTTTTTAGTTGATGTTGCTTACAGTGGGAAATGAAGGGAAAACCAATTGTCTTTAGTTATGCAGAAAACAAGAAAGTATCTCTTGGACCATGTTAACAACAAAACTGAAATATCTAAATATGCATAGACCAAATTGGTATCAGTATGTAGTGTCCTTAGCTATGTGGTTCTCTTTATTAGGACTTGGGTGCATCCTGGAATACAAAATAGAAACTGCTCAAATGTGGCAATTTCTCAAAATTCTGTATTTTATTAGTACAAAAGCTTGTGAGGAGACATACATTTTAAATAAATGGTTTCCATCATTATAACACATTTCCCTGGCCTCTGCCCAACTCCTCAGATATGGAAACGTACTGTAAACAAATATTAATTGTATCACAAACTGATGTGTTCAAAATTTAGTGATGGTAAATGAATAAAATTAAACTGCATAAATATGAAAATTAAACTAATGTAACATAAATATGGACAATTCTAACAAAAAGACCATAACAGCATCATGTACAGTAAACATAAAATATTAGAAGTATGTTAAATTAATAATTCATTCACAAACAATAGTTGTGACAGTTGCCAGTAAATGTAAGAAAATAGCTTTTATGTTTAACGAATGTCATGGAATAATAAATATAGATAATAAATAATCAATCAACAGTGGACTAACTATAATAATTATTGACTGAACCATAGACAGTCTGCATAGCCTACACTAACATAGAGTATTTATGGTTGTTTACCAGCACAACTCTATAAAATGCTACAGTAGATACTAAAAGTAAGCAGCTTCAGAAGATGAAGATACCTTATGTGCAGAGTAGTAGCTAGATGCCATGGTGCCAGGATCAAGGGTATGTTTCGGCGCCCCCCATCCCATTTAATGAATTGGGGGCATGGCCAATGGAATCAGTATGTTATACCGCTGGCTGCAAATCCCGATGGTGGAAGCCCAGCAGGGGTGAAGATGCCGACAGCAGATTGAGGTAACTAACCCTAATCCTACCCCCCAAACCCTAACCCTCCCTTAAGGGGTGCCTAACCCTAATCCTTCCCTCTAGTGCCTAACCCCCCCTAAGTACCTAAACCTAACCCCCCCATCCCTGCAGCCTACACCTAACCCTCCCGGGGGGTGCCTAACCCTAAGCCCCCCCGGGAGCCCTAAAACTTTACCCTCCCCCCACAGCTGTCCGCACTCGACACCCAGCTTACCTTCATTCGATATGCTGGGCATAAGGCTCCTGGCATAAGTCTAATGACAGGCATCAGGATTTTGATGCCTGTCATTAGTACCCTGCCGGGATTTGATAGTCGGGAAGCCGGCGGTTGGCATTTCGACTGTTGGCTTCCTGACTGCGTCCCATGGCCAAAATGTGGGGGGGTGTTACATTTGAAAATATAAAATATTACAAAATCCTAAATTGGTCACAGAGGGCCTGATTTAGCAAGGATCTCAACTGCAAAGCTGCACGCAGGCAGTTTTGCTATTGCAATCCTTGCAATAATGCAAATGCAGCAGTAGAGGTGTATGACACACCCTGCTGCTTTTGTGATTCCAGCACCGTGACTGAGGTTGCAAGCTGGGATCACCATCATCTGTGGCCAATGGTTGTGATGGTAATGGTGCCGGGTGGCCAGCCAGCTGAGTAAGCCTCAGCTTACTCTGCCTGGCTGGCATGCGAGCCCTGAAGACTGCATATGTCCTTGCAATCCCTGGGCTGGCCACTCCTGGAAAACAGGGTGGACACACCCTGTGTCCGGAAACGGCAGCCGAACCCGCCCCTGCACCACCCCTTAAATGACTCTGCCTGTCAATCAGGGACAATCATTCAAGGGTCTGCATGTGATTAAGCAGGACCCATTTGCACACTCTCAGAATGGGTCCTGCACAAGCACAGATTCCTGATAATTGGGAATCTGCATTCAAAGGTGATTTGCATGCACTGCTGAATCAGGTCTAGAATCCATTCACTTAAAGATAGTGAGGTGCTGTAGTCTAAATGTTCTCAAAAAAATAAGTGAACAGCTGTTTGACATTTATTATTAAATGCTAAATCACAAAGAACTGTATAAACAAACACGCGTCATGAAATAAGTCATAAAAATTTGGAACAATATACTCTAAAACTAAATGTTCTCAATCTTTTAAGTACTTTTTTCAATATTTTATTTTGAGCTGGGGTTACTTTTCAAATAATCAAACTTCCCAGACCCTTAGAACAGTGATCAACATTCATGTCATATGGATGTAACTATTTATGTCAACTTAATCTTTCTTGCTTTTGCAGCCGCAAAACTGTCTTTTATTGAATCAATGTTATTTGTTTTGTCAGTCTCATTTTCAATGGATAAGATGCTTAAGCAGGATAAGCGATCTTGTCCAGTGTTTGCTCGGAGATAGTTTTTGATTCGTTTTAACTTACTGAAAGGAGCGCTCACATGTAGCAACTGTAACAGGTAAGGTAAGGAATATACGGATGGCAGTAGTGATGTTGAAGAAGGCGTCATGGAGTTTGCATTTATATATATTTTGAAGAAGCGGGAGTGGAGTTAGAGATTGGAGGTTTGGAAATACAACCTTTCCATAACTTTGAAATGCTTACAATTCACTTAACTTCAGTGTTAACATCCTCTATATAATTCTCACAAAACACGTTTGCATTGTGCTTTAGCTCTTCTTTTTTCAGTGAAGCAAGATCAGCTCCATGTAAAAAAGCAAATATATTGGACATGTACAGCATACTTTAAAATCTCCAATTCAAATGGCTTAAAATGGCATCCATGATTTTGAAAATTGACCTTCTCGTAGACGCCTTTGCAGAAGGCACTGTGTCATCCTGTTGTTTTGATGAGTATTCATCAAAGTGTTTTTTTTTCTTTTGTAGACTCTTTTGTTAAGGAATGTGGCTGGCACACCAGTTTGGTTCCATCTTCTTTGCCTCAACCAACCATCCATCAATGCTGGTTTCATCATGCATTGTCTGTATTGAAGCTCTCAATCCATACAAGTGTGATGAACACTCATCCACTGAAATATCCTGCCTTTGAACAACCTTAATTATTCCATCTATAGTCTTCAATATTTTGTTCCACACCACCATCAGAACAGTAAAGTCAAATGATTTTATTTGTTGTGAAAGACTTTTTGCCTCTGATATTGTTTCTGGAGTTAAAGAATTGTTGTTGCTGGTTTCCTAACAAGCAGTAATGATGCCAGTGAAATCCCTACAAAGTGCATGTACAGCTTGGGCACGACTAGACCACCTTGCATTGCTCTGATATTTAACAGTGATGGATACATGCTCCTTAAGCAGACTCTGTCATTTAGTTGAGGAAGAAAATGCACAAATAGCCTGTGCACTGTACCAAAAAAATCTGATATCATTGGTGAAACAGCCGCTGCATGTATTTTAACCAGGTTTAAGATATGAGCTGAGCAAGGAATAAAGGTAGCCTGGTAATTTATGTTTCTGAGACTTGCTTGCACTCCACTGTAGGCTTATGCCATGTTGCTTCCATTATCATATCCCTGACCATGGCAATTCATGATGTGCAGTCCATCTTTTTCAATTGTATTTAAAAAAAATTCTGCAACGTCTTCACCAGTATTTGCAGTGGTGGCTTTGAAATCTATAAACCTTTCCAGTATTTCACAGGTGCCATCTTCAGTACAGTGAACATAAATTATTTGGGACATTTGGTCAGTGTGGGATATATCCCGAGTACTGTCAAATAACACTGCATAGTATTTTGCCATTTTGAACTTCTTGAGAATTGTATTTCTCACTTCACTACCAAGTAAGTTGATAAACTCATTTTGTATATCAGGAGACAAGTAACTTACTTGCTTCTGATGTTTCTCTAAATGATATTTTACAATTGGCACATGCTTGGATAGCAGTTTCACTAATTTAATAAAGTTATCATCTTCTATGTGGCCATGTAAAGCTACATTTTTCTCTGCCAAATACATTATGGCATTGAAGAGGACTTTTAGAAACACTCTACATTTTTCTGCTTCACTTGCAATTGCTTTCTGCAAGTCATTATCAATTCTGGATGCTTTTGTATTGCGGTACTCCAACTCCCTCCATTTACATATGTTTATTTTGTCTGTTGGGGAATTTTCATGTTCCCTTTGGAAACATGGCTTCAGTCTTCATCCTGTTTTGGAATTGGCCATCGCTGAAACTGACTGCTGCCCAACTTTACCAAACAAAATGGAGGGGAAACAAAATATAGAACTTGTTTTTCCATATACAAGCCATTTCCTTTCCACCATTTCACCATTTGATGAACCAAGTGCTGCAAAATCCTCTCCCACAATGCATACTCTAAGTCGCAGACACTAGACATTTCTTCTGCTCTGGCCCAATCTGGACCAAGATGTCACGCAACTTATTTGACATCGGATTAGGTCATGTTGTTGGATCTTTTGGATCAATAGATGGACTAAAAGAAGCCAGAATGACTGCAAAGTCTACAATTCCAGAAGTTTCCAAATAAGTAGTAGGAGCAGCCTGTATGAGGGTGGTGGAGGTTTGATCGGTGGCTGGTTGACCTTTGATGGTCACAGTGTGTTCAGAGATGGCAGCTGGCATGGCAGGAAGGTAGACTTCACTTGGCACAGTTTGCTCACTAGAGATGGAAGTTCCACTGGCAGGCAAACTGGCTGAACTGGTCCCAGCATGCTGTGAAGAAAAGGAGGCACCACTGCTTGAAGCCTGGTCCATCACATCCTCAATCACTACATCTTTTAGCATGCCTTCACTATCCTCTCTGTTAGGAGGGTTTGCTTTTCTAAACCATTCCTTCATTGATCCAGACATCAATTTGTTTTGCTCTGTTTGATTTTTTTTTCCTATAGTAAGAACCTGGCTTTTTCTGTCCTGAAATCTTTGTTATATCTGGCATGATGAAAATAATAGAATATATAAAATATAAACAGCCTTAAACAGCCTTAATTTAAATACCTAATTATTACTATTACATTTTAGGGTGCATGAAAGTGTCCATAGTGTTGTACAGCAGCAAAAAGTAAAGGGCCATGAATTAATAATTACCAATCAAAAGATGCAGACAGCAACAAGGCAAGGGGGGATACAGCAGCATGGTTTAGGTGTTAAAGCAAAACTAAGGAGGAACCATGGAGGGTAGGTGGGGTATAAAGGGGAATGTAAATCTCAGAAAAAACTACAATATTCACAAATAAATTAGCATTTGCTAGACATCCTCTTAAAAAAATAAGTTTGAGAAATGCATACTACAGATGTGTCCTCCCTCACACACCTTTCCTTTTTGCTTTTTATGGCAATAGATGATTAGCATGGCTAAGTTGCTCTACCATGGGTAGAAATTGGAGGGATTCCAATATTTTTTTGCCATAAAAGAATTTGTCAAAAAGTAGCAGATTAAAGGAGAATATTTTAAGATATATCAGAAGGCGTGGCTAAGTCACAGAGTCTTTGCCACGCAAAATGGGGCTATATGCTTGATTTTAGGAAAGGTGTATGTGGGCACATATGGTTGCACCAGTATCCAGGCAGCACTGGCTCAGGCTGCATTATACATTTTTAAAAAACTATAGTTCAAAGAATGATATGTGGTATAGTTACAACAAGGGCCATACAATGACCTTCATACATTAAATCACACTAATATTCCTTTCACACTGCAAGCAATAACCCAAGTTCTTGCATGTGAACACACAGCAACCCAGGTTATTGTGCAGTGTGAAAGCACCCCAGTGAAATGACCCAGGTCCAGTCACCCAGCATTTCAACCCTGGTAAGGAGCAGGGGTGAAAACTGGTTCAACCCAGTCTGAGCTGCTTTGTGAATGGGTATCCTGGGTCAATGCCACTCAGGTCTCGCTCATTGCATAGGAAGAGGAAGTGCTTGGAGATCATTTCATCTCCAAGCGCCACCTCAGGAGGTGTTGTCAGTGTTGTCACCAATCCGGCAATATGCTGTGTCGGGCGGCCAGTCTGAAAGGGGTCTTAGTCGGTTCGCACCCGGGAAGGATCCATGTACAAAATCTCGGGTGCTTTCTGGCAATGCGGCATGAAAGGGGTATAACTTGATGAAAGTGGAACCAATTACTGTACAATAATCTAAATTAGTCCATTATTTTGATTCAATTATGATTGTTATATTGTTACAAATATATAGTTATATTTTCTTATTACTATGCTATTGGTATTGTTGTTGCCCTCTATTTTGAATACATACACATTTTTATATCAATTTTCTCATCATCAGAATTAAATTCTTGACATCAAAATGTTTTAGTATCTTAAAGCAAACTAAGCTTTACAAATATAAATACATCTTAGTGCACATTTTAATTAAACTGTATTTGCCCTATGCAAGGTAACCTCATTCAGATGGGTACCTACACTAATTCTCTTACAAGGTACTTACAGTACTTACAGGAAGGAGGGGGCTTCATTGCACATGTTAGAATGGGCTAGTATAGGTAAGTTCTGGATAAATTGATACTTTGTGTTAGTATAGGGATGTTAGGGACCCTTCTGATGAGATTTACCTGGGTGCAGTAGATGGACCCACATTTTTATCAAAATAATTTTTATTGTCAGTATTCTTAGTGTGCACCTGCATTTTTCTTTAACCTGCATGGTACTTCCCTCTCTAGCATTTGCCTACAGGTTATAAATAATGACAGGACTCAGCCATCATATAATAAAAACAATCTATATACCACACAGCTATATATCCCTCTCTTAGTGACAGGCTGTAAATGGTTGGTTCATCCATGTGCTCTTCCAGTTATTTCACCTGGAAATTGGATAAGGTTAGGCAGTTCTAGAAGGAGGCTTCCAAAAAGCAAAATAAAAAATAATCACCTCCCCCTCCAGATTAACGTGTTTTGTGTTTTGATTTTGGATCTGGATCTTTTTTCATGTTTTGGATCTGGATTGGTTTTTCCTAAAACCACCCTTCCAGGTTTTGGTTTTGGATCTGTATTTTTTGGGAAAAATGCATAAAAATAGCTAAAAACACAGAATTTTTTTTTGTTCCTACACTATTTTTAACCTCAATAACACTAATTTCAAATCATTTCCAGTCTATTCTAAACACCTCAAACCTCACAATATTTTTTTTAGGTCAAAAGGTTGCACCTAGATAGCTGGATGACTATGCTAAGCGACACAATTGGGCGGCAAAAACACGTGGCCTATCTAGGAGTGGCACTGCAGTGGCAGACAGGATGGCAGTTTGAAAAACTAGGCCCCAAAGAGTACATAATGCAAAGAAAAAAAAAGTGCAAGATGGAATAGTCCTTGTCCCCTCCCACCCACCCTTATGTTGTATAAACAGGACATGCATAGTTTAACAAACCAACCATTTCAGCAACAGGGACTGCCAATTGTGGCTGAAATAATTGGATTGTTTGGACTAGAGATTAGTGGGTCAGGGTCCCTGAGAACCGGACCCACCCGAACTTCGGGGATCTGGGGCAATCCGAGGTGCTCCTCGGATCTCTCCTCCTGCCCTGGATACCTAATCAAGGCAAAAACTAGTGATCCTCTGTGTCAGATCTCAAGGTTTTGCCTTGAGCGTTCATTTTTAAAAATGCCTTTGCCTTCAATGGGCAAAGTGCTGACAGGCTGACAGAACCATCTGTCACGATCTCAGCTAATCAGCATTATGGTGCTCATTTGCATAGATCATGTACATATGCATATAGCACGGACCCAGGAGATCCATGCTACATGCATCTTTGTGATTGACACACAGCATACATGGGTCAGTGAGACTCATCTGTGCTGCTGTGTATTTCAATGACACAGATGCATGCATGGACCAGGAGATACGTGTTACTTGCATCTGTGTCATTGAGGAAAGATACAAAGGGAAGAGATTTATATCCGCACACATCTATCTATTATATAATTGAACCCCATATTTTATATCCATGTAATTATATTTGGATTGGGGGGTGCTGCCAGCAGACAAAAGATAATAATTACCTATGTTTACAAATATATAAGGAAGAAAGAAGATTTTTGTCTTAGGTGCGGCGCACAATATTAAAATATTATTGAAATAAAATTGAAATTCTTTATTGGGTATGCATTAAAATTGTCCCATACGGGAGCAGTGTTCAGTGAAATAAGGTTTTAAAATGAAAGAAAAAAATGTGTATAAAGTCAGGAATGTGCAATAAAATCAAAAGTTGTTTTCGCTGTGTGTCCTCATTTTTTATTAATAACTGATATTAGTGTTTTGAACTCATGGAGTTACATACTAAATAAGTAAAACATGATGAGACAATTCAACTGGATCCTCTCAGTTGTATGTGGCATATAATTGCCTAACCAATTGGTATGGTGTCAAAAGATATCAATTATTCCTGGTTGATTAATATTCTGGAGATTAGAATAGATATATGTTGTGTTTTGAGATTAAAATTACGCTTTTTGGATCACTCTATCAGACTATACATAATAGATATGCCGTATTCTATTTGGCAATCCACTTATGTATAATAACCTCTTCTATTCATATATGTGCATACATCATGTCTATATTGTAAGAGGGAATAGTTCTGATCTCATATTATCACATTATACCTCAGTTCCAAAACTCACAAGAAATATGGTATAATTATCCTTATTGGATCGCTTGTAATTAATGCACATTCAGACCAAAATCAGTGCTTGGAGTGAGACTGGCTTGACTGTTACTAAACACTAATACACATTGTATCTAGTAATCATTCTCTATTTGTATTTGATTTGTGTCTCTCATTTTAATTATTCACTTTGGACATCTCATCTCCCTTTGCTGCTATTAGGGGCTTAAATGTCATATAGCCCTAATACATTCAGTGGTAGTCTTTACAGCAGGGATATGTTAGCAACAATGCTGCTACAGTATTTCCAATTAAGTGGTAACTTATGTAGCTATAAGACTATGATCTAATTACACCTTTTGTGTGGTGGTTTACCACCCAGCTATTGCAACATACAATACATATTAAGTTCAATTTACAGCATCATAGTTTTTAAGGAGGAGAACACAGTGAACGTGCTGACATGCATTTCACTTATATGTGCTTTGTCAAGGCAAGCCGATTGCCTTTATAGCCCCAGTCTTTATTCATGCTGAAGGACTTATCCCATTGCGTCCTGAGGTCACGTGTTAGTCGGGACCAATCCAGTGTTTACTTTCATTCATATTGAGGACTCCCTGTCTAAGCCAATAATACATCCCATTTCTCAAACCATGGCTGGAGGGTGTGTTCCCTTCCACCAATCACGTTGCAGGCCAATAAAGCTGTACATCTCTCTTACTCTGAATGAGGTTAGTAAATAATCTTATAATTCCATGATAATGGGGGCATTAAAATTATGTATTCCATATTTCCATCCTCACTCAAAAGGATAGATGAAGAGAAAGGGAAAATAAAAGAAAAGGAAAAGAATATATTGTTAATAGGTTGTAGTTTGCGATAGTGGTTGCAACTTATTTGATTAATATAATCTTAAATATTATTTGTTAGCATGAAGATAATGTTTTAACAGCTGATTGATAATAGTTTATGTAACTTTCAAGTATACCCCTCTAATTCTCTCACATCCTAATAAATATCCAATCTAATTTGTGTGTGAAATGACTAAAAATATTATTTACTAATTCGGAGAACAACTAATAAATAAATTATCTTAGTGTCATTTAATGTATAGTGAATCAAATTTCAAAAAAAAATAATTAACTTTCTGTGATATATTGACATAGAGCACTGGCGGGTCCGCGAGACCTGTCTGTGCTACCGCAGTGAAAAAAAATGGGCAACAACCCCCCTCCCCCCAAAAAAGAGCAACCAGCTTCAGGCTTTGGTGACCCAGTTCTGGGTGTGCTTAAATACAGGAGACAAATGAGAAGGGTCCCCTGTACTTAAGCACAACCAGCACCGGGACAGTCAGAACCAGCCCTGGTTGCCAAAATACTGGGGACAAATGATGTAGGGGTACTCTGTATTTTACGCAACCACCACTGGGCTATGATCTAGTCCTGGTTCTGGAAATAAAGGAGAAAATAATGAGTAGGGTTCCCCTGTATCTTCCTCAACCAGCACCAAACTTTTTCTAGCAGGGGGCTGATGCCACAGTCAGGGGAGCCCTTTTACTGGGCCCCGCAGCCACAGCATCAGCCCTGACCACTAGTCAGCCCAGGCTGGGGATCCCTGGGGAGCCGGGGACCCCACAATAAATGGGTTCCCAACTCCAGGGCACCCCATGCCTAGGCTGATAGCCCGGGGCCATCCCCGCCACCTCTGGTGGCGGTGGGTTGATAGTGTTTGTGTTGTATAAAAATAAATAAGTGTAAACATTGTCTTTACAAGTAGAACTGCAGGTCCTAGCAAGCCTGCCCCACATGCTGGTACTTAGAGAACCAGTAGTACCAGCATGCAGGGCATTAAGGGCACACTGGTACTTGTACTTCACCTGTAATGAAATGTTTAAATGAATACAGGACACATACACCATACACAGTATAAGTTTATTAAACATACATGTACACACACATACACAGACATGTACACATACTCACCTATGTATCCCTGTAGCATCGGTCCACTTGTCCAATAAAGTATCCATAGGGGACCTGTGAAAAAAAAACATAGTCACCATCTCCTATGCGAGGTTCTGTCCTCTTGGTTTCCGAAGTAGGCCTCCCAAGGACTTGGCAAAAAAAAAAAAGAAAATCCCGATCCACGTACTTAAGTACCATTCTATAGAATGGTGCTTCACGAATGAAAGCTTAGCAGCTGGATTTCACCATGGGAACCCCGCCGCTAAGCATTCATTGGCTGAGAAAAGTCATCCCCCATCTCACAGCCAATGAATGGCACCCTCCATTGTAGTCAATGGTGAGAACCACAGGGTTATTAAAGTTTACCCTGCGGTTCCGAGGATCACAAGGTTTTGCCTCGATTAGGGTTCCGGGGCAGGAGGAGAAATCCGAGGGGTGCCTCGGATTTCCCCGGATCCCCAATTTTCTGGTGGGTTCAGTTCTCAGGGAACCAGACCTGCTCATCTCTACTATTTATCAAGTCAGTTTTTCATAAAATTATGCAGATTCTACAGTTTCTGAATAAATTTATGTTTAAATTTATAGTCTAATGGAGGAGATTTCACAGGAATCTCTTGCAGTAAGCCCATTAGCACTGCAGGTTACAGTCCCCATTATTATCAATGGGGATTACAATCTGACCCCTATATACCAAACTCCAATAAGCAAAGATTTTCAGAGTTTGGACCCTCTTTAGATGACATAAACTGCTTTATGCCTATGGAGGCATATTTGCAGGAGAGGCAACTTACAATTCCTCTCCCACAGCCTACTGAAACTGACACTGTGCACATGCACAGTGTCAGATTCCCCCAGAGGAGTATTTCACAAGATGTGAAAGACTTCTCTGATGTAGCCAGGATCTAACTTGCAGGAATAGTAGTTATTGCTACTGCTGTCCCTTTGAGTTTTATTTACTACATAGAGAGGGTATTTTAATGACAAATTAAAATATAAAAACAATATGGATGGGTAATAAACTCAGCATAGCCCCCAAATTAGATACATATTGCACCATCCATGCAGCATGGATGGTGTAACAGTTAGCATTACTGCCTCACAGCACTGAGGGCTTGTATTCGATCACCTCCACGACCCTTAAGTGGCCCAGACATGGTGTGATTTTTTTGTATGATGTGGACGATTTCAATCAATTGTAATGATCAATTCTGCACATCTTGTGGTGTTTTTGTAGGTTTACGATGCCAATGTGCATCCCCATCATCATATAGCTGGATCGTAGATCTTGCAGAAAAACCATAAGACCTATCTTGTACGGTGTGATACATGTATGCATCAGTATCATATGAACGTATGTACAATCGTACACCATTTGACCAAATCATATAGAAAATTTAAAGGGAAATCGTACAACATATCGTTATGTTTCTAAATCGCACCACATACAGTATGGCCGGCATAACTGTGCCGAGTTTGTAAGTTCTCCCAGTGCTTGTGTGGGTTTCCTCCAGGTACTTTGGTTTCCTCCCACAATTAAAAAATATACTGGTAGGTTAAATTGATCTTGACAAAAAAGTACCTGTATGTGTAAATATGGTATTGAATATAGGCGACCATTTATCAAAGCAACTGCAGTGATGTGGTAATTAATGTTTTCACTCACATTTTTTTATAATCATATTATCCTTGTATTTAACAAGGAGAAATGCTTGTGTGAGCGGTATCGTTATTTGACCTGTCAGCTTTTAACACCAAATTTGCATTGGGGGGATGGTTGCTATATGTGTGTGTGTCTCTACAGAAACCAAGCCTAGCCAAGATACATGCTGGGATTACTTCCTGGTGCCAGGGAGAGCACAGGACAAATACTGCAGGACTAAGGATTAGCATAGATATAAGGCTGGTGAAAAATTATAAGGTATTTGTGCGCTTTTTTGGTGATAACGCTCATTGATAACTACAAAAACAAGCCAGCTTTATTGATTGGGGTGAAGTGCTGATAGTGCTGCTATAACCTAGAGCTATCAGCATTGATAAATACAGAAAAGGGCTAATTATCACTTTAAATGATTTTTAAAGACATAAACTCTTTGATAAATGGGGGCCATAGATTGTAAGAACCACAGGAACAGGGACCCATGTGTATGGTCAAATATTCCCTGTATGGCACTGTGGAATATGCATGCACTGTACAACTGTACATATATATATTATAGCAGCAAACAATGAGTCTGGAACTCTGCTGGACCCCACAGGGACTGACTTGCTCCGGTGCCCTTCTTAGGAGAATGGCATCCCCATAATAATATAGGAGTAAAGGCAGCACTCTGAGACGATAATAGGGTGAAGCTTTGTTTTAGTAAGTCGACATTTCAGGGATGTGCTCCCCTTCCTCAAGACTTGAAGAAGGGGAGCACATCCCTCAAATGTTGACTTAATAAAGCAAAGCTTCACCCTATTACGGTCTCTGAGTGCTGCCTTTACTCCTACTTTACACACACACACAAGCACACATGAGAAGAAGCAGCATTCACCTTAGTTCATGTTTATAGTTCACACTTTTTTTTTCATATAGTACATGCATTTATTTTCATATAGTACATACATTTATTTTCATATAGTACATGCATTTATTTTCATATAGTACATACATTTATTTTCATATAGTACATGCATTTTTTCATATAGTAAATGCATTTTTATAAATGTCAGTGCCTCCCCTCCCTCTCCCCCTCCCCCTCCCCTCACTGATTGTAGCAGGTTCCCATCTCTAATATTTATTATTGCACCGATCAGTCTGTGCCCTGATATATAATCAACAGGACACTGGCTGATGGGTGCAATAATAAATATAAGGGATAGGGACCTGCTACAATCAGAAGGGGGGGCACTGCCACTGACTTTCCTCCCCCTCACTGACCACCCCTATACATTTTATAGTACATACTATATTAGCATGCCTAAAGCTATAAACAAAGTGCAGCCAGTGAGCCAGAACACACTTTTTTGTATTTTACCCTGGTGAGGTGCAGAGCATCCAGGGCAGCTCCTCTCTTGGCACTCCAGTCTGACTCTCCACCTGCCTGATGTCATACGCCCATGCGTGTGATGTCACAATGTCACATGCATGGCTCTGGTCAGGTGTGTACAGTGAGGTAGCCTATGCACAGCTCAGGCTGTCACTGACAGCTGCAAGCCACAGGCAGCTGGGCGGTAGGTGCCACGCAGCGCCAGATTCATGCCGCGGTGCACCATCTGTACTTTTTGGTGCCTGGAGCTTGCACTCCACTGGAACCGCCCTCCCTACGCCCCATGTGTTATAACTTGTCCAAACTACTTTAAATCTATACTATAAAATCATATATCAGCTTTGAACATTTGGCCCCTATTTTTCTTTTAAAAAAGTACTAAACATTACTACAGTATTAATAGTATTAGTATTAATAGTGCAAAGACCATTGTTAAAAATTAAGGGCTCACTAATATTCTTTTAATATGTTAAAGAGGCACTACATGTTTAAAATAAGAGAACGTTATTTTTAAATTCTATATCAAATTTGTATTGAAGAAAAAACAACTAGGTGTGCTTCATCCAACTAGTGTGTACTGTATGTCCATTTTATAGGGAATTTAGATTCCAAGTTCCACTGGGGCAGTGTAAATGACTGAAAAATGTTCTGTAAAGTGCTGCATAATATGTGTGGGCTATATAAATAACTGTTAATAAACAAATTAAATACTGTGATTGCAGTATTATAATGTCTTACAGGTAGCTACACAATAATGTTATACACAATGAAGAAGTGTCCTTGTGTGATTTAATTTATATTTAAATATATAAAGCATCAGCACACACTTCAGTATTATATAGGTCTGGGACTCAGTAAGTTGTACAAAGGAACAAACAAGAATCTTTCCCCGATCTTAACTAAAACACTCACATAAAACACAATTACAATTTAAGGTAAGACTATACTTTTCACCCAGCTGAACTGTATAAATTTAAAAAAATCACATAACAAACTCCCTTACAAATTATAACCTTTGGAATGGTTTGGGTATGAAATTACCGGCTGTCGGGAAGCCGCTGGTCAGAGTACCAACAGAGGCATCCTGACACCCATAAAGAACAATGGTAAGGGTTTTCCTAATCCCTACCATAACCCCTACCCTAACCTTAACCCTCGCTCCCCGGTGCATAACCCTAACTTCCCCTCCTAGTACTTAAGTCTAACCTCCCCTCACCTTAAATCTAACACCCCCTCCATGGTGGCTAACCCTAACCCTCCCCCTTGTGCCTAACCCTAACCTTCCCCTAACATCCCAATTCTTACCTTCAGGATGCCAGCGGTTGGGATACTGGTGCCAGGATCCAGACCTGTTGCAATTTTGGCACCGGTAGTTAGACCATCAGCATCCCACATGTCGGGATGCAGACTGCATCTCTTTTGGAATAAAAGGGGGAGTTACATATTGTAGCCAGGGCCGGCACTACCATTAGGCAGCTTTAGGCAGCTGCCTAAGGGTGCCGGCACCTTAAGGTTGTCACTCACTGTGTCTCCCCAGGAAACTGAAGCCTGCATTATTTATCAGCACCCCTGTTATCACTGACTTGGGGATGAGGGATAAGCAGCTCCCAGCACCTTTGTGCACATTGCACCCAACCACTTAAACTGCTGCTAAAGCTGGGGAACAGCAGCCTGAAAGCTGGAGGCTGCTTGCAGAGTCCTGCACTTGTGGAGCAGTGAGATAGCTCCTGACAATTTTTTAATCTTGCAGGCTTGCTCCAGAGTGGGGGCGGCAAGTTGCCAGATGCTCCCCTGGCCAGTACCATATTCAGTGTTTTGGGCTGGCCCATGCACCTGGAGACAGCGTTACATCATTTGCTGCCTTTTACAAGAGATAGCAAGCAAGGCCAGAAGGCAGTACACACCCATTAAGTTCCAACTTCCCATTTTACCCACCCCTGTGTATTTCTCTCTGATCCCTATACTGTAGGTAAAACTGGGGACTAGGCGAGAAGAGACTTAGCAGAGCTGTGAACACCTCCTGGCCATCCTATGCTGAGTTAAGCTTCAACTCTGCAGCTATTCCTCTTCAGTGCTGTACCTGCTGTGACTCAGTGAGGCCCTCCTTCCTTAACCTTTGGAAATGGCAGCTGCCAAACATCACAAGAATGCGCCAGCTGCCAATGCCTGTGTCTGAAGAGCTGTGACAGAGTGGAGAGAAGAAAGTGCAGCAGTTATGTAAGGGAACTAAATGGGTGGCATTTAGGAAAAGGGGGTTTGCTGATGGATGAAGTAGGTGTGTTGGGTATAATTTGATTGGGGTTTGGTTGAGTATCTTTTTGAAGAACATATAACCGGCATAAGAGGTGAGGGGGGTCGGTGTACACGGTGTCTGGAAATTACTGTTGGGAGGCTGAGTAGTATAATATTGAACAGATGGGAAGGGGCAGCTAGTACACAAAAAAATCAGAAGGAAGTCATGATATGTCTGTCTGTGCCCACTCCATGTCTGTCTGTGCCCACTCCATGTCTGTGCCCACTCCATGTCTGTGCGCCCACTCCATGTCTGTCTGTGCCTCCTCCATGTCTTTATGTGCCCCCTCCATGTCTTTTTCAATGTTTTTGAGGTGTTCTTCACCTAACTTTATCAATAATTACTAATAATATGCTTCAGACAATCATCTCCCTTCCTTCTTATTTTGTTTTGTTTATTCTCAGTTATTTAGCTGCTACAGACTCTCTGTGGATTCATTCTGTAGCTGGTAGCTTTACTAAGGTGGAGTGTGTGTGGGGGGTGCTAGGCTGAAGCTATGCATAGGGTGCTGAGAAACCTTGCACCATCCCTGATTGTAGCTACAATATAACATTTTGAATGGGTATTTTAATAGTTGGAGAAGTGAATAAAGTATACTGACCTCATGTTTAATTTGTTGTTGTTTCAATAATACTGCATCTTAAAAAAATTACTCAATTTAGGTCTTGTCTTGTTAGGTCAACCATATATCAAGATGTGTCCAGGTCTGCAATGGTTGCATATGCACCAGATTTATGTTAGACATACATTGGGTCTAACACTGCATACAGTATGTGGCCATTGCAAGATACTGTACAGCTGTGTGAGCTATCAGAGGAGAGTGTGTGCTGCAGAGCATGGGCATAACTACCATCTTGCAAGGGTTGCAGCTGCTATGGGGCCCAGAGCTGAGAAGGGCCCATCTTCCTTGACATATTTACATTTGTTTTATACATTTGTCACTATTGGGTGGTACATAGGGGCCATTACAAACTTTTGCTTTAGGGCCTTCAAATACCTATTCACACCCCAGCTGCATAGCATATGTATCTCTGCATATAATTTCTTATTTATTGTTTTGTTACATTTTATATATTGTACCTATTATATTAAATTTCAAATTAAATACATTTTTCTTGGTTGCTCTAGTAAATTCACCTTAGAGACGTACTCTTTTGCAGTGCTAACTCTGTGAATGCTACTGTGTGTAGTTATAAGAGTGGGTGCAGTTGAGTTACAAAATTTTAGGCTTCAACAGGTGGTGGTAACTTTAAGTGTGCAAGCGAGTTAGAGAACTGTTGGCCTGATTCAGCAAAGGACACGTGGATGCAGACACACACACTTGTCCGCTTCGAGTACATGCTAATAAATGCATATGCATGCAGAACAAGCTTACTCCCAGCACTACACAATACCACCCACTTCCCTTATGGTGTGTCCTGTTATACCACACAAGACAGTGGAAACATCGGTAACATTGAGAACCATCAAACACATTAGCATAATAATGGTTGACCTGACTCCATGCAGGATTTCTGCCACTTCCTGCGTGCAACTAGACCTCAGTCTTCGTCCGCAACCACAATATCTTAAATAAGCATGCCCCTAAAACACCATCCAAATGCACAGCAACACCTACGATCACCCGACCACCACCCCCGTCACTACCCACAAATGGCACTTCCTGTAAATCACTGTGCTCTGGGTCTGCAAATGCAATTACAATCACTGAAGCTAGTTTGCGCATACGCATTACGATGCATACACATGCGCAATAAGCAACAATCGGCCAATTGCATGCGTCTGCATCCATGCTTTCCTTGATGAATCAGACCCTGTGTTAGGAGTGTGATTCATCTAAATGTGTTACCTGTGGAATAGCTGAGTGAAGGATTCAAGGCTGTGACTGTATTTGATCTCTCATGGAAACCCCTTTCCGTTGTGGTTAGCCAATGCCAGATATATAAATATTTCTTAATGTGCGTGCTTGCAGTGTTAACACCAAAAACTATTATTGCAGTTAAGCAATAAAATACAACCCACTCACTATTACTTTAAAATATTTATGCAGTCATAATGTTTTTCTTCTTTGGCCCAATGGTTGTAAAGCTTAAATGGTTGTAAGCACATTTAGCTAAAGTGGTCAATGTATATTTACATAATCAGAACTAATAAGAAATTGGTATAAAAGTAGAAAACTAATGAAATCTAATGCTGCTAAACAACATCATCATTATCATCATCTTCAGTGCATATTTTGTACTTGCTCTTCTTTATCAGCAACAGGTATACATCCTGACAGGCTTATAAATATATATTTCTGGTTCTACCATATTTCCAACAACATTCCCTTACTGTCCTTTGCCAATATTTGCACTCCACCAGAAAAAAACAATACAAGTATGCATATACAGCACTACATAAACCCCTATATGAACTAATTTAGGTTTGATGTAAAGGTTGATGCTGCATACTTCCAGTTCCGGCTTGATAGAGTGGGCACCTCTGTCATAGGCCTCCACCATGTACCCGGTAAAATCACCTTCTAAAGGCTTTTTAAAGCCTCCAGTACCAGACAGCTCACCTTGCTATACCCTCTGCTTTTCCTATGGAGACATTTTTGGACACTCCATCCATAGGGAAAGCACTGTCAGTGCATCAGAAGAAATGCTGCCCCGATTCCAATATGGCGCTGGGCAGGGAGAGAGATGCTACATTGCCATCCCCTAAGAAAGCAGCAGCTGAACCAAAGGTTACTTATGTGCCACAGGTATATCATACCTTAGACTACCCAGTCACTCCTGGGGAGGTGGTTGAAGCAATAAGAGCCACCATGTGTCCTGTATTGAACCAGGCTGTCTCAGACATTAAAGCACAGCTTCATCACCTCACTCTGATGGTTGCTGACACAGATCATAAATTGAGCACCACATTCCAAGATATACCAGATTTAAAAAATCAGTTACACCTTATACTATCCACCTCACTGCTTCTTCTAAAGAGGATTACTGATTGTTATAACTTTTAATGTATCCTTAATACATATATTAGGACACTCAATACCTGTTTATCTTTGTGTATTACTCCTAATAGCAATGTTATATTATTGTTTCTAAGTTAATTATAAACTGTACCATTCACTTAATTCTAATAGGACATAGGCAGAACTCCACCCTGATAGTTATAGCTAGAGAGTTTTAGTGTTCTTATGGATAAGTTAAAGAAGGCCTTGATTCACAAAACTTCAAATGAATCTCCATATAGGAATTACATGCTTCCTTTTTTATTTGCATATGCTGACTTCCTCCATGAGTATTTTTCTTTCTCCCCTCATTGTCTTGTTTAGTTCCTTCCCTCTTCTGTTTTACCTCACGCCCAATCGTCGTGATGTACTTTATGATATGAATGCTTTTTTGATGCTCCGTTTATTCCCATTACTGTTGAATAATGTCTGTTCTTAGGATTGGTTCATGGAATATTGATGGGATAAACTTCCCAGCAAAGCAACTGAAAGTCCTATTATATATTTTCAGACAGAAGATCGACCTGGCATTCCTACAAGAAACACATTTATTTTCAACAGAAGTGAAATAGCTCCTAATGCTTAATTGCTCCATAATTGCAACAGCTCCATATACATCCAAGGTAAGGGACGTAGTTATTCTATGTAAAATATCCCTCCAGATAGATACTGCATCTGTAACTGTAGATCCTTAAGGTCGATTTGTCATTGCTTCTATATGCTCTCAAGGTAAATTGTTTGCCCTATGCATTACATACGCCCCAAATAATTACTCAAAAAGATTATTCCAAAACCTCCTAGCTAAGCTGACCATCCATAGTAACAATCCCCTAATAGTATGTGGAGACTTCAATTTGGTCTCCTCCCCTTATTTAGATAGGTCCACTCCCCCCCTACACAGATGCAATTACCCACACTAGGGGTCCCCTTTTTTAAAAAAAAGACTCCAACTAATTGATTCTTGGAGAATTTACATCCAACAGAGAAGGAATTTTCTTGTCTCTCAGCAGCCCAAAATACTCTTTCTAGGATAGATTACATTGTAATCTCTCATGCTTTATTTCCTATGATCTCTGAAACATCTATAGAACCAATCACAATTTCAGATCATGCTCTGGTATGGACTGACCTCCACCGGTCATATGATATGGGCCCAAACCATTTATGGTGGTTCCCTCCAACCTTTCACAATCCCTCAAATTCAACAATATACTAGAATCAGCCTGGGAAGAATACAAAACTAATAACCTGCAACATGCCAAATCTAATCTCCCCGTTTTCTGGCAAAAGGAAAAATCAGTACTTAGAGGGGTTATTATTTCTTATGTATCCTCCACTTATCTTGATCTCCAATCCTCGCTATCAGAGGCTTACCAAAAATTCTTAATTCCCCCTGACCCAGCCAGAAAAACAGCTTTTACATGGCAAATACTCATTTTGTGGAATTCCTTATCACTATGGTGGACAGATACTTATTTACAATTAATTACCATTTCCATAAGTTTGGAAATAGGACAGGCTGGTTCCTGTCAAATCTCCTAAATGGATCTCATCCTCCCTCTTCAAACATCTCAAGGCTCTGTTACATCTTCTAATAGTGAAATTGCAGATGTCATTACATCCTTTTTTTAAACACTGTATTTTCAACCATCTAATTCAACTTCTTCCATAGATATTTCATACCCCACTCCACCCAGGAACAATTTACCCATTCCTAAATTCTCATCTGAGTTGGCAGACTCACTGATTGCTCCAATTACCCTCCAAGAGGTTACCATATCTATTCAATCACTTAAACCGGCTAAAGCCCCAGGTCCAGATGGTATGAATTCTACAAAATTTTAGCCCCAGGATTGGATATACCCTAGTTTCTGTCTTTAATCATATAATCAGACACAATTTACTCCCTCTTTAATTTAACTCTGCTATCCTAAAAGGCTTACCCAAACCTTATGGAGAACTATTCTTACCTGGTACATATAGGCAAATTTCCCACCTTAACCAAGACTACAAACTCCTTTCTAAGATTCCAGTAGAAAGTCTTAAAATAATACTCCCTCACAGATCAGAATAGTTTCATCTGGGGCCGTCACTCATTACTCTATCTGAAATCCAATCTAAAACTACCTCTGCTAACCCCAGAGTAATTTTTTTCTTATCCTTAGATGCTGAAAAGGCATTTGACCTTATTACCTGGTCACACCTTTTTCAGACATTACGTAACTTTGGGTTCCCAGACTTATTCATTGACATCCTTACTACACTTTATGCTAATTCTCAAAAACAAATCTCCTATAATGGATTTACAGGTTGAGTCTCCCATATCCAAATATTCCAAAATATGAAATATTTTTAGCATGACTGAGAAAGTGAAACCTTTGCTTTCTGATGGTTCAATGTACACAAACTTTGTTTAAAGCACAAATTATTAAAAATTTAGTATAAAATAACCTTCAGGCTGTGTGTATAAGGTATATATGAAAAATAAATGAATTTTATGTATGTACACAAACTTTTTTTGATGCACAAAATTATTAAAAATATAGTATAAAATGACCATCAGGCTATGTGTATAAGGTGTATATAAAACATAAAATCATTCTGAGTTTAGGTTTGGGTCCCATTCCCAAGATATTTCATTATTTTATGCAAATATTCCAAAATATGGAATATTCCGATATCCAAAATATCCCCGGTCCCAAGCATTTTGGATATGGGAGACTCAACCTGTATTTCCTTGCTATTTGCCATTAAACAGGGTACGCAACAAGGCTGTCCTCTCTCACCACTCCTCTTTGTGTTAGCAATAGAGTCCTTAGCTATAGCACTACACATGTCACCAAATATCTCAGGAATTTCGATTGGCAAAACTCTCACTTTTTGCTGATAACATGCTGCTATTTCTATCTAACCCCACTACCTCAATTTCAGCACTTATGGAACTTATTTCATCTTTTGGTAACTTTTCTGTCTACAAAGTCAACTTTGACAAATCGGAAATTTATGTTGATTTCGACCTCCTTGTCAATGACCCAATCCATACCTATCCTAATACATTCAAACACCAGTCACATCAAATTAAATATTTAGGAGTACAAATAACTACTGCTCTCTACCAATTATACAAAGCCAACTACAAACCAACTATTTCCAAAATTAAAACTATACTAGACAACTTTAAACTACTCCTCCTTTCATTGTTAGGTCATATGGCCGTAATAAAACGAGTCATATTTCCAAAAATGTTCTATATAATGCAGATGTTACCAATTGCAATCTCAACTGCAGATATAAAAACCTTCCCATCATTTATGTCTTGTTTCCTATGGCTAGGGAGAAAGCCTAAAAATGCAATGAAAAAACTAATGCTATCCAGAAACATATGTTGTTTAGGATCACCAGATTTAGCATCTTCTTCCTTAACAATTTTTGTTTAGATTTTCATGACTGGCTAAAGAAGAGTAGTTCATATACAGATTTTAATTTAGATAAAGCTCTCTTTGCCCAATTCTCCCCAGGTGCTCTACTCCACTTAAAAAAAAAATCAGCTATTCCCATGGACATTCTTACTCATATTATATTTCAAGACACCTAATTTTCCTGGATCAAAATTGACATAAAATTATGCAGGGATTACCACAATTCATCATACATCCCTCTTGGGGAAATCTTTCTTTCCCCTTTCACTAACCAACAACAATTTCCAGCTATGGTGAAATAAAGGCATACATAATGTTTTTGACCCTGGTGGCACCATACTACTATTCTCTGATCTTCAAAAAACATTTCACATTCCTTGAACCCACTTCTATATGTATCTCCAGTCACACCATTTTATCTTCTCTCTACCTAAGGCCCATTCTACCCCTTCTCTGCCTGATTCCTTGAATACATTTTTCAAATTTCTCAGATCTAATTCATTTAAAACTAAATATCTATACCCTTACCTGGTAAACATCCCCTTTGATGCTCAATGGAACACAATATTTCAAATCTACCTGAAGGATATCTCTTCCTTAACTTCGGCAGATGACCTAATTTTACATTATGAATTTACTTTAAAAATCATCCAGTGTAGTTACAAGAAGTTGATACACATACAGTACATTACATAGAGCCTATATTACATCCTCACAACACAACACATAATAGCAAGTGAAACAAGTAACTGCATCAAATGCCGTACATCCAATGCAAACTGTATGCACTGTTGTTGGAGCTGTGGCAAAATTAAGAAATTCTGTAATAAATGACTGATCTTAATTAATGATTTGTTTGATCTTACTCTTAGACCTGACCCATTAGCTTGCCTATGCTACAACTATATAAATTGGAATCTAGGATCTCACAAAAAATCTTTGACCCCTCTTCTTATTGTTTAGGAAAAGATTGCAAAAAAATTTAGACTCATTCATTGGAGTACTCACACAGCCCATTCCCTTCCTGAGGTAAAGCAAAAAATGCTTAATTTATTGTATTTTGACAGACGTTCTACCCTGCCAGATATAAACAAGGGAGTAGAAAAAATCTACAAGAAATGGGGTCTTTATGTCTCTATGTCTCTACTCAAACTCATATCTTAATTTGTTTGAAATGACTGATTGGTACCATTACCATTGCTTCCTGTCAAACCCTACTTAATAAGATCTCTTTCCATACTCAGAGGTCTCAAATTAACTTCAGTGGATGGATTTATTTATAATTGTATACAAACTCTTTATTAATCTGCTAGATTTGAGACTGTATGGAGTTTTCTCTTCAAGCTTTCATTGCATTTCATTATCTTAAGGTACTTTACAATGCACCCCTTCTCCTACCTGACATGTATTCCTATTGTCTACCCCTCTTATTATTTTCTAAATATATTAATATTACTCATATCAATTCACGATATATCCTTGTCTGTTTTCTACCCATTAAATAAAACTATTTACTTTTTTATGTCTGTAAAATGTAAATGGAAAGCTGACTATGTATTGCTAAATACCTGTTTGATTTATTGTTTTCAATGAATAGGTGTACATACTTTTCAAAAAAAGTGAATGCTGCTGTGTCCACTCTTGCATCTGTTGCTGGAGACATGGCTGCAATAATATTCAAATGCTAGTGTCAGGATGCCCCTGGTGTAGATGCTTATGTCTAAATTTGGAAGCACTGAGATTCCCACTCCCAGCATCACTGCCTGCTGCAACACCCAGAGGAGAAGCTAGGTGCCATGGTGCCTGAAGCAGGGGTATGTTTCAGTGCCCCCATTGGCCAACATGTGGGGTCATGTTACATTTGAAAATAGAAAATATTGTAAAATCCTAAATTGGTGACACAGGGCCTGATTCAGCAAGGATCGCAATTGTAAAGCTGCATGCAGGCAGCTTTGTAATTGTGATCCTTGCAACAATGCAAATGCAGCAGGAGGTGTATGACACCCCCTGCTGCATTTGCGATCCCAGCACTGAAACCGAGGTGGTCGATGGTCGTGATGGTGGGCGGCCAGACAGCTCAGCCTGGCCTGCATGCGAGCCCAGAAAACTGCATACTTCCACGCAGTCTCTGGGCTGGTGAACACACCCTCCTGCCCCACCCCACCCCTTAAATGTCTCTGCCTGTCAATCAGGAAGAAGCATACAAGGGTTTGCGTGTGATTAATTAGGACCCATTCTGCACACTCGCAGAATGGGGCCTGCACCTGCGCAGATTCACAAACATCAGGAATCGGCGTGCAATGCTGAATCAGGCCCTCTGAGTGTTGCCTTTACTCCTACTTTACACACAGACACACGCATACACAAACACATACATGAGAAGAGGCAGCATTCACTTTAGTTTGAAATGTTTATAGTTCACACTTTTTTTATATAGTACATGCATTTTTTATGACTCAGTGGTAGTGCCTCCCTCCTCACGGATTGTAGCAGGTCCCCATCACTTATATTTATTATTTAACCCATCCATCAGTGATCTGTTAATTATATATCAGTGGCACACTGATATATAATCAACATGACACTAGCTGATGGGTGCAATAATAATTAAAAGGGATTTGAACCTGCAACAATCAGTGAGATGTGGCACTGCCACTGAATTTCCTCCCCCTCACTGTTTGTAGCAGGTCCCCACCCCTTATATTTAATATTGCACCCTACAGTGACCGCCCCTATAAATTAAGTACATTAGGTAGCCAGCCTATAAACAAAGTCCAGCCAGAACTCATTTTTTCTCATGTCAGTGTGGCTCTTCTCTACAGATAAGACTCGGTCCTGCATAATCTCTGCCCCTTCTGATGTCATTTGCATGTGTGTGTGACATCACACGCAAGACTCTGGAGCGGAGAGTGTGGAAGGCTAAGCTTACATGGCTCAGGCTGTCAATGACAGCTGTGAGCCATGGGTGGGCAGAATCAGGCTACGGCATGCCTCTAAACTTTTAGGCACCTGGAGCTTGCGCTCCACCGGAGCCACCCTCCCTACGCCACTGGCAACACCATCTGTAGTTCTTGACATGCCACCATTGTAGCACCATTGCATGTACCATTGACACTTGCACCAGTCTTATGGCAGGAGCAGTTTATCTGTCTGACTATGGCCTCTCTTTCAATAGCTGTGTATCTGGGAATGCAGCTGCTTTCATTGACATGCCTGCAACTCCCATGACACACCCATGAGACTGATTTTTTTTTGTGTTCACTTCTGGCCACCTCCCAGACACTACCCAGGAATGCTCATTCATTTTATGGCCCATTTCTGATACTGTCTAATCTGAACACATCAGGACCTTTGAACATACACTCTAGTGTCGTAGGGGTTTTCAGAATTTCTTGCACATGCGCAGTTGCAATTAATTGCTCAACTACATGAGCATTGACCATGCATGTGGATTGTGTGAGCCTCTGAATCAGGCCCTTTTCTGTTCCTTAATGAATTCACTTTATCTATTGTAACTCATTAATATTGGTTAAATTCAATCATCTACACATTTTGTATATTTTATTTTAAAAATATTGGATATGAAGGAGGTATACTGATCAAGTAATTAACTTTAGAAACTATTGCATGGTCAATAATGAATACTATACTTGCTAATAATGAATCAAACAAGTTACCATTGTCTCCTGAGTATATTTTTTCTCTTATTACATGACATAACTGTCACTAGTGAGTTTTCTTAAAATGTCATTACCAGTCTCTATAACTTGTGCTATTTCCCTGTATGCTCAGATCTCAGAAATGAATTCCACTGACATACTATTTTTGTAGCTATCTTATTTCCTCTTTGAAAAGAAGGCTGCCTTGCTGAATGTGAAGAGCATTTTCTGTAAAATAGATCACAGTTTTAAAGTTTTATCTCCAAAGAAACTCTCCAGAGGGCTTTTTTCGGAAGCTTCAATGTTATTTTTACCAGTTGTGTTTTTATAACTCTGTATCTTTATGTGTTTACTCTTTGTGTGTGTAATATTCTTTTAATAAATATCATAGTTTACAGCAGTTTTTCATATCGGCTTCTGTAGTTATAGGTAAAGTGAGATCTAACAATATTCCCAAAGGCAACAATAAACAATGTTTTTCTACACATAATGGCCTTTGACTTTAATAAATCATTATTATAAAATTAAAAATAATACAGTATTTATATATGAGTTTACCTTCACCTTTCTTATTTCTGTCTTAGTGGAAGCCTTAGGCAGAGTCTGTGAAAAATTCTTGTGAAAATGTCAACCCTTCCCCCACAGTTATATTAGATGTTCATATTGTTTTCTCTAGTAGAAGAACAGAAAGCAGTATGATGATCTAATTTTATTAGTAGAGAGAATGCTTTCACCACAAAATAGTTGTTAAGCATAATCTATCAATTTTAAACAACTATAACTAATAACGTATCCAGATTACAAATGCAACATTTTTTATAGAGGATAAATTGCAGATTGTTAGGTATTTTATCCTCTAAGAGCTTTATTGCCTAAAATACAAAGCTATTATTTTACCTTTACAAATATAACAGCATTATAAATTAGGAAAAAAATTGTATCTATGTACATTGATTCATGCACAGATCAATTTGTGACATGTGCAATGCTTATCCTTATTTTAGGTTACTGTTAGATACAAAAGTCAAGTAAAACATATGTTGTTCTGCATCAGGAGGTTTATGAGTGTGTCTAATAGTATAGAAGAACTGGCAAAAAAAATAAATCTTTTAATTATACAGGTGAAATGGGGTAAATACTGGCAACCAGGGCTTAATTTAAAATAAAACCACAATGGAACTGATGCATAGTAAGCTATATGCCATTTTCCATAGAATAAAATACATAACATTATTCTGCACATGCTCTGAAAAAAGGCTACACATAATTGTGCCTGAAGGCAGGCCTATTACAGTGAAAAGAGAAACAAAAGGAGCGCTATCCACAATTATTTTATATGGTTTTATTTAAGTTGATAAAAAATCAGGGAAATCCCACCAAAAAATATCTCACAACATATTGCATAAAAAGATAAAAAAACATCAAATCATATACATATACAGGGTAATCAGACTCATCTGTTGTAAATAGCAGCAGGTAATACACAGATAGTACACTGTTGTTAAACTACACGTGGAAAGTCACAATGGGGAAGATGTATGAAGCCTAAAAGCGGTATCAGTGCACGTTATGTGCGCTGATACCGCTTCTCCCCGATGTATGATCGGGGGTCTGGGCGGTAAATGACAGGGGCGCTATGCGCCCCTGTCATTATCGACGCTGCTATCTACAAGATAGCAGCGCCGATAGACTGGGCTATGTACGAACAGTCAGATCGTCTGACCATTCGGCCGGCTGTAGCTGTCATTATCGACAGCTACAGCCTGGCGCTAGCCTATCCCCACAGCACTGTCCCTGCTGCGGCGGCTGCCGGCTTCACACGGGGATCTCACGATACTTGCGAGATCCCGCGCATGCACAGTGGAGCTGGCCGGGACAGAGACACACTAGGCTGATGTGCTGTGGTCTCTAACGGGTAGCGCCGGAGGGGGGAGTTAACGCTCCCCCTCTCCGGCCGATGAGATGTTCTTACATCTCATCGGTAGTGCTTCCTGCTTCGCCTCGGTAAAGAGGCGAAGCAGGAAGCGGTATAGCGGCACGCTAAGTGCCACTATCATACATCTACCCCAATGTACTGTAGCAAGTATTGCTAATTTAGACACCAATGTAGTATTTTATATTCTCAAGTCATAGTTTACTAAATATTGATTTTTGAAACATCTACATTTATTTCACAATGTTGTTTTTATGTCTCATTGTGCACAGACACTCATTTTACAGTGTAGTGACTATTTCACACATATTACTTTGGTCTCAAAGTAATAAGTATTTCATAGATCAACACTTACTGCAGTTCAATGCAATAATCAACACTTAGATCACAGTTTTGTCAATATTTTATACATATACACTTGGGTCACAACTGTGTATTTCATAAATGCAGTAGACATTTAAGTAAAAATGCAATAAGTATTGCTGTTTCAAACATAGACTCTTAGAGGCAGTGGTGGAACTAAAGAGTGGTGGGCCCAGGTGCAAGAATATGCTTTGCCCCCCCCGCCCATTCCTGGCACCCTGCACCCAAACATTTTTTCACCACCCTCCACCCAGTAATTCAATCCAGTGTCTGTCCTGCTGCCTAGCCTTGTTTTTTCATCACGCCACTGCCCCCCCAGTCAGTAAATCCAGTCGGTCCAGCCCCAGAGTGTCAGCCTCCTTCTCACCCCCAGCCCCAACATGTCAGCCTCATTCTCACCTCCAGCCCCAGTGTGTCAGTCTCATTCTCAACCCCAGCCCCAGTGTGTCAGCCTCATTCTCTCCCTCAGTCCCAGTGTGTGTTCCAGCCCCAGTGTGTCAGCCTCACTCTCTCCCCCAGCCCCAGCATGTCAGCCTCATTCTCCATCCATCCCCAGCGTGTCTCTGCCTCATTCTTTTCCCCCTAGCATGTGTCACAGCCCCAGCATGTCATCCTCTTTCCCCCCCAGCCCAATCATGTCAGCCTCTTTCCCCCCCAGCCCCAGTGTCTCAGCCTCTACCCACCAGCCCAAATGTGTGTCAGCCTCTTCTCCACCCAGCCCTAGCATGTCAGCCTCTTTCCCCCAACCTCAGCTTGTGTGTCAGCCACTTTCCTCCCCTGCCTCAGCTTGAGTGTCAGCCTCTTTCCCCCCAGCCCCATTGTGTGTCAGCCTCTTTAACCCCAGCCCCAGCATGTCAGCCTCATTCTTCCCCCCAGCATGTGGTCCAGCCCCAGCATGTTTCCCCCCCAGCCCCAGTGTGTGGGTCAGCCTCTTTTCTTCACTGTCCCAGCATGTCAGCCTCTCCCCCCTCCCCATACAACCACAACTTACTTACCTTATTTCCTTCATCTTCTGCTGTTCTCAATCCTCTCCGGCAGCCTGGCCCCTTGTTATGACATTGCGCACATGACATCACGTGTGCCGTGTCATAACAAGGGGCCAGGCTGCAGTGGGTGTCTCTCATATTGGAGCCAGAGTGCCCGAAGCGGGCCCGCTCTTGCTACAATTTTTGTTAATGGGGACCAGGTCAGTGGGCAGCGGCGCTGTCGGATGCAGGCAGCCATGGGCCTCTGCACCACAGCGGGCCCCGTTGCAAGGCACCGGCTGCACTGCCACTAGTTCCACCCCTGCTTAGAGGCCAATTCAGTTAGGAGTGCTTGCAAAATTGAGTTTGTTTCACAAAACTATCATACATGACTTTCTTACAAAATGTGACCTGGGAGAGGTGCATGAAAAAGTGGGAAAATTATCCCAGACTGAAAAAAAGTGACAACTTAGATAGCAGGACCATATAGAAGGCTGGTAAGTGGAAAAGGGATAAAGATTCTATGTTCAATTATAATTATGTCTCTCAGACTATCAAGACTCTTGAACAGACATAAAAAAAACAATAAATATATCACATAGACCGGGTAAAATTTATCAGTAGCTTTTATTGCTCACCACAGGCAGGTACACAGGATATGGCAGTTTCACAGGCAAGATGTCATACAAAGTCTTCCAATACAGAAATATTGTGGACTTGCAGGTCCAGGAAGGGGGTATTGAAAATCAATCATGAGTGATGATACACATAATAAATCAATGCAGTGGTAGATGGAAGGTAATATTAAGTTTAATATCTAATACATAATGTAACTGGAATGCTCACACAATAAAAAATCATCATATATATGAATATCAATATGAAAGGTACAAAAGAGTCCCCACAATTAAAATATGAATGGTTGAAAGTACAAATGAAAAAAAAACAAATTCTCTGAAAAATATTTGAAAAAGCACACTGCAATTTTATTAAGATGTTGCAACCTAACGTGCAGGTAGGTGAGAGCTGTAAATGATGACCAATGGGTTGATGTGACCCTTGGCACAGGTGGTATCCCTTGGTTTCCTGGAGAATATATGCAACTTGGTGCGATCCTTATTCGGGGGTTCCTATGTATATCCTGTGTCCTTTCAGATGGGTATATTAATACAAGCGGCCTGCTTAGTTGGAGAGATGGAGCTCCAGAATGTTCTGTAATTAAGCAATCCTAGTTATGTGTGCAATGAGGGTATAGAATGCCTAACCCATTTCCCTGTATCCTATGATTGATTTTCAATACCCCCTTTCTTAATATTAATTATACCATTTAGATTGCGCTAATTTTTGTTTTTGTTTGTATGTTTTATTCATATCAGGTGACTTATGATTTTTATGTTAGCTGCATCTCTGTCCATTTATTTTTTACTAGTATATTTTTATGTCTCACCCTTTATCAGACTGACAGCACAGCCTTTTGTTTTCTCCTCTTATTTGCAGGTCCAGGAACCTTAACAATAGTCAGCCCAGGCCCATAAGCTGGGTGACTATATCACCATCAGCCTCAGTCTCCCCAGTGTCTCTTCAGTTCTTAAAACAGCTTATCACAGGTGTCTGTAATCAGCTACCTTTCCAGGCACTGGTTGAGGCAACACCTGATCTAGACATTTACACAATCCTAATGCCTTTGCTCTGCCAAAACTGTGAGATCTATTTATTCCACATTTACTTCATGGGGAATTATGCTGACCCTGTCACAATATATAATTAAAATAAATCCAAGTGGTTCTTTCCTTATTATGCAAATAAGGAGGTGAACATATTTATGGGACAATTTAGGAGAATTTAGTTTGCATTTTTTAAATGTGGCTAAATATCTAAGGATAATGGTAGGTACAGTATATCTCCATAAAGTGACCCATTCCTGGAATAGCTTGTCAACACTTATATTTACAACTTGAGTACATTGCCTCAGATAGTAATACACAATACTGTATATGCAGGTAAAAATCTAGATTGGGATTATAACATAAAATTATATCCCTGATATCCACAATTTGTACCTCATAGCGCATATTAACCTTTTATACAATATTGTATGTCCCTACAGTGGATAGTGGTGGCCACAAAATAAATAATATAAAAAATACACAGTGGAATTAATTTATACTATAATTTAGTATCACAATTTAGTAAATATCATATCAATGTTTATCTGATATGCATGTGAAGGTTGTAGATTCATACCAAAATTAGGAGGTAATTCAGCTTAGCATGGAATTTCAAAGCTGCAAGCAGGCAGCTTTGCAATTACATCCTAGCTAATATGCAAATGCAGCAGGATATGTATGACACCCCCTGCAGCATTTGCGATCCCAGCACTGCGACTGAGGTTGCAGGCTGAGATCACCATCGCGACCATCAGTCATGATGGCGGATGGTGGTGGGCCACTGGTTAGCTGAGTAAACCTCACCTTACTCAGGCTGGCCAGCTTGTGAGGCCAGGAAACTGTGTCCATAGTCCCAGGCCATGTCCTTGACTCTCCCAGAAAATGGGAAAAAATGCCCCATTTCCAGGAATGCTGACCATTCCCGCCCTGCACTGCCCCTTAAATGCCTCTGCCTGTCAAACAGGCAGAGCCATTGAAGGTGCTGCGTGCAACCACACAGGACCCTTTCTGAACACTTGCAGAATGGGTTCTGCATATGCACAGATTCCCGATAATCAGGAATCAGCATTCAGCATTGCACATACATGCAATACTGATTCAGCTCCTTAGTCTGTAAAAGTAGCAATCTTCACCTGTAAAAAGTAAGTATGTATGGGATCTAGTTGGCATCCCAGCAGCCGGAATGCCAGTGCCAGAATCCCAACACCATTCAGAATCCCAGCACCAGCATCCCAAATGTTGGGTTAGGGTAAGGCACTGGGCGGAGGGTTATAGTTAGGCTGCAGGAGGGAAAATTAGACTGTGGGGGGGAGGGGAGGCAAAGGGTACTTAACAGCCGGTGTCAGTATTTCAACCCAGTTGGAATGCCGGCATTGGAATTCTCAGCCCTGGGATCCTGAGCACCGGCAGCCTGTACCCAATACAGTGTTTGTGGATACATTTTCATTTGCATTCCTTATGAGGAAACCGGGACGGTTGAACCCAGAGAAACGCATCAAGGATTTTCCGCATAAATTATTTTTCTAATCTCTGGTTTGTTATTTGATTTACCATTGTACCCGCTGCCAATATTGACCATTCTGTAGCTGCTGGACCATTTTGCATCGGCACACTCTGGACGTGGATTTTGCATCCAGACCTTGCTCACCCTTCTGCCAAACAGACACATTTGTCCGGCTGACACACTGGTGGACACCACTTCCGGCTGCCTCAACTAATGCAGCCAGCACTGCACAGCTGCATCCACAGAAGCTGGAGCATCTGCTCGCTTCTCAACAACACAGGTGTCCCAGCAGCTGTGTGGATATCGAGACCTGTCCACAGAAGTCAGAGGTTCACTAGTTGCTGTGTGTGACTGGAAACATCTTGGTGACTGGCTGAAAGACACCCTCTGATGAGCAGTGAGTGACTCTACACAACACAAGTGGTGAGCATCCCAGTTTAACTAAGTTGTGTGAGCAAACACATTGGCTATAGCTGCATTTTTCCTTTATTAAAGCTACGGGTACCATTTGGCTATTCCCTGTAAAGGGAATCATACTCTATTGCCCTGGAAATTCCATTTAGACCTACACTATATCCATATTAGCTAACCTTGTGACAATCACACGAGGATAGGTGTCAATATACGGCACTTTTAGTGAACCATTTATAGGTATTTAGTGTATGTAATTTTATCCAATTGAGTGAGTACTTACATGATATTTCAACACTGTAAATTTATTTGTTGAATATATTATTGTACAATTAAATATTTTATATTTACCATTTTTGTGTGGTATTTCTAACATTAGCGCTTCAATTCTATTTGTATTGTTGTTGTTTTTAGCAGGATTCGCAGATCCTGTTTATTGAAGCTGCCTGTTTGAAATGATATTGACATGTTGGGAAGTTGCATCCTATTGTTGTTCTACATTTGTACATGAGGCTGTTAGTGGACAGAATGAAAGTTCTGGATATTCTTAAAAAGTGTCAAATGGCGGATTTTAGCAGTTTTTATAAATGGTTGAAAAATGATAGAAAGCATTTTCAGCATTCTCCAGCATTTTGGGCTTCAGAAAAATGTACAGTATGTTTACTTATTTTTCAGTGTTTTCATAAAAGTTTGTGGAGTTGAAATAAACATTTTTTATAGTACCTTTCACCTGAGAGATAACAAAAATCCTTCAGCCATTAATACAACATCTCTACATACCTGTCCCACATCATTCCACCCCTTATTGAGCTCTTTAGATAAATTCACCTAAAAACGGACATGTTCATTATTTGCATATTATACTGATTAAATCCTTACAGGTGCATAATTATTCATTAGGAGGGATGTACCGGAAGTTCTTCACTGTGTCCTGGCATTTTTACCTTAAAATAAAGATTATCCCTACCTTTCACCTGCATAGAAGGTGGGCACATAAAAAAAGATATGGATTTACTCTTAAAAATCAATGCAAGTTTGGAAACTGAATTGCAAATGTAATTTGCAATGCAAGTTTGCTGTTAAGCTAGGCATCCACTATACAATTTTCTGTCAGTTGTCTGTCCAATTTGGCTGGTTGGAATGAAAACCTGGTAATGTATGGGAGCAAATGACAGTCGATCATATGGTTTTAAACACTGAAAAAAGGACAATTTTTTTTTTTCAAATTGGTTATTTTTCTGTTTTAACCAATTTGCCTGAAGAACCATTTTTGGCTATTTTCCAGTGTTTGTGGGCAAATGGACGATTGTCATTTGCTCCCATACATTACCAGGTTTTTATTCCAACCAGCCAGATTGGCAGATATCTGACAGAAAATTGTATAGTGGATGCCCAGCTTTTAGAATGGCTTGCAAGATTCAACTCAAATATAATTAAATTAGAACACAATGTAGTATGTGTTCCATACATAGGCAATTTGATTTTGACTTGCATGTATCTTTAAGATATACTTTCTATCAAATAAATATAAGTAAATTAAAGGATGTAAAATGGGATGAACATTTTACTCTAATTAGTGCTGATGTCTCTACTCTATACACTATCATTGAGAAAGATCAAGGTTTGAGAGCAGTGTCTCACTTTTTAGATTTATCTGACCTATATGTACCAGTCAAAGAAATCATTTTAGAGAGTATTTTATTTATTTTAACTACAAATTATTATTTTTTTAATGGATGCTTTATATACAATAGGTTGGTACAGCGATGGGTACTAGGTATTGCCCCCAGATATGCCAATTTATTTCTGGCATTTTGGAAGGAGCAATCAATATGGCATGGCCATCAGCTGGGGGTGGGCCTGGTATCCTGGCAATGCTTTATAGATGATGTTTTATTTATATGGAGTGGTACTGATGAGGAATTGGTTTTATTTTGTCAGTTATTAAATCAAAATGATTTTAACATTAAATTAACTTTTTTGATTAGTAAACATGAGATTGTTTTCTTAGATTTAATTATTTATGTAAAAACCAATGAATTACACACTAAAATATATAGAAAGGATACTTAATCAAATAGTTACATCATGAGGGATAGCCAACATCATGACAACTGGCTTGAAGGAATCCCGTTTAGTCAGTATTTGAGAGTCAAGCAAAATTGTTCTGAACCATAAGTATGTGCTTTACAATTAAATGAAATGACTGATCGCTTCCGAAATAAAGGGGTATAATAAAGAATCCCTAAAGAGAGCAAAGGATAGATTAAATAATATAGATAGGATTGACCTTTTGATGAATAGGAATGATAGAAATTATGAAAACAAGGTTAGTAAATTTGAGTGGTCCTTCCTTAGTAGTTTTAACTCTGAACATAAAGAAATAGAAGCAGTATTTAGAAAACACTGGAAGATCCTAAAGCAAGACCCCATTATTGGTGTAAAAATACCAAATAAACCATCATTTATTTACAAAAAAGTGCCCTCATTGAAGGATAAATTGGTGAGGAGTGCGCTTGATACCAATTCAAGAGTGAGCATTAGAAGTATAGGTTTCCACAGATGTGGATTGTGCACTATGTGTAGAATGATGAAAGGTCAGTCTAAAATTAAACATTTTAATGCAAAACGGGTTGACTACCCGATAAAAGAATTCATCACATGTAACTCTAAAAATGTTGTTTATGGATTGGAATGTAAATGTGGTCTTTTTTATATAGACAAAACCAGTCGTAATCTAAAAATAAGACTGGCAGAACACATATACAATATTAAAAAGGGTTTAGAAACCCATACAGTGTCTGCATATTTTAAATTAATCCATGGATCTAATCATTTTGGGGGATACAACAGTTAAACCCCACACGGAGGACAAAGGATTTGGAAGTAAGACTTTCAAAATCTGAAATGAGATGGATTCATAAACTTAAAATACTTAGACCTGGTGGTTTAAATGGTGAATTTGAACTTAAATGGTTTTTATGATTTTTTGCAGACAATATTGTTTTAACCAATTATTCTATTTTTAATATCCCTTCTATTTGTTTATATATGTTTTTTTTTCTTGTTTTATTTATGTTCTCCTGCCTATACAATGCACTTTATCTGGGACTTTGCAATTGAAATACATTATGATCGAGGACTTCCGGTCTTTGGAATGCAATGAACTAGAAACCGGAAGTACGTCATTGCTCTGGGACTCTAAAGGACGTGTACTAATGATGACTTCCAGGACAATGCAGTGCACGAGTACCGGAATTCATGCCCCGCACCACTTCTGGAGGAGGATTGGCTTGTAAGGAAATGCGAGAACATACACTAATACATTGCTCATTAAAGAGGATATTTAAGTCTGGTTAGGAGGATAAACCACCACGCTTCTGAAAAAGGACTTCGTAGTCTGAAACACATTGTGGAGGTGGAGGGATACTTGGACTGGTGACCTGGTGGACAGAGTGAGGAATGGGTTGTCCGGAAACCCTCCCTGTTCTCCTATCATCTTAACATCAGATAAGTTCCCTGGTTTCCACATCTGGTATTACCCCTGAGTTTGTGTGCATCCTGAGTGGTGTGATAGGCCTTATATTTTATTTTTAATGTGAGTGTGACCATTTATTACATTTTGTGATTTGTCTATCATATGGTATTGCACTATGTCTCTTTAATTTCTTCTTTGAGGAAAATACTGAGGAGAAAGGTATTTTTTGGGATCTCCTTTTCTGCAAAATTAAGAAGATAAAGGGAAAAGTGGAAGGAAAAAGTTGGTTGGAATAAGACTTTTCTTAACCATAAAGGAGTGTTGGATGGACTTATTCCTCTATTAATGTAAGACTGGTCCCTATATAAGTGTGTGAATATTGACAGCACCGGAGTGGGACTCTTATTTTATATTTTTTATACATTCTATCAAGTTAATGATGATGATGGCTACACCTATGTTTCAGATGTATCTATATGTTAGATTTGTACTAGATTTAAAGCTGCATATCTCTAGATGCATTCAACTAAAAATACAGCCTTTGAAACAGGTATACAGATTATTTTTTGCACTTATGCATTATTTTTCAGTTTATATACTGCTTTCTTTACACCATTGGTTATTTATTTTGAAAATAATAATTTTGTATTGTTTACTAAGCTCATGCTTAAACATATGTTTATATTTTCTCTAATTTAACAATGTTGTCACTTTAGTCTCCTACTGTACATTACTTTGACTTGTGTATTTTCTACATTGTATGTTTTTTGTCCTTTTAGGCTTATAGATTCAAATTCGGCAAAGGATTTATAATTCTTCAGTATAAACCATTATTTGTTTTAATATTTACAAATGGCAGTAATACACAAAATTATAAATAGAAATGAAGTCTGAAAATATGTAGTTCCTTTGAATTAGTCTTAATATACAATAGCTGATTCCCGTCCATATGTTTAAATTATTGTATGCCTGAATGAGGACCTTCAGGGAATATCATCTTTTCAAAATTCTGTGTCAACACCTGAGTTTCTTTCACAAATTACAAATATGTTTTATATTTTTTACAGTAAAACAATTCTTGTATCATATGTGCTAAAATGGATTTGAAAAATCATTGTCATTTAACTTTCCCATGGAAGCCTACAATTTACCCTATTACAATAAAAGAAACACCCAAATATCTTCAACTGATTAAGAAAATTGTCCACATATATGTACCCTATTTCACTGTGGCATCTCACCAGAGTTAATTGGTTGTTTCACCCCAAATATAGGAAAACAAAGGATGCACTATATCTGGCCACTGTTGCCATACATAAAGGTAGTCTGAACAAAAAAAATTGAGTAAATAAAAAGTTTTAACAAGTACAAATTATGTCACCATGGTAATCATGGCAGCATTTATCCTTCTGCATAAAAAACATAAAGCCCTTATTCCCTCTTCCTGTTGTATACAGGTTTACAGAAATTCCACATCAATTCCACTAATACTATTTGCATATGAACATTTTTATCTTGAGGTCAGATTAGTATTTTGTACAAAAGATAGTATTTCCCTTAAAAATCTTTGTAAAAATTGTTTATGTAGTTATATCTTTCCAATAGCTAAACCATATGTTATATGTATGCGCCCCTAAAGGAAAAATGTAATTTGTGGCAATGATTGAATCCAACATTTTTAAATAGTCTATTAATTAAAAAATACATCCCCTGCCAAACATTTTGCTAAATAGTTCACTACAAAATAGATGAAGATCATTGTATTATTATAAATACATTCAAATACTTTTAGGCAAATAAATAATATTTCCAAGAAAGGAACATGATTTTATTTAATATGAAGGACAAATAAATAATATAAAGGCAATACATTTTAGATTTTTTTTTCTTTTAAATATATCAATTGCTGGGTAGTCGATATCTTATCTGGAAATTTTGGATCAATCTCACTGAACCTTCCTCTGTAATGCTTATCTTGGTGATGCTATTTCTTCCTTTTGAATAGTCTCTAACTGCAATTGTGTCCCCTGTGATTTTACCTTTTAAAAAAAAACAGAAAGAAAAAAGAAATCCAGAACATGGCATCAATAGCAAAAAAAACTGAATTAAATCTTTGCTTTTCACAGAAAATATCACAAGAAGATTGTATCAATGAAACATAACTTACAATTAGACAAAGTAATTTAAATTAATATAAGAATAATTTTTGATAATGACAACCACTGGAAAATATGTATCAATAATATAAACCTGCACTGTATGGTTATTTACTATCATAATGTTTTTCTAAAATGGAGACTTTTGTGGGATACTCTTACATTTTACAATGTTACTAAAAATAAAATATAAATTTTAGAATGAATGTGTGAAAAATAAGTAGGGTAATAAATGGGCTACTGCTATGTACATGTAGATGTGACTAATTTTTAGAACTTGTTTATTTTCAGTCACATGGTACAGCATTTAAGCAAAATCTGGGGGACTCATATAAGTGGTCTCCATTCACTTACCCTTTTGTAGCACATGTAATATCTCTAGTATGTGATATACAAATAATTGAACCATACTCTAATGCTAGTTAAGATGTGCACCAACAAAATTAACTTATTTTCTCATGTATGATAACCTTGACTCATTAAGCAGCATTTACTACTCATAAATGTCTGTTAGACCTTTTGGTGTAATTTACACATTACCTGTAAAAGGTATCATTGAGAGAATAATTTGTGCCATTATATTTTAGAGAAAATATTATAGATTGGTCTACTCACACAGATGGTTTTTCTATGAGTGACAGTTATGGATCACCATCAATAAGGTTCAATAGCTGCTAAACCTTTACTTTGAATATTATATTTATTGTAATATTCTGGTGCCGATATTATTATACTCTGTTGAATGCTTTAGATGTGGTTTTATTGCATCTTTTCAGAGCCTTGAGACAAATGTTTGTTCTGCAACATAGGAAATATGTACAATGTGTCCTCATAATGAAAGCCACTATATGCCATGTGGTGCAATATAATTGATGTGATTATATACAAAATATCAGGGTACTACTTTACCAACAGTATACTAACTTTGATATTTGTTTTAGCCCAAACAGATTCAGAAAAATTAGAACTGTGATTTCAAATACAATTGCATACTTATAATTTGTGTTCCTTTGGAAAAATAAATATATTTTCTTTATTTTGAATTATAGCCAGTAATATTCACCACATTTATACATCTACTTAAGTTTAATATAGTATTATAAGTAATATTTTATCTTTATTAACACAATAAAATGTAAGATTGGCACACAAAAGAGTCAGCCTTTTTTCATGTTTAATAAACACTTAATCACATAGACTCTTGGGAGTACATCCAACACATATAATCTTTTAACAATTTTTTCCTCTTTATTTACAAAGATTAGTTGTTGTTTTTTATGTACTTCCCATATTGACACAACTGCTTTGTTTATGTAGTGTAAACTAACACATGACCTCATAATCAACACACATAACTGGTGAGGAATGAAACTAATTTTTCTTTTTTAAAATCATAATATCTTAGTAGTAAAACAAAATCAAAAAGCAGAATACGGGTGAAATATACTGCATAATATTAACAGCATAATTATAGTTTAAAGAAGAGGTTCCCAAATGTGATCCTCAAGGCTTTCCAATAGTTCAGGTTTTAGAGAGATCCATGGTTGAGCACAGGTGGTTAAATCAGATTGACTGATGTACTAATTAAGTTACCTGTGCCCAACCATGGATAGCTCTATAACCAGAACTGTTGGGGAGTTTTGAGGACCGCATTTTGGAACCTTTGGTTTAACGTGTGTTCTTGTTTAGCTGCTAAGACATTTTGATTACAAATGATGTCTTAAAACAGCTTTATATCTATTATTATTATTATTATTATTATTATTTATAATGAAAATATTATTATTTTTTGTTCTTGATGCTTTTTATGGTTTACATACAGTATGCTTTTATAATTGAAGCTGAATTATATTTTAAATATTTTTATACTTTATTATTGTATTTTTTTATTTTATTTAATACAAGTGAAAATCCATATCTTTGGGGGTATTTTGCTACTAATTAAAAAATAGTACACTTTTTTTATTATTTCTGAAAGAATGAATCCTAATAATTTTAAATTACATTTATTTTTTATGTGTTGTGATATGGAGCTTTGCATTTTTGTGCCAGTGTGAGTCTTTTATAGTATGTGTTGCTAGTTTTTTAGTCCAGATTCACTTTTCTTCAAGCATGCTGTTTTTCACCTTCATGCTCTCTAATGTGCCTATGTGTTTGTCACTGATTGAAGATTGTCTTGTTGTGTTAGATAATCATGTTTATATTTATTTACATTGGATTTTAAATCCCATGCTTTTTCTCTATTGCATTTTCAAGTAAGGATTCATTTATTTTATCATTCAGGCATCTATTTTTTGGAAAAGGGAATAATTACTATTTTGCACTATTTTTTTTTTTTTTTTTTTTTAAATGCAGATCCTTACAACTTTGATCAAAACAGAAAGTTAAATAATGGGTAAATATCTTCCCAATTTTGATACTCATGCATTAACATTATTAACTGGTCCAATTTTACATATATTTGTGTAGTAGAAGTTGTAGTTATGAGCTTTGTCCAGATCCAAACGTTCTAGCTTTGATTCCCATACTTCTTCCTCTTCATAAAAAAGACCATCAAACCTTGTGAAGAGAGGAACAATCAAATGCCACTATTTTCACTAGAATACATTCCTACAAAAAGATCAACTACTCCATCCAACAAATTGATTGAACCTAACATCTGTTACTTATGGACTAAAAATAATTATGCTTTGATGCTTAGCTTCAAATCTAGCAACTTTTGAGCTTATTTTAACATAGTATATGAGTTATAGTATACTTCTGGGAGGAGAAATGGCATCAGAAGGGATGATATTAAAGAGCAGTGAAGATAAACATTGGTTACACTTGCAAATGGTAAAACTCTGCTATCTGATTTCTTAGCTTCATAATAAAAAATAGGTATAGTAATGTCCAATTTCAAGATCAGTTTTACACATTGATTATTTAATATTTATAGTAAATACAAAATAAAAATTATACTGTATATTTAAAATGTATTCATTTTGATTAACATTAAGAATGTTTAAAATATTGATCCTGCTTTCCAATTTTAGTAATCTATACAAATTTAAGTTTTTATTTTTAATTCTATGATTTTCTAATAGCATATCAAACTATAAAATAATTTTTTTAAATGAAAAATTTAAAAAATGTAAAGTTAAAAAAGTTATATAACATAACTATATAAAAGTAATGAAACACTTATGTGGTAAGTGTGTGTGATGCCACAGAGTAAATTAAACTGGGAAAGTAGTATAACCAAACTGATCCAAGACACTTAACATTATGTCACAAAAACTGATAACAACCCACTTAGTAACTAATAGCTTTGAAGAAAATCAACTGGATGAAAAATATTAGTTTATGATAACTTCTGATGAGCTTCAATTAATTTAGAGGCTGTAAAAAGTAAATCCAACATACTGTATGTGCCTGAATTATCTTTACCAGGAATTTAAGCTACAAGTAACTTAGACTGTTCACCTACCTTACTTGAAGTTCTTGTTACTGTACTTTATCTGTTCAGTATTGTGAACACACACTGAGCAAGCAAAGTTTGTTTAGTGTTAGAAAATGTTTGTTGAAATCTTTAAGAAAATTTTATATTGTGTTGCCTAGTGCACACCAATCTAGAAGTACTGTCTACTTCTCTTTGTGGGCCTGATTCAGAGGTGGATGGAGGGGCAGTAGTGGCTGTGACTTTTGTTACATCTGTTGTTTAAAATTTATCCTAATGCCACAGCTGATGGAATAACTATTGAGATGCCATTTGTGTATGTCTCCAATTCATTGTGGTGCATTGAAAGTCACGCCATCAAGTGGACATTGGCCACACCATCAGACATTAGAATAACCTTACTGTCACTCAGAATGACTGATGGTACTGTACATGGCAACTGGTGCCCTTGGAACTGCATCTTTCAGTGCAGCCCCTGACACCTGCACACTCTCAAAATGCCTGCCAGCTTGCTAGCCAGCAAAATTCACTCTCCCTGTCACCAGGCAATTCTGATATACCTCCACTGACAGAAACCATCAGGACACATGCATAGTGCCTCTCGCATGTATGCGCAGATTTAAAACATTGGGCACCATCTCTGAATCAAGCTCTGTGTTATTTCTTCATTGCGCTCTGTAGTCCCAAATTTGTAATTTACTAACATTGCTTAAATTAGCAATATTGTACTAAAATGATGATTTAGTTATTCATTTAAAATAGTGTTAAATTTAAAGTAAAATAGTGTTATATGGTAAAAAGAAATTAGATTAAAAAACTAGACCAGTTTAATAACCTTTAAACAGTGTTCATATTCAATCATCATTCTGTTATTGGATTCCTGATTTTTGCAAACTCACAAGAATCTGTTTGCAGAAAGGAGCCATTGTTCTTTTTTATACATAATGTAACAATACTCTCAATCAGCTCACTGACCTTCCAGCTGCAGTTCTTTCCTGCCATGTGAGGTAACAACCAGGAGCCAAGCTTGCCACCATAAACTCAAACTAAATGATCTATAACCCTAAAAAACACTCCAAAAATGGATGAACCCCAACTTCCATAACATGGGCTTCATCTGGCAACATATATATATAAGAACACCATCATCGCACCAGCAAAGCCAATGCCTGTCCCATGTATAAAGGTATTGCAAACTCACACTAACCCACTAAGCAATCTGAACAGTAGCCAAGTAAAGAGAGACCCCAAACTAGAAGGGCCAAATACCCTTCTCAACAGTAAGTAACTAGGATCCCAAAAACACACTGGTCTAAGCCCTCCATACCAATACACCATCTAACACCAGCCAGACAGCTGGTGCTTTTGACCCAAAAAGGGTGAAATCAGCCTACCTGATGAATGGACAAGTTCCTTACACTAAAATAATGCCCCCTGAACCCAAGATGGCATACACATCAAAGTCCTCCCATAACATCCCATTTAAATAAGGGAGATAAAAATCCCTACCCTGGGAGAGAGAGGAGGGGGAAAAAGGGGAAGGGGGGACAACTTGTTCCAAGGTAAAAACCTGAAAAACCTACCAGGAGTACCACAGCTAATCAGTCTCCATGGTTCAGAGCAAAAACAGGGCAAAATCCCTCGATGCCCCCACTGATAATGGTGATGAGCACCCAAGTTAATACATTTTGAAAAATGCCAATGTAAAACAACAAAGAAACTCAGACAGTAACTAGAATACTGTAAACTAACAGCAGCCAACACCACTATCACCATTGCCAAAGGACAATGAGTGAATAAATTTAGTAACCGACCCTAGGAAATGAGGGGGATTGCATAAAATTTAGGGAAATCCCGAACAACAGCATACCACAACAAAACTGAATACAGCCTTTTAAAGACCCTACCAAACTTGTGACCAGGGAACCATCAGTATCAACCATGTATGCTTAATCAGAAATGCCAGCCCAGGACCAGGCCATCGGGCAAGACAGGGAGCCAATAACAGGAAAACGAGAAACCCTATGATCATAGCACAGTCAGTTAGGCCTTGAACACATCAACCCTCACCAAAGCAACATCATCAGTCCCTCAGACCATGGAAATGTTTTGCCACTGATGTGATTTGTTTCATTTTCACCATATCAGTGGCCACATTTCTCACATTACCTATATGTTCCAAGATTCTACTCTTAAAAGGTCTAGTGGTCATGCCCACAATAGTAAATTTTGCAGGAACGTGTAATGCAATAGACTATTCCTGACATCTTGCATTTAATGTAATTGTTCAATTCAATTTTATACCCTGTACTGTCTTTTATGTTCTTTATTTTTTACAATGTGGTAACATGCTTTACATGAGCTACAGAGAAAGGTCCCCATAATTTTTGGTTTATTGATGCCAGTCCTGATTAAATGACTTTTGACCAAGTGGTCCCATAAGTTCGGTGAATGTCTACAACTCATATCTACTTTGTTGTTTAACTTCCCTGCAATATCTTCGTCAGTGAGAAGGATTTGCCAGTGTTTGTTGATAGCTTCTTGTATTTGCCTGATACCTGTTGGCACAGGTAAATCTGGGGACATGCTGACTGGAGAGCATTCCACATCTGCTGGAGGGTGCCTAGTGGAGTATCCATAGAGTTAACACAATGCTTGAGGTGGTCCCACAGATGCTCAATTGGGTTCAAGTCTGGGGAATTAGGGTGCCAGGAAGAACTTGAAAGTCTAGGTCATGCTCGTCCAACCACTGTTGGACATTTCTAGACATGTCACATTGTCTTCCCTGGGGTGATTGGGATTTTCCAGCAAGATAATCAGCATTTATGGATGTATGAGCTCTGTAAGGATGGATTCATAAACAAATCAGTCAAGGGTGCCTTCCACATGGCTGAGTGGCCCAGAAAATGCATTGAAAATATTCCCCAGACCATAACGCTGCCAACACCAGCTTGTGTTCTTCCAGAAATGGTTGCAGGGTGTTTGTGGTCGGATGTTTCTTGCCTGACACACCAACATCTATCCATTTGATGAAGCAGAAAACATGACTCATTGCAAAAGGCAACCCTTCGCTAATCAGCGGAGGTCCAATTTTGATACAAGCATGGAAATTGAAGCCTTTTTCATCTATGCACCTTCATTAGCATAGGTGCAGTGACTATCCATTTGCCTCGGAGGCCCATACGCAGCAGGGTTCGCTGATCTGTCATTTTAGACACAAGTCTGGTGGCCCACAGGTTAATATTGATGGTGAGCTGCTCCACTGTAGCTTGTCGGTCAGCCCTCATGCACCCTCATAGCAAACTTTTACATCAATGTTATGTGGTGCTCTATAGTTTCCACATTGGTTATTTGCAATAGTGCCATTTGTCCAGTCATAATACAGCAGGTAAAATAAGTATTAAACACATCAACATTTTTCTCAGTAAATATATTTATAATGGAGCTATTGTAATGAAAATTTCCCCAAATGTCAGTAACAACCCTAGCAATCCACAATTGCAAAGAAATCAAACCATAGATGTCCATAAATAGAGAAATACAAATCTAACAGTAGTGGGGTAACATGACATTACCGATTTTATTACCTATAACATCAAAAATTGTGTCTACCTTATAAAATGCATATGTAGTCTACAGCATATAGGGAGAACATCTAGACCCCCTCAAAGAAAGATGGATGGAACACCTTAGAAATATTAAAAAAGGTTTTGACAAACATACATTATTGACCCATTTTAAAGAAAAACATTAGTTCATGCAATTCTATAAAAAGAAGAAAATCATTGGAGGAAAAAAGATCTGGAGGTGAATTTAGCGAAAACTGAAATTAAATATAACTATGATCTAAAAACACTGATACCTAAGGGCCTCAATGAGGACTTTGATTATAAAACCAGATATAGATATAAACAAATAAAAATTACACATAATATAATCATTAAATAATGTGAAAAATAAAATCATAAAAACCACTTCAATTCAAAGCAGTTGTATTTTATTTTTAGACATTTATATCTACATATTATAACCCACAAACCAGAATTTCAATGTCGGAACACTTGCTATGAGCTAGTTGTATAATAGCAACCAGAAGAGTGCATTCTTCACAGTGGAACACAAAACCTGAAGTTACATAGCCGCACTTCCGGTGGATGATAGTAACACTATTAACAGTGTTCTGTCTAACCACTGGCAAAAAACAGAACCATACATACCTATGGGGCAGTGGTAATATATACAATACCAGAGGCACACACTTATAACATTATAGAGTATGCCCACTTACGATCGCAGACCGGAACCGGAAGTGACGCTCCACGTTCTGATAGCAAAAACTGTAGTTTTTGCATTTCAATAAACAATTTTAAAAGTATTTGGAAGGAATCTCTTAGTCTTTTTTAACTTTACACTAATTGTTATTAATGTCCATTCATTTCAAATGGTTTTTCAAATATAAATTTCAGTTTTTAGAAAAACTTATCACTTTAATATGATTGACCAATGAGGAAACAGGCTCATGTACAGTATATAAATTGGACTTCTCCATCAGAGTAAATACACCTTGATAAAGACTCCCATATGAGTTGAAATGCGTTGGTGGTATAAGCACAAGACTATCCAGTTGGTGTTTGGGACGTTGGAGGAATTCACCTGGCTCCAAGTTCAGCTGCATGTATTTTTGGTCCCAGAAAGTGTTGGACAGCTGAAACACGAGTAATTAGTGTACACTATTACACCCATCCCTTCTGGTATGCCCTGATTACTTATTAATGGTGGATTTCTATACTGACATGGTGATTCATGTTGCAACTGTTATTATTAATGTTTTTGTTGAATACATGCATGATTGTGGATTTTATTAATATTAACATTAAAATACTGTACTTCACTTTTGTGGACTCCACTATCTCCTTTTTCTTCCACATATGGACCTACGCTGTATGGGAGAATAAGGAGTGTCCACTTTATATGAACAATTTAAGTTTAAATTTTCCTGAATTGCTTACAGAAAATGAAGGACTTCTATACCCTAGGGGTGTACTATACAATTTCTGTCCTAAAGACTTTCGTATTTTATTATCTGTTGATTAAGTGAATATCTCATAAGCTTTACAAAAAGGGAATGTGCTGAGTGATTTTTCCTGTTTTTATACCTCCTGTATGGAGAAATTAGTCGCATGCATTGCTCAGGTGTGATTTTGGCCCATTCTTCCACAAAAACAATCTTCAAATCTTGAAGGTTCCATGGGCCTCTTCTATGAACTCTGGGCCTGATTCAGAGAAGGGGGAATAGAGTGAGAAATAGCACTTAACTGTGTACCTGGACAAACCATGTTGCAATGCAAGAGGTGTAGATACATAATTTATTACATGTGGGGTAAATACTGGCTGCTTTTACATGTAGCCCACAAACACTGCACAGCTTTATTATTATTCTACAATTTAGATATCAGTTTGGACACCTCCCTCCCAAATCTAAATCTATCTGCACATTTTAAATCTGCTCCACCTGCAGTACAGCATGGATTCACCAAGATGATAATTTGATAGAGAGATCTCACTCTATTTCCAAAACTGAATCAGGCCCTCTGATCTTTAGTTCTTTCTTTCTTTAGATTTTCAAGAGGATTCAAGTCAGGTGACTGGCTGGGCAATTCTAGCAGCTTTATTTTATTTGTCCTTGGCTGTGTGTTTGGGATCATTGTCTTGCTGAAGTGTCCACCCTTGTTTCATCTTCAGCATCCTGGTAGAAGGCAGCAGTTGTTTATCAAGAATGTCTCTGTACAGTTTTCCATTCATCCTTCCTTCAACTATAGGAAGTATGCTTGTACAGTATGCTAAAAAAACAGCCCCACACCAGGATGTTCCCACCTCCAAACTTCACTGTTGGTATGGCATTTTTGAGGTGATGTGCAGTGCCATTTCTCCTCCAAACATAGTGTGTATTATAGCATCCAAAGAGTTCAATTTTGTCCTCATCTGACCAGACTATATTCTCCTAGTATTTCACAGGCTTGTCCAACTGTTGTGCAGCAAACTTTAAATGAGCTTCAACATTCTTTTTTCTTCAGCAATGGAGTCTTGCATGGAGAGCGTGCACACAGGCCATGGCAGTTGAGTCACTACTTATTTTTTTCTTTGAAACAATTGTACCTATTTCTAGGTTTGTCTGAAGCTCTCCACAAGTGGTCCTTGGCTCTCGGACAACTCTTATGATCATTCTTTTCACTCCTCTGTCAGAAATCTTGCGAGGAACAGCTGGTCATGGCTGGTTTATGGTGACATTATGTTCTTTCCACTTCAGGATTATGGCTTCAACAGTGCTCACTGGAACATTCAGAATTTTAGAGATCCTTCTGTAACCAATGCCATCAGTATATTTTGCAACAATAAGGTTGTGAAAGTCTTGAGAGAGCTCTTTGCTTTTACCCATCATAAGATGTTTCTTGTGTGACACCTTGATAATGAGACATCTTTTTATAGACCATCAGTTGGGACTGAACCAGTTTATATTAATTTGCACTGACAAGGGGCAGGATTGCTTTCTAATTACTGAAAGATTTCAGCTGGTACTGTATCTTGGCATTCCATGCCTTTTTGCACCTCCCTTTCTTCATGTGTTCAATACGTTTTCCCTGTATCATATAACATTATTACACATAACTTAAATTATGGACATCTATGGTTTGATTTCTTCGCCGGTGTGGATTGCATGGGTTGTTGCTGACAATGGTAAAAATGAAATTACAATAGCCCCATTACAAATGTATTTACTAAGAAAAATGTTGATGTGTTTAAAACTTATTTTACCCACTGTAGACCTTCACCACAGCAGCCCACGAACAGTTCACAAACTGCACTGTTTCAAAAATACTGCCATCCTTGGCCCAAAAGCCAATAATTGTCCCTTTTTGCAACTTGGATAAATCGCCCCTTTTACCCATAACAGCAACAAGTGATATGTGTGCAGAATGCCTATTGCACAACTTATATACCCACCAACAAGGGCGGATTGGCCGTTAACTTCATTGGGAAGGTTCCCGGTGGGCCGACGCAACTGTGGGGCCACCTGGAACTGGTGGCCCTGCCCTCAGTAGCACATCACCGGGCCTTCTTGCATGACATTCAGCCCTCCGGCTCCAGTCATAGCAAGCAGAGTAGCCCATCTCTGGAGGAGGAGCTGACATCGCGAGAGTCACTGCAGCAGTCAAGTCTTGCAAGAAGACAGAACTCTGTCCTCCATTGCCCGCCTAGATGCTGCCCCTGAGAGGCAGAGCAGGTCCGCGTTGGCTGCCTGGCTGGTGGTGAGTAGTTACTATATAAAGCATTCTAGCTTGTGGGCGGATGGGGGCCATAACATATACTGCTTTCTCGGTGCAGAGGCATAATAGAGGCTGCCTTCTCTTGGGGAGGCAATACACATGCTGCATTCACAGAGGGTGGAAGAGTGGGTACAATGGAGACTGCCTTTTCTGTGTTGGACCAGGGGGTGCCTTTTCTGCTGGTGGTGAGGGTCAGTGATTGCTTTGCCTGGTGCCACATCAGTTAGGTCTCAAATCTATAGCCTTTAGTGTTAAAGGGGGCATGAGGTACTCACTCAGTGGAGGGTGGTATTAACAATAATCACAGCTCCTCTCTACTAATAGTCCAGATTAGAGGTTCCAAAGTATTATTGATTATTATTATTATTATTATGATTATTATGATTATTATTATTATTAGTCTGTGACTGTGTAGAATGTAGTTGGAATGAAATTGACTTATATCTCTGGGGAAGGGACACATATTCTTTAATGATTTACATTTGCTTTCCTTTTCAAACTCTCCTTACAAAAAAATTACACTACAATTATATCGTCCCTCCCTACGTGCCATGTGAAATTAGCAGCGCAAGTCCATCTATAGTCTAGCCAGGGCCTATGCAGTATACCATTGCCTCTCCTTATTGTCCCTGCCATGTCACATACTGTGTGTTAACCTATGCCCCTAAAGAATAACAGAATCAGAGACCATATATTCCATACGGTGACTTCTGAAAATAGCAGAACCAGTATCTATAGTACTAATCATTTCCTATGTACTGGTGCCCTCACATGACAATCTGTGTTCCTCGAATGTACCAATACAGTAGTGACAAGTGACTACATACCAACCAGTGCTCCCACCATATACAGTACCAGCCTTTACTCTCCCATATATAAGTGAAGGATTGCATAGTATACCAGACAATGGGGGAGATGTATGAAGCCCAGAAGCGGTATCAGCGCATGTTATGTGCGCTGATACCGCTTCTCCCCGATGTATAATCGGGGGTCAGGGCGGTAAATGACAGGGGCGCTGTGCACCCCTGTCATTATCGGTGCTGCTATCTACAAGATAGCAGCGCCGAGCAGCAGGGCCATGTATGAACGGTCATACCGCATGACCGTTCGGCCAGCTGTAGCTGTCATTATCAACAGCTACAGCCTGGTGCTAGCCTATCCCCACAGCAGGGACAGTGCTGTCCGATACTTGGGAGTTCCCACGCATGCTCAGTGGAGCCGGCCGGGACAGAGACACAGGGCATCAGCACTAGGCTGCTGCGCTGTTGGCTCTAGCGGGTAGTGCTGGAGGGGGCAGTTATTGCTCCCCCTCTCTGGCCGATGAGATGTTCTTACATCTCATCGGTAGTGCTTCCTGCTTCGCCTCGGTAAAGAGGTGATGTGGGAAGCATTATAGCGGCACGGTAAGTGCCGCTATCATACATCTACCCCAATGTAATCTATAAACTGTGCTCTGTTTCCTTCATGTTACTCTTGAATGATACTTTTAATTTTTACTTCATGATACTTTTAATCATGTATCTGCAGCCAATATTGTTCTGTTGGAGTACGATTGCCACCCTTTATGCTTATCTGCTCCTCACCATCATTTTGATGTACAAATCATTGTTTGTTGTTTTAATATAATTTTGGAGTATTTATAGTCCCTTTTTTTCTTCACCCAGCATTCTTGGAAAGCAAAGATCCTTCAAGTAGAACTTTTAAGTTAAATCTACTTAAAAATAATTTTTCCTCATTAAAAATATGCTGGTTAATACAATTTATTTCTATAACCCCTTTATTCTGTAATTTGAGCAATGTAATTATGCATATATGTAGTAATGTAAAGTGTTACTAGGATGTCTATGCATTGAATGTTGAATGGTGTTCACTGACATGCTCTCTGAACTGTGTGGCCTGTGCGTGTCATAGTAAGCAGACTAACATCATGAGAAAAAAACATTGCAGTCCTCACGCGAGACAGAGCTCCTCCATTCCCCAGGTAGAACTGCACCACACGCACCTCAGAGGCAAAGTGGGTCTGCGTCCTGCTGCCTGGCTGGACAGCAGAGCTAATTTTTCAGAGGTGTATGTTTCTTGGTGCCACAGACAGTAGCACTTGTTCTTTTTTGGTCTCACTGACCATATAGCTGATTATTATTACTGGGTGCTACAGACTGCAGAGCTTACAGCTGCTAGGTGCCTTAGACTGTCTACAGAGCTTATTGCGGAGTCTGCAGAGCTTATTGTTGTTGGTTGTCATAGAATACAAGTTTAGTATTGCTGAGGGCCATAGGATGCAGATGTGATTGTTGCCACATGCCAAATATATCATATGATTTTTTCTGGGTGCCACAGGATTTATTTTTGTTATGTGTCACAGACTTGTGAGCTTATGTTTGCCACAGTTGGTAAAGCCAGTTGTTGCTTACTGTCATGCTGCAGATAATGATTATTTCTGAGTGCCTGGTTTAGTAGCTATTGCTTTGTGTGTCTTAGGTAATCAATGCTGTAAAATGACAACATCTTAAAAAAAACACTAAGGCTGGGATGTACTAACCTTGCAGTGTACATCCCACCAGTCACCGCAACCTTGCTAAACGCATATGTACTAACATATGTGATTAGTATCACAAAGGACAGCTGTTGCGATAGAGCTGCCCTTTGCGAAGCAGCCGACGCCAGGTGAGGGAGTCTCCATGGGACTCTGCCCCCTCCGGTCCCCGGAAACTACCTGCTGGTGACCTGTGCAAGAAGTCCCGGGCTCCTCCTCCTCCTCCCTGCACCCAGAAGAAGATTAGGAGGAGAAGGAGGCAGAGGACCCAGGAGGAGCATGGGCCAGCGACCAGGAGACTAAGGTGGGGACCAGTGCTGGGCCACTGTGGGGTGGCGGCGAAGCATCAGGTGTGGGGTGTGGTAAGAAGCCCATAGGCTTCTATAGGGTAATGCCAGGTTTTTCTGGCGTTACCCTCTGCACCGATAATAGGGCGGCTGGGGCATATTACATACGAAAATGCAGTAAAACCCCTGAAAACAGGGTTTTTACCACAGTTTTCCTTTAGTACATCTCAGCCTAAGTGGCATATTTAATAACGTGGTGCTCTGTGTGCAGTTCTTATATAACCCCCAGCAGAATTCAAATATTTTCTTTCAATCTATACAGTAAATTGCAATATAAATACAGATATAGCCATGCTCATCTATGCCGCATTGCGAGCGCATTGCTGCATGGATGGCATGACTACTGTGCCTGCATCTATGGTGTGCACATGTGTATGCATGCACACACCATAGACTTCAATGGGAGAATGCCGGCCATGCCTAATCGCGGCCCGGCGAAATCTCCGATATGCCGCAATGCGTGACACTGTGCGCAGGCATTGCGGCAATGATGGTCACAGCTACATCTGTATGGCTGAATTTGATTAGCTGTTGTTGTTTATATCACACTAGCTGTAATGCCCAGTATTGCCTGCCTTTTATATATTTTTTTTCTGACTCCACCCCACCCTCCCTCTCTCTTTCCCCTGACTTTTTCTTCCCACCGTTCTCTTTCTACCCCCTTCTCTGTCACTTCTCCCCCCATTTCTCTCTTTTCTCTACACAACACTTAACATGTATTGCAATATATGGAACTACCATTCCTTGTTTTTAATAGAGTATAGCTTGAAGTAGCTAAAATTGCTAGAAAAATATTTTTGTTGAATGAAGACGAGCAAATGTCATCCCAGTTTTAATTTCTTAAACCTTAAAAACATGCTCCAACTTTTGTTGGTGTAACTGTGCCTACCAGGTATAGTAACATAGTAATCCCACCTACTTTGGCATTTGTTCCACTTACATTTGATTTGGTGCTGACCACATGGGGCCACTTCTAGAAATTTTTCCAGGGCCACTTTTTGTCCCCAATCCGCCCCTGCCCACCAAGCCAGTGCACGGTACGTGACATACTTCATGGGCTATGCACTGCCAATGTCAAATGTAGGAGGTGGTCATATTAAGTGACTCGACTGTGTGTGTGTGTGTGTGTGTGTGTGTGTGTATATATATATATATATATATATATAAAGTCCAGTATTAGTCCACACTCACGTCTGAAAATCCAATTGCTGGGGTAGCCACCCAAAAGGGATCACCTGTATCCCTGCATACAAAAAATGAACAAAGGGGGTGCACTCACCAGTCTTCTAAAATGAGTTTTTATTTCATCTTTTTAAAAAAAAATTTACAGCATCATAGTAAAGCTCCGACGTTTCGGTCCTAGCCAAGGACCTTTGTCAAGGTACCTTGACAAAGGTCCATGGCTAGGACCGAAACGTCGGAGCTTTACTATGATGCTGTAAATTTTTTTTTAAAAAGATGAAATAAAAACTAATTTTAGAAGACTGGTGAGTGCACCCCCTTTGTTCATTTTTTATATATATATATATATATATATATATATATTTGTGAGTTAGAGGAACAAAAAATATAACTTTAAGAGGCAGAAATAACCTGAAATCTAAAGCCTAGTCATTTCTACCACTGATCCTAAATATTGCAAAATTTGGAGTTAAAGGATTTGATTTAGTTTAAACATGAGTTAATCCATTTGCCAAATGTCTAATTGTAATAAATAACAATTCCTACACCCACATTTTGTTCTGTGATATTTTTATTTCTATGAGTTGAAACCCTATTTTTTACGTGGCATTGTTTAATGTTTTCTCCTTGTTTAAATGTGTAACCTGGGACCCTGCAAAACATAGGGCTGCCTTAGTCTTTGATAGGCTGTGTGGTATTTTTATCCATTTGGTTCATGGCAGGACCAGGCCACAGGATGTAATCATATATATTGTTCATTTAGGAGATATGTAAAAAAAGAGAACCTCTGGTCTTGTAAGAGTGCACTTTAGGTTAAGCCCTGTTCGAATGGGTTAAAACTAAAGTTTATAAGATTATAGACTTTGCAGTCCAGGATATGTGAATTGTTGAGTATATAGGTGTTTTCCTTAATATACAATATTTTTTTTTGTCTGGTAATATACTCTTTTCTAAAAGTACACACATCTCTGGTACATCCCCCTGGATGCATTATTATTACATTTTGGGTGTATATTACAGCCTGTTTCTTGTAAATGTTTACAATAGTTGAAATTTCTCAAAAGGCAATGCTTGAGACAGTGGATGTTTGTTACGTCTACGCTCTCATACCACACAGTATAGAGGCAAATCTGAATATATTTTTCCATTTGTTAAAAGATCAGCTACAAGTATAGTTAGAATTCATAATGTTGATTATTGAATGTAAACATTTTAAATTAACTTAAAGATGGTATGTGCTGGTAACTGGCACCACAGTAGGCTCTAATATGGCACAATATTATGAAAAAAATATTTATAGATGTATATGAAAAAATATATATTTTGCCTGTATATTGTATCAGCATCCTTCACTGCTAGACATTTATAAATTAAACTAACTTTATGATACGGATGGCAGCTAAGGTGAAATTTGGTGATATGATCAGCAAACTGATTGCTTTGACTGTGATGTATGTTTCACCTCTATTTTTGGTACTTTAAGTATGGATTTCATTGTGTTCTGAGTTAATAGAAACTGACAAATCTTAATTCTGCAAATCCACAGATAGAAATACTGTATGACCCTATATGCAACCAAGTATCACGCTAGCCCACTTAAGTTTAGACTACCTGTACCACAATTTATGTGGGCCTTACACACTGTTTCAAATAAATAACATGCAGAATTACTTATTGATTATAAATATTGTCTCAGTTCTTTGCGAGGGCTAGGCCAAAAATGCTTTTATGATCAACAAGTGGTAATGATATTATATAAACATAATATGACAACCAATATAATTTTATAAAGTGTCATACATTTGCAAATAAAGTCAGTAATAATAATCCAAAACTTGCTGTTTATTGCAACTGACTCAATATTTTTGGATACAAGTAAACCAAATTTGTTGTGTTATCACCATAGTTACACTTAGAAACAGTTACTGGCAAGACTAGTTTAAAATGATGATACTAACAGAAGCTTCAATTGGTTTGGTAATATGAAGCCAGAATGTTATAGGGGCAATAATTTTATGAAATGTTGTGATTTTTTTTACTAGATCATGTGTTTTAGGTCCTCATAATGGATGTATTATTAAAAATTGATATACAGCAAGCTCAGTTTTACCATGGACCATGAAATATCTATTCTAACTTGTTCAAATGGACTACAGTATATGAGTTAAACTACTGTACATATAACTTCGGTACACATTTGTAAATCAGTGACAGAAATTTGAAATGTCATTATTCTTACCCATACTTCTATGCAGAATTAAAGGGCTAAATGTAATAGGGTGCAAGTTCTTTTGCGAGATCAGACTCACACCTACTCACACAGTTTGTACATGTGAGTTTGTCCTGAAAATCGCATATGTAATAGGGTGCAAGTTGAACGGTGTGAGTGGGTATTAAATGCAAGTTAGCGTGAGTTTTTCTTGGGGACACTGCAAGTCTCATTGCAAGTTTCAGAGAAGCGTTCATACAGTACCCATCTGTATACTTTAATATAGTTTATTTTGGTTTTTAATGTTGTTACACTTTATATTGGCTTACTGAAGTGAAAGTTACCAACTTTAAATATATATATATATATATATATATATAAAATATACTGTGTGTATATCATGATTTAATGATTTGAACTGCATTAAGATTAACTCTTAATTTTAGTCCATCAATGATACATTATTTAGATGTAATGATAAGTATTTCAGATGGAAAATTTGATACTTTGGTATACCATAAAGCCACAGATAAAAATACTTACTTACTTGCAGCAGACAGGTTTCACCCCTTACCATTAAAGAAGGGACTTCCTTACTCCCAGCTCATGCGGGTAGCCAGGACTACATCGGATCAGTCCAAATTGCCAGTGAAACTAAAGAAAATGGGTGACAAATTTGTCCAGAGGGGATATGCTGTGACCGAGGTACAAGAGGCAATTAGGAAATGCATGGAATCAGACTGATCTATGCTATTGAGATCTGATGTTAGAGAAAAATCTGAACTTATTAAATTCCCAACCACATATTAAATCAGTTCCACTATTTTAAAACATGCAATATTATGTCGCTGGAACATAATACAAGCTTAGCCAATTTTGTGTGATTTATGTAAGGAACCACCAATGTTTGCAATACATACAAATTATCACCGGACACAAATCCGGCAGTTCAAATCCCTACAGCGGCAGGCCAACATGGCTGAAAATCCTGATTTTCCCCAGGTAAGTATCAACTAACCTAAGCCCTCTAACCCTAACCCTCCTTAGGGGTGCCTAAACCTAACCCCCCCTTCCCTGCCGCCTAAACCTAAGTCCCCTGGGAGGGTGCCTAACCCTCCCTCCCCCTAGCCTAACCCTAACCTCCCGGGGGGATGTCTAACCCTAAGTCCCCCCCGGGAGCTCTAAAAATAACCCTCCCCCCGCGGCTGTCCACAGCTGCACCCAGCATCACTTCGATTGGGATGTCGGGCGCCGGTCTTCTGGCATTGGTAAAATGACAGGTGTCTAGTATTAGACACCTGTCATTTAACCCTCGCTGGGATAAAGCAGTCGGGAAGCCGGCTGTCGGGTTTACGTCTGCCGGCTTCCCGATTGCATACCCAATGTTTTGCTATAGATGACGCAATTATTTAAAGGATTTGGTTACAAGGTCCGATGTCAGTTTGAAGAATCTCACGAATTGGCTGACGTTAAAAAATTGGGTATTCTGTTGTTCAGTGTGCATCAATTCCAGATTTTTGATCACAGGGGATGCCTTTGAAGATCCATTGATAAGTAAAAAATTAAGCGCTGACTCATGTGAGAGCAGATTCGTGGTCTATGCGATTAAATGCCCATGTAATATTAAATACATTGGCAAAACCATTCGAATGTTTTAAAAGCGGATGGCATTACACCACTCTTTGATTACGAAGGCTTTTATGAGACTGGATGGGAACACTCCCCCAGTGGCGAAGCATTTCATCAAGATGAAACACAATCCGTTGGACTTTAAGGTTATGCCTATAGACCATATTCCACCAATGAAAAGGGGGGTGATCGCAATAGAAATATGCTGCAATGTGAAAGTGGATAGATCTACAACTTAAGATCTAATTCCCTGATTGGTTTAAATAAAGAGTTTAATTTGTCTTGTTTTTTTGTAAGAAGTAATATCTCATGTATTTGTTTTTTCTTTTTTTACTTTTATATTCATTGGTGTAAAATATGTATATGTTATATGATGCCTGTTCACTTGGCTCCTTTCCCTTTCTTTCAAGACATCATGAGCTCTAACTGTGCTAGATTTAGTAATTGCTTTAAGGGTAGCTAATACTTTAGGATTTGCTTATAAACATTATCTAGTTTACTAATTGGTTCCTTAGCAATGCATGCTTCAGCTTGCACTCAATAACTGGCTTGTTTAGATAGTAAGCCAAATGTTGCCTTGTAATGTTAATTGTGGCTTGCGTTCCAGGCTCAGATAGGAAGTCCTGGTAGTGTGTCACTTGCGGTTTCAGAGTTTGGATGCAATGTAGCCTGGATGAGACTCCCGGTACTTGATTGCATTTTGTTACAGGTGAGCACATGTTGGAGGAGTGTAGGGGGAGGGGATAGGTGGACAGGTGAGTATATTAAGTTGTGTGGGCTTATTGTTGAGCACGCAGCCCCTGAAAGAAGGTGCCTGTGTGCACTGAAATGGTCATCAGGCATTGGGCTGCCAGACCCCAATCTTTGTTCCTGTCATGGAGTGATTAGTACAGTATTATGTGCCATTTTTACAATATGAAGCACTTTTTTGAAACTGCACTTTATGCTTTGTTTGCACACCTGTGGAACTGATTGTGAGACATGCCTTATTGTACAATATAGCATCCCTTTTTATGCATAAATATTGATGTGCTAATCGTCTGTTCTGGACTTCTGCTTTATTTAAATCCTCTATGGTCATGCACCCTAACATTGAACTAAGTTTGAGTTTGCAGGTTTTCTGCATATATATATATATATATATATATATATATATATATATTTCAGAATATTCCACAATTGTAGAAAAGAAGGGCACTCACCAAAGTATAATGCTTAATGTTTAATCACCGTAAAAAAGATTATCCAAGCAGCATGTCATGTCATCATGTCGACGTTTCGGTCCCTATTGACCTTTGTCAAGACAACATTATTGTAAGCAGCAATAAGTCAGCATCAATCATATCATCTAGTAGCAATTTAACATGCAAATATCAAGCAATCCATATATACCCCTCCTACCTTCAATCATTAAAATCAGCTGTATCAACCTGCATGTTGATGCTCGTGCACTCTTTAGTGCATCACCGGAGCCCGCAATGTTGGTCCCAAACTTGAGTATCATTACCAAGGGGATACCAATCAGGTGCAGTGTATCCACAAGGCCAGACAACATCGCTCCAATACACATCATCTAACTCAGTATGCTCAATCTGTCACAGGGTCACGTGACTACCGTTGCTAAGCAACGGATAAACAATATGGCAACCACTGTAGTATTCAACGTTACCCGTACTACCCAGTGCGCATTCTCATGACTACACTTCTTAAGTATCACATAGACCATATGGCAACCGGTTTAGATGTACATAAACTAAATAATATTATTATAGAGCTCACAGCAGACTGAAGGTAGGTGAATATAAGGTAATGCTACAACAATATATAACAAACAACACATAAGACAACAAATATACAAAATCTAAAATGACATGTGACCATACCCAAATTACCACAGCATTTATCATTTGAGGAACATATTCTTAGGATTAGATTCATTTAGACCACGTGGTGTCATAGTACCAAGCCTATTTATCCAGTAATTCTCAAGTTTAAATAATTTTAGTACCCTGTCTCCACCTCTAATTGGGGGTGTTACCCAATCGATTAGTCTACATTTTAATGCAGCCACTTGATGCTTCACCTTCATATAAAGTGTGCAGCTACAGGTTTATTTGTAGTGCCCATATTCAATGCCTGATGAATGGAAAGCCGATGGTTAGCCATTCTTTCCCGAAAACATCTGGAAGTCATTCCAAAGTACATTAAACCACAAGGACATGTAAGAGTATATATAACATGATCCATAGTACAGGTCAATTTGTACTTAATACGTATTTTATGGCCCATCCACCTGATTGGTATCCCCTTGGTAATGATACTCAAGATCGGGACCAACATTGCGGGCTCCGGTGACGCACTAAAGACTTATTGCTGCTTACAATAATGTTGTCTTGACAAAGGTCGATAGGGACCGAAACATCGACATGATGACATGACATGCTGCTTGGATAATCCTTTTTATGGTGATAGAACATTAAGCATTATGCTTTGGTGAGTGCCCTTCTTTTCTACAATTGTGGAATATTCTGGACTTACATTGGATCAGCTGGACTGATTTTGGAGGCTGCACCCCACTGCTGAACATAATGGGATGTGAGTGCAGATAAACATTTGATATATATATATATATATATATATATATAGTCCAGTCCAATATAGTGGCACTCTCAGGACTTGTAATCCTTTCAAATCTTGGTAATAAATGAAAGTGGCGCTGTGTTATAAATAGTCATATGCATATATATATATATATATATATATATATATCCACACAGGAGAGGCACTCAGAATCCTGAAACAATAATACTGGATCACTATGTTGCACCGCAAAAATGTAACAAAGTTTGGCACAAAAGCATTACTCAAACATATTTTCATTGATGAAAATGGACATGTCCTGTTTCCAACATTTTTATTCAATTTTCAGGGAAAATAGAGCAACTTAGAAACACTTATGAACTCTCACCTAAATAAATCATCAAAACAAAAGATGGCCAAACAGCGCACACCAAGACCCAGCATCGATGACTGCTCCACTTCCAGGATCCATGTAATTTCTGGTGTCAGGAAACAGTAAGGGCCCAAGGAGAAACCAGACATGTTGGATCAAAACACAACAATACCAATGCAATGAATAGCCATCAAACAATGTGTGAAGTGAAAGAATACAAAAATTTCAAGTTACAAAACTTCAGAAAAAGATATCAAGCCTGCCTGGTAATGACATACTTTTGTATTCTATGGCCAAGTAATTATTAAACAGAGATGAATCCATGAGAGATCCAGATACTATGGAGTTATTTCAATGAAAATATAAAGAGCCAACACCACTATCCTGAAATCCCAACATTACAGCTGCTAAAGGTATGGGCACGTATATTGTGCTCCACAATATTGTGTAGTCCAGGTGTCTGGTAACTACACAATCAAAAGGAATTTGAAAATGAAAATACTAAAAACTTTAAAAAAAATTAACAATCCACTCATAAATGGAACAAAAGAGTGAATAAAGCTATCATACAGAATGAGAGAGAAAAAAACAGTATCACAGCACTAATATATAAATATACCTATAGAAATATACCTAAATATCATAGAAATACTAAAGTGTATAAGGAAAATTAACTAAGCAGCAGAAGAGAAAATGTGCTTGTGATAGCACACCAAAACATCACCTGTATAACAGGTGAACCACAGAACTCTAATGTAAACCTACGCGCTAATTAGATAGTGATAGAAGACACAGCTGAGAAGAATCACATAATCATCTTGTAATTTTTCAAATATATCTATATTTAATAAATTAAAACATCAATTTGGCCGGTTAAAAAAAAAAAATCAATACATCATATAAATTACAATATTGTACAAAAAAATCAATCATTTGTTGTATTAAGTAGCATAATTGCACTATTAATGTGTCTAGAGGAGGTGGATTCTAAACTATCTGGTGTATACCAGTAAAAAAGATACTCAATGGTTATAGTCCACACCTGCAATGTAACAAAAGTCATGTTCTCATTCAGTGTTAGTCAATGTTATACCTTTGTATACCATGTATAATTCTGCAATGTGGACAGCATTTCCAAGGAATAAGTCTCTTGTATTAGACATTTGGAGGAGACAAAGAAGAGATGCAGTATATCACTTCTCCAGCAGGAGATATCATATAGCAGCTAGGTGTATCTCTAGTAGTAACCGCATGGAGGGGACACAGAAAAAGTGAGTGGAGGCACTTCAACAACAGGAGAGAAATGAGCAGCGACTAACTTTCAGATGTAAATAGTCCTGTAGATTGCATCTATAGTCCAGCCTCACCCTCAGTTTCGTAGGTGTGTCCGGCTGCACAATGTAGCGTGTGTCTCTCCAGAACTCCACAGCTTATTGCAGGTAACCAAGAGTGTCTCAACAGGTCCGATATCTGTTGAGACACTCTTGGTTACCTGCAATAGGCTGTGGAGTAAATCATATAAGTGTCATTAGATTTTCAGGAGCCTATTATCTTAGAGAAAACCAGTGTTGGCTGAGCACATAATATCACATTAAGGTCTTTGAAGTACATGGAATAAGAGATAAAGACAAAGGATATTGATGAGCACATACATTTTCACATTGTGTTACACAGATATATAAGAAGTTGTTTCATTTTATTACTATTTAGCTACATTTGAAACATTATATGATGTTCCCTTTGTTTCTTTTTTTCTATTTTATGATTATTCACTTGACCAGGTGGCATATACGATGAGACAGCCAAGTATTTTATTTTTTTAAATTTTCATTATTCATCTATGATGAACACATACTGTATGTATTTTCTATAAATATATATATATAAAAATTTCTGAAGCAGCCCTAAATGGGAGGAGGTGGAGTCTGCGAAGGGGCGGGATCTGATGGCATATCTAAATAGATCTAATAGTATGTAAGGGGCATTTGTAGGAGAGAGAGATGGGAAGGGAGAGAGAGAGAGATGAAAGGTGTTTTGTTCCTCATCATTTTTCAGTGTTCATTCCCCTCTATATAATAATAATGCAACATATCAGTGTGTGCTGGAGCTGTGTTATTCCTACTCATATAACTGTAAAGTCCCCTCTTCTCTATATAATAATTCCACATAGTAGTGTGTGCTGCGAGCGGTTTTATTCCCCCTCATATCACTGTATAGTTCCTTCTCCTCTATTTAATAATAATAATAATAATAATAATAATAATAATAACACATATCAGAAAGTGCTGGGAGCTGTGTTATTCCCCCTCATACTGTATCACTGTACTGTCGTCTTTCCCCTCTATAATATTAAAACCACTTATTCGTATGTGCTGGGAGCTGTGTTATAACTCTCATATATAACTGTACAGTCCCCTCTCCCCTCTATTATATTAAAACCACATGTCAGTGTGTGCTGGGAGCTGTGTTTTACCCCTCATATTACTGTACAGTCCCACCCCCCCTTATATAGTAACAATACCACATATAAGTTTTCTGGTAGCTGTGTTATTCACTGTACTGTCCCCTCTCCCCAATATAATATCAATACCACATATGAGCGTGTGCTGTGAGCTGTATTATTCCCCCTCATATCACTGTACAGTCCCCTCACCCTATATAATAACACCACTACACAGTGTGCTGAGAGCTATATTAATCGCCCTCATATATCACTGTACAGTCCCCTCCCCCCTATATAATAATAACACAGCACAATGGGCTGAGAGCTGTATTATTCCCCCTCATTTATCACTATAAGGTGCCCTCTATTGTAATTGATAAAAAATACTCCCTCTGAGAGTTGATAATTAACACTCCCTATACCAGCCCTGCCAGTCTCCCCAGAGGGTCACTTACCAGCCATTTTGAATGCTGGTCTCACTGCTCCCACAGTCACAGGGTGGCCATGGTGAAAGATGAGTGGCTCCTGTTTCCTTCTGCACTCCTCCGTGTCTCCACCACCAGAGCAGGAATAATCCAATGATACTGCACAGCTGCTGTCTAGAGGATCCCACACTGAGTTGAGTGGCAGCACAGCATAACGCTCCCACACATCCTCCCTGCTCGCTAATGTCATCAGGGAACTCCAGACAAGCAGCTCCCAGCTCCACTGACTGCGTCACTGGCTGAGCGGGGAAGTTGCTATGGGAACAGATGCTGTGTAAAATGTGTGTGTACCCATCACCAAACAATGTCACATAAAAACAAACAGTTGCAGTATAGAAGAAAACGGCCACATACAAGTAATACAGCTCCAGTAATAGTAAATCATTAAATTAGCCAGACTAGATATCATTGCTATATTTAACATTGTCTATAAGAAACAAGTAAAGGACAGATTTTCATTTAGACCATGAGGTTGTACAGTGTTCAGTTTGAAAATCCAAAGAGCTTCCAGCTGCAATAAAGCTTGATCCCTATCTTAGATTGGGGTGGGAACAAAATAAATGATTTTTATTGCCAGCTTTGTTTTCTAAATGAAGCACTGCTACACAACAGGAACATTGCGTACCATTGCGTACCAGCAGTAGCTCTTGTGAAGCAAGGCACCTAAGCTGATTATCAGAGGGATACAACAAGTGCTGTTTATAGTTTAACCAGTTTAACAGTAATACCTGCCTAGGATGTCCACACAGGCAGAGGCCACTGAAGTGAGTGGCTTTGTGAATATCATTTTTTTGCCTGGAGAAATTTTGTTTTTTTCAGACTCTGAAGCTGAAAGAATTTTGTTCAAAGAAAAATGAAGTGTAACTGGTGGTGAAGAATCACCAGAACAATTATATTTTCAACTATTAAAACTTAGAAAAAAGAAATTGACTATTTGCTTCACAGAGCCAGTTTATCTGACTATTTCAGAGAGAAAAGAATATTGCATGGCTTTAGAATTAGAAACGTGCCAACTATTGGCAGACATGATCCAGAATTTTGCTGCCATTGGGCGGCAATCCTGAACAAATGCTCATTCAACCTAATTTTATTGGTGATTGAGGAATCAGGAAGAGAATTGTCCGTGGTATGGCATAAAATTGCTGAGTTTGACAAAAACCATAAAGATCAATTAACATCTGAGAGTTCAGTAAATTGGTTTGAAAAACTACAAACCCAAGTGAATACCTATAAAAAGGATCTTGTTAAAGTTATAAGAGAGAAACGTGATAGTCACAAGAGATTATGCTGAAAATAAGGTCTACAGTTGGGCATGCAACCCCAGGAATCAAACAGGAAGCTCACAATATAGATCTCAAAGAAGGAACAAATTTCTTCCTTCAGATATTGAACAAACAAGTAGAGACCTCAATTCAAACAGCAAAACAGAATGTGTTGGTTGAAAACGCAAGACTTTTTTATGCAAACCACCAATTGGGGTTATGACCAGAGCCAAAAAATATCAAAAAACCAAGGCAACACCCGACGAGGAGGCTAGTGGGTCAGGGTTCTCAAAAAGAGTACAAAAGAGACCACAATTTCCCTTCTAGAGTGCTAACTCATACATAACATAAGGTCCTTAATAAAGGACTCTCATTTGTCCCCACAAGCTCTTTTGACTTACTCCAGAGCAAAATTGATCTACACAAACTATCAAGGCAATTACGGATCAAATAATTCTTCGGCACTAAAGACATTCAAGCTCTTCAAGCTCCATCTTTATGTCCCATAAAAACCAAATCAGATTTTGATCCAGTCTGCAATAATGCATCTATTAAGATTTTTGCGAAAATGATGGACCATCAATTGAACTCAGCCAAACCAGCTAATCAAAAGATGCATTGCAATTTATCAGGATCAGAATGGCAAGCATTAAAGAAATTAAAAAGTTATTCTAACATCATCATCCACAATGCTGACAAAGGGGGTGGGAACTGAAGAATATAAGGTAGAGATTTACCATCAACTATCTTATGTGACAGTTTATAGAGAAATAAATTCAGATCATATGCAAATATTCATGAAATAATTGAGTGAAATAGAGATGGATGCGGTACCAAACAAAATTATTAATGAAAAACTGGCTCAGCACTTATTCCTTCTCATCCGATGGTACTGATCCTATATTAACTACCAAAAATACACAAGGACCCAGTCCGGCCTGCAGGTAGACCCATAATATATGCAAGGGGGTCACTATTATACAATGTAGCACAATTTCTAGACAAGTATCTGCAGCCAGTGATCCAAGCCACCTACATACAGAATACCACAAATTTTATTTTACAATTAAAAAATCTATTGAAGCTTCCTAAAAACTGCCTACTTTGCACTATAGATGTAATTAGTTTATATATGAACATCCGACACTCCAGAGGAATTGCAGCAACAGAAAGACTTCTAACCAATAATCCTAACTATGTAGGTCTCGATTTAAAATTATTTTTAGAGCTACAGTATTACATCCAATAAAACATAACTACTTTCTGTTTGATAGTAGTTTTTTTTGTTCAACTTATGGGATGTGCTATGGGTTCCTGCGTGGCACTGTCTTTCGCAAATGCATATATGTTTTCATTGGAAAAGGATTTTTTTTTACAGATCCAAAGGTTTCTTCAAAAATTTAATTTTTTATGAGATACATAGATGACCAGTTCATGATTTGATCTGGCAAGAAGATGAATTTCAGAACACCATGGAGATGATTAATTCACAAGATGATAATATCAAGTTCATTTATGAGATGAACTACAAATCAATTCATTACTTGGATGTACAGATCTTGTTGAAGGACAATCAAATCCACACTACAATTTTTCATAAACCAACAGATTGCAATATGGTGCTACATGCTGACAGTTTCTATCATGGACCATTAAAAAGAGGTCTGCCTTTCTCACAGATGCTAAGGGTACAGCGCATTTTGGATGACATCAACGAAACTTCGTTACAACTGGATCTTCTGATTAACAAGTTTACTGAAAGAGGATACAATCTGAAAGAACTGCTAAAAACCAAACTTAAGGTTTTGTCAATTCCAAGAAAGGAGACTTTTGTTTCTAGATTAAAAAAGATATGTCCAAAACGGTCATCTGGGTGAATGACTTCAATACTACAACCCAGACGGTGATGAAGTCAGCTAAACAAATCTGGCCATTCATTATTAAAAAATTCCAAATTATTGCCCTTTTATTGCCGTGGTAAAAACATAGGAGACTCCTATGTTTTGTCAATTCCAAGAAAGGAGACTTTTGTTTATAGATCTAAAAAAGATATGTCCAGGGGTAAAAACATAGGAGATTGGGTTTTCCATAAGAACATCTCTGATAAGATTAGGAGTGAGAGTACCCAGTTCCTTTCACATAAAGGCTGCTTTAGATGCCTAGGCTGCACTATGTGCAGCTATATGGAAATAGGAGATTAATTTTTTCATCCGCATTTGGGAAGAAAAGTTGAAATCAACTTCACCTTGACCTGCACTAGCAGTTATGTCGTATTCTACATTAGATGCCCTTGCGGGCACCTTTATGTAGGTAAAACTTCTCATAAATTTGAAGAAAGAATGGCACTCCACCGGTCAGCAATCTGTCAAGCAATTGAGAGCAAGGAGATTGACCAGCCATTTCAAAATATATAAACACAACTTGTCTGCCCTTAAATAGAAAATTATTGATTTGGTTCCCCCCAGTCTAAGAGGGGGAGATAGGGACCGAGCTTTATTGCAGCTGCAAGCTCATTGGATTTTCAAAATGAATACTGTACAACCTCATGGTCTAAATGAAAATATGTCCTTTACTTGTTTCTTATCGACAATGTAAAATATAGCAATGATATCTAGTCTTGCTAGTTTAATGATTTGAAGGACACTATTACTGGAGCTGTATTACTTGAATGTGGCCGTTTAGTTCTATACTGCAACTGTTTGTTTTTAGAAACAATATACAAATAGCCCAGGCACTACAGAGTTGGATCAATCCTATCAGTAGCAATATGATTGAAAGGAGGTAACCCTCATAAATGATAAATAGAAATAGAAAAACAGGCAACCATAAAGTCTGGGGTAAATTAATAGTACTCAAATCAGGTGTTTTATGAACAACAAATGGACATTTTTTTAAATAGTCATATCAACATTTTTGTGTAAATAAAAATTGGAAAAATAGTCCTAATAATAAGAAGGTGGTCCCAAGAGGGAACATAGGCAGATACAATGTAACCAGTTTAAAAGTATGAATCACTTGTCCAGTGGTATAATGTATCGTGTTGGATGTGGTTCTACCTGTGTCATGTATACAAGGAATAACCAGTGGATTTCCCTGCAGGCTTCTGTTGTTAATACCATCAGGTGGCAAAATAGCTGATGGTACTGTAATAGTTAGTCTGGGCCACAGAAGATGGTATTAAAGGGCCCGTTGAAACAGGAGAAAGGGGTTGTTAGAATTGCAGCTTCTATGGAGTATAAGGTCGGCTGTGGGGCTCGGTATGATCTCCCTCCAAGTACACTGCAGCTCCTGCTGTAGTGGTGCGGGGACAAAATCTCCTCAGTGAGGCTGCAGCAGCACAGTCTTTAGTCAACTCACTTGAGAAGTGGGATGCCATAATTAAGCGCTAGCTGCAGGCGTACCCGCTCCAGGTGAGTGACGGCTCCAACACCTGGAGCGCAGGAAGCGTTGATCTGATAAATATCCACGGCAATGAAATTAGAGCTGGTCCTGTCTCAGTAGTTAGACCATATCAGTATTTTGATCTTGGAGGTGACCAGTCTGTTATAGATGGAAAGCATGCTCTACGTTTTTCTAGTGAGCAAGTATTTTGTATACTCTGTAGTCCGTAGATATTGGTAATTCAAATACTCCACTACTTGGCAGGAATAGTCAACATTTTAGGCTATTCATTTATCCTTGTAAATTCTATGGGAGCACCATATAGTACGAGAAAGCACCAACGTGTTTCAACATCCTAAAGGCGTCTTTGTCAAGGTGGATAGGAAGCTTTCTCATTCAGGTTTAAATAGCAGTCCTAATTAGGCACATATGTTACATATAAAATTTATAGAAACAGCTGATTTGAGTGGTTTAATCGCTAAATAATATGATATTGAGAGAATTCAGAAAGAGAACAAGTAAAAGTCTGCTTTAATGCAGTTTATACAATTTACAAAATAAAAAACATGTAATCTATAAATGAAATGTTCTATTCAAATGATATTAAATGTATCAAGCACTGTTGTTGAGTCAATTACATTATACAATTTATTAATACATTCTAGAGCAAAAAGCAAGGGGTATTTCCAGCTTTCTAAACCTTTTAATACATATAGTACCTATCACCCAATTAATTATTGTTCAGAGAAAGACCTTACTGGAATTGACTCATAAGTTGGTAATTCCTTATTTATTTAATTTACTTGTTTTTATTATTGTTGTTATTACTAATGTTCTTTAATTCAATTTCTGTTTAAAGAGAATAATACCAATACATACTAATAATAATAGCATCTATTAATTTGTATTCCAATTAAGCTCAAATGTGGAACCTATCACAGAAAAGGATACATTTGTTATTTAGGCTTTTTACCTGAGAAACAAAGGATAGAAAGAAAGGGATGGATGTGTAATAGAACTCACATTCTATCATTACACCAAATCAGCTCATTCCAGTACAATAAGGGGATAGCACTCACAGATGGTAGATGTAGATAAATTACAAACAGTTTAGTTAAATTTCAATTATAATTTCTAAACTAAAAAACCGTATTGAGTTCAATTTGTTCATTTAGACCATTTGGGAAAAACCTATTCATAGTAAAGATCCAGAAGACCTCTTGTTTACATTAGGCTCTAAAATTATCTCCTTTTCTTATTGTTAAGGGTATTGTTTCTATTCCTATGACTTTTAATGACTCAATACTACCCCCATGTGTTTCCACAAAATGTCTGGATACACTGTGTAGAAGATTTTTTCTTAAAATGTTCCTCCTATGTTCTAGGAATCTTTCATGGACACTTCTTATCGTCCTGCGAACATATTTAACATTCTTACATCCACAAGTAAGTAAATATACTACATATTTGGTGTTACAGTTGATGAACTGTTTGATGGTGAAGCTCCTATCAAAACCCTCAACTACTGTGATTTTTTTTTTCAATATGTTGGCAGGTAATACACCTAGTCATACCGCATTTATGAAAACCTATGAGTTTTGTTGTTAGCCACACAGATTTAGTTTCTGTGGCTTTCTTTACAAGTGGATTAAGGAGGCTAGGGGCTAGTATGTTTTTAAGTTATTTGTTCTTTCTAGATATGAGATTGTGTTTCTCTGGAAGAAATTGTTTAAGGACAGTCATATTTCAACATAATGTCATTTTTATTAATAATTTTATTAATCTTCCTAGAGGATTCACTGTAAGTTGAAGTGAATGCAAAATTCCAGTTACTCTCTAAACCAACATCTACCTTAACACTTGATTGTAATAATGATTCCATATCCATACTGGAAACATCATTTAATGCCTGTTGTAATAAATCAGATGGATACCCCCTCTCCTCAAAGCTTTTGCAAAGGGTAAGTGATTGTTTTGAAAACTCAGAGAACTGGGAACAGTTATGTCAGAGATGAATCATTTGACCTTTAGGTATATTTGTCTTCCATGGACAATGGTGGCAACTTATAAAATGTAAATAATTATTAGAATTAATTTCCTTACAATAATTGGTTGTGCTAATTGTATTGTCAATAATTTGTATGGTCAAGTCCAGAAAGTTTACAAGGTTCCTGCTATACATGTGAGTAAAGGAAAGATTGCAGTTATTGGAATTGATAGAGAAATGAAGAGTTGTGCACTAATAGAGTCCCCATCCCAAATAATAAAAAGATCATCTATGTAACGGCCGTAGAACACCGTGATGAGATTCAAAGTTACCCATGTAGAGGTTCATGAAGCATAGGGCAAACCTGGTCCCCATGGCTGGGACAGCCATGGGGACCAGGTTTGCCCTCAGCGGTTCACGAAGCTGAGGGCAAACCTGGTCCCCATGGCTGGGACAGCCTTGGGGACCAGGTTTGCCCTCAGCTTCGTGAACCTCTACATGGGTGACTTTGAATCTCGTCACGGTGTTCTACGGCCGTTACATAGATGTAAGCACATGTAAGTAAAAAGTGTCAGTAAAAATAAAATAATTGTGTGTAAGAATAAACCGATTGGCTTTGAGGATAAAGGGGGTCATTCAGACCCGCTCATGAGCAGCAGTACGCTCACAAACGGGTCGATGTTCCACCACTGTGCATGCACATAATGGAGGGAGCTCCGTCGTGCGCATGCGCGAGACCCGGCGAGCGACGGGCTCTCCATTGCTCCAGGTCTCGCACCAAAGGGGGCGTGCTGTCGATGTTGATTGACAGCACTCCCGCTTTGGTGGGCATGCCTGCCAGACGGAGGCATTCCCATGGGAACGCCTACCATCTGAAGCCGGCCCCACTGACATCACTAGTGATGTCAGTGGGAGTGATTTTGGCTCTGATAGAGCCAAAATCACTCCAGGGCTTGCGGCAGTGAGACCCTACCGCAGGGTCTCCGTCGCAAGCCCGTTGGTCATGATGGTCAAGACCATCGCGACCATCATCATGGACGCTTGCATATGCTGTGGGTGGTCACCCACAGCTATGCGAGCGTCCAGGAGGACGCTCCATTTTCAGGGAGGAGGGCCCTGATTTAGAGCGAGCGCTCTGGTCAGAGCGTTCAGCTCTGAATCAGGCCCAAAGTCCTGATGTTGGATCTCTAAGGTTCCATCTTCTAAAAGACTTTTTGATACCACATTGATCCCCAACTTGTGGGGTATATGAGTGTATAGCACTTTCACATTTGGTTACATTGTGTCTGCCTATGTTCTCTCTTGGGACGACCTTCTTTTTACATAGGGCTATTTTTATATGTTACTGATGCAGTGATTAATTATTATATATGCATCTTTTATGCTGATGTTGATATGACTTTTTAGATAAATGTCCATTTGTTGTTTATGAAACACCTGATTTGAGTACTTTATTAATTTACCCCAGACTTTATGGTTGCCTGTTTTTCTATAACTGTTTGTTTTTATGTGACATTGTTTGGTGATAGGTACACAAATATTTTGTATGGCGTCCATTCCCATAGCAACCTCCCCGCTTAGCTAGTGACACAGTCAGTGGAGGCGGGAGCTGCTTATCCGGAGTTCCCTGATGACATCACCGAGCAGGGATGATGTGCTTGAGCATGATGCTGTACTGCACTCGAGGTGGACCTATTTAAGGGTAAGTGTAAGTTGTACATTTGCTTCTTGTTATTTCCCTGATGAAAATTTTAATAGGAAATGAAATGTTGGAATATTATTCTGCGTAATAGCAGTTTTCTTTGATTGACATATAAAGTCCAAGGAGTGCCACCGTGAGATGGGAGCAGTATACTGTGTATGGCACATACACCAGGAAGGCACTTAATACATATTACTGAGAGTGCCAGCTGTGTTGGCTTCTATATATATATATATATATATATATTTCCAAGAAGGAGGCACTCACAGGCTGAATAGACTTGAAGAAATTCTAATGCTCTATTGCATTAAAATTTCTTCAAGTCTATTCAGCCTGTGAGTGCCTCCTTCTTGGAAATCTATATATGCAGGGGATGTCCATCCTCAGGGTGAGACCGCAGCAAGGAATCATTAGCTCACACAACAGGAGTGCCGGTAACTTGGATTGTGTATATATATATATATATATATATATATATATATGGTCTGTGGTCTAGCACTCACACCTTGTATGCTGTTGCAGTGAATGCTGGGGTGATCCTTAGAGTTCCTACTATCATATAGGTAATCCAACAAAAAGCAAAAGGTAACTCCATGGGTTGCGGAGGTTAAGGCACTCTCCAGACTTATTTATTCACAATAATACATAAAATTTATAAGCATGCATAGCATAAGTAGCCAAAGTTTCAGACCACAATAGAACCTTTATACCTTTATAAAGGCATAGTACAATGAGAGATACATATATTTGTATTATAAAAAGAAACAAACAAAAATAAGAAGACAAACAGGGTTACAAAACATACATATACATTTTAAAGCATGCTAATAAAACTTATGGATTATTGTGAATAAATAAGTCTGGAGTGAGCCTTAATCTCCGCAAGCCATGAAGTTACCATTTGTGTAATATATATATATATATATATACAGTCCGGTCCATAAATATTGGGACATTGACAGAATTTTCATATTTTGGCCTCTATTCACCACCACAATAGCTTTGAAATGAAACAAACAAGATGTGATTTAACTGCAGACTTTCAGATTTAATTTGAGGGTAATTACATCCAAATCAGGTGAACGGTGTAGGAATTATAACGGTTTCTATATGTGCCTCCCACTTTTTAAGGGGCCAAAAGTAATGGGACAAACTAAACAATCCTAAATCTAACTTTCACTTTTTAATACTTTGTTGCAAATCCTTTGCAGGCAATTACAGCCTGAAGTCTGGAATGCATAGACATCACCAGATGCTGGGTTTCATCCCTGGTGATGCTCTGCCAGGCCTCTACTGCAAAAGTCTTCAGTTCCTGCTTGTTCTTGGGGCATTTTCCCTTCAGTTTTGTCTTCATCAAGTGAAATGCATGCTCAATCGGATTCAGGTCAGGGGATTGACTTGGCCATTGCATAACATTCCACTTTTAAGCCTTAAAAAACTCTTGGGTTGCTTTTGCAGTATGCTTTGGGTCATTGTCCATCTGAACTGTGAAGCACCGTCCAATGAGTTCTGAAGTATTTGACTGAATATGAGCATATAATATTGCCCGAAACACTTCAGAATTAATTCTGCTGCTTTTGTCAGCAGTCAGATCATCAATAAATACAAGGGAACCAGTTCCTTTGGCGGCCATACATGCCCACGCCATGCTTCACTGATGAGGTGGTATGTTTTGGATCATGAGCAGTTCCTTTCCTTCTCTTCTCTTCCCATCACTCTGGTACAAGTTGATCTTTGTCTCATCTGTCCATAGGATGTTGTTCCAGAACTGTAATGGCTTTTTTAGATGTTGTTTGGCAAACTCTAATCTGGTATTCCTGTTTTTGTGGCTCACCAATGGTTTGCATCTTGTGGTGAACCCTCTATATTCACTCTTGTGAAGTCTTCTCTTGATTGTTGACTTTGACACATACACATCTACCTCCTGGAGAGTGTTCTTGATTTGGACAATTGTTGTGAAGGGGTTTTTCTTCACCAGGGAAATAATTCTTTTGTCATCTGCCACAGTTGTTTTCTGTGGTCTTCCGGGTCTTTTGGTGTTGCTGAGCTCTCCGCTGCGTTCTTTCTTTTTACGAATGTTCCAAACAGTTGATTTGGCCACACCTAATGTTTTTGCTATCTCTCTGATGGGTTTGTTTTGATTTTTCAGCCTAATGATGGCTTGCTTCAATGATAGTGACAGCTCTTTGGATCTCATATTGAGAGTTGATAGCAACTGATTCCAAATGCAAATGTCACACCTAGAATCAACTCCACACCTTTTACCTGATTAATTGATAATGAAATAACGAGGGAATAGCTCACACCTGTCCATGAAATAGCTTTTGAGTTGATAGTCCCATTACTTTTGGTCCCTTAAAAAGTGGGAGGCACATATTGAAACTGTTGTAATTCCTACACCGTTCACCCGATTTGGATGTAATTACCCTCAAATTAAATCTGAAAGTCTGCAGTTAAAGCACATCTTGTTTGTTTCATTTCAAAGCCATTGTGGTGCTGAAAAGAGGCCAAAATATGAAAACTATGTCAATGTCCCAATATTTATGGACCTGACTGTATATATATATATATATCAGAAAACTCAGCACTCCCCATTGTTAAATCACTCACAATAATATATAAATAAATTATGGGGTTTTGGTTCATGGATTGATCAATGCATTTCAGCCTGCAGCCCACATCACGTGACCCCACTTCTCTGCAGGTCCTACACTATCTGTCATACTTATACTTGTTAGTGATTTAACAATGGTGAGTGCTGAGTTTACTGTTTTCATTTATTTAAGCAATGTGGTCACAAGCCACTTGCACCCCATGCCTGGGAATGGCGAGTGCAGGTCGGCACCCCAAATCTGGGAGTGGCGAGTGCAGTGGATTTCTGACTTTGTATAATTGGTTAATTGTTAATTAACCTTTTGTGATCATAGCTTTCTCATGCACTCCTGTGCAAGCTCATTTATAATAACCTGTATCAGCTGCCTTTGTGGTAATATGATAGAAGCTATGTTTGGTGACTGCCTTGCCTTTAAAAGCCATTAGTTGGCAGGTGAGCTTTAAACCAGCTAACATATTTTCAGTTTAAAATCTGTGATAGCAGCTACCACGTTTCCATAAGTATGACAGATAGTGTAGAAAATGCAGAGAAGTGGGGTCCTGTGATGTGGGCTGCAGGCTTAAATGCATTAATCAAAACCCCATTATTTATTTATATATTATTGTGAGTGATTTAACAATGGTGAGTGCTGAGTTTTCTGTTTTTATTTCTTTAAACAATGTGGTCACAAGCCATTTGCACCCAATGCCTGGGAATGGCAAGTACAGGTCTGCACCCCAAATCTGGGAGTGGCAAGTGCAGTGGATTTCTGACTTTGTGTGTGTGTATATATATATATATATATATATATATATATATCAGCAGATGGGCTGTAAATATGACATAAAACATATTTTGACGTGTCAAACTTAATATGTAGTCTATATTATTATGTGCCCGTGCGGACAATATTATGTGGGTCAAACAATACGTATGTTTAGGGAGAGGATGGTGCTTCACCGCTCTGCCATCATGGCGGCATTAGATGGGCATGAGAATGATCAACCCATTGCGCATCATTTTAGGAGTGCTCAACACACATTAGCATCCCTGAAATATAAAATAACAGACCATATCCCCAAAGACATCAGAGGAAAGGTTTGTGGTAGAAAATTGAGCCATTGTAAAAACCCACTGGATTCATCGATTAGATACGATGGCACCCAGGGGGTTAAATGAGATGTTAGCATTGAATGCATTTCTTTAGGTATGATGTTTAGTGGGTTGGTGGCCTGTAGGGAAGATAGCACTTGAAATATTTCATATAGTGGGCTAGATGGACCGGCATCATCCATTGTCATGGTAAGTTGTGGTATTTTGGTATTAGTACCTTTTTCGTTGTCAACTAGAAATATGTATGCTTCAATTGTGGTATAGAATGCATTAATTTATAGCATAGAATATAGGCTGCTTAGCAACATACCACCTCTTTGAATTTTTTGTATCTAACATTAATAATATGTCGATATTTAGTCTTAGTACTAAGACAGTTCTCCCATTGTTTTTAAACAATTTTTAAACACTTTTTGTATTATTCATATAGCACTATTTACCATGGCACTATTGTCCATGGTCTTTCATATGCATTTTGTTTAGGTTGTTCTATGTATTCTTTTAGTGCTGCGCTGTCCTGTGGGGAAAACAGGGACATCAGATGCTGCTTGGCAACCATGTGTGTCATTGCCCGTGTCACTTCCAGTTTCCGGGGATGCAGAGATCTTGACTTCTCTGCCTGGGACGGTGCGGCGAGGGTAGAAGCCATGGAGATTTGCATGTATATAAGGTAAGACACCTGCACTGTTCTGTTTGTTTGATATATTTGAAGTGATACATCCTGAAGAAAAAGTCTGAATAACTTTGAAACATTGATGATGTTCACTTTGCCATTGTAATGTTTTGAATACAACACCTTTTTTCTATTTGATGAATTGGAGTGCCGCCTTGTTCTTTATTTAAGGACTCTGGGTATTTTCATGAATGCTTTGGGAAGGCACCCTAACTTTGCAAAATTATCTGGAGAGCCAGGCTATCCAGGGACATTCTATATATATATATATATATAGTCATTAAAGTTCTGTACTCACGCCTAATGTAATCCTTTTTCTAGGGGGCCCCCTTCTTGATCGCACAGATGAAAAATAAATTTTGAATGCTGCTTATTAAAAGACCTGGTGAGTGCCCTTGTGACTGCGCACTTTGGTATGTGGTACATATGGATGTACATGTGTATATGTATGTGTGTATATGTATATATAATATATAGTGAAAAAAGCACTTAGTGAATAGAAGTAACAAAATATAAATGAATTAACAATAAGTGCCAGATATACAGTACATGTACTCAAGACATATATAATATACACAGACTCATTCAGTGGCACTCAGGGACACAAAGGAAAGATGCAGAATCTGATTTAACCCATAAAAGACTATAAGATTCAAATGATGTATCAAACACGCTTTTAATTGCACCAATATCACCTTCTCTATATAAGTTGGGGATATGATCATTAGCTTTAAATAATTTAATAGAGTGGTCAATGAGTGTCTATATATAAAAAATGCTTTGCCACAGGTTGATCTAAACTCAAGGGTAAGTCTAATACTATAAATGAATGATGCAGAACCATACGATCTGTAAACATTGTGGCCGATTAAAAATGCTGATAGTTCCATCAAGGCATTAAAGAATACAAGTGATCTTACTAAAGGCTGATCATGCTTGCCTAGACATACTGTTTTTATAATTAATGCCACTTTTATACAGTACTTGAACAAGATATATGTGTGGACTCATAGAATACTTATTGAACGGGAGAGAATCTGAGTCATTATCAAATGAAGAATTATTTTTGACAAGACATACAAGAGACAATATATCAGTGACCTTTTTAATGTACAAAAGAGCTGAATATCTTCCATTTTTTGAAGCTGAATGTGATATTCTGGAAAATAAAGATATTTGGGTTGATTCTGAGATGGACTCTAAGGCAGACAAAACTTGGCTGGATTTGTCTTTCTGTGAAATTTGTGGTGGGAACTGGACAACAACACTGCAATCTCACGTCCAGTAACTAATCTTACTTGTTTGAGTGTCATGGAAGTGTTGAGTGTGCGTATCTATAGCTCTGTGAGATTCTCAGTCATCACATGCGGAAGGGAAAAATGTTCCTGATGGATCTTTTGCACCTAGCATGCAGATGATGCAAGGGCTGATACTAATGATGATGGCTGCATAAGATCCAGGTCAGCATGGCTTTCTGCTTGCAGATGCATAGACCCTCTTATTAGCTAAACAGAATCTTGCATTAGCATATGGTAGTAAATAGGGCTTTTTTGCTATTCGCAACTACAGTCACTTTGTGTTCAGCTTAGAATGATCACCATTTTCTACTACAATGCTATGGTGATACAATAATACTGTGTAATAGTTTTTGTGTTAATGCCATAATTTTATTAATGTGGAACTTATTGCCAAAATGAATTGCTATGAAATATTGATTACACTAATTACAATTATTTTCTATTGATTTGACATTTTATTGAGTGACTTGAAGATTGTCACTTAGTCTACTATTATTCTGTTTAATTGTTGTAATATCAAATATATGTAACATATTAATTTTTTGTATTGATTACAGTAAATTAATTTTAATAACAAACATATGGTTTACGTTGGATATCACTTGTAGTTTTTTGTAATATACACACTGAAATGTTGGCAATTTACACTTTAAAATCAGTTGGTTGTATTAATATTGAGGTAAATACTGTATTTGATCTACTATTAAAGTGGTTTAACATGGAAATAGCGATTGTAATATGGTATTTTTATCTGCTAATTGTTTAGTTTAAGATAATGAAATAATGTACAAGCTTTATTAGATGTGGATGGCATACAGTATATTTGTTTGAACTACACTGAATCAATTTTGTATTTACATAATCATAATGTGTTGCATTATTTACTTGTTAACATCTAAAGATATCAAAAACTATCTAAACAATTTCACCATAAAGTATAAAACTATTTATCTAGTAAATACAGTTTAAATGGATGAAGCACAAGGGGGTAAATATATGATAGCGGCACACATCAGTAATTATATTATAGATACCACTCCTCCCCCATATCTGGCATTCATACTTCTCCCACAATATTGTGAATAAAGACTAATAAATTATTCATTTGTATTTTGATTTTTAATATTTGTCATTACAAGGAATAATGTATGTATTGGTAATGATTAAATAAGATATTTACTCTAGTATAGTTCAGTTGACCAAGCTTACAATTAGTTACTAGGGGAAGATGTACAGTATCAAGTCCTGTAATTTTTCAAACACAGCCTATCTAATGACAATTAGAAGCTGATCAACAGGTACTTTTCTTTTCACTCTATTGCTAACCTAGGCTTGATACATCTCCCCTTAATCTTTTTTTTATTAAGGAATTACTTGTATAATTTTTTGCTATTTTAAAGTGTTGAAGTATACCAAATATAGAACTAATAATAATATCCTTTATGCACTAACTGAATATATATGAATTGCAGACTTTAAAGGCAAGTTATATTTTTGTAATCTGTTTTATGTGCATGAAATTTTATGGTCAAAACTTTAATGCTTTCACATTAGGTTTCAAAATACAATCATTTAATTACATATAAATTAAATGATGTGCCCTAAAAAAGGCAGACAGGGGCCAATTAGTCACACAATCTGTGTAATACCTTGGATACCATCTTGCAATTTCTTGCCTTATGCACCTTGCACAGAGTTTAAATTTAATGTCTGTAATTAATCTTTCTAAAACAATGTTCAAGAATAGGTTATCTGAATACATAATATTTGTTTAACAACAAAAAAACTAATTAAAAGTCAAATGTAGTTTTTTGGGATCATTTCATTAGAAGGCCAGTCATAACCTGCAGTACTGACAACTTTGTTTAACATGCTGTCAATCATTATTTATAAATGTACACAATTCTATTCATTCTATATCTGTATATTATCTGCAGTATTGTTTGCTCTTATTGTAAGCATCCAAATATGTATTACCCTTTTATCCATGGATTGCACATATTTTATTTATACTGAACTTATAGCCTTACCTTTTTCAAATGGAGGAGACATCTGTCATACAATTTGCAAATTATTATTTTACAGTTTGAGATGCCAAATATAATATGTTTTGTCTTGACTAATTATTCATTGATGTCAGTTTGAGATACTCTATGTAATTATGTAACAAAACACTCAATTGTAAACAATGGTGCTAGTAAATTACAGATATAATATACAGTCAGGTGCATTAATATTGGGACATTGACATAATTTTCATATTTTGGCCTCTATTCACCTCCACAATGGCTTTGAAATGAAACAAACAAGATGTGCTTTAACTGCAGACTTTCAGATTTAATTTGAGGGTAATTACATCCAAATCAGGTGAACAGTGTAGGAATTACAACGGTTTCTATATGTGCCTCCCACTTTTTAAGGGGTCAAAAGTAATGGGACTATCAACTCAAAAGCTATTTCATGGACAGGTGTGGGCTATTCCCTCACTATTTCATTATCAATTAAGCAGGTAAAAGGTCTGGAGTTGATTCTAGGTGTGACATTTGCATTTGGAATCAGTTGCTGTCGACTCTCAATATGAGATCCAAAGAGCTGTCACTATAAGTGAAGCAAGCCATCATTAGGCTGAAAAATCAAAACACACCCATCAGGGAGATAGCAAAAACATTAGGTGTGGCCAAATCAACTGTTTAGAACATTCTTAAAAAGAAAGAACGCACCAGAGAGCTCAGCAACACCAAAAGACCCAGCAGACCACAGAAAACAACTGTGGTGGATGACAGAAGAATTATTTCCCAGGTGAAGAAAAACCCCTTCTCAACAGTAGGCCTCTCCAGGAGGTAGGTGTATATGTGTCAAAGTCAACAATCAAGAGAAGACTTCACAAGAGTGAATATAGAGGGTTCACCACAAGATGCAAACCATTGGTGAGCCACAAAAACAGGGAGACCAGATTAGAGTTTGCCAAACAATATCTAAAAAGGCCATTACAGTTCTGGAACAACATCCTATGGACAGATGAGACAAAGATCAACTTGTACCAGAGTGATGGGAAGAGAAGAGAAGGAAAGGAACTGCTCATGATCCAAAACATACCACCTCATCAGTGAAGCATGGTGGTGGTAGTGTCATGGCGTGGGCATGTATGGCTGCCAATGGAACTGGTTCCCTTGTATTTATTGATGATGTGACTGCTGACAAAAGCAGCAGAATGAATTCTGAAGTGTTTCGGCAATATTATATGCTCATTGTCAGTCAAATGCTTCAGAACTCATTGGACGGTGCTTCACAGTGCAGATGGACAATGACCCGAAGCATACTGCAAAAGCTACCAAAGAGTTTTTTAAGGATAAAAATTGGAATGTTATGCAATGGCCAAGTCAATCCCCTTACCTGAATCCAATTGAGCATGCATTTCACTTGATGAAGACAAAACTGAAGGGAAAATGCCCCAAGAACAAGCAGGAACTGAAGACATTTGCAGTAGAGGCCTGGCAGAGCATCACCAGGGATGAAACCCAGCGTCTGGTGATGTCTGTGCCTTCCAGACTTCAGACTATAATTGCCTGCAAAGGATTTGCAACAAAGTATTAAAAAGTGAAAGTTAGATTTAGGATTGTTTAGTTTGTCCCATTACTTTTGGTCCCTTAAAAAGTGGGAGGCACATATAGAAACCGTTGTAATTCCTACACCGTTCACCTGATTTGGATGTAATTACCCTCAAATTAAATCTGAAAGTCTGCAGTTAAAGCACATCTTGTTTGTTTCATTTCAAAGCCATTGTGGTGGTGAATAGAGGCCAAATATGAAAATATTAATGCGCCTGACTGTACATCAACAAGGCTTCCCTTCAGTTCCCTTCAATCTTAGAACATCAACGTACATGAAAAATATAAAGAAAAACAACAACATATATTTGTGTAGCACAGTCGTAAAGTTGCACAATGTGGTGTATAATCATAGAAAGTGCATAATCCGCTACCATTCAATATGATAAACAGGCTCATCAATTGTGTCTTTATCCAGAGTATGAACCTCCATCCTCCCCTTCTTTCTGGCACCCAGGAGCTCCTTATTCATCAGCTCTCACCCCATATATAGTAAATAGATTCCAGATAAATGGTCCATAGTGTAAATACCCTTTTGTCACACTCTTGACATAAAATATAAGCAGTTAAAATGCTGAACACTGAAAGGATTTCTACCAGAGTTAAGATGGATTATAGCAACAAAGACATTAGGAGGGGGTGCTGCTCATAAGTACACATTGTAAAGGAGAAGGGAAGGAGTGGGGGCATTGGGAGATACAAGTTTAGGGATGTGATATGAGGACCGGATTATGAAGATAGGGCCTGATTCATAGTTGAACAGTATTGCACAGCCACAGGGAATCACCTGTGCAGTACCGTACAACTAATATGCTACAGCAACAGGAGGTGTCTGTAAGAAATAGACACACCTGCACAGCATCACAGATCTTATGGTGCATCCTCAGAAGCTGCATCAGATCTACTAGAAAACCATCTGCAATCTATGAAACCCTGAGGTTAATCAGATGCCCCTTGTAGCTCCATAGCCAAGGCCAGGAAGTCTGCATTGGTAGACACAGACTGTGGCCTCGGCACTCCCAGAAAATGGGGATAACATACCCCCTTTTTCCAGAATGGAGGCTGGCAGTACCCAATCCCCACCCCAAAATGGCCACAGCCTGTTGGTCAAGCTGGTACTTTGGGGAATTGTGAGAGATCTCACAGTAGATCAGCAGTGCATGTGCAGTACAGAACCTGTACATGCGCCTGTTTAAGGCCCTTGTTTAGTAGGTGAACAAGAGAAAAATCCCCTCACTTTGTAGTCAAGCAAGGGAAAAATGTAATTTCAAAGTCTTATCTATTTTTCACATTTAGACTATGCTGTTTAATAATTGCAACATTTAATGTTTATAAATGTGTTCTACCATGTAAAGTGTGTCTGGATTGTGCAAAAGACATCCTCTTAAATTAATGGGTAATGTTTTCATCTTGGACACCTTAAACAACATAAATAATTGAGGTAATTTTGCATGCTAAAATTTTGACATTTTAATATTTCATTCAGCAAAAATGCAGAGGCTATGCTGTCTTCAGTGTGAAATACCTAGATATTAGAGATGTGTGGTTTGGTTCTCCAGAAATCTGAATCCACACAAATTTTGTAAATTCAAGTCATGGTTCTAATCTCCTAAAGAGATCCGGGTAAATCCTGGTCATGGTTCTGATCTTTTTGCAGTTCGGAATTCGGGATTTTAAATCCGAATTTAAGGTTTTGTATTGCATAAATTACTTGATTTTAGCTGTTTTTAAAACTTTTTATCTTTTTTTTTATCCAGATCCAAAACCAAAACACTTGAGAGTGATTTTTCAAAACCAAATCCAGATCCAAAACCTTGAAGGAGATACAGATCCAAAACCAAAACCTGGAGGGTCGGCACACATCCCTACAAGATACCAACAGATCCTGCAATCAAATTGAGCAAAATACCCTGTAGTTGTTGGTAAATGTTGACTCTTTATGTCTAGAGTATTTAAATAAAAGGACTACAAAGCTTAAAATATTGTCCAGGAACCAACAAGAAACAAAATGTTCCAACCAAGCCCTATTGCCTTGGATATTGTATTTTACACATAGATAAAAAGGTTGATATATACAAGTTTTTAAGCAAACTGATAATTTATGTTGTTTTTTATCTTTTGTATTTGTATTTTGTTTATAGCTAATGTCTTTATAGCTAAAGTTTGCTTACTGTCATTTACAAAAATAATGTATTTGAGTTTCTATTGTTATAGTAATTGTTTTTTTATCAGGAAATCAAAAACCTTGACACTCTTAAAATGTCTCAATAATCTTTAAAATATGCATCTAATGCACATCTGAAAAATTTTTCAATAATAATTACAGATTCTAATTATGTGAGCAAAATTGTAGCTTCATCTACAGCCTGACACACTGAATATAAAAAGAACAGACAGATGATTGATGATTGCATGATTGGACTGCCATTTGTGTGTTTATATAAACATCAGCCAGATAAATGTTGCTTTAGACAGTGAGTAGTTATAACTATCTTTTTAAAAAATAAATAGAATCATAATCTTATATATAAAATTAATTTGTCTGTTTGTCTGTCCGGTTATGCCTTCAGACACCTCTCCACCAATTGGGATGAAACCAACACAAGGTGTTCCAGTTGGATGCTGGTCAGGTTTCAGGGGGGTTAAAGTCCCGGTCGGATCTCTCTTTGCTTTATGCTGGGCAGAACGTTGACCCGTGGAGTCTGTTCTAAGTCTTACACTGGATGGACATAACTTTGACCCAGGGAGCCTGTTCTGGGGCTCCACTGGATGGATTTGTATGACATCACATAATAAAACTTAATAACTTGAAGATTTAAACCTGGGCAATATGTGAGCATATTAGCATCTCCACATTAATCTTTCTCCATGATACTGCTGAATTTATAGCTAATCACAGGGTGTGATTGCACTCCAAGGTCTGTTTTACACAAGGAACACATGTTATGACTTCTGCTTTAATGGTCAAAATTTCAAAATGTTTTAGAGCTTTTGTGGTAGAGGTTTCTTGTTTATGGAAGTTCACAGTTATTTGTAAAGTTAAAATATAAAAATGTGATATGGCAAGCTGAATACAACATGGATGCAGAAACTATGGTCAAGAGGTTGTATATTTTTAAATATAATAACTATGCCTTTAATAAATTGAATTTGGGTGTCTGTGCTGCAGGCTATGTCTGGCTTAGCCATCAAAATGTGGTGAGCCAGTTACCAGAAAACATAGGGAAGAAAGAAGTCTGTACAAAGGTTAAATGATTTTTAGTGCTATAAGTCATAATGTAATATGATAACGTAATTATGATGATAATTTTGGATACCTTACATTAGGGAGTATAACTATAATTTTATTAGTTTTATGTCTTTAGGGGAGTATGACAATAACAGTTGTTTACAACAGAAAAAAACTGCTCCAGCGCTGTATGTACTTTAAATAAACACTATAGGTTGCTTATTAATTAGCTCACAGCTGCAGAATCCCTGTGTGAGTTTGTGCTACTAAACAGAAATACTAAATACCTATACTGAGCAATACATATGGATTCTGCACTTCTACATAAATGTGGATTGCAATATGGCAGAGAATGAAAAGGTCAAAAACTTGATCTTAAACAATGTACATTTAATGACAAATAGAATTAAACAAAAAAAATAAATACGTTTAAAAATATAGAAAAAAAATATTTCAATAAAATACACACATAAAATTACAATGAATATAGACATGTGATATCAGACATCCATACTTATAAATAAGGACTTGTAGTAGCCTTATCTCAAGCACCTGCTGCAAATATCACAACTGGATAGCTTTGTGTGGATAATATTGGCTGAAAGTAGATAGTCAGCTTTTGGCACCTTGGTGTAGGGAAAAAAATGTCACTATCTATCCTGTTTCCAAGGTTGTATCAGAAATGCCACTCTGTGTGGTGAGTCAGCTGCTATTATTGTCTTACCTGGAACTGCATGAAATCACAGGTCCCAGCGTTCCTGCTGCACGCTACGGCTGCTGTGTGTGCACATTCCTGCGGTCTAGCAATCGAGGTAGCCACTCACTTGTGGCTGGATAAAAGTAAATAAATGAAATCTGGATCAAGTAGCCAATATATAAGCCAGTTGAACAGCAAGTTCTTTGAAAAAGCCTCCATGGTGGCGAAACATGTCAGAGAATATACCCCATATATACTGTACTGACATCCTGAAGGACTGACCTGCTGAACTAAGCATTTGTCACGCTGTTTTGGATATCCATTGTGTCAGCTGCTGAAGAGACTCCTGCACTGCTTGCTGCCCAACTGGCTTATATATTTCAGCTGCAAGTGACATTTTTTTCCCTACACCAAGGTGCCAAAAGCAGACTATCTACATTCACACAGAGACAATTCAATGAGCCTCAGCCAATATTATCCACACAAAGCTATCCATTTCTGACATTTGCAGCAGGTGCTTGAGATAAGGCTACTACAAGTCCTTATTTATAAGTATGGATGTCTCATATCACATGTCTATATTAAAATGTAATTTTATATGTGTATTTTATTGAAATATTTTTTTTCTATATTTTTAATGTTTTTTTTAGTTTAATTCTATTTGTCATTAAATGTACATTGTTTAAGATCAAGTTTTTGACCTTTTCATTCTCTGCCATATTGCAATTCACATTTATGTAGAAACGCAGAATCCATATGTATTGTTCTATAACAATTGTTTGATTGGTTTATGTGATAAATCATATTTGGTATATAACTCTTGTATAATCAATGTATTGCCAGCTTGCAATTATATTTTTGCCAGCTCTGTATGGACATACTTAATAAAATATTCAAGGAGACTTCACTGTGTTCTCAATAATCCCAGTTCAATTGACACCCCCAATACATACTACAGTCGCTCTTCACTCACATACTACCCTCTACCCAACAGCTGTTCTACCACAAATCACCCCCATCCAGCCTTTCCCTCACATGCCCTCCCCACCCACCAGTTTTTCTCTCATATGCCCACTGACTGCTAGTTTTCTGTTATATGCTCAGCTACTTTTCACTTACATGCCCCTTTACACCAACTTTTTATTAGAAGCATTCCCAGCAGTTACTTTCATCACATGCATACCAGCTTTTCAATTATCCCATCCCATGCACACCCATGAACACAGCTTCAGTATTTGCTCAGGTGCTTTGTACAAATCATTTAAGCAAAACAAAAAGTTGATTCACTTGTTTGATGAACATATATATGGATACTTGTGTTGCATTGAAGAGGACATGACAATGACAATATCAATATTTTTATCTGTTAGGTGCCACAAGGTATACACAGTGCTGGAAATTAGGTATTAAAAATAAGCAATAAAAGTGCACAGCATAAATATAATACACAACACACATTAAGAACATTCCAAAGATAACTGACATATATCTCACAATCATATAAATCATTTATGCTTACCTTGTCCCATGTAGATCATTGAGAATATATTAAAAGGCATACATACTGTTATGAAATTTCTTGTCTCAGCAAGTCATGACAGCTGTTTACTGGCTTAGATATGGGGAACTACAAGTGCTGGCATGCCCTGTTAGCCTTGGCATCCCGGAACAGTTCCATAGTTATTCTTGCTGTGCTTTGTTTTCAATGGAGTTGGAGGCCATTCCAAAAGTACTTCTACTGTTGCCACTTCATACAGTGGAGACTCCAGGCTGCATGCTGGTACCCAGTTCATATTGTTACCCCAGCAGCACATAAACAGAGATAGTGTCTATCTCTGACTCTGACAGGAGGGTTTTACAGCACATAAATAAACAACAAAGCAATTACATACCCCACTCATTCCTTCCCCTGTCACACACAGCAGCAGCACACATACCATGTCACACACATTGTGTCACACACAGCAGTTGCACACACCCTGTCATACACAGCAGCACACACACCCTGCCAGTCACACACAGCAGCAGCACACATCCTGCCAGTACACACCTTGCCACATAGAGCAGCAGCACACACCATCACACACAGCAGCAGCACACACACCATGTAACACACAGCAGCAGCACACATCCTGTCAGTCACACACAGCAGCAGCACACAACCTGTCACACACACCCTGCCAGTCACACAACAGCAGCACACACCCTTTCACAAACAGAGCAGCACACATCCTGCCAGTCACACACAGCAGCACACACCCTGTCAGTCACACACAGCAGCAGCACACACCTCTCTATACTGTGAAGTACAAATACCTACTTTCTGCATCCAAGGGGTTAATCATCACCAGTCAGTTTGCCGACTGAATGGGACTCTGGAGAAGTCTTGGGGTAAGGAATGCAGGCTGCCACTACCTGTGTTACTACTTCAGACACAGGTCACAGGAAAACACACTATTGCACTTTTGAATTTGCCATGTTTAGCTGCCCCTGCTGTAAATTCTCTGACATCCGCCTCTGGCACTGCATGCATGGACCCGATTACACTGTTTATAAAGAGCGGTGCAAGGGCTTTTAATCTGCCAGCATGCCACCTGAAGCCCTAGAACACCCTGTACCTTTCTGTTTGTAGTTAGCTGGTGTCATCTTTCTTTTACTCCTGTTCTTTATATGCGCTGCCTGTCACTCCACTGGGGTGCCATATTAGACCACCGCCTTTGTGATGATGATGCCCAGGCACACTACACAGTGCCTATGACATCCAAGGTGAAGTGCACCTTCCTCGGGGCTACTCCACTGCATCCCAATAGGCAGGTGGCACCGTTCTCAATCAGGGTGTCCACCTCTGCTCTGCTGCTAGCTGCAGAGCTCCTTCTAGGTGTCGGGCTGCTGTGTGATTACTACCACTCTGGGAGGACTGTAGTCAGTGCCTGGGCAGCTTCAATCATTGTGGGTTGCCTGCAGCTGCTGCAGGGATTGAGACAAGGCTGTCTACATTACTGAAAATAAAAATTGCCCATCAAGGGGGGTTTCAGGGTACTCAGAAACCCCCCCTGCATGCGCTACTGAGTAAGCATATAATCAATCCATGTGGCTGGCTGAATTTTCTACTTCAGTTGATATTATTAAAGAAATAATTGGATTTTCTAGCCAGATGTAGAAACTGTTTTATTTTATAAGCAAAATGAATGAATCAGTTTGTAGGTACTGTAGGTACGTTGAACCATCAAAAATTAAAGTCTTCTAGAATAAGCCTGTCCTTAAATGTTAATTTTAACTCATGTGGGTTAGTATTTAGTAGATAATTATTCACAGGATACCAAATTCATCTCTGACAGTTAGAAAAATCAATTATTCCATAGTGTTACAAGTCCTGGCAGCATATCATCATTGGACAAACTATTCTTTCCAGAAACTTATATTTACAAACTTAAATCATTATACTGTACATGCATTGCTGAAATACTTGGTAACTTTGCAATATTGTATTGCATCTAGCTTTGTTGTTCTTCCTTCGATAAGCTATTTCTTCATCACATTTAACTATTATAAATGTCCAGCTATCTCCAAGTATTTCACAAACAACTGTTTAAAACAAGTTTTTGCTGATCCTTTTTAGGAATTCACATACAAATGATTCTGTAGATTTCTACATCGTGCTGGTCTGTTCAAAAGTAAACTTAGGATCATATATGACATATTCTAAAACAAAATGGTGCTTTAGTTATAGAAAAACAATGTATGGACAATCCCATTGAATCAAGCTAACATATTTCTCCTTATTTCAAGATTGCATTTAAACCCCTTAGTATTGACTCACACAATTAGATAGCAGTTAAAGCATAATGCATAGTATAATTAATATAATAAAACATTGATTATATTAACCCAGCATTAGTCTACCATAGGCTTCACTACTGAAGTGCATTTTGCTTTTTGACAATTGTAATACCTACAGTGGTAATCTTAACTGTACTGTTAATCCCTTTAAAACATCACATAGAACACTAAGGTACACATTAAAAAGGGTACCAAATTATCTAGAGTATTGTGACAGCAATTAATACAAACTTTAAGATAGAGTGAGCAAGTTTACTAAACTAAGAATCTTTGCCAGAGAACCAAGCACTGAGATTCAGCCAGTATCAGCAATTTGCATCCAGTATCTGACTACTCTTTAGGTTCTATTCAGGTTCCCTCTTAATTAGTTTTCCGAGATAGTAACCCTGATTTTTTTTTTAATTCATCATCAAAATAAAATAAATGGTTTATTTAAAAGAAAAAAATGCTTGCCCCCCCACCCAAATCAGTAATTTTCCCTGTACATCTGAGCCCAGTCTGGTATTGAAAAATAGGGGGAAAATGGTGTAGGGTCCCAGTGTATCCCAAAAACCAGCACCAGGCTATACTGTTAGTGTGCAGTCCCCCTGCCATAATGTAAACCAGCCCCAAGCCGGTCAGCCTGGAGCTGGAATCCCTAAGCTGTTACTCAGGCTTAAATAATCTGTTTGGCCTTTGACCTTTAATTTGCTAGTTGGAGAAGTTTGTTATTAACTTAATAACTAATTATACATTTTGACTTGCTACAATTATCAATATCTGTTGGCCTGATGTCACAACTCTCGGATGGATTATGGATGCAGCCCATATTTAGGGAGTTGGCTAGACCCATGCCTGAGGCGTGGAGTCTAATGTGCTGGTGGTATTCACCGGGGACCCTCGCAAGAAGTTATGGGCTTGTCTATGTCTGACATACAGGTTATGACCCTCTGGTTAGGTTCCCTTATACAGGTGCTGGTAAACTCTGGATGAAGTGGAGGAGGCATATAGCTTAGTCGACAGGCCAGGTCAAAACCAAATGGACTAGAAGGTACCAGGGAGCAGGTGTAAACAGGTCACAGGGAATAGCCAAAGTCAAAACCAGATATCAGATGCAGTACCAGGGGAAAGGCTAAATCAGGATCACAAATGAAGCCAAGGTCAGAAACAGGTAACGGAATATCACAAGAACACTGGAGTATGGTAATTGAGCCTATACTCTGGCACTTGTGTGCTGCCAGAGACTCCCTTTTATAGGGAGGACTTGAAATCCTGTGCCAAATGCGATTAGCATTTGGTGCTCCTGCCCCTTTAAATGAAGAAGATGATGGCACGCACGCTCCTAGGAGAGCTACGGCCGGCCTGTCACAGCTGCTGGAGGGAGCCAGAAGCATCGGCAGTGGGCGCCCTGAACTCCTCACCCGCTTCCTGACAGACCAGTGTCGCTGGAGTCCAGCGCACTGTGACATTACCCCCTCCTCTAGGGGTGGGCACCGAACACCCCACAAATGGTTTATCAGGAAACTTCTGATGGAATTTCTGAAGTAATTGAGGTGCATGAATGTCTGAAGCCTTGACCCAACAATGTTCCTTAGGACCATACCCTTCCAATCAACCAAGAACTGAACAGATCCCATCGACAGTCTGGAGTCTATGATCTGTTTTACCTCATACTCCTCCTGATGGTCCACTGAAATTGCTGAAGGGGTACTGTGAGGTACTGAGAAACGATTAAGCACCAGGCGTTTTAGAAGGGATAGATAAAATACGTTAGCTATCCTAAGTGTAACAGGTAATTTTAAATGAAATGCCACTGGATTAGTCACCTGAAGAATCTGGAAAGGACTGATGTACCTGGGAGCAAACTTCATAGTGGGAACTTTGAATCTCAGATGCTTGGTTGACAGCCAGACTTTATCACCAGGATTTAATAATAATAATAATAATAATAATAATAATTATAATAATAATAATATATTAATATTTGAGTGTGTTGTAATTATCTTGCATGTGTGTGTATAATTAGAATATTTCAGTTGTAGTGAAGCATAAGTCACAATTATCGAGATCCTTCATATAATTGAGGCTTACAGAAGGAAGATATTGTATCCAGATGTTCAAGTAATATGGAAATTGTTTGATATCCTGTATAGATTATAAATTAGTATGATACTCCAGTGATTAGCTCATATTGTGAGCAACATTCTGTATATTAAGAAGTTTTTAATATACAATTTGAGTGCACAGATTCCTCTTAGTGGGTGTAGGGATCACCACAACAGTAGGCTTTAAATAGTCAAAGTATTTGGGATAAAACTAGACTTCTTATCACACATATACACAAGTATCACATTCACATTGTGATTTAGAAATAGAAATATATTTATGTGTATAGTTGGCATTTGGAATATAGGTGTATGTTTTAGATCCGGTGATTCAAACAACTATTTATCACACACATTATAATCACTTTCCTGTGACCTCTTTGAAGGTTTGGAGTCTTAGGGCTATATTTACTAAAGTGCAGGTTTGTAGAAGTGGAGATGTTGCCCATAGCAACCAATCAGATGCTGTTATATTTTAGAAGGTGCTAGATACATGTTAAGTAGAATCTGATTGGTTGCTATGGGTTACACCTCCACTTCTAAAAACCCACATCTTAATAAATATACACTTTATTGTTTTCAAGTAGTCCAATCCCAGAATACAAATTGATATAATATAACCTCTATTCCACTTTTAGTTTAATGGATTTAGTTTTAGAGATAATAAGGGGTATATTTACTAAAGTGAGTTTTATTAGAAGTGGAGATGTTGCCCATAGCAACCAATCAGATTATAGCTATTATATTCTAGAATGTGCTAGTTAAATATTAAGTAGAATCTGATTGATTGCTTTGGGGAACATCTCTTTTTCTCTGTTTCTAAAAACTCTCACTTTAGTAAATATACCCCTAAGCCTAGCCAGCCCATTATATTGTAGCTAGGGTAGTCTCATTTTGTATGTTTTTAATAGTTACAATGTTAACACTTTTCAGTCACAATAACTAAAACACTTTAGCCTTTTCATATAACTACAGTGTTTACATTTCTCAAAGAGTGGAAAAATGACAATGTAATTGGGTTGATCCCAGAAAAAAATCCACTTGTGAAACCACAATATTTGAATGATTCAATTGTCTTCCAGTATCCCTACATCATCCAATATAGTGAGGTTTATACACAATTCCTGTTTTCTGATGGGACAGTCACTTCATTATATATTAGCTTCCTTCTACAGTGTCAAATATTCAAAATACTTCAGGTTGGTTAAAGTGAGGTGGAATGCCCTCCTATAACTACACATGTGTGTAGCAGCAGGGTTTGATCATTCCCATATATGTGCTATCTGTGTTTGAACTCACAGTGGTCCCCTATGCTGACTGCACTGTTTCTATTACACACACAAAATATAACATCAAGCATTGTAAATGTGATACATTAAAATAATGAGTGCTCAGCAGACACATGTTGCTGCCAATACTTGTTCCTCTATACTAATTAGCTTTTTCAACACATTGAATATAAGCCTCCAGTGGAGACAATCTGTTAGTCAATAGCAAAAACTTGCCTGGGTCAATATGTGAGCCTGGTCTTGACACTCCTCCCTGACCCAATACACCCTCTTCAACTATCCCCTCTTGTTTCTTTTCTGACATCTCTCTTAACACAACATATCCTGTCCCGTCACATGACTTGATCCCACACTCATTTTTCTCTGCCTCATTCTTTAGTTTCCCTGCCAATATTTTGCTGACATCACTCATTTTTGAAGCACTATCTATTCAACTGATCTTACATCTAATTTTATGAAATCACTTTGTTCTCTAAACTATTTGCTTATTGCACCATCTATTTATACCCTCACAATCTTCCCCATTTCACCTCTTTCACATGTTCCAAAACCAAATTCCCCTACCCTACCCCTCAGTCAGATAATGCATTTTGATTTTCCTTCCCATCCAACAGCCATAAAAGTGTGCTTTATATGTTTGTGTTATAACTGGGGATGTGTGTTGATATATTAAAGCAATGTTTAGTTTTATTTTTTACAAATATTTTTCCTTTTAAGGTTCAGTTTTTCTCTGTGTTTTAATGAAAGAGTTTACAATTAGTCATAAACATTTTACCCTTCTGTTAATAGCATTTTATGCCTTAATGGATATTATGCAGAATATATAGAATAAACTTTTCCATAAACCTAGTGGTTGTTACTTTTAAATAAAAGGGAGCATAGTCTGTTAAAATTAACTATCCAAAAATAGCTACTAATTACATGCTACATGTTGGAAGTGCAAATTACAAAGGGGAAAGCAAGGTCTATGTAAGCATGATGATTCTTTAATCATACTAATTTGTGTATTATTATTATCATTTATTTATATGGCACCACAAATGTTCTGCAGTGCCTTACAGAGCACATAAACAAGTTGTAGACAAGCAACTTACAGAACAATACAATACAGGACCAGGACATTGATAATATATATTGCTACATTAGTGACCATAACACCCAGATAAGCAAGAGAGCATAAGCAGCCAAGTGTTAGGTGCCCTAGTGGTGAGTAAGAAGTAGATGAAACTAAAGTAGGGAGAAGTACAAGAGGTTAGAGGGCCCTGCTCATAAGAGCTTACATTCTAAAAGGGGAGGGGAGGACAAACAGGGGTGACACAGATGGGGAGGAAGGTGTATGTATCAGGGATTTAGAATGATAGCTGGAAGGCTTTGATGAAATAATGGGTCTTGAGAGCCCATTTGAAGGATTGCAAAGAGTTGGAGAGTCTGTAGGGGAGTGGGAGAGAGTTCCAGAGGTGGGGAGCAGTGCGGGCAAAATCTTGGAGGCGGTAGAGGGAGGAAGTAATCAGCTGGCATGAAAGGTGGCATGCATTAGTTGAACGAAGAGAGCGGAGAGGAGAGTGAAGGGAGATGAGATCAGAGATGTATATGGGTGAGGGCTTTGTAAGTGAGCATGAGAACCTTAAATTGGGTTCTAAAAGGGAAGCGGAGCCAGTGGAGGGCTTGTAGGAGAGGGGAGGCAGATGTAGAGCATTTGGAGAGGAAGATAAGCCATGCAGCAGCATTAAGGATAGACTGGAGAGGAGAGAGATGGGATTTGGAGAGGCCAGATTGTAGGAGGTTACAGTAGTATCCTGGGTGAGATAGGGTCTGATCTTAGAAATATTTTTGAGATGGAAACGACAGGACTGTGAAAGGTTCTGGTAATGTGGTTTGAAGGAGAGGGATGAGTCCAGGATAACTCCAAGACAGCGCACTTTGGGGCTAGATGAGATAGTTATACCATCAATTGATAAAGAAATAGTGGGAAGTGAGGATATATGGGAGGGTGGAAAGATGATCAGCTCTGTCTTAGACATATTAAGTTTAAGAAATCGATGGGACATCAAGGAAGAGATGTCAGAGAGACAGTTGGAGATACAAGTCAGAAGAGAGGGGGAGAGATCAGGGGAGGAAATGTAGATTTGAGTATCATCAGCATAGAGATGATAATGGAGGACAAAAGAGCTGATGAGTTCACCTAGAGAGGAAGTATAGAGGGAGAATAGAAGAGGTCCAAGAACAGAACCTTGAGGAACACCTACTGTAAGAGGCTGTGGGGGGGAAGATGAGTCTTGAGAGGAAACTGAGAAAGATCGGTCAGAGAGGTAGGATGACAGCCAGGAGAGGGCAGGGTCATGTAGACCAAGGGAGTGAAGGATATGCAGCAGGAGAGGGTGGTCCACAGTGTCAAAAGCAGCAGAGAGATCAAGGAGAATGAAAAGAGAGTAGTGGCCCTTGGATTTGGCAGAAAGGAGGTCATTGCTGACTTTCGTGAGGGCAGTTTCAGTGGAGTGGAGAGAACGGAAGCTGGACCAAAAAGGATTAAGAGGGAGTGGGAGGAAAGAAAAGTGGTATGGCATTTGTAGACAATCCACTCAAGGAGTTTGGAGGCAAAAGGGAGGAGAGAGATGGGTCGGTAGTTAGAAAGAAGGTTAGGATCAAGGGTAGGTTTTTCAAGAATGGGGGAGACAAGGGCATGCTTGAATGCAGAAGGAACAGTGCCTGATGAGAGGGAGAGGTTAATGAGGTGGGCAAGATGGGAGCAGGCAGAAAGAGAGAGGAAGTGGAGGAGGCAGGAAGGGATAGTATCAAGGGGGGAGGTGGAAGGGGGGGAGGACCGGATGAGGGCCATGACTTCATCTCCAGATACAGGGGAGAAAGATGTTAGAGTAGGTAAAGCTGATTGGGAGGGGTGATCTGGGAATGGAGGAGGTGGAGAGCTGGGGGACTGGTTGGATATGATATCCTGACATATGGAATCAATTTTAGATGTAAAGTAGGTAGCAAAGTCAAGGGCAGAGAGCAAGGAGGGGAGGTGAGGAGGGGGTGGGTGAATGAGGGAGTTGAAAGTGGTGAAGAGACGCTGGGGATTAAAGGACTAAGAGGAGATGAGGATCTTGAAATACGACTGTTTAGAGAGGGAGAGAGCAGCTCTATAGGATGATAGCATAAATTTGAAATGGCGAAAATCTGCCTTAGAGCGTGATCTTCTCCACTGTCGCTCGGCAGTTCGTGAACACTTTTGCAGGTATCTGGTGCATTTGGAATGCCAGGGTTGAGGAGTAGATCTGCGAGTGTGAGTAGTGATCGCTGGAGCAACAGAGTCCATAGCAGAAATAAGGGAGGCATTGTATAGGGAAGTGGCTTCGTCAGGACAGGAGAGAGAGAGGATAGGGGAGAGAAGAGAGTCAAACAGGGAAGAAAAGGAAACTGTGTCGATTGCGTCAATGTTACGCTTAGTGATGGTGGCTTTTGGAGGTAGAAAAGGGGAAGGAGAGAGGGACAGGTTAAAAGAGAGAAGGTGATGGTCAGAAAGTGGGAAAGGGAAATTGGAGTGATAAGAAATATCACATCGGTGAGTGAAGACCATATCAAGCAAATGGCCGCTCACATGGGAGGGTGAGGAGGTCCATTGAGAGAGACCAAATGAAGACATGAGGGTGAGGACTTTGAAGGCAGAGGATTCTGTGGGGATATCAATTGGAATATTGAATTCACCTAGGATAATGGATGGAAGAGAGAAAGTGAGGGAGCCAGGAAGGAAAGTTGTCAAGGAACTTAGAGGGAAGGCCTGGGGGACGGTAAATGACTGCTACTTTGAGGTGTACTGGGTGGAAGCATGGACTTCAAATGTAGAGAATGTAAGGGATGGTTCAGAGGGAATGGGTTGGTATGAGTAACCAGGGGATAGGAGGACACCAACAACACCACCATGGTGACCCCCAGGTCATGGGGTGTGGGGAAAGGTGAGGCCCCAAGAGGAGAGAGCTGCAGGAGAAGTGGTGTCAGAGGGTAAAATCCAGGTTTCAGTAATGGCTAGGAGATTCAGGGAGTTGGAGATGAAAAGGTCATCGGTTGGGACCAGTTTATTACAGACTGACCTGGCATTCCAGAGGGCATAGGATAGAGGGACAGAGTTTGTTGTAGAGATTTGGATAAGATTATCAGGGTTGCTATAGCGTGAAGGTGAGATTAGTTTGGGGGACCAAGATGAATAGAGTGTAGCAATGGTACCATCTCCAGTGCTAGAAGGGGAGCCAGCAGAAGGTGGGCAGGAAGGGAGCTTAATGATATGTGGATGGATGTGGGGTGAATTGACATGGAGAGGGGGGTGGGAGGAGGGATTAGCAGTGAGGTAGTAAGACCTCGGTGGAGTATAAGAAAATGAAAGTGGAGTAATGGTAGAAGATGGGGAGGAAGGTAAACAGAGGAGAGGAGATAAGGGGATGAGGAAGTGGAAGAGACAAGGGGGAAAGCATAAAAGTGGAAGCAAGGGGCAGGGCAAAAGATTAGTGTAGTTTCTTGACCATGTATAAGGTCTCTAAAAGAAATTAATCATGTACAGTAAGGGCCTCTTCCATCTGTAAATGAAGTATTATAAAAAAATCAGACAGAGATTATGTTGTACTGTAATATTAATAATAGGCAATAGTTAACTCTATGGGTGGCACTTGAGTTGTGAACTATACCACACCTGTCATTTTAGTTGTCAAGTAATGAAACCTACTGTGTAACCGTCAGGCCCTTCAATATGTTCCACCAACATACTGGGATTTGAGTACACCACAGTGGGAAAAGTCACATGTTTTTGATTAAGTTACACTCTGCAAAAGCACTCTACTCTTTGCTGATTACAGCCATGTTTTTGGGCATGGGGACAGGAATTGCTTATTAATGAAGGTCATCCCATCTAGTACAGGCTCTCATACCACCCTTCAGTCATTTTGTTTATCTTGAACTTTAACTTACAGTACATTCAATTGGTGCACTATAATTATCAAGTATAATAAGTATTATTAGTAGTATCAAATTATAGTTACTATTTTTAGTACAAGCATAACACTTTCCAAACCATTACTGTATTAAATTGTTTTTTATTTATTTAATTTTGCTATAAGCCAACAGTCTGCAACCAATTTCATATTTATTATTTCTTTACATGACTTGAACGCTCAGTTACATTAAATTAGTTATTTGCAATATGACAAATATAAAACATTCTGTTGTGATCAAGAGAAGAGATCTATCAATGATCTATCTGTGAGTGTTTTAATTCAGAAAATAAAATGGGTTCAAAATCACCATTCAGTAAAAAGATCAATAATTAATCACCAAAACTATTCAATTTAATAATTTTAAAATCAGGTGATTTTTGAAAATTTTACTCTGCTGATCAAAATTGTTATTCCTTTTCATTTGAAAAGGTAAAGTATATTGTTATTGTTGACTTAATATACCCAATGCATTATGATTTGACTGCTGTATAATTTAGTGGAGTCAAAACTGAAAGGTTAAAATGGAATCTTGAAATAAGGAAAATTATTGCATTGCTGGGCTCAATGGAATTTTCAGTCATTGTTTTTCTTTAACTAAAGTGCCATTATTTCCAGAAACTTACATATTTTATACCAAATCTACTTTTGACTAGGTCAGCAGTATGTGGAAAGCTACAGGTTAATTTGTATGTGCGATTTGTAAAAAGGTTTAGAAAAGACACATTTTAAAATAGTTGTTTGTGAAAGACTTAGAGATATGTGGACATTTACAATAGTTAAATATGAAGAAAAATGAGTCTGTAATGATCAACAGAGCTAAATTCCATAAAATATTGCAAGCTTACCATATTTCAGCAGTTCTTAAATAATCCTTTTAAATGTTTGTAAATATAACTTATTGGGGATAATAGTTTGACCAATGATATCAAGCTGCCTGAACTTGTCACACTATGGAAGTTAGGCTTTTCTAGCTGATAACAATGAATATGGTATCCCTTGATAACAATCCCGGAGCTATTCAATACACTGCACTGTTTACCTGGTTGGGATTTTTTTAAGTCAGAGAATTTAATTTCTCACAACTTAACCTGGGTGTTTAGTTGTGAGAACTGACATTGTCCAACTAAAGTGCCAGCCATCTGGCTGTTAGCACCACGCTAAGCCAGCAAACAGCTGCGCACCCGGCTCTTTTATTGGATATCTCCTCACATCCCCAGGGGGCTGAGAGAAGAAATTCTTTAGCCCACTCACTCCGGCGGCTATTCATCATCGCATTGAATTAAATTCCCCCCAGAGTAGACAGTTACTGTGTCCATTTCATATCCGGATCAATGCAAGGTAAACTAATTTTTGTTTAGATATGTTTTATTGAGTTTTAACCGAGTCATAAACTTGGTACAATGGAATTCAATCACAAATAATATCTGAACAATTAGATTAAAGTGAAAGAACAAACAAATGAGAGCATATAGTGACTGGTCATAGTCTGACAATAATAAATAGTCTAACAAAGACATAGCATCAATGCAGGATCAAGCAATAATGTAAGAGTCAAGAAAAGAGGGTATCCCATAACCTTGTTAAATTATAATCATCAATATACATGAGATATTTAACAGTGAGTTATCATGAACAGACAATCAAGAAGTGGGAGGGGAACAGCTGGGGAGGATGTCAATAAGTATATTATGAGGCAACATACATGAAAGTGGTCTTACAAACCAAGATAATGAGATTTGACCGCATGTTGTGAGGTCACAGCAACAGTTTCCAAATGTAAATGCTATACTTCGTACAACTACTAACCTTTTGCTAGCTTAATTGATAAAGAAATAATGAAGGAATAGCCCACACCTGTCCATGAAACAGCTTTTGAGTCAAGTGTCCAATTACTTTTGGTCCCTTGAATAAGAGGGTGTAAATTTTAAAAAAACTGTGCTTCCTAAATCTTTCTTCCACTTGTGAATACCCTCAAAAATAAGATCACAGTCTGCACTTTTAAATCCTATTCTTATATAACTGTAAAATGCAAATACTGCATTTTGATGAACAGCAAAAATAACAAAAAAGGTGTCAGTTTCAAAATATATATGAACCTAACTTATACATACTGTATGTGTGTCACAACATAATATGCTGAACACCACAAACATGACCCATGATGACACAGTGTGACATAACTAGACTTTACAATTTTCCATAATATCTAATTTTTCACTACACAATTCATTAATTGTTATTTGGTGGTAACATACAAACCTGTAACAAATAACCAGATCTAATTTTGATAATCCAAATATTACAGAAACATTCAAGCAGTGTGATATACAAACAAGATAGATAAAAAGATATTCAGCCAGAGAGCGCAATTAATACATTTATTAATATATACAATTTAACATAAATTAATAATTAAATACAGAGAGCAAAATACACATAAATAAATAAGTAAAATATGTATATCCAAAGAATAGTCATGACAAGTCTGGTTTGCGTGATCACTCACAAATTTCTACGTACACAAAAACAATCACAGCATACAAAGAAAAAAAGGAGTGGTGGAGGTGTGGCAGTGGGACAGGTACACAGTGTTTGCAATTTAGGGGTGTGAAGCAGGTATTCCCTATGGTATATATATGCAAGCCAAATCGCAGGAACCGTGAATGCAGCAACTGTATTTCTTGAGTAGCTGGAGAATCATGCAGAGTATGCAATGAATGATGACAGGGGCTGAAGTTCCAACGTTCAAGCTAATAATGGCAAAATCACATGCAGCTGTTGTAGATCATAGTGTGTGGTTGTTGCAGGTAAACCTATTTGTGTGCTGCATTCATATACATACATATACATAAATGTGGGTATGTATATGAGTGATGTGCATTATATATAATTTGTTAAAATTGTTAAAAAGTTTTATTAAAAATTGTTTTCAAATCTATGTATTGTGCATAATACCTTAATACCTGCCTGTGTTTCTCTAAATACTATATTCACTGTATCTGAGCATTGCAATAATGTTCATTTAGAAACATATTTAACACAGCTACATTAATGCTGTCAAATCTTACCAATGCCCAACATGTCTTTAACTAATCAGTATTTAATAAATATAGCACAAAACACATTTTTTATATTTTTTGTTTTTTTTCATATACAGTACTACATATTTGTTATTAATATTTTCTTAAATGAAAAATGGTATAAGCACATTTTTTTGTTTAAAAAAAAATCTAAAAAAGTTACATTAAAAAATATAAATCAAATCAACATGACTTATTACATCTTAATAATTATGGAAAATTCAGCTCCCACAAAAAAACATAACACTTTGATAAAATCAGTAGGATGGAACTAAACATCTTTGCTTCCATCAAGAACTAGCACTCAGAAATATGGGGGTAACAAAAGATTGCTGATGCAGTGAATTTTTCAGCCTATGCATGTTGCAGGCTGAGGCAAAAATTAAGCTGATGCCACCCACCGCCTGGATCTGTGAGTGCCCTTGCCAGAGGTGGACTGCTCATGGCCAGGGCTGGGGGCTGGAACACCTGAGGTGGTGGGCCTCAATCCTTGGGACTGAAGAGAGGAAAGCTCCTGCATGCCCTCTTGGATGATGATGTTTTGCTCCTGTTCAACCTGGATGAGGCCCCTTTTGAGCTCATTCCATTCCAGTAATAATGACACTATCTCCAAGAAGATGCATGCATTTCTCATGCTTTCTGCATGCATCTTCTGGTTAATGTTATCATTGCTAAGGAGGGGAGGCTCAGATGGTACTGGAGCTGGTGGTGATACTGGCACTCCCTCCCTGGAATGATCCCCTTGAGCAGCATAATCCAGGCCTTAAGGAGCATCATCAACATCTGCAATTTAAAAAACAAATGTCAACATCAAAACAATGTTATTTATGTTTAGTTCTAACATTTTATCAACATACCTAGAGAGCAAGCAGAGCTTCATCAGTAAGCAGGTAATTGTCAACATTAGCCATGCCTACCACCTTCTCTTCTTCAATACACCCCAGTACTATTTCTTCCAATTAGCTGTACTCCAAGGATTGAGCGGTTTGCCCACCACCTGTCTTCCTCACTTGCTTCCAGTGGGCTGACATTTTAGCCTTCAGCCTGCAATGGAAGTCTGGCCATCTTTTACAGGAAAAAAAAGTAAAGTACTACAATACTGAACAATTTAAAGCAAGATTCTATAAATTATATCTAGAAGACACAACAAATTTAAAATATTCTTTTTTTTACAATTTGTTTTTTATGTTTTATTTTAAAGACCATGTTAACACAACATACTATAAGTAACCATGTTGATGTAAGAGCAATTCATACATTGTAAATTAAAAATTTGTATATGCATTCATGCATTAAGATCCATGTTATAGCTTTTGTCAGTAATTATAGAGGGACACAGAGCACCCCTTTCATTATCTGCACCAGTAGAGTTAGATATTGTGCTGAGCTACATTGATAAAGTAATGTTCATTCAAGAGCAAACAACAAAAACTGTAATACAGAGAGCAAGTGGTTATTATGCACTTGATTTTAACAATGCACACCAATAACACCACCACCCTTTGCTGTTTTCTGGCACACAAGGTTTCTTTTCATTTTCCTAACTTTCATAAATAAAGACTTAGTTTTCATCAAAGTTCCACGATGGCCACTGTTTATTAGTACACATATATGTACTGGTGATGTCCACCACATAATACACCCTGCATCACAACATTGATGAGCTGTCAGACTTTTTTTTTCCTCCCATTTAAATGAGGTATACACTACAGCATGTGTTTATTTAAACATAACTGAACAAACAACACAATGTTATAGATTAATAATGTATTTAAATATATCTTATTGTCTTTTCACTTCTTATTGTATATGGACAATGGGTGCCTCCATGTTGACTGCATCAGCAATCTCTTGACAGACCTTGGCTTTGATACCTGCACCCATATTTCTGGGACCATGATAACATTTCTCCATTGCATTAGTCACAAGGATATCTAATTCCTTCCTACTAAAGTTGGGCTGTCTTATCCTGCCCCTTCCTCTTGAACTTTGTGGTTATTTGCTGGGCTCTGCAACTGCAGGCTCTTCTGCATGTGTAGGAGCAGGGCATGGGGATGGCCGTATTGGCCATAATATCCATACAGAAGTAGTTAAACGCTAATTCCAATAAGTATCAGTGATTGACCTTAGGACCTTGCATATGATTTGTTATGAATAATATGTATCTGCTTCAAACATGTTGCACTTTACCATACATTTAAAGTGTTTACACTTTGATGACACAGGTGTGTCTTCATGAATTACACAAAATTATAACTTTGGGTGTGCATGCAGACATTAAAGCTGAACTATTATTTTAGCCAGGCTCCATAGAGTGTGTTTTATTTTTAAAACTGTGATTAATTAGACAGGAAACCATGGCCATAACCCTTTACTTTACATTGGTCAGGATAAGGTCAGGAATTGGGACAACTTTGAGCCTGATTTATTGTAATTTTACCATGTGTAGTACACGTATGTGATGAAAGACCTGCAGACTTATAATATCAGACAATCTTCTGATTTCTCTAAAAGGTTTCATATTCTATATTCTATACTTGTTTATTAAAATTAAATTGTGCATTTCTCCCTGTTGAGCTCAAAAAATTACATGACCTTTATGTTAGACTATGTAAATATGTAATGTTAAAATAATGTACATTGGAACTGATTCACTTCGGATCACTATTTTGATCGCAGCTGCGCTTACGCACGCAGTTCTGCTCAGAAAATGTGCTAATGTCTGCAATCGCAAAGCCAGCATATAGACACCCACTACCACTATTTCACATCCGTAAGACCTCACAGACCTGCGCAGGGCTGTAACTAGGGTAGTGCGACCAGTGCCATGGCACAGGGCACCGCAGGGCAGGGTGCACTGTTTGGCCTGTCAGTTTTTCTGTTTATTTTCATTGTCACTTGTATCATCCTCTTCTTTTATACCCAGCATCTCCTGGCCACCCCTATCTCTTTCCTGGCCCTTCCTCATGAGTCTGTGGCCCTTTTTCAGGTGCACTATTTTATGTCCCTATTTAAAAAATGGGAGGGGTGCACCAATGCTCTCTCTGGCATAGGGCACCAAAAAGTCTAGTTATGGCTTTGGCCCTGCGTACACATTGGTAACATCGAGTAACATCGGCCCCTCAAGCACAATTACAGCAAGTCTGACCTTAGTCAAATTGCAACTGTCGCTGTACGCAGTGAATACTCAATCTGCTTATGCTGTCGCAGTGGCTAATTAATGCATGCTCAAGTAATGGCATTCAAACGAATAGGCATGCCTGCATTTCTCCAACCAAACCCCCATCACCACCCCCAAATGCTGATGTCCCATCTCTCGATCTGAGATGGCTTTTTATCTGCATAAGTGATCGCAGTGCGATCACAATGCTAACTCATGCACTCACACTGTGGTGCATATGCAACACACACCATCGGCCGATCTGCTTATTCTGTTGCAATTGCAATCTGTAATGAATCAGACCCAATATTTATATGTAACAATTGTTAATATTTAGTTTTTCTTAATTTTCTACATTTCAAGGAGGAATGAATGATGATTGGGTTCCAATGGATTAACCAAATATGTGTAAAAGTTTGTTAATTTGACTAAGTTGAGTAAATAATGTAAATAAATATTTCTTGTTCAAAACTGTCTCTTCTGACTCCTGATTTATAATGGTTCTTATTTATCTAACAATGGAAACAACATGTGTGTATGTACAAATATACCGTTACAAAAAAAAATCACACTTGACAAGCATAAAGTGTTTTAAACTATGGAATTTTTTTATGTAACTTTTGGAAAAAATTTTTTTGAAAGTTTCAAACAATATTTTTTTTTTTCCTTGAGCCTTCTTTAGGATAAGGACCTCTATATTTTTAAGATCCTCACGTGCTGTGAGTAGGGAATCAGCCACTTTTGCCATCTCCCTGGCGAATGCCTTTAGATTTCTTGAACATGGAGATGATGTGGATAGATATATTAGGGCACATGTTATATACTATAAGAGTATTAAACATAAAACTTTACAAATGTAATTGCACTACATACCTTCAATGGAGACTTCTGCTGCTTCATAAATCAATTCTGAAAGGGATTTTGGGCTGTATGGGGGTGGGAAATTGGGATTGAGAGAGGGCACAGGAGGGTAAAGTAGGATTTCCATGGGGAAGGGGGGGAAGCCAGCATTGCTAGGGGCAGCATCTCCACTTCTAAAAATTCCACACTTTAGTAAATATACCCCTGGTAGTTAGCCTATGTGAGAATGCTCATCCTCACCCCTGTCCTTCCTCACTACATAAAGCCTGGTGTCAGATCCAGAATCTAGCAAAACTTCGAACTGGCTTAGTACCTACCCTGTATCAGACCCTTTGGCAAAAATTTACTAAGCGGAGGGTTCTAAACCCCAGTAGTTTGGTGGTGGTTTTGCTATTTGCATATTTACTAAGGCCAAAACCACCATCAAAACACAGTTTAGAATAGAATAGAACAGGGCTAGGGCAAAAATTACTAGGCAGCAGTTTTGGTGTTATTTAGAAACCACCACCAAATTGCCGGGGTTTAGAACCCACCGCTTAGTAAATTGTGCCCTTTGTCTTAAAAAGATTTAAAAATGCAAATGAAAAAATCCATTATTTCAACTAATTAACCTGTTTTATATTGTTCACAAGGTAATATTTTGGAATTGGTATTACATACAAGTGCTCAAAAGTTCTAGATTAGTGAAATCTCTTACACTGATATGTAGCACATCCTCCACTTTTCACAAACTTGTATTTGTTTTTAGCATACTAAGCCTTTACTATATAAAAGTATGAATGAACTAGAGATATTTGGAAAAAAAATCTGATCTGTTGTAATAACAGTATTTAGATAGTGGTATGATTTTTATAAATATTGTAGAAGCAATTTACAAATCAATAATTCAATAATTAAAGGCTGTAAAAATCAGCTGTGTATCATTTTCAACATAATTCATTTTGTAGCAGAACAATATAATAACATTCCAATGAAGTGAGTTTGCTGACTTTTAAGTGACTCAAAATGTTTCAAATGCAAATAAACCATTGCTGAACTTTAAACAGATATTGATGTAAGGGATATATACTGTACATGAATTGAAATTCAGAAAAGTGAAGCAAAAAAACACATTAACCAACTTCTTTTGCATGAGATCTTCCAGTTTATATTCTCATGTCAAGTTTGATATCTTTTGAGAAAGACAGTTTGAGTCCTTACAGTTTCTTATAAAGAACAAGTTCAGATTTCATCTCAGAATAGATCAGCTGCATAGTGTCCCCAGATAAACCAAAGGAGAACATTGTAATTTTTATATTGTATCTTAACTGAATTTAAAATGTCAACCTAATGAAATTCTTGTATCCACATGTTGTTTTTGTATTAAATGTTGACCAGCAGTGCACTGAATTAAACTTCAGAAAAGTTATTTATTTAATGTCAGTTTACTGTATGAAAAAGGTTAACTTTTTTGTAACAAGTGCATTTCTTATATGTTGTCCATTCTTGTAACAGCACAGAAGCCCAGTTAAATGAGAAAAGTTACAAAAACATGCAATCACTTGACATATACAATTTAATTTGGCTAGGTTTGAATCTATGGGGAAAATATACTAAATGGCGAGTTATAATCCCCAGTGGTTTGATGGAGGTTTCTAAACCCTGGCAGTTTAGTGGCAGTTTGATGATGGTTTCTAAATGACACCAAGAACAGTAACTAATAATTTTAGCCCTTGCCCTGTTCTATTCTATTCTAAAATGTATTTTGATGGCGGTTTTGGCCTTAGTAAATCTGCCGATAGAAAAACCGCAGCTAAACCGCCTCCAAACCAATAGGGTTTAGAACCCACCGCTTAATAAATTTTGTCCTATATCTGCTATAAATTATTAAGTTTAGTGTTTCTTTACTTTTCAAAAGGAAAACACCACCTACTGCAGAAAATGGACGGGAAAATACAGGAACGAAATAGCATAAAAATACTTCTACTGTTTTGTAAATAATGTGGATGTTCTAGTCAATAAATTATACTGTGATACAGTTAGTGCAGGCAGTGTGCCTACACTTGAGAGTGGGGAGAGGTTTTTCATTTGTTTATTTCTTTATTATTGGGTGTTTTGGTCTCATTAAACTACTTTCCCACTGGCAAGCAGCACAGTAAGACAAAGTATATAAGTGTCACTGGCTTCAAATTGATTTTGGCATTGATTGTGAAATGTGGCATGATTACTTTTGTGTCTTGTTACCTTAATTACCATAAAGAAAGCTTTAAAATTAAGATACCAAACTCTTGAGTAGTTAATGGTGACAAGTTCAGCCAGTTCAGCAATATAAGTCCCGTGGAAAATGTTTGGAAAAGTCACATAGTTTAGCTCAAACTTAATTTACTGAAGCATCATTTATATATTTAATTGAAACATTTTTTTCTCATATGTAATTAGCATTCAAATTCTTGTAAAATACACATTGTATAGTTCAAACATTTGTATCAGTAGACAATGACAAATACTTATAACATTTAGCCTTGATATTATGGTACAAGTAAAGCATATGCAGAGTGACCTCTATTCTGATATGAGATGAGTGGTATGGACTCAGAGAACTCTGACAGAGTTAATTTTAGGGGTACTGAGTAATACAGAGGCATGACTCATATCTATTTCCCAAAATTGGACCTCACATTTTTGATCACATAAAAGAGCACTGTGAGGATGTTCATTTGCCATTTTGACACTTGTGTGTAGGCAAATAATTGCTGTCAGTAATTACAGATGTCCATAGGCTGGCTGCTCTGCAACTCTGATACTTGTGTTGGAAATTACATTATTTTAAACACACGGGCCCAATTATCAAAGAGTTTTATCATATGCAACGAGTTTTAAAATTCATTGTGTTTGATAAATGGTGCTCCAGCCTATCAGCTCCCAACTGTCATTTTTCTAACAGATTACAGTTGGGAGCTGATTGGCTGGAGCACCATCATCATATGCAATGAATTTTAAAATTGTTGCATATGGGCCCCACAGTCTGCAGTGATCTTTGTTTCCTGTTATGGCTCAGATCCAAAAACAATAGTATTTATGTCTGATACCCTGGTCTGTGGATTGCACTAGCATTCTCTGTTGCATTGCCTACAGCTACAGTCTAGTATATGCTTTCACATTTCTAATCAGACCAGAGTTTAAATGATAATTATTATAATAATCTTGCAGTTGATGCTATAGTAGATTCTGAGGGGGTAAATTTACTAAGCATAGTGTCTGGTCAAGAATGAACATGCTGGGCATCACTGGGACATGTTTAAGTTATTCTCAATCAATGACATGGATTTACTAAGAATCATATTTCAGTGAATCGTGTTTTTTGATGGTCTATGCAATTGCATTTGATCATGTGCGAGTTCAGTCGTATTGGGCTGAAAACAATAGTTGTGTCTGTGAGCAGCATATTATGCAGAAACACTGCACTGATCAGTGTTATCTATACAGTGTTTCTGTGTTTTTTAAGAAACTCTTGACCTCTGAGCCCCTTCTGGGACAGAAACATTTTCTGTAAAAACTGACATAGGGTTCCCCCTATTTTCCTATAACCAGCACTGGGTTGAACAAGCCAGGGTGGTAATGCTATAGGAGGAGGACCCACAGAATTTTGTCCCCCTGCCAAAGCATTCACCAGCCCTAAACTGGTCAGCCCAGGACAGGAATCCTTATAAAGTGGGGACCTCTAATATTAAAAAGGGGTCCCAGCTCCCGAGTATCAACCAGTGATGACTAATTTGAGATTGGTGAATGCTTTGGCATGGAAATACTATGTTGTGTGTCGTCCTGCTATGGCATTACCAGCCAGCTGGTTTAGCCCAGTTCTGGTTATAGGAATAAAGTGGGAACCCAACACCATTTTTCCACAATTTTCTTATACCAGAATGGGCTCAGAGGTCCAGGGCTGGTTATGCTTTGGGGGCATTCTGATTTGTTTCTTCATTTTTAAGAATTTCTTTCAACTATAACACAAAATCACTGCACAGATCATACTAATCAGTGCAATGCTTATTCAGAACATATTGCTGAAGAGGTAGACTATTTGATTCTTTGGGTCTGCATTTTCTCTGTGTTTGAACTTGTTTGGAAACACAATTCTTTCTTAGTACATCTGTAATTTGAAAACCTACCTATGGAAAGTACTTACAAGTTTATTTGATGGTCTTTTGACTTTATCAGTATTTGTGTGTTTGGCCATCTATTTCTATTTGAATCATGTTCATTTTATACACTACTTAAACTCACCCCACAAAAAAATAATTATGTTTTCAACACCTGGTAATAAACACTGTTAAAAACACCCCCCAAAATTATATTGTTATAAATTACTTATATTGTGTGCACAGGGCATGATTCAGATATGTACGTAAATCCAACAAGAAGATATGTGCCTGCGATTGAAAATGAATGAGTGTATAAATGTTATTGTCAATGATGATGCTTAAGTATGTACTTGATAAACTCATTTATTGCGAAGATAGAGAACTAAGTGGAGTCACAATGCTCCTCTCTGAAGTCAATAAATAACAGTGTTATTAAAAGGAAAGTGCTGGGGTGGGCAGGGAAAAAATTAGACTGATAACAGACTTGATATAGTTTCTTATGCAAAATTCTAAGTTGTGAAACTAAGGTAGAAAACCAAAAAAATTCAGGAAAATAAAAATTATGTAAATAAAAAAGCAGCAAAGTCTCGAAAATAGGAAAGAAACTTTACAAGAAGAATAAAATATGCTGTCCAGAGTCTTTGGTAGTTGTGCTCTGGAGAGGCGGTGTCCCGTTCCCTCCAGTCAGTCAACTTACCTGGTGTCCGGTGATGGACTGGAGGGTACGTGATGCCGCCCCTCCAAAGCACAACTACCAAAGACTCTGGACAGCATATTTTTTTCTTCTTGTCAAGTTTCTTTCCTATTTTGTTGCTCTTTTATTTACATAATTTTTATTATCCTCAATTTTGTTTGGTTTTCTTCCTTAGTTTCACAACTTAGAATTTTGCATAAGGGACTATATCAAGGCTGTTATCAGTCTCTCTATTTTTTTCCCCACCCACCCCAGCACTTTCCTTTTAATAACTGTTATTTATTGACTTCAGAGAGAATCATTGTGACTTCACTTAGTTCTCTATCTCAGCAATAAATAAGTTTATCAAGTACATATTTAGGTATCATCATTAAAAATAACATTTATACACTTATTCATTTTCAAGTGCAGGCACATATCTTCTTGTTGTCATTACTAATATAGGGGTTTGGATTACCCCAGGTGCCTGCTGCTGATATACCCCTTAGAGAGTAAGCTCAGGTTCTACTCATTAAAATGTATGTAAATCCGATGGTATACTGTATACACTGTGGTGTCTGCACATATGCAGGACTTGTACTGTGCAAGTGCATAAGGGGTATGGTGATTGAGGTCACAGTGCTTATTGAGCCATAGTATGATTGACAGGTTGTGGTTATTTGGGGATGAGGAGGGGGTAATGACCAGCCTCAATGTTCACAATGGTCATGATGGTGATCTGAATCAGTTTCTATGGGTGCTGCACTTAAATTGCATATGCCAGTAGGAGGTGTCTATTTCTTAAAGACACGTCCTGCTGCATTTGCATTTAGTTGGATGGAATTGCACTGCCAACTTCTTGGGGCTGTGCAATACCATCAAAATCAGACCCACAGTTATATGACAGTTTACCTAGAAATCTGCACAATTTTGGGCTACAATGCTGGTATTTGTCAGGGAACTTAATCACCCCCTCCCCCCAAACAATACTTTTCCAACACTGTTGAAAAAAACAAGAAAAAAATGTATCTTGTACTTTGTATTGTGTGCAGAGTTATATCTCATTTTACCTAGGAATCTAAAAAGGTTTGTGCTAATACACTGGTATTTGGCAGGGAACACATACACCCTCCAAAAAAAAAAAATTTAAAAATACATTTTTTAACACTGCTAAAAAAATATTTTGTTGTATTTATATTGTGTCCTGAGTTATATCACAGTTTACCTAGGAATCTGCAAAAGTGTGGGCTTCTATGCTGGTATTTCATTTTTGTAAATCGCAAAGTATCAATTTCCAATTTCCAAACAAACAGTTTACTTCTTGTAATTTATTTGTAAAATCAGTTTTTATTATATTTAAAGATGAATGGTTTGAATTTTGAGAAATCTGACAATCAAATTTTGGGTAATCAAGTTGAACCAAGGCATGACTCAGATCCTCCCTCCAAATTTGGTTCTCTAAGAAAAGCAAAACATCATGTTCCCAGAAATGTAAAATCTCACATGTTTTGGATTGCATATAAATCTCTCCCTCATGATTTTAGTCACCATTTTAGATAGGAAAGGGCATGGGGAGATTGCTAACTGTAGCTGTGCTGCAATAGTGGCCATTGGAATGAGTTGTAAGTAGTTGGAGTGGGTGAAAGCATTGAAAAGAAGGCATCTGTAACCTATGTGTCTGCGCGGATCAAACACTATAACAAGCAATCTGCAACGCAGACTCATCCTGTGTGTGTTTGTTTAAAAATGAGCTGCACTTACAATTGTTTTCACAAGGGTATCTATATATATTATATATTGTGTATGATAGCATAGACAGTACTGTAATTTCAAGCTTAGCTGACCAAAGATCTAGATGCTCATTATTTTGCCTTGTTGGAAAAAAACACAGTCTATACATGTCAAGGAGAGATAAAGGGACAGACATTATATCTAGCAATCTGAACAAGATCTTCTTGTTGTGTGAGTCTTGGCTGCATATGCTGTGTACACATTTAACAGTTATATATCTTGTGCATTAGGGGCAAAGACTATACTGTGATTGCAAGCTTATCTGACAAAAAAAATACTGCACGTTGTCTAAGTGAGCAGCATCCCAAAGAATATATATGTTTCTAGCTTTTAAAAAGAATTATCAAGACTTTTAATTAAATTTAGATATTTCAAATGAAGTTTGTGTGAGTTTGAGAGGCAGTGTACTCAAATATCTGCTAGGAAGGGGTCAAATACTGTACATACTACATGTTGTGGCTCTGTCAGCTGCACCCTAAAATAATACAAGCTGAAAGAAGAAATCTTTTTTCTGGTGTAAAAACAATTTCAAGTCTTATGTTTCAAGTTACATATTTCAAGGAAAGATTGGGCATATTTAAGAGGCAGTGTACATTACTGTACTTCTTGGGTGTATTGACCCCATCAGCTGCACCCTAAAAAAAAATCTTAAGTCTCATATTTAAATTTTACAAAATATATTTTAAGGGAAGATTGTGTGTGTATGGGTGTCAGTGGATATCTGCCAGCAAGTTGTCAAATACTTTACTTACTGGGTTTTGTGGCTTCATCAGCTGCACCCCAAATTATTAAGAGCTTAAAGAAGACTTTGTTTGTTTAAAAAAAGGTGCAACCAATTAATAGAGCTGGAACTGGTAGTCATCCTACTTCTTCAACATCTTCTTTTTAAAAAAAGTAAAGGAGTAAGAAGGTGAAAGCAAAAGCACATCAAATCTAAACCATGTTTGACAATCTCTAACTATGAAGGGAAAAGTTACTGTTGAAAAATAAAATTTGCCAACATGCCCTACACCACATGCAGTGGCAATGAAAAGCTCAGACCATGGCCTTTATATATGAGTTGACTACTATTTTCATGCAATAGAATACCTATTGTTAAAGCCATGGCCAAACACAATCAGGCATCTTCTGTAACCATGCATGCACCATCTTTTCATTCTGATCTAGATGTGTCACCTCTAAAAAAGGCACATCAGTGCACAAACAGAACACTACAGCTGATGAACAAATTGTATGTTCACAAACTTCCTGAGGAGTATGTAAGTATGTCAACGACTGCTGTGTGTGAGTCTGACATTTCTGATTCTGACACTGTAATCCTAGAGAAGCCTATTTCCACAATTTCTAAACCCTCTGCAAATGTGAACATGGGTAGTAGTAAAAGTAAAGATGATCTTGATGATGGTTTAGACATAGAAATTGAGGATGCTACATTGGAAGTTGTTAATGTGCAATAGGAAGAGGGGATAATTGTGTATCCTACACTAATAAGGATGGTGATGAATGTGTTGGATAAGAACAAGTTGATAAAATTTATGAGGTTTGTATTGAAGTAAGAATCACATTGTCATGCCTGATAACATTTGTAGTGCCAAACTAAGTATAAATAGGAACATTTGACCATCTAGGCACCTACTTTTTGTTGCATCATTTGCAGAAAATTAATTCAAGTTGTTCATCAAAATATGGAAAGTTATATAAATTGACAAGTAGACCAGCAACAGCTACCAGCAATATGGATAGATACCAGCACAAACAATCACCAACACCAACCTATTCATCATCAACCTCCTCATTATCAATCTAAGGTATTCTTCTGCATCCAATTTGAAAAGGCAAACTAAATCCTCTAATGCAAGTCTTGATTCCCAAGAAGAATATTTGTGCTTTAGGGCATCTACTGCTAGGGGTGATTCGTCATCATAGAAGAGGACCAAAGAAACTAGTAGTTTCAAACAATAATTGTATATGAAACAATCGTTTACAAAAGAAACCAAGTATGGCAGCCACCATCCTGTTGCACAGCAGATCACTGAAGCCATGACAGGTATATTAGCATTAGATCTGTGTCCAATATCTGCTATTAAAGCATGTGGTTTTAGCCAATCAGTTGAGGTCGTGTGTCCACACTACCAAATTCCATCTCAATTCTATTTTTCCAGAGCATTAATTCCTCACTTGTACCAGAACATTAAACAAAGTGTTTTTTGCCAAGAAAATGCCATTTTACCATCTATCCAATTAACTACAGATTTGTGAACAAGCAGTACTGGTCAAACTAAAGATTACATGACTGTGACAGCCCACTAGGTGGGTGTATCACCAGCAGCAGCAGTATCTAGCCCACAATGCCAGCTCATACACAGGTAGACTACTCTCTATATCACTGGAGTCACTAAAAAAGCAAACTAGTACCAATCTTTTGGGAAAAATCATGGATGTGATAGCAGAATGACTTACCCTGCTAAGACTCCACAGGAATGGTCATTTCCAATAATGTAACAAACACTGTATGAGCATTATGTCCAGGTGATTTTTAACATGTACCATGCTTTGTGCATACAATTAAATTAGGGGTTTAGTACTTATTAAAAAATTCTGGACATTTTGGCATTCAGCAACTAAACGTGGAACATTGCAGAAGCTGCAAGAAAAGTTAAATTTGCCATTCCACCAACTGAAACAAGAGGTAGTAACAAGGTGGAATTTCACCCTTTATATGCTTCAGCAACTGGAGGAACAGTGTAAAGCCATACAAGATGTACACATCAAGCCATGTGAGAAGGAGAGGTGGACATTTTACCTTACTGCAGTACACTGGAGAATACTCTTGGTTTTATGCAAACCATTTGAAATTGTAACCTATTAACCTTCAGTGGACTAGGTGGGTTGTGACATACCCCAGCAAAATTTTAACTCTCATATCATTTTAAAAAATACTGCATACAAATTGCCGATTTGTGTAACTGTAGTTGCAGTATCGCCAGTTTGCGTAGTCAGGGCAGTATAGTGTGGCAAGTGCTAGTGCAGTGAGTACATGTGTAGGCATCTCATACCCCACCTAGTTCTGTATCTGCCTTGATGTCAGCCAAGAGTGATCTCATTACGACTGAGCTGACTATTTATTTTAATTATTTATAATGGTTCATAAGTTTAATTTTTTTCAAATGATTGTGATTCAAATGTGTTCCAAATATATTTTTCAAAAAAGTTTTACTAGAAGACAAACTTGTCTTCTAGTAAAACTTTGTAAAGTTTGTAAAATTAATTTTATTTTTGTTGTTTTAAAAGAATAAAGAGTTTATTCCCTTCTTATTATTTTGACTTTTTTATACCTTAACGGACAAGAATCAATGTTATGACAGTTAGCATTACTGTAATACTAAATTAGTATTCTTATCGTGAAGTATAGCATGGAGTATGAGATATCCAACATGGTTTGCCATGATATTTTTTTCCAGCTGGTACATGGAAGGTTAAGTGCTTTCAAACACTACTAGCCAGTATGGTGATTCCATGAAGTAAACCACTGGAAAAGCAGCTAGAGTTAATGAAGGAGGATATGAAATTAATCTTAGTATATTTTACTAATTGATCAAGTTTTTTTGTCCTTTCACTAGGACAATATGGTTTCAAATATATTGCAATTGGTTCAATACATTTTGGTGACCTTGCTTTATCTTAGGTTGAAGTCCTGCATAATGTCTTTCTTTTCAATGTACACAGCTCTTAAGAGATGCAAATAGCTCCTTGTGAACAAGTTGTCAGCTCAAGTGGTACATGACACAACAATGTACCTGCTTTAGTTTGTCCTGCAAATGCTATTTGCAGGAAAAACTGACCTTTAGCAAGAGACTCACTGGTGATGAGTCAACTTAGCACTACAGAGTGAAACACCGTTATGACATCTGGTCAGGCTTAAAATAATTGCTCAAAATTATTCACATCTCTACCATGACTTCATCTGATTCCCTCAATTAAACCACTGGAAAATCAGATAGAGAAACTGAAAGAGATAAAAATAAGTTATTCCACTAGTTATGTTGGACTTGTAGATTAAATTATTCACTTTGCTAGGTCCAAAGGGTTTGTATCATCTTGCAATTGGATCACTACATTTGGAAACAATGTTTGATCCTAGGTTTAAGTCTTACATAAGATCTGTGGCACTTAGAAATTAAGACATTAAGAGATGCAATCAGTTCCTTGCAAGAAGTTGTCAGCTCAAGTGGCAGATGACATGACTTCGCCTGCTTCAGTTTCTCCTGCAAATGTTACTTCCAGAAACTGAACTTTTTCAAGCGATTCACTGATGATGAGTCAACTCAGCACACTAGAGTGAAACATCATGATATCTGGTCCAGCTTAAAAGAAATGACCACATATATAGACACCTCTACTGTTACAATTTGATACAGAATGCAACATACAATGATGGAGGAAAACTTTAATTTTAATGCACAAATTATCCTCTGACACAGTACCTTTGAATAATGGGAGTAATAAAAAGCAATTTGGAAATGTGGAACCTATTGTACAAACAAGCTACAGTATTAAGTATTTTAGCTACCCACCCTCCAGTGTGTACTTAGAAATAGTGTTTAGCACAGCCAGGAACCTTGTGAGTGATCAGTGTAGGAGGCTGCTTTCACCTAGTGGTAAAACTGATGTTCATCAAAATGAACTACTAAAGTAATTCTGCAAGGGATACCTTTGCTGCCAATTGCAAAAAGAGACTGTAATGGTGCATTCCAGTGTAGATAAGCTAATTAATGTGTGATGATATTAATAACAGTAATGTGGGTGATGAGAAGGAGAATGATGACATATTCAACTTTGATGATGATTAACACTATTATGTTTAAGCCCATTGGTAGCATGGTTTAACCAAACCACCAACATGTTTTCTTTTGTGGGGTCCAAACAAACCAAGCATTTCAGCCACAAAAGTGGCAGTACCTATATTTAAAGAGCTTGGTTTATCAATCTGTGCATGTCCTTTTTGATATATAACATACAGTAAGTGTGGGTTGGAGAGCCCAAGGATCTTTCCATCATGTAGCACTTTTCATTATGGGCTTTGTCCACCTTACTGTATTGGTGTTAAGACTATTTTCCTGTTACTCCATCTCCATTTAACTGTACTGGCCTATTTTCTGTGATTTGCTGGTCATAGAAGTTTGTTGTTATTATCTTTTCTACTAGCCTGTTACTCTCGGTGAAATAGCCTGTATTGGCCTATGGCCTTTGATTTACTATTTGGTTTCAGTTTGTATTTGAAAACTCCCATTTGAAAACTTGTTTATTACCTTTATTAAATATTCTGCCTCAAATCACCTATACTGAGCTCAGGATTGTGATTTGATATTTGGAGTAAGTTTTATGGTTATCTAGTTTCCTATTATACTTTACTCAGATAGTAATCACCTATACTGGCCTGAGTCCTATGATTTGCTGTTTGGATTCAGTTTGCATTTGAAAACTCCCATTAGGAAATTTGTTCTTAATAATTTGTTTCATGTTTCAGATTTTCTTTTCCTTATAGTAATAAATGCTTTACCTTCCACTAAATACTCCAACTCCAATCACCTATACTGGCCGAAGGCCTGTGTTTCTCTGTATAGAGTTATTTCAATGGTGATCTAGTTTTCTACTAAATGTCACTCCAGCAGCAATCAACTATCACGAGGCCAGTGATTTGTTGTTTGGAGCAGTGTGTTGGTAATATATTAAATTTTATAGGGTCATCTAAATTATTAAACTTCCATCCTGTCGGCCACTGCTGTGCCACTATGTTTCATAGATATGCCATATTCTTTTAAACTGCCATGTGTTTGTACTACTGTTCTGTAAATTAGTTTAGCCATCTTGCTGCTGCTTTAAGCAAATAATGGTGAAAATAATATTGTGAACTGTGATATAGTCAAAATTTTCTGAAAATGCCTGGAAATGAATGTTTTGTTGTTAATAATTATGTAGGAACAAAAACAGGTCCAAATTACATTATTTTAACTGTTTTTATAATTTTTAAAGACATTCTTTACAAAAATATTTGAGAATGTTTTGCAGAAGCTAAAATACTACAATGACTTAGAACCAAAATTAAAACAGAGGGGTTTGGACTCATGTTTATTATAAATGCATAGTATCAGACACATTTCTAAACCAAACTCTCCTAACTATCCAATTTAATGTGTTAATGCACTCTTTTGGGTACATTTAAATATAATAGCCTGCAAGTTGCAGACAGCCACAATGTTTCAGAAAATAAGTCACTAGATTTAAAGCCACAAAAAATTGCAACATATTTGTCTTACACTATTGTTGCTTTATCCACTTAACTGGCATGATCTCATCCCATGCAACCATGCTCTCCTTCACAGTTCTACACAAATGCAGGACTGATTTCATGCTGCTATCCTGGGAACCAGGTAGAGGGTTTTTGTCACTTAAAGGATTTGCCAATTTATTGATATAGGAGTTTATTGCTATGTGTGTTGTTGGAGGGGAGTTTTAATAAAAACCTACTTACACTAGTGGTGTTGGGGAAATGACACTGGGGGATCTTTTACCATGAGGGGAATGGGTTTAAACTCACTTGGGATCTATTGCTACTTGGGAATCCATTGGCACTAGAGTGAGTCAGGGCTAGTGTTACTGTAGGAACGTATTGACACTGGGGGGGTGTTAGACAACTCAGGTATATTTTTATTAACAAAAATATTTAAATACATTTTTAGCAGATATTATTGTCTTCATTAAATTAAGAAAAATAAACAATTTCTTATGACATTTTTGAAAAAAAAAAATTTTGAAAAAAAATAATTAAGTGGTTAAATTTATTGGTATATCTCCCAGCTGACTGCAACTCAGACTATAACATTTACCCCTTATATTTTTACAATATAAATATTAGGTTTAATAGCTGAAGAAACTGGTTAATGCATTCTCTAAAAATTAATTTGACAGTTTATGTTATAATACTCTTTATTACAGCCTTTTAGACAGCCTATGTTAATTCCTGTACATTACTATACAGTATCTGTTTTCTTAGGGTAATAAAACACTTAAAATTGCACTAACATACAGTAAGTATATTACATGACTTTGAATTTTGATGCCTTTTAAAATGAAAATGGCCCTCAATTCTTGTTTCTTTTTTTGGGAGGAAGTGTGAAAGTGTTTATTATGAGTTGAGTGAGGTTGAAGATCACATCAAGTTCTCGCACAGTGCTTTAAGGTTTTAGAGTACAGCACATTTTGTTCATACTGTAACTTTGTAATTGATTTTTCTCAATCTCAGCATTTTGTCCTATTTCTTTGTAAACAACTAACAATCATTTCATTTTTTTCTTCATCCTGTCTAACCCTACTTTTGAAAATAAACACTAATACTATCTTCAATTTGTTTTCTGAATTTGATCATTTTCATACTTCAATTTTCATTAAATTTTTCTATACTCGTTTTTTTTAATTACATATGGATATTTGTTATAATTGTATATATCATTAAAATAAATGTTATGATTCTACTCCATTATTTGATATAATTTTTCAAATGTGAAATTTGCATCTGTTGAAGCCTGCCATTAAGGTTTAACAATACATCTTTCAAAATACTTTATTTTAATTGTTGTATAATGTTTTTACATCAGCACAAAAATAAAGATGCTGTATACCTTGTATGTGCCAGTATGCAAAATACTTTTTTGCATTATGATTACGCTCCCCCATTCTATGGTCACTTTACTGTACAGACTCCAGATCTCTAAAGTTTTAATGATGCATCTACCACTCTATACTGTATATGATATATTTCAGAGTCCAGATATTTGGTGGTTCAATAATGCAATTACTCCCTAATTTCTTTTAATGATAAAATCCAGAGCCCAGATATCTGGTGCCTTTAAGGTGCATCTATACCAACCTTTATTATTGGTAGAATGTAGACTGTTCTCTGTTGGCTTTGTAATGCAACCACCCCCGGCCCATTCTCAATTTCTGATAAAACACACACCTCAAACACTCCCCAATTCTCTGTTGGCAATAAATGTAAACCCCAGAGCTCTGAGGATATACCAAATTAATAGCTCTCCTGTGGTCAAACACTTTTTCTGTATGCACTGCCAAGGAAAATTCCCTTTAATTTTATTGGTGTATAATTCCATTCATTAATACATTACTGTGTTTTGATCTTTCACCACTCTGGTGAATTGCCAGTGGCTGGTGACAGACTGAAAATTCACACTTTAAAGACAGAAGCCTGTCATACAGAGTAAATATGTGCAAATCCACATCTGGTGACTAATTGGCAGATAGATAATGCTCACTGGCCCATTACACTTGTTTAAAAAATACATTTGAATCCACTGGGAAGCCTCATCTGCCTGTCATTCAGCCACCTGCAGCATCTGCACAAAGGCAGCCTTGACCCAACACTATTTACCCAGTGGAAGTTTGCAGACTGCCCTAAGACTGAACATATCTTCCACTAGTGTAAAAATAGCTAATCTTATCATGGTGTGCAACAACTGTTCTAATCATAGATCTACTTCTGATTTTTAAAGTTGACCTATCATTAACACAAAATTGTGTGTAAGGCTATGACCAGAGAATGTATTACTTTCTCAAAGAACTGGATTTCCATGTAAAATTGTTTAATAATAAAAATAATATGATTAATGACACTACTCTGCTTGCTTTGGTGGATGGGTGATGATCTCAAACATCTGATTATAAAGTATGATCAGGGAATTTATGCCATATAATAGATGAGGATGACACTGATGTATAGGTATATGATAGTATATGATTCTCCCATTGTTGAGGTTCTGGATTTGTCAAGCTACAAATTTAATCTCCATAGTAAGATCAAAAAATGTTGCCCTTAAAGTTTTTTATCATAGGGCAATATCATAATATGTGATATAAATCCCTACAGCAGCATAAGTTATCCACCTGGGCTTGGATTAGCTAGGCAAATTGTGTGTTAAATACATTTTGTGTATAATTTGGTTAACAAAGGCATATTTTATAGTTTTTAAATTTGGAGAAATGTAAACTTGTAAAAATTTAAGCTTGTAAAGAATTTACAGTAGTACTTGGAATAGTTTTGCAAGTTGATTTAATTTTGGTGAACTGCAGAATAAATATGTTACTTGCTTTAAAATGCTACAAAATGATATTTTTGAACATCAGGAAATGTAAGTCCACCTTCACTTTTTGGTGAAAAAAAAACATTTTATAGCTAGTTTAGATTTTTCCCAAAAAATGGGAAAGTAAATTCTTTAAAGAAGAGTACATATAGAATAGAGTGCTTTAGAAAATAGCAACATTTTAATATTTGTTTGACTCAATAGTTTTCACAACTGACCCACAATTTAGTAAGATCTACCAGTTTAGTGAGTAATGGGAAGTAGTTGCATTCAGTAACCCTCAATAACATTTGCATGGATATGAATCCCTAAATAGTATCAATATTTAGATTGCAGGATATATATTTGTCTTTAGTTTTTTTAAAGCATCTCAAGTGGGACAATAAAAGAGCTTGTAATTTGGTGATACATGTTTATAATACAATGCAGCAGTGTAATCCTCTGGAGTGGTGGCCTCCAGTCTAATAATAAAGTAGAGAATGTCACTGGCAAAGAGTCATTTTTAGTTTTCTCCTGCACTCTAACTTTTTTAGCAATGCAATTATATGGCTATACCAAAATTATAGTTATAGAGGGTATCCTTGGTGTGTACAAATATTTACTGCAAAATTAGAAGATAAGTACATACAAAGTGTTAAAATTGATTGTAGGTACTGTACCTGCCTCAAATTCCAAAAGTATTTAAGAGAAGTTATGCATAAACTCAGTGGACTCTGCCTAGTACCTTCTCTAAATCCAGGGAAATGATTCATAGTAATTTTCATATTTCTTACAGTATGTGTACCTAATTTTGTGTTTTCTTTGCTTTGTCAGATTAAGGGGTCTTTCAATCTTTTTATTTTATATGATTTGGACTTCTAACATTTATATACTGTAAGTTGGTCAGTAATTGTTAATTCTTGTAGAAAGGACAAATTGTTGATGTATCCATCTGGGCAAGATCCTATTCTCTCATTTGTGTCAATTTCCATAAGAGATGATGGTTTGGTTTTGCAGAAATCAAAAAAACACCTAAACTTGTGGTTTCTGAGTAGAACCAATTTCCAGCTAGTGTATTCCCAACAAGTTTGGATCTCAAAACATCTTTTTCACTGTGCATGTGTTTGATTATTAGACACTACTGTAGCTAGCAACTCCAATCCAGTGCACACTGCAAACAGGCTACTTCCACTGTGTGTTTGCTTGTCAGACACTAGTATCACTTGAAATCCAGTACAAACATGCTCTTGTGCAACCTAGGGTCCCTCACCCTTTGATCTTGTGTTTGTTTGTTAGAAGTGAACTTGAAGTGAGCTGTACTTAATGTAGATATCCTTGTGAGAAATAATTGTATCTGCATTGCAATATACATATAGTCTATTGTGTATAAGGGCAGAGTGTTTTTGAGAGGCATCATATATTACTGTACTTGCTGGGTGTTGTTGTGTCCCTAAATAGACCAAGAGACAAAAGAAGACTCTTTTTTGGGGGCACTGCTTAAGTAAGATACATAAACTAATTAAAAATTAACTTTTAATAAATAACACTTAAAAAATCGAGAACTAGACACACAAACATATATAGTACAAAACATACATATATACACCTTCTTCAATAAGGAGAATATTATCCAGGAAAAATATATCCTATACAAGGTCCGATAACCCTGATGTATTAATAGTTAGTGATCAATCCATGCAAATGTTTGGTATACAAAATAATATATTTTAGTCCATAATCAAATTGTCTATAATAATATAGTATAAAGGATATCTATTCATAATCTTACTTGCCTGACCATACACATTCGCACTGACTCTTATTGGTAGCAAAATGTACAATTTCTATGGACGCAGTAGTATAGAGACAGGATGATTTATATACCTAATTGTCTGTACATTTAATGCCTCACCCTTGTCACCAATATAAACAAAATTGATAAAAGATTTGTTGTTAATATGCCCCTATATAAAGATAAAAGAATAAGAAGGTGGCGAAAACAAATTTTCTTGTGAACAGAAATACTGTTATACCAAAAAAAGTTTCTTCTTCTCTTATAAACACAAACTCTTTAAAGATGTATCTTGCATCTATAGCTGTGTTAGTAACAATCAGATTTACAACAACATTGTTTCAATGTATATCATATATTGAATTTAAACAGTATAACTAGTTCTAACAATATACCAAATAGGATTATATAGTAAGAAAGGAGAGGTTACCCGTAAATCAAAATGAGATACAGTTTGCAACTTATCTTGTATTGGTTCTCTGTTCAACACTGCATCCACTATTGCATTCCAATTGTCAATGCCTGTGTGCATGGAATATACAGATTCGGGAGGCCACAACAGCGTCAGTGAGGGATCTCACCTCACGCTCAAACCCAGACTAAGGGGGACATTCAGACCCACTTGCAAGCGGCAGTACACTCGCAAGTGGGTCGATGTTCCCCACTGCGCATGCGCACGACAGAGGGAGCTCCGTTGTGCGCATGCGCAAGACCCGGCGAGCAAAGGACTTTCCTTCGCTCGGAGTGTCTCATCAAAGGGGGCGTGCTGTCGATGGTGACTGACAGCATGCCCCCTTTGGTGGGCGTGCCGGGGGCGTGCCTGCCAGACGGAGGCGTTCCCAAGGGAATGCCTATCATCTGAAGCCGGCCCCACTGACATCACTAGTGATGTCAGTGAGAGTGATTTTGGCTCTGATAGAGCCAAAATCACTCCTGGCCTTGCGGTTGGGAAACCCAACCGCAGGCTTTCACTCGCAGTTCCGATGGCCACGATTGTCAAGACCATCGCGACCATCTTTTTGCACGCTCGTATATGCTGTGGGTGGTGACCCACAGCTATACGAGCGTTCAGGAGGACGCTCCATTTTAATGGAGGTGGGCCCTGATTCAGAGCGAGCGCTCTGGTCAGATCGTCCGGCTCTGAATCAGGGCCTAAGTCCGGTCATTCCCTCAGGCTACTCTGTTATGAGTAAGGTGTATTCAGGCAAGTGCATAAATCACAGGCATCGGGGGACGCGGCATTGGCAGTGGGAGTATCCCTCTACACTGCACACTAGGAAAATACCTTGCTGCTATCAGTCATCTGCCTGCTGTATAGTCGGATTGGGGAACACGGCATAGGCAGTGGGAATGATCCTCCACGCTGTACTACAGGAAGGTGCCTTATTATAGACAATTTGATTATGGACTAAAATATATTATTTTGTATACCAAACATTTGCATGGATTTATCACTAACTATTAATACATCAGGGTTATCGGACCTTGTATAGTATATATTTTTGCTGGATAATATTCTCCTTTTTGAATAAGGTGTACATATGTATGTTTTGTACTAATATATGTTTGTGTGTCTAGTTCTCGATTTGTTAAGTGTTATTTATTAAAAGTTAATTTTTAATTAGTTTATGTTTCTTACTTAAGCAGTGCCCCCAAAAAAGAGTCTTCTTTTGTCTCTTGGTCTATTTCGAGTTTTTCCCTGACTCTGGGGAGCACCACCAACAAACATTGACATAGTGCACTGTGTGGCAATTAATATTTGAAGTTGGTAATTGTCAAAATGTCAATAGGCTGATATTATATTTGTTTAACTGGGTTATTTTGGATCCGACATTATTGCACTAGTACTGTGCAATTTTATTTTCCTTGTTTTCATGTTGTTGTGTCCCTGTCCGCTGTGCCCCAAAATAATAAAATTAAAAAGCACCTTTTTTTCTGGTGTCATAATGTCTGCAGTCTTTTATCATTCAATTTGAACCATATTTCATGGGTGTGTGTTTTTGAGAGGCATTGTATATTACTGTATGTGCTGGGTGTGGTTGTGTCCCTGTCATCTGTACCCCAAAATAGTAAAATTGAAAAATGCCTTTTTTTCTGGTGTCAATAATTATGTAGTCTTTTATAAGTCAGTTGCCATCATATTTCCAGAGTGTATGTTTTTTAGACACAGCCAATATTACTCTACTTAGTGGGTGTGGTCATGCCCCGGTCTGCCTCACCCCAAAATAACAAAAGTGCAAAAAAGCATTTTTTTCTGGTGTGAAAATATTCCATGGTCTTTTATTTTTTAATTGCAATAATATTTCAAGAGAGTGTGTTTCTGAGACCTACCTACTGGGTGTGCAAAATGCCTTTTTTTCTAGTGTCAAAAAAAATATTAAGTCTTTTATAATTAATTTTGAACCATATTTAATGTGTGTGTTTTTGTGAGGCAACATATATTTCTGTACTTACTGGGTGTGGTTGTGACCCCATCTGTTGCACCCCAAAATAATAAAAATGCAAAAACATTTATTTTTTCATAAAATATCTTAAATATTCTATTAAAATCAAATTTTAAAGGTAAAAGTTTCTCATTTATTAATCTCATTGCACATTCACTTATTGTGGTAGCAGTTTAGTTAAAGTACAGTAGCTTTACTTCTCTCCTGGTGTAAAGTAATCATGAATCAGTCTATAGAAGAACAGGAGCAACCCAGTACTTGTGCTGGCAGTTATAATAATTAAATATCTACTTTTAAAAAAGGTCAATAGATAAGAAGAAGGTTTAAGAATGGGAACTCAAAATCTACACAAAGTTTGAATTTTTTTAAGAAAACATCATCTCTATATACGAAGGGACAAGTTACTGCTAAAAAACATAACATGTTCAACATGCCATGATCTTTTCAATAGCATGGAAAGGCTCAAACCATGGTCTTTATATGCAAGCGGTAATCCTGCTACTGCTCTTTCATGCACTAGAATGCATGTTGCAATAGCCATGGAAAACCACAGTCGGGTAACTTCAGTAAATTCACATGCACCATGTTCTCATTCTGAGTCTAGAAATGTCACCTCTAAAACATGCAAATCAACACATAAACAGAACACTTAGCATGAAGAACAAGTTCTGTGCTCACAAACTTTACAGATCTCTGATGAAAGTCTAAGGGTGTCCATGAGTGCTGTGTGTGAGTATGAAATTTCTGATTTTGACACTGTAATCCTAGAGAAACCTCATTCCACCATTTCTGAACTATCTCCAAATGTGAGGATAAGTAGTAGTAAAATTAATGATAATGAAGGTTTAGACATACTGTAGAGATTGAGGATGCTACTGTGGCAGTGCAAAGAGATGAGGGGGATAATTGTGTATCTGATACTAAATAGACAAAATGCTTGAAAATGTGTTGAGACAAAAAAGAACGAAATTGAAATATATGACCAGACCACCATAGATCAAAGAGACAAATTAGATTTTGCCACTGGTAATATCTATAGGTGGAGATCAATACTAAGAACAGATCTTTCTAAATACTCTACCAACCTATACTTCTCTTCATATGTGGAATCAACAAGAACAGAGGAACAGAACCCATCACCTCCATCAACCTCAAACATTAGAATTTTAGAACCTACAAGGGGAACATAAGGAAAATATAAAAATTCCAAAAAGGATGCTAGGAGCCAGAAGAAGAGGCAGAAATGAAGAAAGAAGGGATACTCTGCTATCCCAACAAAAAACCACAAGGAGGAGTTCACTATTATAGTAGAAAGTAACTTTAAAATAATTAACCTCACTGACCTGACTGAAGAACAAACCAACGTCCTTAACAGAGGCCTTTCCTTCTCAACCACTACTAGATTCAAAAGATTCTCCTGAGAATACAGATGTGTCCACATACACCTTTCTAAAAACGGTGCCCTGGCTCTCAATTTGGCATGACATCAATTCTCATATATTGTCATGACGTGCTATCTGCCGTGCAGCAAAGGTGCAATTCATACTTTCACCACTGTGTGGCTAGTGCATCATGTAATGTAGCACTTAATAGTGTTCAACCTATGTAGCAAAGGTACAGTAGTGGTCTCCTTTGGATTTTAATAGAGGGCAAACATGGAGTTTTGAGGAGTGTTTATGTTAAGGCGCAATATGCATTTGCATCTAAATCACTGAACTCGTTGCTGAAACACTGTACTAGCACCCAAAAAACTCGCTAGGAAACTGTCATCAATTCCTCAAAAGACTGATTCTGTACTTCCCATCCACCAGTATTGTGTCATAGTGGTAAAGTCACTGCACATCACACTTGGCAGTTAGGGTTTGAATCCCAGTGTAAACTTTTTTTTTTCTCCAAAAATAAATTTGTATAATTCAATAATATAATAATATCAATAATATTACTGTACTAACAATAAAACTTTTTAGAATAATATCATATTTCATCTAGAGGCTGTGGGGATCTGAGTCAGTGAGGACGGCGTGTGTGTGTAGTGATTTCTTAGTGTAGAAATTTCCCCCTGAAAATATGGCTCGATATTTCATATACAGTACTGATTCTAGATATACATTATAATTCAAAAACTGTCCATCAGTAATTTACAGTATGTTAATGTCCTTTTCCAGATTAACCCATTGCTTGTCTCAACACAGAGGGGAAGGGAGGAGGTATTCATTAGTAAAGGGTGCACATTTTCCACAGACAACAAATCAAGTTTTCATTAGCCCTCCCCCTGTATTTTGTTTTGTTACTACTCATTAATGTTGCCCTTTTTGTATTGAGACACTTATGTACTTTTGGCCCATCCCTTCCTTCCAAAATAGTACTCATTTTCCATGGTTATATTGTACATTATTTGACCAGTAATGTAGCTAAAATAAGTATACACAGTATGTCAGTTGTGCTCTTTCTCTTTCTCATGTGTGCCGACCCTCGTGTTTTGGTTTTGGATTTTTTCTTAAAATATCATAAAAACAGTTACAATCACATAAAATGGGCCTGTTTTTGTTTCTTCAGTATTACTAACCTCAATAACATTTATTTCCAGTAATTTCCAATCAATTTTGACCACCTCACAATGTTATTTTTTTCATCAAGTTAAGGCCAAAAGGTTGCATCTAGCTAGCTGGCTGACTACGCTAAGTGATACAGTGGATTGCACTAACATGTGTCAGTTCAGCTTCCAATTTCCAGCATGGATACAGTGTGTTATACAGTGTGGGTTGGATACACCAATAGTGCACTTACTATGACAGAAGTGTCAGCAGAGCAGGGTTGCTAATGGTGTCCTCAGTATATGGAATGGCAGAACTGTGGTGCTAGCAGTAATATCAGTGCTGGGTACTGGCATTGTAAGCAGAGCTGGGGTGCCAGTGGTGTCTATAGTGCAGGTTTGCTGGCTGTGTTGGCAGTGAAGGGTTGCTGACAGTGTCCACAATACATGGAATGTCAGTGCTGTGGTGCTGGCAGTATCCTCAGTTTACAGTACTGGCGATGTAGGCAGTGCCAGTGGTGTCTTTAGTGTAGGTTTGCTGGCTGTGTCAGCAGTGCAGGAGTTGCTGATGTTGTTCTTAGTACTTGGAATGGCAGTGCTGCATTGCTGGCAGTGTCCTCAGTGAAGGGTACTAGTGATGTCAACAGTGGTGGGGTGCCAGTGGTATCTTTGGTGCAGGTTTGCTGGCTATGTTGGCAGTGAATGGGTTGCTGACGGTGTCCTCAGTACATGGAATGGCAGTGCTGCGGTGCTGGCAGTGTCCTCAGTGAAAGAAACTGGCAATGTCGGCAGTGTCAGTGGCATCTTTAGTGCAGGTTTGCTGGCTGTGTCGGCAGTGCAAGGGTTGCTGATGGTATCCTCTGTACATGGAATGGCAGTTCTATGGTGCTGGCTGTGTCCTCAGTGTAGGGTACGGGCGAAGTAGGCAGTGCCAGTGATGTCTTTAGTGTAGGTTTGCTGGCTGTGTCGGCAGTGCAGGGGTTGCTGATGGTGTCCTTAGTACATGGAATGGCAGTGCTGTGGTGCTGGCAGTTTCCTTAGTGAAGGGTACTGGCAATGTCGGCAGTGCTAGTGGTGTCTTTAGTGTAGGTTTGCTGGCTGTGTCGGCAGTGCAGGGGTTGCTGATGGTGTCCTTAGTACATGGAATGGCAATGGTGCGGTGCTGGCAGTGTCCTCATTGAAGGGTACTGGCAATGTCGGCAGTGTCAGTGGTGTCTTTAGTGCAGGTTTGCTGGCTGTGTCAGCAGTGCAAGGGTTGCTGATGGTGTCCTTTCTACATGGAATGGTAGTGCTGTGGTGCTTGCAGTATCATCATTGTAGGGTACTGGCGATATAGGCAGTGCCAGTGGTGTCTTTAGTGTAGGTTTGCTGGCTGTTTCGGCAGTACAGGTGTTGCTGACAGTGTCCTCAGTACATGGAGTGGCAGTGCTGCGGTGATGGCAGTGTTCTCAGTGAGGGGTACTGTTGATGTCAGCTGTTGTGGGATGCCAGTGGTATCTTCAGTGCAGGTTTTCTGGCTATGTCTGCAGTGCAGAGGTTGCTGATGGTGTTCTCCGTACATGGAAATGCAGTGCTGTGGTGCTTGCAGTATCACCATTGTAGTGTACTGACGATGTAGGCAGTGCCAGTGTTGTCTTCAGTGTAGGTTTGCTGGCTGGGTTGGCAGAGCAGGGGTTGTTGACGGTGTCCTCAGTACATGGAATTGCAGTGCTGCGGTGCTGGCAGTGTCCTCAGTGAAGGGTACTGGCAATGTCGGCAGTGCTGGGGTGCCAGTGGTATCTTTGGTGCAGGTTTGCTACCTGTGTCGGCAGTGTAGGGGTTGCAGACGGTGTCCTCAGTCCATGGAATGGCAGTGCTGCGGTGCTGGCAATGTCCTCAGTTTACAGTACTGGCGATGTAGGCAGTGCCAGTGGTGTCTTTAGTGTAGGTTTGCTGGCTGTTTCAGCAGTGCAGGCGTTGATGATGGTGTCCTCAGTACATGGAATGTCAGTGCTGTGGTGCTGGAAGTGTCCTCAGTGAAGAGTTCTGGCGATGTCGGCAGTGGAGGGGTGCAAGTGGTATCTTCAGTGCAGGTTTTCTGGCTATGTCGGCAGTGCAGAGGTTGCTGATGGTGTCCTCAGTACATGGAATGGCAGTGCTGTTGTGCTTGCAGTATCATCATTGTAGGGTACTGGTGATGTATTCAGCACCATTGGTGTCTTTAGTGTAGGTTTGCTGGCTGTGTCGGCAGTGCAGGGGTTGCTAACGGTGTCCTCAGTACATGGAATGGCAGTGCTGTGGTGCTGGCAGTGTCCTCAGTGAAGGGTACTGGCAATGTTGGCAGTGCCAGTGGTGTCTTTAGTGTAGGTTTGCTGGCTTTGTCGGCAGTGCAGGGGTTGCAGACGGTTTCCTTAGTACATGGAATAGCAGTGCTGCGGTGCTGGCAGTGTCCTCAGTGAAGGGTACTGGCAATGTCAGCAGTGGTGGGGTGCCAGTGGTATCTATGGTGCAGGTTTGCTGGCTATGTCGGCAGTGCTGTGGTGCTTGCAGTATCATCATTGTAGGGTACTGGCAATGCCAGTGCTTGTCTTTAGTGTAGGTTTGCTGGCTGTGTCAGCAGTGCAGGGGTTGCTGAAGGTGTCCTTAGTACATGGAATGGCAGTGCTGCAGTGCTGGCTGTGTCCTCAGTGAAGGGTACTGGCAATGTCGGCAGTGTTAGTGGTGTCTTTAATGCAGGTTTGCTGGCTGTGTCAGCAGTACAACGGTTGCTGATGGTGTCCTTAGTACATGGAATAACAATGCTGCAGTGCTGGGAGTGTTCTTAGTGAAGGGTACTGGCAATGTTGGCAGTGCCAGTGGTGTCTTTGGTGCAGGTTTGCTGGCTGTGTCAGCAGTGCAAGGGTTGCTGATGGTGTCCTTAGTACATGGAATGGCAGTGCTGTGGTGCTTGAAGTATCATCATTATATTGGACTGGCGATGTAGGCTGTGCCAGTGGTGTCTTTAGTGTAGGTTTGCTGGCTGTTTTGGCAGTACAGGTGTTGCTGACAGTGTCCTCAGTACATGGAATGGCAGTGCTTTGGTGCTGACAGTGTCCTCAGTGAAGGGTACTGTTGATGTCAGCTGTGGTGGGGTGCCAGTGGTATCTTTGGTGCTGGTTTGCTGGCTATGTTGGCAGTGCAAGGGTTGCTGACGGTGTCCTCAGTACATGGAATGGCAGTGCTGTGGTGCTTGCAGTATCATCATTGTAGGGTACAGGAAATGTAGGCAGTGCCAGTGGTGTCTTTAGTGTAGGTTTGCTGGCTGTTTCGGCAGTACAGGTGTTGCTGACAGTGTCCTCAAAATAATGGAATGGCAGTGCTGCGGTGCTGGCAGTGTCCTCAGTGAAGGGTACTGGCAATGTCGGCAGTGCTGGGATGCCAGTGGTATCTTCAGTGCAGGTTTTCTGGCTATGTCAGCAGTGCAGAGGTTGCTGACGGTGTTCTCAGTACATGGAATGGCAGAGCTGTGGTGTTTGCAGTATCATCGTTGTAGGGTACTGGCGATGTAGGCAGTGCCAGTGGTGTCTTTAGTGTAGGTTTTCTGCCTGTGTTGGCAGTGCAGGGGTTGCTGATGGTGTCCTCAGTACATGGAATGGCAGAGCTGCGGTGCTGGCAGTGTCCTCAGTGAAGGGTACTGGCAATGTCGGCAGTGCTGGGGTGCCAGTGGTATCTTTGGTGCAGGTTTGCTACCTGTGTCGGCAGTGTAGGGGTTGCAGATGGTATCCTCAGTACATGGAATGGCAGTGCTGCGGTGCTGGCAGTGTCCTCAGTGAAGTGTACTGGCAATGTCGGCAGTGCCAGTGGTGTCTTTAGTGCAGGTTTGCTGGCATGTTTCGGCTGTGCAGGGGTTGCTGATGGCGTCCTTAGTACATGGAATGGCAGTGCTGCGGTGCTGGCAGTGTCCTCAGTGAAGGGTACTGGCAATGTTAGCAGTGGTGGGGTGCCAGTGGTATCTTCAGTGCAGGTTTGCTGATGGTGTCTCCAGTACATGGAATGGCAGTGGTATGGTGCTGTCAGTTTCCTCAGTGTAGGGTACTGGTGATGTAGGCAGAGCCAATGATGTCTTTAGTGTCGGCAGTGTAGGGGTTGCTGACGGTGTCCTCAGTACATGGAATGGCAGTGCTGTGGTGCTGGATGTGTCCTCAGTGAAGGGTACTGGCAATGTCGGCAGTGCTGGCATGCCAGTGGTGTCTTCGGTGCAGGTTTGTTGGCTGTCGGCAGTGCAGGGGTTGCTGACGGTGTCCTCGATACATGGAATGTCAGTGCTGTGGTGCTGGCAGTAACCTCAGTGTAGGGTACTGGCGATGTAGGCAGTGGCAGTGGTGTCTTTAGTGTAGGTTTGCTGGCTGTGTTGGCAGAGCAGGAGTTGCTGATGTTGTTCTTAGTATATGGAATGGCAGTGCTGCAGTGCTGGCAGTGTCCTCAGTGAAGGGTACTGGTGATGTCAACAGTGGTGGGGTGCCAGTGGTATCTTTGGTGCAGGTTTGCTGGCTATGTTGGCAGTGGATGGGTTGCTGACGGTGTCCTCAGTACATGGAATGGCAGTGCTGCGGTGCTGGCAGTGTCCTCAGTGAAAGAAACTGGCAATGTCGGCAGTGTCAGTGGCATCTTTAGTGCAGGTTTGCTGGCTGTGTTGGCAGTGCAAGGGTTGCTGATGGTGTCCTCAGTACATGGAATGGCAGTTCTATGGTGCTGGCTGTGTCCTCAGTGTAGGGTACGGGCGATGTAGGCAGTGCCAGTGATGTCTTTAGTGTAGGTTTGCTGGCTGTGTCGGCAGTGCAGGGGTTGCTGATGGTGTCCTTAGTACATGGAATGGCAGTGCTGTGGTGCTGGCAGTTTCCTTAGTGAAGGGTACTGGCAATGTCGGCAGTGTCAGTGGTGTCTTTAGTGCAGGTTTGCTGGCTGTGTCAGCAGTGCAAGGGTTGCTGATGGTGTCCTTAGTACATGGAATAGCAGTGCTGCAGTGCTGGCAGTGTTCTCAGTGAAGGGTACTGGCAATGTTGGCAGTGCCAGTGGTGTCTTTGGTGCATGTTTTCTGGCTGTTTCAGCAGTGCAAGGGTTGCTGATGGTGTCCTTACTACATGGAATGGTAGTGCTGTGGTGCTTGCAGTATCATCATTGTAGGGTACTGGCGATATAGGCAGTGCCAGTGGTGTCTTTAGTGTAGGTTTGCTGGCTGTTTCGGCAGTACAGGTGTTGCTGACAGTGTCCTCAGTACATGGAGTGGCAGTGCTGCGGTGATGGCAGTGTCCTCAGTGAAGGGTACTGTTGATGTCAGCTGTGGTGGGATGCCAGTGGTATCTTCAGTGCAGGTTTTCTGGGTATGTCTGCAGTGCAGAGGTTGCTGATGGTGTTCTCAGTACATGGAAATGCAGTGCTGTGGTGCTTGCAGTATCACCATTGTAGTGTACTGATGATGTAGGCAGTGCCAGTGTTGTCTTCAGTGTAGGTTTGCTGGCTGTGTTGGCAGAGCAGGGGTTGTTGACGGTGTCCTCAGTACATGGAATGGCAGTGCTGCGGTGCTGGCAGTGTCCTCAGTGAAGGGTACTGGCAATGTCGGCAGTGCTGGGGTGCCAGTGGTATCTTTGGTGCAGGTTTGCTACCTGTGTCGGCAGTGTAGGGGTTGCAGACGGTGTCCTCAGTACATGGAATGGCAGTGCTGCGGTGCTGGCAATGTCCTCAGTGAAGTGTACTGGCATTGTCGGCAGTGCCAGTGGTGTCTTTAGTGCAGGATTGCTACCTGTGTCGGCAGTGTAGGGGTTGCAGATGGTATCCTCAGTACATGGAATGGCAGTGCTGGCAGTGTCCTCAGTGAAGTGTACTGGCAAAGCAGTACAACGGTTGCTGATGGTGTCCTTAGTACATGGAATAACAATGTCAGCAGTGGTGGGGTGCCAGTGGTATCTTCGGTGCAGGTTTGCTGATGGTGTCTCCAGTACATGGAATGGCAGTGCTGCAGTGCTGGCAGTGTCCTCAGTGAAGGAAACTGGCAATGTCGGCAGTGTCAATGACATCTTTAGTGCAGGTTTGCTGGCTGTGTTGGCAGTACAAGGGTTGCTGATGGTGTCCTCAGTGTAAGGTACCGGTGATGTAGGCAGTGCCAGTGATGTCTTTAGTGTAGGTTTGCTTGCTGTGTCGGCAGTGCAGGGGTTGCTGATGGTGTCCTCAGTACATGTATTGGCAGTGCTGCGGTGCTGGAAGTGTCTTCAGTGAAGGGTACTGGTGATGTCGGCAGTGCTGGTGTGCCAGTGGTATCTTCGGTGCAGGTTTGCTGGCTATGTTGGCAGTGCAGAGGTTGCTGACGGTGACCTTAGTACATGGAATGGCAGTGATGTGGTGCTTGCAGTATCATCATTGAAGGGTAATGGCAATGTAGGCAGTGCTAGTGGTGTCTTTAGTGTAGGTTTGCTGGCTGTGTCGGCAGTGCAGGGATTGCTGATGGTGTCCTCAGTACATGGAATGGCAGTGCTGCGGTGCTGGCAGTATTCTCAGTGTAGGGTACTGGCAATGTAGGCAGTGCCAGTGGTGTCTTTTGTGTATGTTTGCTTTCTGTGTCGGCAGTGCAGGGGTTGCTGATGGTGTCCTCAGTAGATGGAATGGCAGTGTCCTCAGTGTAGGGTTCTAGCGATGTTGGCAGTGGTGGGGTACCAGTGGTATCTTCGGTGCAGGTTTGCTGGCTGTGTTGGCAGTGCAGAGGTTGCTGACGGTGTCCTATGTGCATGGAATGGCAGTGCTGCGGTGCTGGCTATGTCCTCAGTGAAGGGTACTGGCAATGTCGGCAGTGCTAGTGGTGTCTTTTATGCAGGTTTGCTGGCTGTGTCGTCAGTGCAGGGGTTGCTGGCAGTGTCCTAATTACATGGAGTGGCATTGCTGTGGTTCTGGCAGTGTACTCAGTGATGAGACCGGCGATGTTGGCAGTGCGGGGGTGCCAGCATTGTCCTCAGTGCAGGTTTGCTGACTGTACTAGCCACTGAAACACTGTACTAGCACCAAAAATACTGTCACTAGGAAACTGTCATCAGTTCCTGAAAAGACTGATTCTGTACTTCCCTTCCACCAGTATTGTGGCGTAGTGGTAAAGTCACTGCACATCACACTATGGGCAGTTAGGGTTTGAATCCCAGTGTAAACATTTTTTTTTTTTGCTCCAAAAATAAATTTGTATAATTCAATAATATAATAATATCAATAATATTATTGTAATAATAATGAAACTTTTTAGAATATCATATTTCATCTAGATTCTGTGAACACCGTGTACACTATGTGGGGATCTGAGTAAGTGAGGACGGCATGTGTGTGTAGTGATTTCTTAGTGTAGAAATTTCCCCCCTGAAAATATGGCTCGATATTTTATATACAGTACTGGTTCTAGATATACATTATAATTCAAAAACTGCCCTTCTTTAATTTACAGTGTGTTCATGTCCTTTTTCAGAATAACCCTGCTCATTGTTTGTCTCAACACAGAGGGGGAGGGAGGAGAAATTAATTTGTAAAGGTTGCACTTTTTACACAGAAAACAAATCAAGTTTTCATTAGCCCTCCCCCTGTGTGTTGTAAATACTCATTAATGTTGCCCTTTGTGTATTGAGACACTTTTGTACTTTCGATCCCTACCATCCTCCCAAAATAGTTCTCATTTTCCATGGTTATATTATACATTCATGGTCCAGTAATGTAGCTCAATGTTCTGTTTTCCACTTTGTTATTACAGTAAAGTTTACACAGTATGCCAGTTGCTATATATATATATATATATATATATATATACTTGATAGCCCCCCACATTTGTTGCCCAGGTACCCCCACAGACCTGAATTTGGCCCTGGGTGAGGGTTGCACACTGACCCACCACTGCAGTGTTCATAGAGGGGAAAGGTGGAGGAGGATGTGAGCTGCTGCTGTTACATTGTTGTGGGTCAGGGAGGGGGGCACACAGAGCCAGTGATGCTGTGTATATCAGGGATGGGGGGAGGGGCATAGATGCTTGGAGTGTGTGCACTATGGATAGGACATAAAAAGACATTTAAAGTACTGTATCAATGTTTTTAACATTAATTACAAAACTTTGTTTAAATCTAAACATTGGTTCTGAAACCCGATGGTTAATGCACATCTCCGATGGTGGTAGGACTGCTCATGCGCAGGATGTGTACTGAGCATGTGAAGCCCTCTGACTGCAAGTCCGCTTGCAGTGTCTCCCGGCCACAGCCTGAGTGACAGGTTGCGGTGTTTTGGAGGTGGAGCAGGGATGTTCCCTGGCAGTGTTCCCGGAAACAGGGGCGTGTTGCTCCATTTTTCAAGGAGGGGCGAGGGCAGAGTCCGTATGGGTACACGCAGACTTTCTGGCCTCGCAAGCTGCCATGACCCGGCCAGGCTGTGGGAAGTTTTAGCTCCTGTAGCCTGGCCTAAGGAACATTGGCAACCATCAGTCGCAGTTGTTCTGATGATGATACCAGGCTGCGGCCTCAGTCGCAGAGCTGAGATCATTCAAAAGCAGAAAGGAGGTGCAATACCTCATTCTGCATTCGCATTCAGAATTGCACAGTCTCTTGTGTGCGCTTATGTGCGGCTCTGCAGTTCCATCCAGGCCCTGTATGTCCTTATATTTACCTCAAAATGATGACAACAAAAGGAAACAATCAAAGGCACCCATTTATTAACTAGTTTTATCACTAAAATGAGTGACAAATGTCACTGTGTACGATAAATGTTGCTCCAGCCAATCAGCTCCCAACTCTCACTTTTCTAACAGTTGACAGTTGGGAGCTGATTGGCTGGAGCACCATTTAACATACACAGTGAAATGTTTCACTCGTTCTGGTGATAAAACTTGTTAATAAAAGAGACCCATAGTGTAGCTTTTTAAAATTATTGTTGATCCACCCAATGTGAGGGATTATTTATATCTGAAAAATAGGTGTTGATAGAACAGTCCCATCCACCTGATGTTCAAGGTACATATCTTTTGATATATTTAAAGCAAACACCTCATTACCCCTTCAGGTTTGAAGGTTACCTTATAATTTTCTTCACATAAAGAAGATTCAACAGCATACAGTAGATTTCAATAAAATCCTTTATTGCAACTCCAACAGATGATTTCCAGATGGTATTTCATGTACTAACATAAAAGTAAATAAAAGAACAGTACATACAGTGCATCCAGAAAGTATTCACAGCGCGTTACTTTTTTCACATTTTGTTATGTTACAGCCTTATTCCAAAATGGAATAAATTACAATTTTTCCTCAAAATTCTACACCAAATACCCCATAATGACAACGTGTAAAAAGTTTTTTTTGAGATTTGTTCAAATTTAATAAAAAAAAACCCAAAAAATCAAATGTACATCAGTATTCACAGCCTTTGCTCAATACTTTGTTGATGCACTTTTGACAGCAATTACAGCCTCAAGTCTTTTTGAATATGATGCTACAAGCTTGGCACACCTATCTTTGGGCAGTTTCGCCCAATCCTCTTTGCAGCACCTCTCAAGCTCCATCAGGTTGGATAGGAAGCATTGATGCACAGCCATTTTCAGATCTCTCCAGAGATGTTCAATTGGATTCAAGTCTGGGCTCTGGCTGGGCCACTCAAGGACATTCACAGAGTTGTCCTGAAGCCACTCCTTTGATATCTTGGCTGTGTGCTTAGGGTCGTTGTCCTGCTAAAAGATTAACCGTCGCCCCAGTCTGAGTTCAAGAGTGCACTGGAGCAGGTTTTCATCCAGGATGTGTCTGTACACTGCTGCATTAATTTTTCCCTCTATCCTGACTAGTCTCCCAGTTCCTGCCACTGAAAAACATCCCCACAGCATGATGCTGCCACCACCATGCTTCACTGTAGGGATGGCATTGGCCTGGTGATGAGCGGTGCCTGGTTTCCTCCAAATAGAACACCTGGCATTCTTGCCAAAGAGTTCAATCTTTGTCTCTCATGGTCTGGGAGTCCTTCAGGTGCATTTTGGCAAATTTTAGGCAGACTGCCATGTGCTTTTTACTAAGGAGTGGCTTCCATCTGGCCACTCTACCATACAGGCCTGATTGGTGGATTGCTGCAGAGATGGTTGTCCCTCTGGAAAGTTCATGTCTCTCCAAAGAGGAATGCTCTAGCTTTGACAGAGTGACCATCGGGTTCTTGGTCACCTCCCTGACTAGGGCCCTTCTCCCCCGATCGCTCAGTTTAGATGGATGGCCAACTCTAGGAAGAGCCCTGGTGGTTCTGAACTTCTTCCATTTATGGATGATGGAGGCCACTGTGCTCATTGGGACCTTCAAAGCAGCAGATATTTTTCTGTACCCTTCACAAGATTTGTGCCTTGAGACAATCCTGTCTCGGAGGTCTACAGACAATTCCTTGGTCTTCATGCTTGTTTTGTTCTCTGATATGCACTGTCAAGTGCAGGACCTTATATAGACAGGTGTATGCCTTTCAAAATCATGTCCAATCAAATGCATTTACCACAGGTGGACTCCAATTAAGCTGTTGGAACATCTCAAGGATGATCAGTGGAAAGAGGATGCACATGAGCTCAATTATAAGCTTCATGACAAAGGCCGTGAATACTTATGTATATGTGATATCTTAGTGGTTGTTTTTATTAAATTTGCAAAAATCTCAAAAAACTTTTTACATGTTGTCATTTAGGGGTATTGTGTGTAGAATTTTGAGGACAAAAATGAATTTATTCCATTTTGAAGTAAGGCTGTAACATAACAAAATGTGAAAAAAGTGATGCGCTGTGAATACTTTCCGGATGCACTGTAGCATAATACTGCTTCAAACAGCTATTTTATTAAAAATATTACAGATAAAAAACAGGACCTATATATTTAATAACAAGTCCTGAAAATAAAAAAACACTAAGACTCGTTTGAATGAGGATGCCTACCATCCCACTGCCAGGGACCACCCCCGCTCTGCCTCCAAAACACAACAGCCTGTCAATCAGGCTGCAGCTGGGAGACACTGCAAGCAGACTCAGAGCCAGAGGGCTTCACATGCGCAGTCCTCCCACCATCGGAGATGTGCCCTAGCCATTGGGTTAGTGTACAGCTCTGAATCAGGCCCAAAGAGCGCCATTCCAAGGGAGTGATATACAGTATATGGGAATATACATACTGTAAGCCCTCATAAATTACATAGAAAATTAGTATGATTTCAGAAGTTTATTGGTGTTTTATATGTTTAAGCACCTACAGGTCCATTAAAAAATAGAAAAATTGGTTAACATCGATGTTCCAGAACCAATGTTTAGGTCTAAACAATGTTTTGTAATCAACATTAAAAACTGTACAGTACCTTCAATGTTGTATTTTTATGTACTATCCTTAGTGCACACTCTCCAAGCAGTTCTCCCCCTCCCCCTATCCCTGATAACAGCATCACTGGCTCTGTGTGCCCCCCTTCCCCACCCATAGCAGTGTAATGGTGCATACACACATAGCAATCTGCCAGCAATACAATATCACTGGCAAATCATACTGCACACTCCCTGGTGTGTTGGATGATCTATATAGATCAGGGGTCTTCAAACTTGGCCCTCCAGCTGCTGTGGAACTACACATCCCAGCATGCACTTCCATAGTTTTAGCATGCTGTTATATCAAGAAGGTGGTAGTGCATGCTGGGATGTGTAGTTCCACAGCAGCTGGAGGGCCAAGTTTGAAGACCTATGATATAGATCATCCAACACACCAATAACTTGCCAGCAACTATAGTGATCCGCGATCAGCAGGTTGTGCAGCATGCAGGGACGATGGGCAATATCGCTATCATCCATACGTGCCTGCACATTGCTGGTTGAAGGTAAGTTGGTAGGGTACATTAAAAAAGGATGATTTGATAGATAACGGTAATGATATTGATATAATTTAAATCATTCTTTTAAATTGCTACGTGTATACAGAGCCAGAAAACTTGCACTGAAGACACTGCTGGCACCCTGCAATGCCAAAACCGCCAGTACCCTTCACTGGGGACACTGCCAGCACCACAGCACTGCCATTCCATCTACTGAGGACACAGATGGGTCTCTCTGATCCCATCTATGCTTTGTGTCAATGACCCAGGTGCATGGATTTCCTGGTCCATGCATGCATCTATGTCATTGAAATTCATAGCTGCACAGAGGGGTCTCACTGATCCCATCCGTGCTTTTGTGTCAATGTACAAAAGTGTCTCAAGAAAATGTGGCTTGTTGTCTGTCTGTGGAAAATGTGCAGCCTTTACAAAATGACTTCCTCCCCGCTCCCCTCTGTGTTGAGAAAACCAAAGGGTTTACCTGGAGAAGGACATAAACATATAGTATATTACTGATGGTCAGTTTTTGAATTATACTATATACTGTATATATTGAATGATAAAAATTTATTTTTGGAGAAATAAATAGGTTTACACTGAGATTCAAACCCCAATTTCCTGGTGTGATGTGCAGTCACCTTACCACTATGCTATAACACCTACAGGCAAATACTGAAGTCTTTTACCTCTTACAAAGTGAAAATGAACTGAAACTGACAGCTTCTGTGCTAGATCCAGCTAGAAATATAGCAATAGTTTTTTTTAGTATATGAAATATGGTGCTATATTTCCAAGTGCTATTTTCTATTCTGTAGGACTTTTCACTGTATATGTAGCTAAAGTATGCAGGAAATTTTGTAAGCCTGTCTGGCACTGCAATGGGAAGCAGCTTACTGTATTGGATCTTCCTCTCCAGCTTTCTACTTAGACAGCCGCAGTATACTTTTCTAAAAATGCCGCCTGCTTTCTGAAAAGTGGTACTACACTATATTTCAGCCTCCTTACACATGTCCCGACATGTATATCTTGGCAGGGCTGGTTATCTGATGCCATGAATGGCAGGCCATGGCTCAATTTTCACAAAGGTGTATGTGGACACATCTGTAGGTATTGAACCTTTTTTGCTGCAAGTTATTACTCAAACATATTTTGCTCTTAAAACAGGAACAAGCAGAAAATACATATTCGCTCCCTTTAAGATACAATCCTCTAACTCAAAATCCTGAGAAGATATCTTTACTATAGATCTTATGGAGCTAACTACATCTGACTTCACAACCACAGAGAAAGTCAATACTCTGGCAATTTTGGAGGAATTCTGGCAAACTACAGAGGATAGTGAGATCCCAATGGATGCTGATAGACCGAGGTGTAAAAATAAATCCACTTTTTATCCAACAGAGAACAGATGTCCTGAAATCAAAGTGTTTAGTGAACTAGTTTCCCAGGACATGGACTCACTGACAACTGCTTCTACCATCAAACCCATTTATGGGACTAACATCACTTATCGAGGTCAAGCAATCAAACAGATACAACAATGGGAAGAAATTGTTATCAAACCCTCAGACAATAGAAGGAAGATTGTGATTTGGTCTAAGGTTTTAAATATCAAAGAGACCCATAGGTAGCTACTTGAATCCAAGTGATATCAAAGATTAATATTAAACCCCATAAATAACTTTTTATATTTTAAAACAATAATTATTGATACATCCCACCATCCTGGAACCATAAGTAAACAAGAACACGACTTCCTCTCAGTGAAACATCCGAAAGTTCAGACCTTTTGCATGTTTCCCAAAGTCCATAAGAATATACAGGAACCATCCAGTAGACCAATAGTGTCAGGTATTGGGGTCCTTCAGAGAAAGCAATAATTTTCTTGGACCTAAACTTAAGACAATTTATCATAACATTACCATCATATCTACATGATATATCTAACATCCACTACAAATTAAATACATCAGAGTAGAGCAAGATCATTTCCTTGTGACAATTGATATTGAATCTCTTTATACAAGCATTAGCCACCATGGGGAAATCAAGGCTGTGAAGTATTTCCTAATGAGGGAAGAGAATACTTCCATGATTGTTTGGTTAAGTTACTGGATTTTTTAATAAATAAGAACTATTTTACATTTAAGTATCAGTTCTTTATAGAAACTCATGGAACAGCCATGGGAGCTGCTTACGCTCCCACCTAGGCTAACATTTTTAGGGTCATGGGAACATAAGCTTGTTTTCTGTGACCAAAACAAAGAATACACATGCCATGCAGATGTATGGATGAGATATACTTCTGATATACTCCAGGTATTGAGGTGAACTAAGAAAGATCTGTTTATTTTCCTACAATGAATTAATTTAAATAATTTAAACATCAAGTAGACCTGTGACATAAGACTGATGTGACCTTCCTTGATTTCAAAATATATCAAGAACTACATGGCAAATTGCTTATAGATCTATATAGAAAGAGCATAGCCACTAATAACTTATTTCACAGCACAAGCTCACATTCTCCCCCCCCAATTAGGAATTTTCCTAAAGAAGGATTCATAATCTTGCATAGAAATTGTTCAGAATTTCAGGACCAAAAGTAGGGATCTCATGTTAAGACCAAATAAGACCAAATCAGTGTGGCTTTACCCACAGGATAATAAACCAATCAAAATGTATGGCATCTAAAATCATATAAAATGTATCCCAAAAACAGAATTAAAACAAAGAACATTTTTTTGGATGGATGGAGATTTTTTGCATGAATGGCAACCATTGAAAAACACCATCCAAAAACACTGCTGTATCCTCCAAGCAGACACTGATTTGTAAAACAAATTGGATAATAAAGTTTACATGAGCTGCTAGAGAGCCAACAACTTAAGTGACATGACTGTCAAAAGTTACTTCACCAGAAACCCAATAAATAGTTTCAAAATACAAGGATCTTACCCACGTGGAATATGCAGGGTTTGTAACTACATAAAAAAACAGCAAATCTATTCCCATATAAGATTTTATTACATGCAATGCTGTAAACATCATTTATTGCCTAAAGTTGGAATTTGATCTTAAATACATAGGAATGACCAGCAGACCCCTGAAACAGAGGATATTGGAACAGATTGGGGAGTATAATAAATATTTTTTTCATAATGATAAAAATTAACATCAGTTGCAAGGCATTTTTCCACTAAGCATAAAGAAGAACACAAAAACCTGAAAGTTTACAGACTTTAGAGAATAAAATGGGCATTAGAGGTGGGAACACATGAAAATAACTTCTCAAAAGAGAAAGCAAATTTATTTTTAGAATAAGGTCTGTAACCCCAGATGTGCTTAATTAAGAAATCTGCTATATAAATATGCTTCTTATAAATACAGTACTGTAATACTCATCAAACACTTTCACTATGCCCAATATGCACCCAGCCATTTGTATGCTTCATTACACCTTTACACAACATATCACATAACACATCCCAATTATTCTTCTCACCTTTCTATATCACAAACCTATCCTACTCTAACCACCAGAAATATTTGACATTTTACATAACTCCACTTTACACTATACATTTACACCTTGTCAAATACTCAGCATTATTTTTCCATCACTATTCCAGGATCCTTAGTCATCACTATTTTTCCTTATACCGTGTCACTCAATAGCTAGATCCAAATTTTACTATTAGGATCCTCCTTATCACTAAATATGCTACTTAGCCAAGTAGTGGTGTTTGCCTTGTTTTCAGATGTGCTTTACTGTCTGCTTGCTTATTTTCATATATTTCATTTCATTATTCATATATATATATATATATATATTATATATATTCTTATATGTATTTTCTACATATGTGATATATATTTCTTAACCTTACAGTAATAAATCTATCTACATAAGTTATTATTTCTTTATATAGTGTACACATTCCGTACTGCTTTACAGAGCATATTTGGCCATTCACATCAGTCCCTGCCCCAGTAAAGCTTACAATCTATGTCCCTTATCACATGCTCACACACATACACTAGGGTTATTTTTTTGTTGGGAGCCACATAACTGACCAGTATACTTTTGGAGTATGTGAGGAAACCGGAGTACCCAGAGTAAACCAATGCAAGCACAGGGAGAGTATACAAACTCCACACAGGTACCCATGAACTTACTGCTATGAGGCAGTAATGCTAACAATTAAACCTCTGTGCTGCCACTTTATTGTTGTAGCTTTTAGCTGTTACTCCACTACTTGAATGTTAGATATATATTTACACAATTACCTGGGTACCTTACAGGTTACCTTTCTCCAAACCTGAATTTTAATTTTGGTGACATGTATTTACTGGGTGCAATTATATATCAAGCTAGAATTATCCTGATTACACTTGGGCTTAATATTGTTAAAGCTTTGTGCCAGTAGCTTATGAACATTACATTTCTGTTAGAGGTGTTGACAGCTTGTTGACAACTTAATATGCTTATCAAATGATCATTATTAAATAGCACCAAATTGCACAATTCTGGATTGTTTGAAACCCCATATTATGTAAATCTATTGCTGCCCTTATGTCATATTTTGTGATGTACAGTAGATACCCGGTATGTCAGTCACACTTATACTCCAACAGACACCCCTCCCTCCACACCCTTCTATCCTTCCCTAGGCAGGTAAAATAGCATGGAGAAGGACACCTAGGATTGGCCCAGGTATATGCCAATGAAAGATCCACGGCTGTATACTGGCTTGCATTATAACAGCCTGCAAAAACATGAGGGAGGTTCCAGCCAGTCCATCTCAGTCCCACATCAAGACTAATATAATTAACCTGGGGCCATGCACAGTGGAACTGCTGATCTGTTCCAGTTGATTCCCAGCTGACTTTGGGCCTGATTCAGAGCTGGACGCTCTGACCAGAGTGCTCACTCTGAATCAGGGCCCTCCTACCTAAAAATGGAGCGGCCTCCTGGCCACTCACATAGCTGTGGGGGACCACCCACAGCTTATGCGAGCGGCCAAACAGATGGTCGCGATGGTCAAGACCATCGGGACCATCGGGCTTGTGGTGAGACCCTGCGGTAGGCTCTCGCTGCCGCAAGCCCAGGAGTGCTTTTGGCTCTATCTAGTGATGTCAGTGGGGCCTGCTCCAGACGGAAGGTGTTCCCATGGGAACGCCTCCGTCTGGGCAGCAACACCCCCGGCACACCCACCAAATGGGGCGTGCTGTTAGTCACCATTGACAGCATGCCCCCTTTGGTGCGAGACCCATAGTGACAGCTTGGCTGTCGCTATGCGGGTCTCGCGCATGCGCACGATGGAGCTCCCTCCGTCGTGCGCATGCGCATTAGGGCACCATCAACCCGCTTGCGAGCGCTCAGCACTCACGAGCGGGTCTGAATTAGGCCCTCAGTCCTGGGGAGTCAGTGATTGGGCAGATATAAATGGTTGTTGATTGGCTGTTATAACAGTCAATGTAACTTATCCATGAGCTCATTGGTTGTCTAGATAGGCACACTTACATATAATGTAGAATGATAAATGAACAAGCCACTCCTGTAGATGAGACTTACCTCATAAAAAGGTAGAGTTAACTTTTTTCTATTTAATGAACTCTCATAATTGTGAACAGGTTATATCATTCCTATTCACCCCAGAACCCTGGGTGACAGCAGATATAGACTGTACTTATCATATCCGATTGACATAGGGATACTATATAGAGGTCTCATCTTTTGTACACTGTCTCAGACACACAGGGGACAGTAGAAGCCAAGTAACTATGAAAAAGTATCTTTTCCACACTTTACTCATATGCATAATAATAGGTTACACTGAGTCTCACATATCTGCAATTAATACCTTATTATCCTAATTAATTGTTTAAATAAATGTGAACAATTCTAGGGCACTATAATTTTGCAGTGGTTAATACTGTATATATCTTGTTTTCATATGATCTTGATATAGTGAATATTTAGTAGTTATATGTGTTCAAGATATATACAGATTGTTTTTCATATTTTGCCAAGTGCATAAATATGGATGATTTCTAAAAAAAAATGTAACAATTATATCTAAGGTGTCAATATTATCTTAGGATACTGTACCAAAATGCTTATATATTATGAGAATACTGCTGATCTACTATATGCAAAAAAATTCTTAATGCCTCATGATCCACCACATATGAGTAAAAAAGTGTTGTTGTATCAATGTATAGATAGCATCAGTCATATTTTAGAATTTCTGACAGATTACATTTCAATTATTGTATCTGTAGTATTGTTTGTGTGTAAATTATTTTATGTGTATACAGTAACTATGCACATGTATGGCATGTTTCTAATTTGAATAGGATTAAAAGTTATGTTTAAACTAAACATTCATTTATATGCAATTGTGGTAAGAGTGCCCCCAACAGCGAGTATTATTATTCTCTCAACAATTTTTATACTAATAATAAATGTTTGAACAAGAACAAGTTGATAAAATTCAAGAGGATTATATTGTTTATATCTAAGTAATTCAGCCACCAATGGCAGCAATTAATGACAATGATAAGAAGTGCATTGTCATGCCTGGGCAAAAGACCAAAAAGAGCCACTTCTTCTGTGTTGAATTATTTAAACCCAAATCCTGACAACATTTGTCAAGGCATATGTACCATTTCTAGTGCTGTCCAGCATCAGCTACCAGCAGCATGGATAGATCCCAACACATGCAATCTCCAAAATCTTCAAAATTGCCCTCCTAAGGAACAGTATAAAGTAGTCCTGTATAATAGGATAAAATGCAATTTGACTTCTGTAATGCAAGCCATAATTCCCAAGCAAAGTCTATGGTGCTTTTGCAGCTGCTGTTGGGGGTAGATTATCATCTAAAAAGGGAGAACCAGAGTAAGCCTGATTTATATTAATTTTCTATCAAATAATAATTTGAAAGGGAAGCATGTATGACAGCCATTATTCTGATGCACAGAAGATCACCCAAGCCATGACAGCCATATTGGCATTTTAATTGCATCCAGTATCTGCAATAAATACAAAAGTTTCAGCTGATTAGTAGATAAGTAGTAGGTCATCTGTGTATGCTATTAAATTCCATCACTAAAACAAACTGCCATATTATCAGCTAAAGAATCACTTTATTAGCCAAGTATGTAGCAGTATAACAGAAATTTAACTCTGGTTTATTGCGTGCCAGAAACTCACATAAATGAACAGCTCACATTCCAATACAATACATATGACAATACATATATAGTAACAGACAATAAAATAATTGTATCCTGTTTTAAAACAATACTAGTAGGCTAGACAGAACCTTACATCAAATGTTCAATACATGAATATCCTGCAGAAAAAACTAATACTATGTCTAGAGGTTTTTACAGGCAGTGCTCTATAGCAACTGCCCAACAGAAGCAGTTGGAACAGAGAATAACCTGGATGTGACTGATCCCTTACAATATTACTTGCCCGCTTCCTCACCCTAGACAGGTACAACTCCTGAATGGAAGATAGACTTACCATAATAATCCTTTCTGCTCTTCTCACAACCATTTGGAGCCTAATCCTATCTCTTTCACTTGCTCATCCAAACCAGACTAAAACCAAAGACTTGATTATAGCAGAATAAAAAAGAATCAGCAACTTTTAAGGGAGATTAAATTTTTTAAGCTGCCACTAAAAATATAATCTTTGCTGGGCTTTTTTGCCAATGACATCAACATTGGGCCCCCACTTAAGGTCTCGTGAAATAGTAGACCCCAAAAAGTTAAAGGAGTCCACCATTGATACAACATTGCCAGCTGTCTTAAGGGGGGACACAGGAGCTGAACACCTCCTAAAGTCCACAACTATCTCTCTGGTTTAAAATGATTTAACTCCAAATTGTTCCTGTAGCACCACAGGGCCAACTGGTCCACCTCTCTTCTATATGCAGACTCATCCTTGATCAAAGCAATAACAGTTGTGTCATCTGCAAATTTTAAAAATTTCACGGATTGCTTACCAGTGATGCAGTCATTGGTATACCAATGGGGGAAATGGCACACCCTTGGTGGGCCCCTGTGCTGTTCCTACACACACTTGAAGTGACCTCCCCTGCTTTCACATACTTCTTCCTATCTGTCAGGAAATCTACAATCTATTTGCAGGTAGATACTGGAACCCACATATTCAACTGAAATCTATGAACAAGACCCTTGCATAGATACCAGGCAGGTCAAGGTGTTCAAAAATATGATGCAGCCACATATTGACTGCATCCTCAATTGACCTATTTGCCCAGTAGGTAAACAGGAAGAAATCCAAGTGAGGACCTGCCGTCACTTTCAGATGATTCAGTACTAGACGTTCATGACCACAGATATCAAAGTGATTGGTCTGTAGTCATTTAAACCCAAATTGGCAGATTTCTTAGGTACAGGAATTGATAGTGGAACACTTAAAACAGGAGTGAACCACACGCAATTCCAAAGATCTATTAAAGATCCGTGTGAAAACAGGAGCCAGCTGCTCAGCACAGGATTTCAAGACACATGGTGATACGCTAACTAGGAAGGGGGCCTTCCTTGGTTTTAACCATCCAAATAGCTCAGCCAACTCCACCTGATCTACCTGCAATCTGATAGAACAACTCCTTGTCTCCAATAGAGCATTTGTTAAAGGATCAATAATAAAATTAGAATCAGGACTTTCAAACCTGCAGTAAAAACATTCAACTAGTCAACCAATTTCTGGCTTAGAACAGCATGGCTAGACTGTTTCTTACAATTTGTAATAACATACATGCCTCTCCATAAAGACACAGGATCATTGGCTGAGAAATCATTTATCAGCTTATCAATAAAGCATTTCTTAGCAGCGCTGTTCTCCCTATTCAAAGTGTTTCTGGCCTGAATATACAATGCCCAATCCCCACTGCCATAAGCCTCCTCCTTGGCATGAAGCAGTTGCCTATGCTTAGGACTAAACTATGGTTTATTGTTGCTAAAATTACAGAAAGATTTTGATGGTACACACAAATTCTCACAAAAGCTAATATATGATATCACAATATTAGTTAAATCATGCAAATCAGTGGCTGCATCCTCAAATAAAAAAAACAGTCCATACAATCAAAACAGCCCTGAAGCTCCAACTTCACCTTGTTGAACTATCTCACATACTTAACCACAGGCTTGACTGATTTTAGCTTCGGCTTAAAAGTGGGGAACAGTTGTATCAAACAATGGTCAGAGAGACCCAGCACTACCCAAGTAACAGAATGATAAGCATCTTTTAGGATAGTATAGCAATGGTCCATAGTATGTGCATCTCTGTTTGGACACTTAACATGTTGCTTATACTTGGGTAACTTGTGACTCAAATTTGCTCTATTGAAGTCTCCCAACACAAAGAGCATTGAATCAGGGTGTTTTAGCTCAATCTCCATTATGTGAGCAGCCAAATGGTGTAGTGCCTCATTTATACAATCCTGGGAGGGTGGAATATAAACACCAACCAGGGTGAATGATGCAAATTCCAGTGGGGAGTAAAAAGGTTTACAGTCAAAACAAGAACTATTAACAATGTGGAATTCCACACTTTATATGCTTAAGCAACGGGAGCATCAAGTGCTACACATCTATCCATGATTTAAGGAGAGGAGGGACATGTTACCACACTGCAGAACACAGTATGCAAGCTTCTAAAGCCATTGGAAAAGTGTAACAAACAAAGTGAGCTCTGACCATACCAGCCTGAGTCAGGCAATGCCACTAATTAAACTAGATGAAAAGCATTTATAGAAGCTGAAGTAGTACATGATGAAATCAAGTGATTCTGCAAAGTATGTTGGCCTAGTAGATAAATGTCTTCATTCCCTTAGATATGCCCAATGGTGTGCAAGATCTTTCAAAATTATGTCTACATTTTGTCAACCATACTTAATCCTAAATTTACATTCTATGTCATGTTTTTTTCCCAAAATGATCCATATCTTAATACATGTAAATAAATACCTGTGAAAAATTTGACAGACTGGTAGCTTTATTTACAAAGCAGCAGCTTGTGTGGGTTGCAAGTTAAATGGCACCTGCAGTCATTGTAAAGCACGCCGGAGTTTACATTGACTGAGGGTGCCATTTTAAATTTTCATCTGCAACTCAATAGACCAGGAAGCATGTTTTGTAAATAAAGCTTCAAGTTTCAAGTGCCACATCCTCTGCTTCAGCTTTTACTAGTGCTACTATTAATACTGTAGTAGTAGTAGTAGTAGTAGTAGTAGTAGTAGTAGTAGTAGTAGTAGTAGTAGTAGTAATAAAGCCAGGAAAAATCTTAGTTTGAATTAATGAAAAGGTTTAAAGAAATGACCAATTTTGACAGTGATAACTCTACTGCATCTGATTTATATGCAGTGTCAATTTATAGAATGGTTGAGAAACATTTTAATACCAAAACATAAATTAGCATCACAGAGTGCCTATTTGAATTTTGGAAGGAAAAGAAAGAAAATTGGAGCTGTTTCTACACACTAGCTATGTGGAGTGCTTTAGCTGCCTACCCTCCAGTGTGTATTCCAAAAGAGTTTTTAGCACAACAGGGAGCATTGTGAATGATTGATGTAGGAGTCTACTACGCAAATATGTAGAGAAATTGGTGTTCATCAAAATGAACTACACATTTTTTGAGGAACATCATAGTCATCCATCAAAAAATTGTTATGCAAGTCTAGATTCCAGTGGAATGAACTGATATTCTGAGATGAAGATGATAATATTCATGACATAAGCAATAAGGAGGAGGATTATATGTCAATGGCTAAATAACAATGAATAAAGAGTGTATATAAATATTGTTTTAAATCAATTTTAGGATACTCATTTCGGTTCACCTTGCAACAAGTTATTGATTCCTACCTGTCTATACACTCTAAATGTCGCTAAATAGCGTTATAGGTTGCACAATAAATAATTGCTTTCCAGACTTGGATTGTGGTTCCGAAACACAAAAAGATATTATTCACCAAAAAGCAGATAGTTACACGATGTGATCTTAATACAATTAGCGCAAAAGATTATACATAAACAAGGTACAGTCAATACAATACGCAGGTGCTCTGGATCCAGATTTCCGGCATCAAAAGTGAAGCCTCTGTCAACAGAAAGAATATGATGACTGACTAGCAGGTTCAGGGAGCTTGCATATAAACCCTTGCAGAGATAGGCAATACAATAGAACTAGTTGGCATAATCCCATTGGTTATTCTTCCTGGTTCCCCTGTTATGATGCAGTTCATAGGTCAGTTTGTATTGTAATAGTTCAACCTCCAACAGCTTCTTTGTGTCCATTTTAACTAATCAATAGACACTACATACAGAGATACATTCTAACCTATAATTCATATCTTGCAAATGCCTGCTGTGTTCTACTTGCCGATGGAACCGGAAGTCTACAAATAAACAATGGTTTAGAATAGCACCAAACACGGTCTGCTTATCATGTACTAAACATGAGATCTTAAATACAGTGACTTCATTACATAATTAATAATGAATAAACCTTGAATATTAACCTTAATGCTAGGGAACCTTTTTAAGTAAGTGTCCAATGTGTAAGTGTAAGAATATTGCATAGTTTCGCTAATGTGTGTGGTGCATTTATGTGTTTTGTGCTTTGATATACCTATATGTTTTATTTAATGTGTGTATGCATGTAAGTCTATGTGTGTGTTATGCATGTCAGTGAATTTATAATGGATTTAATATATATATTATCCCTTTCTAACATATTTTAAAACTACAATGCAAGGTGTTACAAGCAGTGAGGATCACTTTCAAGCAGGGTGGAGAACCCCAGCTGATTGCCATTACCACTTTGTCTGATAGCTAATTCAAAGGTTTTCTTCTGCCTATTTAGAATACACTTGTCAGTACTTCTTTAGCAAACCTCCAACCATTGTCCCTAACTTCTCATTCAGACAAATTCAATTGTGCATATCAGTGTCTGGGTTATATTTCAATTGCCACAACCATACTTGTCTGCATGTGGGGCTTCTCAATTTATATGTAAAACATTCACAGTATCCTGGTGTATATATTCATGAATTACTTTTCTCAGACATGTATATAGAAGCTGTTTCTCATTACTAACTAAACCCTGCATGAATATTGTGTTTGTCAGTGTGAGAGTGTTGTATATTACTCGCTATTTAGTGTTGTGTGAATGTGTGAATACGTGCGCACACTGGATATGTGCGCACGCAGTGGTGCATCATGGATTGTACCAACGTAAATCGAACAGCGGATGACCAAATCATCCGATAACAGTTGAATTGCGGTCTCAATTAAGTACAATATTTTTTTATGTTAAACATAAAAAAAACAAATACTGTCTGTAACCTAAAAACATTCCTTCCCCTCTGTTGCATCAGAAGTGTTTGTTGGTTTGTACATTATAATTAATTGTCCTTTGAAAAATTAAAGGTGGGGGTGAAGGGCTCAAGAACAAATCCAATCCATAATGTCCATTTTATGCATTTGTTGATTGGAACTTTGAAGTATAGTTTTCAAAATGACCATTATCTACACAGTTATTATAAATTCACATTTCTTGTTGTGACTGAGGGGCATACCAATCAGCTGCAGGGTTTACCACGTTGGGAAAAGCTCTGGGTTTAATGCCCAGACCTATTATATTATTCTGCATTTTCTCTGCATGGTAAACTCTCAAGAAATATGCTATAAACTAGGGATGTGCAGGCTCAGATAGGTTCCAGTTTGCATGCCGAGTTTAGAATGATGATGTTTTTGTCCATGCAAGATGACGTTTAGCCTCGTTCTGAGTTCCGTTTTTTTGGAGGAAAAAATCCGAACTCGGCGTGCAAACTCGAACCTATCCGAGCCTGCACATCCCTACTATAAACCCATAGATTCAGTATAAAATGCTGGAATTAAACCCCAAAAGCTGCATTTTAAAGCATACTTTTTCACACAGCTTCTGATGCTAAGATTCTATGGTTTGAACAAAAGGACATTGCTTCTATTTATCTCAATTATATTCTCTAGGTGGTTACAGTATTTGTAATTAAACTGCTGTGTGTTTGCGTTGCAGTTCACTGAGTTTAGACAGCCAGCTCCCTGCAAGTTTTGGACAATATCGATATTGATGAAAAATTTAAATACGAAAAGTTTTGAGGTGTTCATTTATAAAATAAATGTAAATAACTATACACGAAATTATAATGATATTAGTAGTAATGTGGGAATTATACAACTACCAATGACATGATTTTACCTGTTTTTTACCATATTTAATGAAATACAAAACCAATATCAATACCAAAAACAAAACACAAAGCACATGTTGGGCAAAGCAAAAAAACAAAGTCAAAACACAAAAATTATTTCAGAGCCAAAACCAATACCACAGCATTGGGATCCATGTGCATCTGTAAATATATATATATATATATATATATATATATATATATATATATATAGCCTGTATGTCAATGGAATCCCATTTGTATCCAAGGTGCCAGTAATTTATTGAAAAATAATATGCACCATAGGTAGGTGATAATAGGAATATTTGGATGCATTTGTAGCAAAATTATATTAATTAATGTCTGTCAGTTTTTTACTTTCCGTTTGACCCAAAATATCTTATAGATGTGCATCAATCTCCTGAGTCTAAATCTTATTTAATTCCATATATGAAAATTTACCATTTAAAATCCTATTAGCCTCCTTAATGTAATCTGCACACTAAATTATCACTATACAAACCCTTTTGTGTGCCTGTTTTATGAAGATTTTTTTATTGTTCTTCATCCCTTCTAAGCTTAACTATTGTTATTCTGATTATTTTATGCTATGTCACATAGGTTTTCTTCACACGCTCATAATAATGATTCACATGGCTAACATCTAGACTCTTGTTTTAAACCAGATCTAGTATTCATTTAATTAGATACTTTTTGCTAAATAAAAAAACAATTGTAATTTCAATGAAACCCTTCATTTATTCATATACAAAAACAATAATAATTTATTAGTTAGCATTTGAAGAATAATATACTCTCTTATTATTTAATAATGCTTCTTAGTTACTCAACAAAATGTGTTATATTAAAAGCAGCTTACATCTTTTGTGCATTCTTTCTAGATATACATATAAGTTTGCAATTAACAAAGCAGGTGGTAAAAGCTCTACTCAGCTCCTGGCACTTTAAACCCTTAAAAAATGGCATATAAAAACTAGCAGCAAATGTAGGAAGTCAGGTGCCAGAATTAGAGATATAACATCAACCAGAGAAAAATTTACACTGTGCTTAGTAATAGCCTATTGTGCAGAAAATTTCAAATAACACCAGATGGTAAAGGTAATACTTTATATTCAAATATAAGGGAAAACAAAATAATACTTAAATCTTTTTAACATGAAATGGACACAGACATAAAAATCGCAAAGTTTAAAATGACAGTTTGATTTGATACAATGTTGCTGTTCCAAAATAAACAGTTATTTATGAACCAAAGAGTCTGAATGCAGCACAAGTTATAATGTATTCATGTGTCTGTTCACACATTACATGTCATTTCCAAAAAATGGAAAGAGTTAAAATCTGATATGTAGCAAACAGTCATATATCAATTGATATTGTGTTTCTAGTTGTCTGTGCTGGCGTCCCAGCACAGACAGTGCATGGTACTGTCACATCTTATACTCCGGGTGCCGTCTCCCATGTAATTTAGCCCCAAGAATGTATTGCTGGCAGACAGAGCTCCCGTGACATCGGCTGGGACACAGATCACTTATTCTTCCCAGGAAGTGTTGTCAGGCGAGGTCTTCCAATGTCCAGGCACTTGAGTGGCACAGGTGCACTTGAGTTCGCACAGGTGTAGAGATGGTTAGCGAAGGTGCAGTATACTATTGGAGTATTTCAAAATGTCTGGATGTGAGACTGCTGCTAATGGAGGAGAACAGCTCTCATTAACATCAATGCTTTTTTTCTTTATTGCACAAGATACTTTTTCAAGACTTGAAAAAGTCTCTTGTGCAATAGAGACGAAAGGCACTTGTCACTCCCTGTATATGATTGCATTGTGTTTTTATGTATATATTTATGCTATATACTTATGATATGGTCCACTGCTGTCTATTGTATTTATACTGTTTATTTTATTTGTATCTATGTCTACCCCATTTGACGATCTGAGTGCACTTTGTGGCAGCTATTAAATAAAATACTGGAAAAATATTGGAATAAAATGAAGTGGAAAAAGCCCAGATCTTAAACCTAGAGCAGGGGTTCTTACCTCCAGTCCACATGTATACAAACAGGTCATGTTTTGTGTATTTCTTTGCTCATGCACAGTTGAGTTAATCTATTTTTATGAGTCGGTAATTACCCCCATTAACTTTCATAGTCAGAAATCAACAAAACATGACCTTTTGGAGATACTTGAGGGTAGAGGTTGCGAACCACTGACCCGTAGAATCTACTTTTGCTTACCAACAGATGTGCCCTGCTAGTTGTTTGCTCCATATGCCAAATAGTGCACCATGCATCTCACGCCACACACTACGCCATGAGACATGCCACACACAATGTTACGTAATGGAACATAGCGTAGCACTGGAAAAGTCATGACATGTAATACAACTTTTTGTCCACCAGGTGTCACTTTTTCTAAACTGATTTCCAATGCATTTTCTGTATTACCGCCCGATGATTGTCTGACAGAAGCAGTGATTCTGTACAATAAAGTACAGCATTTTCTTCAAGGAATCAGGGCAGTAGAAGAATGTCTAATAAAGTTTTAAATCATTAAGTGTGTGACTCTTATATTTTTATAGAAAAATATTTCACATACACACACAGCTCAGTATTACACACTGACTGTGCATTTGAAGCTGCGCACTTGCGACAATGTCAGCGCTGTCCCAGACTAGTGATTTCATAGTAGCGGGCTGTTTGAGAGAGATCTCTGTATTACAAACTGATGTATTTTAAAATGCACACTTGCCGCACTGTCAGCGCTGTCCCAGACACTATAGTGATTTAATGATTTTAGAATCTAGTAGTGGGCTCTGTTTAAAAGTGAGGTCTCTGTATTACAAACTGTTTGTGCATTTTAAAGTGCAAACTAGCGGCACTGTCAGCATGTCAGTGCTGTGGTGGCTGTCAGAACTGGGGGTTGCAATGGGATCTCTGGTGCATGCCTATTGGAACCGCTCCATACACCAGTCGCTCTATGCCATGGGGTATAGAGGAACATAGTACTGCACATGGCCAGTGTGTCAGGAGTCACACACAATGGGATCTCTGGTGCATGCCCAGAGGAGCCGCTCCATATGCCAGTTGTGCTAATCCATAGTGTTTAGAGGATCATAGTACTGCGCATGGCCAGTGTGTCGTGAGTCACACACAGTGCTTCCCAGACTTACAGTAAACAATATAGTGATTTTATGACTTTAGAAACTAAAGTAGCAGGCTGTTTGAAAGAGGGATCTCTGTATTACAAACTGACTGTGTGGTTGAAGTTGCACACTTGCGTCACTGTCAGCACTATCCAAAATTTAGACACTATAGTGATTTCATGACTTTAGAAACTGGTAGTGGCTCTGTTTGAAAGAAGGGTCTCTGTATTACAAACTGACAGTGTGTTTTAAGATGCACACTTGCGGCACTGTTGGCACTGATAGCGCTATACCAGATTTGGACACTATAGTAATTTCATGACTTAAAAAACTGGTAGTGTGCTCTGTTTGAAAGAGTGGTCTCTGTATGGCAACTGATTGTGCATTTTAAAGTGCAAACTAGCAGCACTGTCGGCACATCGGTGCTATGGTGCCAGCCATATCTGGGGGTTTCAATGGGAACTCTGGTGGAGCCACTCCTGATGCCAGTCACACTATGCCATGGGGTATAGAGGAACATAGTACTGTGCATGCACAGGGTGTCAGGAGTCACACACAATGGGATCTCTGGCACATGCCAAGTGGATCCACTCCTTACACCTGTTGCACTACACCATGGCGTATAGAGGATCACAGTACTGTGCATTACCAGTGTGTCGGGGGTCACACATAGTGCATCCCAGACTTACAGTAAACACTATAGTGATTTTATGACTTTAGGAACTACTGTAATAGCGGGCTGTTTGAAAGAGGGATCTCTGTGTTACAAACTGAATGTGCGGTTGAAGTTGCACACTTGCGGTACTGTCGGTGCTGTCCTAGACTTAGACACTATAGTGATTTCATGACATCAGAAACTGATAGTGGGCTCTGTTTGAAAGAGGAATATCTGTATTACAAACTGATTGTGTGTTTTAAGATGCATACTTGTGGCAATGTTGGCACTTTAGGTGCTGTGCCAGATTTGGAGACTATAGTGATTTTATGACTTCAGAAACTGGCAGTGGGTTCTGTCTGAATGAGTGGTCTCTGTATTACAAACTGTGCATTTTAAAGCACAAACTTGTGGCAAGGTCAGGACATCGGGACAGTGGTGGCTGCCTGATCTGGGGGTTACATTGGGATCTCTGGTGCATGCCCAGTGGAGTCGCTCTATACACCAGTCATGCTGTGCCATGGCATATAGAGGATCATAGTACTGCACATGCCCAGTGTTTTGGGAGTCACACACAGTGCATACCAGACTTACAGCAAACACTATAGTGATTTCATGACTTTAGGAACTACTGTAGTAGCAGGCTGTTTGAAAGAGAGAACTCTGTATTACAAACTGACTGTGCGGTTGAAGTTGCACACTTGCAGCACTGTTGGCACTGTTAGCACTGTCCCAGACTTAAACACTATAGTGATTTCATGACTTCAGAAACTGGTAGTGGGCTCTGTTTGAAAGAGGGGTCTCTGTGTTACAAACTGACAGTAAGTTTTAAGATGCACACTTGTGGCACTGTCAACGCTATCCCAGACTTGGACCCTACAATGATTTCTTGACTTTAGAAACTAGTAGCGGGCTCTGTTTAAAAGTAAGGTCTCTGTGTTTACCCGCAGAATACGTACGGCTTAAACATTCGCTTTTAATTGTCAAAATACATGTTAGCCTCAATTAAATAATTGTTCTATTTGTTTTTCAGGCCGCATATTTCCCGGAGTTCATTTCTTTATGTAAATTTGCTTACACATGTCACTGCATCAAGCCTATCATAAGTCTCAACAGATTTCTGGCCCTGTCGAACACATGACTCATACACTAACCAATAGAATTGCTCCTGTTAATTTCCCAAATACATTAGCCAATCATAAAATTTGGGTGCACTTTATCAAAAATGATTTTTATGAAAAACACCATTGCCATCATGAGAGCCTCCGCATTCTCCAGGCGCGAGCTGCTGGTGCTTTCGGAGGTCATGGATAGGCGGATCACCAGCAAGCCTCCACCCATCACCAACCGCGAGAAGCGTTCCGCATATGCGGAGGTACGGGCCCGCCTGCGCTCCTTCGGCTCACGCCGCCATATCGGGCAGCTGGAGCGCAGGTGGTCGGACCTGCAACGGCGGACGCCCCGCTTGCTGGCATGCTTTCACATGCAGATTGCAGAAAGTACGTTTTATGGATTGTGGTTTTCATGTTTGTCTTTGTGGCCCTAACTGCGTGTGCATGTTTTCCATGTATTTCATATTTATTCATTCTCCTCATATCTGCATGGCCATGTTTTCCCTGTATTTCATATTTATTCATTCTCCTCATATCTGCATGGCCATGTTTTCCCTGTATTTCATATTTATTCATTCTCCTCATATCTGCATGGCCATGTTTTCCCTGTATTTCATATTTATTCATTCTCCTCATATCTGCATGGCCATGTTTTCCCTGTATTTCATATTTATTCATTCTCCTCATATCTGCATGGCCATGTTTTCCCTGTATTTCATATTTATTCATTCTCCTCATATCTGCATGGCCATGTTTTCCCTGTATTTCATATTTATTCATTCTCCTCATATCTGCATGGCCATGTTTTCCCTGTATTTCATATTTATTCATTCTCCTCATATCTGCATGGCCATGTTTTCCCTGTATTTCATATTTATTCATTCTCCTCATATCTGCATGGCCATGTTTTCCCTGTATTTCATATTTATTCATTCTCCTCATATCTGCATGGCCATGTTTTCCCTGTATTTCATATTTATTCATTCTCCTCATATCTGCATGGCCATGTTTTCCCTGTATTTCATATTTATTCATTCTCCTCATATCTGCATGGCCATGTTTTCCCTGTATTTCATATTTATTCATTCTCCTCATATCTGCTTTTTTTTTTTTTTTTGGGAGGATTTGAAATTGTTTTTTGGCGCGGATTTGTGTTTAAACTAACCACAATTTGTTTCACATCTTTTAGGGGCCCAGCAAAGACTACGCCGTCAGCGTCCGGCCAGACATCGATCACGGCCACTCTCCCCATCCCCCAGCCAACACTCCAACTCCAGTCATTCCCCTATTCCCCACTCCTCCCCAGCCTTCCTAGACCCTCAGCCTGAAATTTCGGGCCTCCTTCCCCTCGGTCCCAATTCCCCCTCTCCTCCAACCACCCCTCTTAGAATGACCCCCTCCCCAGAGTCGGTTATTACCCCGCCCCAATCTTTGGGGAATGGAGCCACCACCAAGGAGGACGATGGAGGGCCTTCCGTAGCTGGCATTGGGTCTTCCGGTATGTTTTTCTTTGCAGTTTTTATCGACACAAACTGTTTGTATTTAATCATCGGTGGTTCCTTTTTTTGGGTTTTTTGGCTAAACTTTTGGGGATTTTGGCGATTGCCTTTGCCTGTTACTGCTGTTTTCCACATACACATATCACACCTGTCGGAATTTGTACATAGGCCTTGTATTTTTGGCCTACACCATTTTAGTTTGATGAGTTTTAATGCTGTTTTTTTTTTTTTTTTTTGGTGGAGTTTGGTTTTGGCTTTTTTTTTAATGTGGTTTCACTATTGTTGTATTAATCCCCAAACTTTTCTCACCCACAGAGGAACAGAGGCGTCGGGCCGAATTATCAGCCTGTGTGGCCCAGATGCACAACAATATCATCGGGGTGCTGGTGGTCCTTTACCGTATGTCGGTCCTCCTTAGGGATTAGTTGTTTTTTTTTGGCCCATTATGTTAATAAATTGTTATTTTTGAAGTAACGTTCTGGCTCATTCGTTTTTTCTGAAGCACAGATTGTTTACCCTGACATAAGTAGACTGTTCCAGCAAGGATTTCCATTTTTTTACACTAAGAGTGTGTGTTGTATTTTTATGTCAAACAGCCACAAGAAACACCTAACAGTAACAATCTGATTTCCCTTTTTTGGTGTAGTCACAATTAAATATTTCTACATTTTACAGGTTCCTAGTTGGTGTGCAAGCTGCTTAGGCCAATCTTACGAAGCAAAATGATTGTACAGGCTTCCTTTTGGTGTTGGTTTGGACCCTGAAAAAAAATTACATTTTAGCTCAACTGGCGTCAGTACTGGATTACCCCTTAGTCAAATGTAACGTGTGTGAACCTGGTTACACTTGCTGGTAACGTTCCAAAAAAGGTACAACATTTCACTCTCAAAACATTTATTATCAACATAACTGAAAAAACAAAGTGGTCACTCACAAACAAAGCACACAGTGATAATCTCAAATACAACACATACCAAAAAAACCACATCGCAAAACAAAAAATCAAGAACTGGTTGACGAAGGACCATGCCAACATGATTTCACAAATATGGCTTTGCAATAAGGGTTGCAGAATATATCCCCAAAATGTCCACATACAGGTTTTGTAAGGGTAGCAGGAAGTAGTCATCGTTGGAGTGCCAAAGATTATGTTAAAAAACAGAAGCTGGAGAAAAAAATTATCTAAAAATTAGATGTTCTCAAACAAACCCAACCACATTAGGTATCAACACTGTTTTTTTTCAAATAATTACCTAAAAAATCTGGCAACCACATCATTGCGTATGGCCCCCACACATACTGACCTCCGACCAACCTCGGGGGGGCCATCCCCAGGTAAGGCATCTTCTGGCTGCATTGGGACACCACTCCTTATGGCGATGTTGTGAAATATCCCACACAGGACCACAATTTTCAAAACCATATCCGGCAAATACATGAGTTTTCCACAAGAGCGGTGGAGGCATCTGAATCGGCCTTTTAAAAGGCCGATACAGTGCTCCACCACTTGCCTGGTGGCTGTAAGTGCGGAATTATACTCACTTTGTGGCCCTGGTGTGGGAGCCAAATAAGGAGTGAGCAGCCAAGGCGTGCAAGGGTAACCACTGTCTCCTGTGAAAAAGAATAGTCAACATCAGGCTCACTCTGTATGAAGCTTAACATTGTTATGTACTAAAGGTCTCCACTTACCCAGAAGCCATGCATCACCAGCTTGTAGGTTGGATAATTTGTGCCATATCCCTGATTGCCGGAAGACGAAGGAGTCATGTGCACTTCCTGGTAATTTTGCATTCAGGGACAGGATCTGGAGGGAGGCATCACATACCACCATTACATTGATGGAGTGATAGTGTTTCCGGTTTCTAAATATTGCCTCCAGCCGTGCTGGAGGCTGAAGTGGTATGTGAGTACCATCCACAACCCCTATGATGTGTGGGAAGCCAGTGTTTAATGTTACCTGTAACCTGGTGTTGTTCCATAATAAGTAATATTCTCCAAACCAGTATACTTAAGAATTTGTCATTTTATTAATTAATTAAATATTTAGATCAAGCCCTTTTAACTGGGACATATTCTCCCTGGGTTATAATGCAGGAATAACATTGATTGACATTGTCACACAATACTTATACATTATTACAATATTCAGATTATACGCCCCTTTAACGCCCACTACCATTATCAGATAATAGACAAAGCTTGCTCTTGTTAACTCCTCCTTAAGAATCAGACTCGAAACTGAATTCCTTTTGAGTGATACTCATGGAATACTGCATCCCATATTTAGTCTGAATAGTTTCCCCAGCACAAGGACACATATATGGGCATTTTCTCTTCACTTTGTTAGATAAACAGTTTCCCTCAGGTGCGGCCTTAAACACATCACGCTCATTTCAATTTAATACTAAGTTTGGACAGAGAAACAAAATGGAAGTACCAATGCCCTGTTAAATCTCATGTACTGCTTCATTATACAGCATAAAGCATATGTAAATATGGAATTATGTAAATTAGTCTTCGACAGCTCCACCCTTAGATAAGCACATTAATTATATGTGCTATATCTCATCTCCATCTCTTGTATGTTTTCATTTTTAAAGTAGCCATCTGAATACAGCATAGGCCAACTATAAAAATCAGGATTAAGATTTCAAGAATAAACTTTGTCTGTACATAAAACATGTTAAAAAACATTTGTAAACCTGAAAATCAAAAGTTAGTATCTAATCATGATCATCATAAATCACTTTTAAGTCTCTATTATAATGCATTCATAGAAATTCTTCTTTTATAATATAAGTCTCATTTATGTAATTGATAATAATGGTTTCTTCATCTGTAGTATTATTGATCAAATAACTTCAACATTGAATTTCAAGATTTGTATAAAAACTTCAATAACATCCTCCAGTCTGTACAATTAAGCAATCAATTATGACGGTGTTGTAGTAATAGTTCATTCCGGAATATTTTAATAAATGTCCAACATATATGAATGTCTTATCATATAAAGTCCAGTATCATTGTCAATAAATTTGTCCAGTTCAATAATTTCATGTTGATTATTCAAATATCCCCAATTATTATACGTAAGGATGTTAGCAAAGTTGTTTCCAACATGAGGTCTCACTGAAGTATCAATCAGAGAAATTTATTTTTATTCACTGGATCACTATCTCTTGTAAAACGTCTGGCATCCTGCAAAAGAAATTATCATAAATTATTATGAGTTATAACATAAAATTGTAGTATCAGTTTGCCTAAAAAGGAAATATCTTCAGAATTAATTGGCAATAATTTGTAAACATACTTTGCTCATAGGTAATAAAGATTATCTAGTAACAAGAAAATAACATCACACCCAAATATGGTAGTAATTAGCATTACTAACATGTCTGAACTATATGATCTGTATCACCATTTGGAACACTCAATATTGGAACTAATCCCTAGCAGTGTATAATCAAATGTCTCATTGTAAAAATACATTGTACATAATAAGTATCTAGTCCTTTTAAAATCTTCCTTACATTGTTCATTATAGCAAGGAATTTAAGGTTTGTTTGTACACAGTAAAGATTTTATTACAATATTATGACTCATCATTTTCTACTTGTATTGGATTAGTAAATATTCCTGTAGTTATTCAGATCTGAAGTGTAGTCTGCTTCATATTTCCTTATTAAAACAAAATGGAATACTTTCACTTACATATGAGAATAACATAATTATTAGTGGTTTTGTCAAGTTATAGTTATCAGTAACCCCTTTTCCTGTTTACAACCTGTTTTCACAATTCTCACGTGGTTTTATGTTAGTTATCTTAGTATTTTCAGTATATTTCAACTCAAGAATGGTAGCATTTAATACTTTACCCATCAATGAATATTTTTTTAGAATTGGATACTCTTTTGAATAATATCCATACACCACAGTATACATCTTTCTTCTGGTTTAGTACAGTAAATGCAAATGCACTTTTTCAATAGATGATAAAACAGACTTCTGATACCGATCATTTTCCCTGCTTAGAAAAGAGGAAGGAAAGGACTTATTAGAATAACCCCATCATCCACACTACTGGATGTGTAGTCATACCAGACCATGAACCCTTGCTCGCCCTCTTTCCAAAATAAAAATAAGTCTCAATGTTGCAATAAACACGATTGTCTCCATCACGCAGCTAAGAAAAATTATGGTTCCTTTGTCATCAGTCTATATCATAGTCTATTGTGAGCAATAATCTCCATCTTGATTGAAGAGTTCTCATAGTCTTATATCACAGTCTTTATAGCTCAGTCTCTATATCAGCACTTGAGTCTGAGAATAAGTCCCCTTTAAGCTCTGATCTCTCTCTCTGACCTTTTTTCACTGTGAGCCATGGATCCAGGTGTCCTTCTCAGCAATCTTTATAGCTGTATCTGTTGTCAGCATCACTTTGCCATGCCAAGGACCATCCCATTGATCTGTAAGGGAACCAGAATGTAACAAACTTCTCATCATACCATCATAGTCTCTAGAATGTATTTCATCTTCTGCATCAAATGCTGATGTTGGTTGAATATCCTGTTGAGCTTCCCCAAAAGTCTTCTTGTTGTAGCTGCTTAGACAATTGTATAAAATATTGAACTGTCAAATCATGTTGTAATCTCAAATCAGTCTTTGGTTTAGTAACACATCTTGATTGTAGATAAAAAAAAAATAATAATAAGGAGAGATTGAGATAAGGCTCAGGTGTGATTCTATTACTATGAAGCACCAAATGTAGGCCTTCAAACAATGCCATTCCTGTCTCTTTTGTAAGTTTAACTCATTTGTTTTCTATAACACCATTGTGTGTAACTTTCATTTTATTCCCATCTTTTCACTTATTTGAAAACTTTCCTTGTAACTTTCAATAACACTTACAGTAAGCAAACTATACCTTACATACAAATTCCTCCAAAATCTCTTCTCTTAGCATTATGGAGCTATAAAACTCCAAGAACATGCTAACACTATATTTTACAACATCCTGAAACCTTAATAATAACATACTTTAATCCTCTTAAATGACATGCCCCACTCCTTTCTAATCGACATACTTCAAATCCTTCTCATCGACATACTTTAAATAATTTTTTTTCTTCATTGGTAACTGAATAAAATCAATTATCAATAGTACTTTGAAAATGTTTTAGTAGGTATCATTTTCTCTTCATTATTTATCATCTGAATTTCATAAACATTCACATTTTCACTTTATCTCTGGCTCGAGCATACCAGTAAGATTGTACAATGTGATTCATATTATCTGCTCTTAAATGTACTAACCCATGTACATCTCTATATGGCTTGTATTAATTTCAATTCTACTCAAATACCCATTATCATCTTCTCTTGTAACAATGCTCTAATTTCCAGACATTGACCTCATTGTGAGAAGTATTTTCCTGATATTGCCTTAATTGGTCAAATGTGATATCCTTAAACAACATCAACTGAGTTTCTATAACTGATTCATCATATGTACTTAAAATTACCTTTCATACTATCCTGTCAGCTAATATGTTACCCATGAGTTTGTACCCAACACTTAATTACTGCAACTTATTATTAGTAAACATATTGCTTCTTTCAGTTCCTTAACTGTTTGTACATGTAAAATTGTAGTTCCCAGAAGCTATGCAGTAACACCTATGCTTCCAATTGCTATAATCAATACTGTACATTACATTCAGCTAACTACGTTGAATGTGGTAGTTGCTTTAATGCATACCCTGTAACCAAAAAAAAAACATTATGTATCCGTCTGTAACAGTTATCATCAGTAAAGAGAACTAAGTCAAGATTATCTAATGAAACTACCCATTACTGAAAAATATTTTTATATTTCATTATTGCAAACATGTTCATTGTCTTCCTTTTTCCTCACCATTTACCATAATCAACCATATTCCCCCCTGTTGAGGATAAAGAAGATCAATGTAGCACAATTGAAATTATGACATATGTAAGATTGATATGAGTCTAACATATTATCTCCCATTGAGAAAATCTGACTATAGGAACATGTGTAAGTTGAGCATTATTAAATATTTGAATACCAGTATGTAAAAACAATAGATGCAATTCAACTTAACAATAAATGCCACCCTTTAAGGATATAAATGTCTTCGAGCTGATGGTAAACAACGTCCTGTATATTCAAAATTATCAGTATATAGTTGGATTTTTTTCCCATTAAACTTTCAACTTGCTTCTGTAAAAGAAACATAATTGTTTGTTAGCAGCTATTTGGTAAAAAATGGCCTTGGCCACACTAAGGGCACCCATATCCAAAGGCATTTGAATAAAATGATGGAGGTGCTTGAAAAGTGCCTCCATCACTGCCCTCAGGATCTGGGAAAAGGAGGATTGTGAGATGCCCACCACTATTCCCACCATTGTTTGGAATGATCCTGAGGCACAGAAATGTAACACCGCCATAAATTTTGTAAGTGGTGGAATTGCTGTAGGACTGTCAATTTGCCGCTCAAGATCACTCTCTATTAATGAGAGAGTGTCTATGATGATTTTTGGAGGAAGACGGTATCATCTTAAAACCTCATCATCTGGCATTCCAAAAAGGGTGACACGTGTTCGAAATATCTGGGGCCTTGCACGCCTACGATGCCTACGCCTGGGACGAGATTGAGGTTGGTCGGCTTCCGGGAGCAGGGCCAGAACAATCCGACCCATATCAACCTGAAATGGCAACATTGGAATGTCAGGCTTTTTACCCCACCCATTAAAAATAAATTTAACTTAGCTTGAAAATACCATCCATTGATGCTTACATGCCGGGGTATTGTCATGATATGTTGTAACTGCAAATAATCACAACAAAAATATACATCATTTTATGCTGGGCATGTCATTATCAAAAATTTGGGCAAAGAGCAAAATGACGTTGCTCACACTACGTCAAATTGAGGCCAAATGTAAGCAACCAATGCTCCCGAAAAAACACAAACAATTTTAAGGGATGAATAAACATTTTACAAAGCGCTAATTAGTTCGCTAATACAAGTCACAATAGTAAGTAGTAAAAATGCGCTAATTAGTTCGCAAATACAAGTCACAATAGTAAGTAGTAAAAATGCGCTAATTAGTTCGCTAATGCAAGTTACAACAACGCAGCATAAATAAAAATGTAAAAAACACAGAGTTCGATTTTGCAAAAACAAACGTTACATGTGTAAGGCCAACCAAAGTTGCGTACAGACAAACAAGAACATTTCCAAAACAGTTTAACAAATTAACTTACCAAGAGATAATATATAAGAATCCGGAACAAATTGTCTTTGGGGCAGAGCCAAAATAAAACCTAAGAGAGATGAAATGACGGGAAAAACTTATTAAAAAAATCGACACCAGAATGAGAGACAAATTGACCCAAAGTTAGACTTCCCCAAACTTACCAAAACTGGAAACGACCAAAAAAATTAAAATGGAAAAAAAACGAACGGAAATCAAAAAAAGAATACATCCCCCCAAAAAACTTCAAAAAACGCAATCTCCTACACCAGCCAACCATCAACTCCAACCAACGTAACCTCCAACATTCAATAAACGCCACCTCGATTCGAGACGCCCCAAGCCATAAATAGTGTTTCGTTTCCCGCACAAATTAAGGAGGGATCATAGGAACGCACAATCAATGATGCTGCCGCAAAATAAGGACGCATGTATAAATACGTCACGAGACAAAAACACAATTCTGGTGTATTTCTAGTTTGAAGCTCACACATGGCTACAGACCAGGGAAACAATGGACAACAGTCAAGCAGTAAGTGTTTCATGCATTTTGACTCAATGATTAATTAGAAACATAATATTGTGCAAGTTGTGAAGTTGACAATTCTCCAAAATTACACACATAGGTGAGGAGGATGACATGGAAGAGGCTGCTGGGCCCAGTATTCCGGGCAAAGCTGCCAAAAAGAAAAGGCAGCCACAATTCACAAGAAAGGAGATGGAGGTTTTGATTCAGAAATGTGTGGACATCCTGCCACAGGCAGACAGGAACATGAGTGCTAGCCAGAAGTGGAGAATGTGGGAAGAGGTAGCCGTGGATGTCAATAGGGTGGGTGATTATGTCCGTCTAGCCCGGGATGTCAAACGGCGGTAAGTAAACACTTGACCACCCTAAAACCAAAAACCAAATAAAAAAAAAAGTAATGGTTCCAATTTTATCCCACAGATGGGCCGACTTCAAATATCGCCTGAAGCAAAAACTGGCGGACAGGGCTAGGCATGCAAGGGGGACAGGTGGGGGTCCCACCCTTGTGTCATTGGAGTTGACTGATTTAGAAGAGCTTGCACAGGGGTGTGTGCAGCCTGTGGAGGTGTTTGGCGTGTCCAACATGGATACGGACATGCCAGACTTTGTGGCTCCTCATGTTGTCCCAGGTAAATGTTGTGATGTCACCAACTCTAAAATGTTATTGTGCCAATATGTAGATTCTAATGTGACGCTTTTCTCATTTTTCCAACAGAGACACAGGCGGATGAGTCTGCTCCAGAGGGGAGCCTTGGCTGCAGAATTTCTGCTGGCTCTGCAGGGGAGGAACCAGTACATCCAGCTGAGGACCCTGCAGAAGCCAGTCCAGGGCAATCCCAATCGCAGGCAGTGTCCCTCCTCACAGAGAACTCAATTTTAAATCGGATTTCCATACGGAGATTCTGCAGAGGATGGACGCCAGTCTGGTAGGGGTGGCTGAGGCCCTGGAGCAAAATGCTGCAGCCAACGTGACCATTGGTCAGTCCCTGGCAGAAAATACCAGAGCCAACATCCGCATCGCCACTGCCCTGGAGCAGCTCATTCGCCAGCACATGGTGGAGCCCACCTCCCTTCCTGCCGGAACATCAGGATCCTCCACCTCTGGCACAACATCAGCCAATCCTCCAAATGTGCCTAGCCCTGTGCCTAATCCAGAGGCCACAACATCTGCCTCTGGACAGGCCAGCCCAATGACATCCCGGACCCGGTCTGGCGCCCTCCCTCCCTCAGCCAAATGGGCGAAAAAATGGTGACACCATTGGCTACTTTTCCCACACTCCTTCTGTGCTTGCCTCATATTCCTTTCTGGCCAAAACTTCCCTCTCCTTTCTTGTGAATTGTTTTTAATTTTTGAATTTTTGTTTACCCAAAAATTATTGTTTGCACAATTAATAAATATTGTGGAATGAACACTGCCAAAAATGTTTGAATTAAATATGTGTATTTTTTTTGGGGGGGATACCAATAAATTTACCACAAATGTACGACTTTGTATTCTGACATTATTGTAAAAATGGGTTACATTTAATCCGGGCACACAAACCAACAACGTTCAAACTAAAAAATTACACATTGGAAAAAAAGGGCTCGTTAAGGAACGTTTAAAACATTACCTAAGGAGGAAAAATCACCTTGCAAACACAAAATGAGGGACCAAACCTAAACATGATGACATTATTGTTACAATAGTCCAAAAACGAACACATTGCGGCCAAAATACACCCCCACAAATGTACGCTAATTGATTGTGTAATCCAGACATTAGCAGCTATGATTTCCACCTGCGTTCGGTTTTGTGCTATCCAAAAAAACTGCTTTCCATACACATACCAAGCCGTTTTTCAATCCAACACTAATTGAGATTCTGACAAGCCGTGATTAATCGATGCTACATCGTGGAGTGCCGGACGGAGGAGAAGGCCATCGCCACTGTGGTCGAGTTATCCAGCCCCTAAGCTGTGCGAGCATTTTGAAGGGAAAGAGGATCATCCAGTGACGTATGAGTTGGTACAAACACATTTGACGTTCGCATTTGTTAATGTATGTACGCCCCAAAAACGCCTCGCCACGACTGCGTTTTTCCATCTCCACCCCCGTCAATGCCCAAAAACGGCCTGTTCTGTCAATCACAATTGACATGTCACTTCCTGTACGCTATTTGACGAACGAGACAAAAAAAACTCGCAATCTGCCTTACGCACATGCGCAGTGTAACACCAACGCCTGCGCGGTTACTCAACATCGGAACGCAACGAGCGTACTGCTGTTAACGAACGGCTCTGAATCAGGGCCTAAGCTCTCTAAGCTGATCCCTGGTTTCTTACTTGGCTTTCTCCTAAGCAGACTCCTCATACCTATTTCTGATCTCTGTAGATAGGTTTGGTCACAGTTCCTGTCTATAGGGAAGGATACAAGACTCCAGGGACTTAAAAAGTGGCATATTTGCACCACCTTCCTGTTACCAGTACAAAATAATTACTATCTTCCTTATTTCAATTAACTCAGAACACATCTCATAATACTGCCCTGTCTTTTCTCCCACTAAGTATAATCACCCAAGGCACCTGGGCTGCTACTGATAAAATACAGAAGAAGAGTGTTTTAAAATTCAAAACTAAAACTGTGAACCATTTTGGATGGACTTTTACTGGTTATTAAAACATTGCCAGAGATAATTAATTATGCACAAATTATAATCAGCATATAATTGAATTATTACTAATTAAAAATACAAACATAATGATCTTTACTAATAAACAGACCAGCAAATGAATCACCAAGATCACAATGTAATGGTTTTCAAGCATGTAACTAGGGGAAATTGAGTTGGGGCTAATTCTTAAATGAGCTGGTGTTATGTCAGTTGGCTAATTGATGATTAATTAGTGCAACAGGATAACCTTGAGGATATGGGATTAACATTTTGATATATTGTTTGCTTATGAGTAACATGAGATTTATTATTCTATTTATGCAAATCTATATACTAAAATGTAATTTCCAGAATTTCTGAGAAAATATATTAGTGTTCACTGTAAATAGAAAAACAAGGGAAAGATAATTTATTGGCACATTCATCACATAAGGAAGACTAGATTTGTGTCTTTGGGTTTTATTTTAATTTATGTACAGATGAATTTTACAATGTTCCATCATTGTGATTATAAAAGTTATTTTTATAAGTTAATGTCTGGTTATCCATGCTATATGTCATTTACTTCTGACAAACATTAATTGTAAGCAGGAAAGCAGTGTGGAGCCTATCAATAACCATTTTGCAAGTTACAACTATTTATTTCATTTTAAATGCTCCATTTCTTAAGAAGATGAATAGAGTTTATTATACAGTACTGTCAGCATGGCATTTTCTACGGATATCAATTTTTATTTGAACTGTCTAGTCTTGAAAACACTATTAGTATATATTCAGCACTAATTTATGCTGTGCTAAATACATTTTATGTTAATGCAAAATGTATAACAATGTATCATATCAGGTTCTTAATTATTTGCCTGTATTTTTTTTATAGTTGGATGATGTTGGTAAGATGAGCTGTGGTAAATAAATGTGCACATATTGTTATACTATTTCTAATTAAAGAAAATATAATTGATTTTTTGAATGCCCATGTCAATGAAGCACTGCATAAATAATAATTACTCTTTAAAGCTGCCTTAAGTGTGCTATTTGTTTTACAATAAAACCATTAAATAAAAGCAGTTATATTCTTATGATAGGTTTGATACAGTAGACTACTTTTATACATTTCCCACACTCAGGGCCGGTGCTACCATTAGGCAACTTTAGGAAGCCGCCTAAGGGCGCCGGCCACTGGAGGGCACCGTTGAGTCTACTAAAAATTAAATGAATCTCATAATTCATGGATAAGTGGCATATAATGAATTTGTTGCACAGCTGTGTGGGATATTATGAATTTGTGGCAGTGTTATGAGGTACGTTATGATTTTGGCACTCTGCTGTGTGTAATTTTCTATATAGTATATTATGAATTTGAGACACTGCTGTGTGGCATGTTATTTAACTGGGGAGACTGATGCGTGGCATATTATGAATTGGAAAGAGCAGGGGGCGGTTGGTGAAATGTTGCCTAGGGTGCCGGGAAACCTTGCACTGACCCTGCCCACACTACATCCATTGGTTATTAGCTTTTATTACTGGTGCTTCTTCATTGTTTTTAATTTAAACTCAATTTTGGTGAAATCATTGGTTTATTCAATATCACTTAAATGCTGATCATATACAACCTGACAAATACATGTTTTATACCTACACTTCATCTAGAGTAATTTACATCTTAAAAATTATCTCCCACTCATATAAATCTCAGTTATGTCCTGTGGCTCTCATGATTTATAATCATCAATTTACAAAGATGTACAGTACAGTAATCCTGGTTTGAGCAGAATCTAAGTACAATATTGCAAGAGAGGATGAAAGTGTGTTGGTATAAAGAGGGGTGTAGAGAATGGGGGTGTTAGTGATACAAATAATTAAGACCTTGGCATATCTTTGGGGCCTGGTGTAGGCCTGAGCTGCCCCTTAATGCAGAGAAATGATTCCCCCCACATCATTTGAAATAAATTTGCATCCATGGGCACAGTATTCACAAGAAACAGTATTTGAAGTGGATGTGGTAATGTTACCAACCCCTCTCTAGAACTTGAAATGTTATAGCGGCCCTGGGTATAAATTGTGACTTTATTCCTACCATTTACATTTAGCACTAACACCAGAATGCATTATTGGTAGAAGTAATCCATTCAAATATAATGCTCTGGGCAATGTTCTGCTGGGAAATCTTGTGTCTTGGCATTCATGTGTACAGTATGTTACTTTAACAAGTACAACCTACTAAAACATTGTTGCAGGCAAAGTACACCCCTTTATGGCAATGGTATTCCCTGCCTCCTTCAGCAGTGCCACACTGAAAAAATTGTTCAGGAATGGTTTGAGGAACATGACAAAGAGTTCAAGGTATTGACTTGACCTCCAAATTACCCATATCTCAATATGATAGAGCATATGTGGGATGTGTTGGAATAACAAATTAGAGCCATGATGGTCACACCTTGCAACTGAAGCTGGTACATATGATATATGATCCATTGCACAATATATAATTCAGACAGATATTGTAATGATATATCATGTGGATCACATAGTGTGTATGCTTCAGTGCACATGCCTGTGTGTTGTCCATCGCATCTTCCTATCTGCTGTGTGGGTTGGGTATGAAATCCTGGCTGTCGGGATGGCGCTGTTTAAAATACTGACATCGGAATCCCAACAGCCAGAATACTGACACCCATAGGATGCAAGGTAAGTCTTTTCCCTATCCCTATCCTAACTCCAACCCTAACCCTCCCTCCCCAGTACGTAACCCTAAACCTAACTTCCCTCTTCCCGCACCCTAATCCTAAAACTCCCTCCTGGTGCCTAACCCTAACCCTTCCCCTATTGCCTTTACCTAACCCCACTAACTAATGCGACCCGACCCGTGCACCCCGATACTTACCATTCGGGATGACGATGGTCAGGATACTGGTTCTTGGATCCCAACATGTTGGGATATACGCACTGGTATTTAGACCGTCGTCATCCCACATGCCGGGATGCCGACTACATCCCTGCTTTGCAGCACAGCAGATGGTACAATGCAATGAAAAATGCCATGCTGCAAAATGTAGCATGGAACTACACATTGAGCCTTTGTCCACTAAATTGAGCACTGTGTATGGGCAGAATGATATATTGTGCCATTGCATTGTGCCAAAACTGGGTATACATGTACCCAGCATTACAAAACTTAAAGGATCTGTTGCTAATATATCGCTAGCATGTACCACAGGAAACCTTTAGAGGGATTGTGTAGATATGCCTTCCTTGGATATACTATTTTATGCAGAACAACAGTGGCATACACAATATTAGATAGGTGGTTTTAATGTTATGGCTTCACCGCTTCACTATGGGGGATAAGTTGGGCTCATCCTCATGATAATCAGCTAGTCTGTGGAAGATGAGTGCCATTTGTCTTCCACAGTGGTGGGTGTAGTGCCACCCCAATAACTTACTTTGCCCCAACAAGTGGAGACTCCCTGCAGCAGCTTGCACAGCAGCAGCATTGCTTTCTGACTCCCTGCATTGCTTGCCTCTATCTCCTTCACCATGTAACATAGAAATATGGGAGTACCATCACTTGAAAGAAAGGAGCCCATTCTTTCAAAGAGCACACACAAATATTAGTTAATTTCTGGTGTTAACACTGATCATCAGACATTAACCACCTGCACCACAGAAAAATAATGTTGTCCAGACATGCGGAAAGATCTCCACCTGGCTATAAATAATTAAGAGGCACCCATTTTAGGGGTTATCCCCTCTTTCCAATGTAGGGGCCCCTTATTATTTATTGTCTAGTAACTCACCAGGCAATACATATTTTACATATATGGCGGAGGGCACCACATACATCATCACCTGCATAGTGATAGCTGCAACTGAATAGGCACCCATATTTGAAAGTGGGGAGTTCCATTATCAAATTGTGGCTACTAATTGTTATTATTTGGTGATCACTGGTGATCACCAGACAATATTACCATGCGCTATGGAAAATAGACATTTTCCATATATGGGTGGGAGGGCACTATGTGCCCTATCATGTCCAGACTTAAACCTGTAAATGTAGGGTCACTCAAATAAGAAAGAGGGAAGGCTCTTCTTTGAAACTATGTGAACAACTTAGGAACTATTGTCTGTGGATCACTTGTGATCACCAGAAAATATTGTCCAATGCTTCATAAAAATATACTGAAGTTTTCCATAGATGAAGGAAGGGCAGATTGTGTCCTATCTCCCCAATGCTTGCCTCCAGACACATGGAGGCAACCTATCTTGAAAGAGAGGAGTCACATTTTAGCTTAATTGAGAAACTTAAATGACCCAAATTTCACTCAGTGGCATATGTATTGTGTGATCATTTGATGCTTTGTAATTCCCCTCATGCTGAACAATGGACTTTCCTCATGCTAAACAATGTTTTTATTTTGTACCAGAGTGAATGATTTTTAGGAAGCAGAAACACTGGAAAGAGACCATGTGCTACTAATTTTATTTGTAGCCCCTCACAGTAGATTTTTGAGATTGGGAAGATTATGTCTACAGGCCTAGGTTTATATTATTATTATTATTATTATTATTATTATTATTATTATTATTATTGTTATTAATAATGGTATTATTAATGTTATTATTTTCATGACAAGTAATTCATTTCAACATTGCTTTTTAGTAAAGTCGGAAGTGTATGTGAACATCTTGGAGGAATGTGTTTTTTTTAAGATTACTGACAATTATAACCAAATTGAAAAGGAAAGAGAATAATTTTAGGATACACCAGAAAGTATGAATAAAAATGTATTGACTAGGATGCTTTTAGTGGGATGAATCAAGTTCTTGCCAGAGGGTTTATACATATATTACACTGTAATGATGGGCTAAATAGTAATTGTCTGAAGGCAAGTCATGGTAAGGTGCCTACTTGCCATAGTATATATATATATATATAGATCCAGGATAACCGGCACTCCTAAATAAACTCCAACAGCTCCGGTGCCTATCCAAAGATTAAACATGCAGATATAACAGGACGGCACTTGTGAGACTAGTCAACTTCAAAAAATGACCATGACACCAGTCGTAATAGTAATCAACGTTTCAGGGACAACTCCCTTTTATCAAGTCTTGATAAAATGGAGTTGTCCCTGAAATGTCGATTACTATTATGACTGGTGTCATGGTCATTTTTTGAAGTTGACTAGTCTCACGAGTGCCGTCCTGTTATATCTGCATATATATATATATATATATATATATATTTGTTGCTGCTTCTCAGTTGTTTGAGGTCGGATATTCTTTTTGTTCATCTTGGATTGCAAGTCTTAAGAAAGGACTAATTGATGGTCTGAAACGCTGACATCATTATGCAACCATCTGTGACCCAGTGTGATAAAAAAATATCATTGCATATCTCTGTGTCAAGCCTGGTGAGTGCCCTCTTCTGATACTATCGCTGATGCCTATATTTGTGGACTTTCCAATTGAGGAGCACCTCAGCATTTATATGAAGTGAGACGTAAAAGCAGAATTTTTGGAGATATATATATATATATAGTACTCCAAGAAGGACGGCACTCCAATAATAATATCACAATGGCTCCGGTGCCTCCCGATAGGTGATCCCCAAAAGGACCCCAAAATACATACAAGACTGGCGGTGGCACTCGGATCAGTAATCAGCACTCAACAGCAGGTAGGTATAAAACTCCAACGTTTCAGAGCGTACTTTAATGCTCCATCTTCAAGGCATAATAAATACAAACAAAATCAATCACTTTATAACACCGCCACCACACCTCGTGCAATACGGCTCGAAGACTCCGGAAGTGTCGGAGGTCAGACGCCCATGTATGACGTCATTACCCCGCATGTATCGTGATTCATTACATAGAGCTCAAGTTTCAAATTACATTGTAACATTATAAAGAGGGATCAAACATAAATCCTGTACACAAAATAATTCATAATATATTGCGGCATAACAGGATCAGACATATACCTACATATTATAATGATATAATATCATAAAGATGTTCCCCATTATCACGATCCATATAACAAATCAACTATTAAACAAAACAGTGTAAGCCTAAGTTTTCATTAAGGCCCTTTGGGGCCATGGTCCCCAACAGATAGATCCACTGTGTTTCACATTGTAGTAACTTGAGTGACCTATCACCACCATGTATCGATTTTGGGATATGGTCGATAATAATGTACTTCATAGTAGCTACATTGTGACCTGCCTGAGCGAAATGTCGAGCCACCGGTTGGTCGCTATCACCCATAGAAATAGCTGCCCGTATTGCCGACTGGTGAAGTGCCATGCGTTCCCTCAATGTTCTATCAGTCTTGCCAACATAGGCAAGACCACATGGACATTTGAGGAGATAGACTATAAATCTAGTAGTGCAGGTGACCCTATGTCGTATTATATATCTCTTACCACTGAAAGGGTGACAAAAACTGTCACTCACAATCAAATAACGACATGTTAGACAATTAAGGCATCGAAAACACCCATTCCTCGGCCTCAAGAAATGACTACCAGACTGCATGCCCAGACTCACAATATCGGTCTTGACATGCAAGTCCCTAATATTACGGCCTCGAGTGTAACATGGCATAATTTTATTGTTTTGCAATTTCAACTCTTGGTCAGATGCCACAATAGGCCAGTGTCTGTTAGTAACCCTTTCGATGTCATCGCTATATACATTGTAATGTTTAACCCAAGGCATTCTCACATCCATTTTAACCTTCTTCTCTGAAGATATATTAGTCATCAGTAAAAGACTGTTACGTGATCTAGCCCATGCTTTATGCATGGCTTTATCCAATACTTGGGGACTGTACCCCCTAGCTAAAAATTTAGTTCGCATAATCTCCATATGATGTTTAGCAGACTCATCATCACTACAAATTCTGCGAGCCCTAGTGAACTGCGAATAGGGTAGTCCAAATTTCAACGGCTTCGGATGAAAACTGTTACAATGCAAAATTGAATTTCGATCAGTGGGCTTATTGTATAGAGATGAGGATAATTTCCCATTGCACAATCGTACCCGTACATCCAAATAGTTCACATATTCAAAATCAGCACAAAAGGTAAACTTCACGGGACTATCCTATTGATTGTGGTTGGAAATGAATATTTCCAACTCATCTCTAGTACCAGTCCAAATCAAAAAAATGTCATCTATGTATCTGACATAGAAAAAAATCCTGTCAGATACATAGGAGTCATTGAAAAAAATATCATCCTCCACCATAAACATGAACGCTTTGGCGTACGATGGGGCCACATTTGACCCCATCGCACAGCCAATGAGTTGTAAATATATCTTATCATCAAATAAGAAGAAACTACGTGTGAGAATCATCTGAAGTAAATCCAGGACCAGATCGATGTCTGGTCCATTATACACTTTGCTCTGAGTAATCAACTAGCGTACCGCCTTTAAACCTTCATTGTTTGGTATAATAGTGTAAAGACTGTTGATATCGATGCTACATAGTAAACTATTATTGGGAATATCACCCAGATTATTGATTTTATTAAGGAACATAGTTGTATCCAACAGAAATCTAGGGTGTTCCATCACACAAGGTTGCAAGATTGCATCAAGATACACTAAAGTAGCCTGAAATAATGACCCCTGAGCAGAAATAATAGGTCTGCCCAGGGGGTTATCAAGGCCTTTGTGTATCTTGGGCACGTGTACAAAATCGGAGTAAACGGGTATTCAGGCACCAAAGCTCTACTCAGGTCAGATGAAATTATACCCTGATCAACTGCTACAGTTAATCTATCTCGTAGAGTCTGTTTAAATGGTAAAGTATGGTCAGAATCCAAACGCCTATATACATTTGTATCAGCCAGTTGTCTCTCAATCTCAGATTTGTATTGTACCAGATCCTGTATCACCACAGCACCTCCCTTATCAGCAGGGTGTATAACAATGTAGGAATAGGAAGCCAGATCTTTAAGGGCCTTCCATTCACCTGCGGATAGGTTGCTGTGGGATCTAGGAGTAGGACCACTACATGACATACTAGATTGAACATCCTGATCAACAAGGCATATAAATGTTTTGATAGCAGCATTTTTAGACACTGGATCAAAATGGGATCTACTCAACAATTTATGAACCTGCATAGGTATGTCACAAGATTGATAAGTCATGGATGGAGGTGGGGCTCCTTTCACCATGAAAATATTTGTGTATTTTAAGTTGTCTATTGAGCTGGTATTTTTCAACCTCCCACCTCAATCCATCGAATTTAGTAGCAGGCAAAAAAGAAAGTCCACGACTGAGAACAGACATCTCACAATCAGACAACACATGAGATGAAAGGTTAAACACTATCGCCTCCTGGACAGAGGTGGTCTCCCTACTCATCTGCGGCCATGCCCGCGCCCATTGGTGGCCTCGTCTAGTAGGCTTACTCCTTAGTCTACTGTTTGCTTGCCACCCGCAGACCCTAAAGGGTTCACACTACGACTGAGAACAGACATCTCACAATCAGACAACACATGAGATGAAAGGTTAAACACTATCTCCTCCTGGACAGAGGTGGTCTCCCTACTCATCTGCGGCCGTGCCCGTGCCCATTGGTGGCCTCGTCTAGTAAGCTTAGTCCTTAGTCTACTACGATTGTCTTTAGCATGACTGTTGTCAGAGTCACTGGTAGAAATATTATAAGGTGACATATCCCAATTCTCACGTGGTCTCCTACCACCGCATTTATTGGGTCACTGATACTCATTGCATCCACCATGGATCCAGTTATAGACAGTATTATGTTCATAGTCAGAAGTAACCTTTGCCATTTTGGATTTTTTAAACTGAATAAGGTCCTGTCGGTACGCTGACACCTGTTTGTTTAATTTATCAAGCCATGCACAATCAATGTCAGATTCGGAATTTTTTTTATGTGCAGCTTCAAAGGTGTCGATTTTATCACGTACAATTGTCAATTCTCTAGTCGCTTCCTCTATAATGAGTAACATCAGGTTTTAGCTACATTTGTTGAGTACGGAAATCCACTTCTTACAGAAGTCCAAACTGTAATGACCAATAGTCGGGCAGTTCTTAATTCTAAAGCCGTGCGGAATACGCTTCTGTTTATAATATTCACTTAGGGTTACCCCATTGTAATAGAAATCAACCTCGCGCTGTTTTAACTTTAGCCAGTCCCGATTTAAACTCTGTAAGGATTTACTGACATTATCCTCACTAAATGGATCCCTGAATAAAATGGATTCCACATCAGAGTCTGAAAACATAAGCGTACTGCCTTGTGTAAGCTTAGCAATATTAATGGCTTCAAATGCCTGTTCCAGGCTATCATCACGCCCCTCAGCCATAGTAATGATCACACTGAAAATCCGTGTAATAAAAGTAACACACTATGTGCAAAAATAGCAATGAAGTCCCAGAATAACGTGCTGTAGTAACGGTGTCATGCAGCTAAACAGTATGGGTGTCCAGTCCAAGGGCGAGCACACTCCTGCTCAGTATTCTCACCCCACATAAAGTACTCCAAGAAGGATGGCACTCCAATAATAATATCACAATGGCTTCGGTGCCTCCCGATAGGTGATCCCCAAAAGGACCACAAAATACATACAAGACTGGCAGTGGCACTCGGATCAGTAATCAGCACTCAACAGCAGGTAGGTATAAAACATTTCGGAGCGTACTTTAATGCTCCATCTTCAAGGCATAATAAATACAAACAAAATCACTCACTTTATAACACCACCACCACACCATGTGCAATACGGCTACAGGACTCCGGAAGTGTCGGAGGTCAGACACCCATATATGACGTCATTACCCCTCATCGGTAGTCATGGAAACTGCTGAATTAACAAAAAGGCCAAGGAATGGGTGTTTTCAATGCCTTAATTGTCTAACATGTCATTATTTGACTGTGAGTGACAGTTTTTGTCACCCTTTCAGTGGTAAGAGATATATAATACGACATAGGGTCACCTGTACTACTAGATTTATAGTCTATCTCCTCAATTGTCCATGTGGTCTTGCCTATGTTGGCAAGACTGATAAAACATTGAGGGAACGCATGGCACTTCACCGGTCGGCAATACGGGCAGCTATTTCTATGGGTGATAGCGACCAACCGGTGGCTCGACATTTCGCTCAGGCAGGTCACAATGTAGCTACTATGAAGTACATTATTATCGACCATATCACAAAATCGATACATGGTGGTGATAGGTCACTCAAATTACTACAATGTGAAACACAGTGGATCTATCGGTTGGGGACTATGGCCCCAAAGGGCCTTAATGAAAACTTAGGATTACACTGTTTTGTTTAATATTTGATTGGTTATATGGATCGTGATAATGGGGAACATCTTTATGATATTATATCATTATAATATGTAGGTATATGTCTGATCCTGTTATGCCGCAATATATTATGAATTATTTTGTGTACAGGATTTATGTTTGATCCCTCTTTATAATGTTACAATGTAATTTGAAACCTGAGCTCTATGTAATGAATCACAATACATTTTTTGTTATTTCAGCGGTTTCCATGACTACTGATGCGGGGTAATGACGTCATACATGGGCGTCTGACCTCCGACACTTCTGGAGTCCTGGAGCCGTATTGCATGTGGTGTGGTGGCAGTGTTATAAAGTGAGTGATTTTGTTTGTATTTATTATGCCTTGATGATGGAGCATAAAAGTACTCTCCGAAACGTTGGAGTTTTATACCTACCTGCTGTTGAGTGCTGATTACTGATCCGAGTGCCACCGCCAGTCTTGTGTATATATATATATATATATATATATATATATATTCAGGTAACACAAGAATGAGTGAAACTATAGGCCAGGATACATATACATTCTTCTTTTCCTATTTTATGCTTACCTCTTGCCCGCACACAATGAAACTTTTTCAAGTTAGTACCTGGTCCATCCTCCTCTGTGGGATATGAGGATGGACCATGAAAGTCTTCTCTTCTGTCACTTCCACTCTTATTCTACTATACCCTGATAGAGATGTTGCACCCCTCACCATCACCAATGACTTAGGAATTGAATCAGTGGGCGGGAGCTGATACTCTAATTTCCTTTTCCTATCTCACTAAGAATTTCAAGTATTTTAATTTAGATAATTAGGTTGTTAATGATGATTAACAACAGGGTGGACTAAATCAAAATACTTCTGTATTGCTTCATTGATTGTGCATTTAATGTGAAAACATTAATCTCTCTTTAGCTAACTATTACAGTGACCACAAGGCCTCACAATGGTTAACCTTATAAGAAGAAATGTTTTATATCGACTATGGAATTGTCTGGACACATTGGCAGATGGCTATGAGTCCTGTAGAGAAAATAGAAGCTTATCCTGCTACAAGACTCATTATGGACCTCTAATAAAAAATTAGTTGATCATACCACCCGAAATCAAGATGGACACTGAACCTGTTGACTAGAGACTCTTATGAACTATAATGCACTTTATACCCCCTAAAGTGAATACTCTATAATTATTTGCATGTAACACTATAATTATCCCTGGACTTGCAAGATTTGCCCACTCCCCAGAATGCCCCTCATTATCCTATTCCATCCTTGTCAGTCCACATGATAATGTGTCAACCGATCAAGTTTCTTTAATATGATGTAATGCAATGTAATTATGTACAACTTTTTCATTAATTATTGTTATTGGAGTGCATAAAATGTATAGTAGACTGATGCTGAATCAGAATATCTTCCTGATATCTCATTGTGCATGGTCCACGTCTGTGCACACAATATTATGGTTAGACCCTTTCAATAAAATTACCTTTGCTTTCACCACAAGCTGTTGTGAAGAAGAATTTACTTTAACATAATGTTGGCATGTAAAGTAATTATTCAAATGGTCTTAATTTTTCTTAGTGAATGGCACCTAAATATTAACTTTTTACATTAATAAAATGAATAGGCAATAACTTTGTTTTCAGTGTTATGCTAAGGTTTGTTTTTCCAAAATAAGAAGAATATGCAGCATTTATATTAACATAAATGTGTAAATACTACTAGCTATTTTACATGAAACACTACCAGGTAAACTGTAAAATGAATTTGAGTTACACAGTATGTGCAACATCAACCCACTAGCTTCTCAGCACAGCCAGCAGAATTCTTTACAAAGATGCTATTTGCATAACTTGCTGAGCACTTGCAAATGTCAGCACAACAGCTTTCACAATGGCTAATAACAACATGCCCAGCCATATACACTACACTAAAACTATTAACTGAATGATTTAAACATATGTACACACTGTCTGAATTAACCTTGACATTTAGACTTGTTGTTTTATTCCATTCCTTTCAAAATCCCGATGGACTTTCAAAGGATTAACTGCTAATCAAAGTATTGTATATAAAGTCTTTGGGGACATATATTATTCTTGTTTGTAGTGAAGCAAATTATTATACCTTAAAAATAAGCACAGAAAATAGGAAATAGCTTTCTTTAGGACAAATATATAAAATAGAGTTAATAAACATAAATCACGGCATATTTTGTTTTTGGCAGTTAATGTAATGCATGTCAAATTATAATTTTTAAACCATTTTCGAAATAGATCAGCTTTATTCTTTTCACATTAAAATATAAGCAGATGAGCATCAGTAAAATGCTTTAAGGCCAAAATCATACTGATTGGAAGTTGTCCAAAGGAGAAAAGGGTTGCAATAATTTGCTGTCATATTAGTAAAGTAAATCAAAGCAATGTGTAAAACTTAAGATATATATATATATATATATAAAAGATACAGAAGTTTAAAATAGCGACAGTCATGGGACTGTTAATAAATGAATATACAGACACTTACTGAATATCTGTCAATGGCTACCTGGTTGTCCAGTATCTGACAGCACTTCCAGGACTGACATTACATATGGGACTGCCATGTGAACTGTTGACCTGATTCAGACCCACTCATGAGCGCACAACGCTCACAAGCAGGTGATGGTCCCCCACTGCGCATGCGCATGCTGGAGCCGGCTCCAGTGTGCACATGTGCGAGATCCGCCCAGCGACGGGCACTCCATCAATACGGGTCTCGCACCAAAAGGGTTTCTGTTGATTGTGATTGACAGCTCGCCCCATTTTGGAGGCGGGCAGGGGGGGTGGCTGGCTAAATGGAGGCATTCCCGAAGGAAGCCTGCCGTTTGGGGGTTGCCTCAGTAGTGAGCATCCGGCTCTATTAGAGCTGGAAGCTCTCAGGGGCTTGCGATGGACGACACCCTACCACATGGGTCTCGTCGCAAGCCCAATGGTAGCAATGGTTGTGACCATCGGGACCATCACCTGGCCGCTCGCAAAAGCTGTGGGTTGTCACCCACAGCTTAGCAAGCGGCCAGGAGGCCAGCTCTGAAAAAAAAAATGCCGCCCTGATTCAGAGCGAGTGCTCTGAAAGAGCGTCCGGCTCTGAATCAGACCCTATATGGTGTCGGTTGCCATGATAAATGTAAACAATTAATTAAAATAACCACTACCAAATAAGTAAATAATAAAATGATTGTAAAACATGTGCTGGACACTATTATAAAGAAAAATATGGGACTAAATAATATCCATCAGCAGATAAACAGAGCATTAAACTCACACCTAGGAACAGGTTTAAACAACATGAAATAATGAAATAAACAAACAAAATAATGCATTTCCAATAGTAGCATCAACGGGGAATGCATCAAAGGAACAAAGTATATATTAGCAATAATATGTACAGATCTGCCCAGCTATTTTGTTGCTCATGGCATGGCGTGAGTCACGCCATTGATTTGTGGTGTGGTGTGCAGGCCTCTGAGTCGTGCCATGGACTTGTGGAATACCATGGTATTCTTCAACGAAGGATATGCTACGGCATGTAATACAGTGCTTAACCGCTGGGTGGCGAGTGCTCCACTTTTGTAATTGCATGTAATATAGTGCTTAACCGCTGGGTGGTGAGTGCTCCACTGTACTGAATGTCTTGTGCAGAATGCCATAATGTTAAACTTACAGTAAATTGGGTGGCTATCATATTCACAGCATTTTCATGAACGCACAACCCATACTGTATTTTTAATGTCACTTAATATACATATACATATACAGTATATAGTACTGTACCGTACTGTATGTAACATCTTTTAACAGGATGCAAATCACTGTACATACTGTATTGTACATACAGTACAGTGCAGTAACTGAATAGTAGAGAAGTTGCTGGAGTTGTTGTCACGGTATAACCGATACTGTAGATTAATGAGATGCACGCACAGCTTTCACTGATATGGGATGCATTACAGTATGACAATTTTTTTTTTTCTTATTAAAAAACAGCAGCGGGAGGAGTGCACAAGGATGAGGCCACTCTCTGTGGTTCACTGTAGCTGTCATGTGGGCTAGTGGTTAGGTGATCACTTTGGTAGAATTATGGTCAAGGGTTCGATCCCTGGAAAAGAATATACCGTACTGTATATTTTTTTTTTATCACTGTCTGCTCTGGACACTATAGTGAAACTTGTTTAAAAGGCTATAGTGTTGTTGTTTAAAAGGCTGCTTAAAAGTAAGACATTACAAACAGATTGTGTGTTTCAATAGTGCAAAACTTTCGTCAATGTCTGCGCTTTCGTCAATCGGATTTCATGCGCATGCCCAGTGGAGGGTTTACAATGGGATCTGTAGTGCCCAGAGAGGGATCTGTACAGTACTGTATTTCACTGAAAAGTGATTTCATACTGTGGCTATGGTGGCTGACAGGGCTCTGCATCTGCAAACTGACGGTGCCGTACAATTTAGCACCACAGATTAGTGATTTCATAACTGCAGAGACTGTTAGAGAATCTACTGCCTAGTATGTGAGACAGGGCTCTGCATCACATACTATGCGGCCAAAAACCGCAAAACGCAAACATGCGACAACGCATATGCGGTCTCAGCCTTGTGCACTATGGCTACGTCCCTTGGACTGTGTCTGAGAGTGGTTTCCGTCTGTGAGAGAGCGCTCTGTGTTCAAAGCTGACTGTGCGTTTGCTGTTCAAAATAGCGTTGCATCGCAAACTGATGACATTGGTGATGCTGCTCCAACCTTGCACACTATGTACGGTAGTAGTGGGATCTGTATGAGAGAGAGCTCTCTGTATTACACGGTTGGCACTATGGTCGCTGTCAGCCATCTGCGATGGATTAGAAATGGAGGGGGGGTACAATGGGATCTGTGGCACCAAGCCATACGCCATGTAGCGCTATGCTATCACTGAACATGCGCAGTTGGCTGTATTACTGCAGTCGGTACAGTATTTGTACTCTACTGTATACTGTTGCATTTCCATCTCTGGCGGGCGCATGCCCAGTAGGAGGGTTGCGATGGGATTTCTGGCATATGCCCAGTGGGCCGAGAGTCATACACAGTGCATCAGGTCCCTTCCCCCAAAGCAAGCCAAGAGCCTCACATTACCATAATAAAGGAAGCTTTGTTAATCCATTTACTGTAAGCAGTCAGCTCTGCCCTAGTGTCCTGAAAAATTCTACGAATTGTCACCATTGCCAAGGACACCATCCCCCGTCTGCTAAGACAACTAGTGTGCCGCTATGAATGTGCCTGTACTGAATATTCAAAACTGACGGTGCCGTACAATTTAGCACCACAGAATAGTGATTTCATAACTGCAGAAACTGTTAGTGAATCTACTGTCTAGAATGTGAGACAGGGCTCTGCATCACATACTGTGCACCCAAAACCCGCAAAACGCAAACATGCGACAATGCATATGCGGTCTCAGCCTTGGCGATGCTGCTCCAACCTTGCACACTAAGTATGGTAGTAGTGGGATCTGTATGAGAGAGAGCTCTCTGTATTACACGGTTGGCGCTATGGTCACTGTCAGCCATCTGTGAAGGATTAGAAATGGAGGGGGGTACAATGCGATCTGTGGCGCCAAGCCATACCCCATGTAGCGCTATGCTATCACTGAGCATGCGCAGTTGGCTGTATTACTAAAATGGTTTTGAGGGAAACTGACAGTACAGTGTTCTTTTTCCACAGTCCTACCTCCACGACCACCAGCACCACCACCTTCTGCAGCCTCCTCAAATGACAGTGGTAATGATTACAACAGTTACAGTATGGACACAATAGTGTCATGCTACTGCCTTTTTGATTTTTTGTATAATATTTTTTTTCTTATACTGTACACACAGACAGACTCGTCATTGATGAGGAGGCTGCAGGAAGCCCCCTGCCCTGTAAGTACAGTACACCACATTGTTTTCTACAGCATTGTAGATCTCTCCTTTTCTTCCTTTGTCAGTCTCTCTCTACCTACTGTATCTCTTTCTCTCTCTCTCTTTATCCCTCTCTCTCTTTCTCAGTGTCTCTCTTTTCTGTACTAGTGTAATAGTAACATTATTTTTTTTCAACAGTATCACCAATGGAAGCATTCATTCCTGGCCCCACTGGCCTCATCTGGCCTCGCAAGTACACTACACCCCATTTTCTTCTACAGTACTGTATCTCTCTCTCTCTTTCTCTCTCTCTTTATCTCTCTTTCTCTCCCTCTGTTTTTCTCTCTTTCTTTCTTTCTCTCTCTCTCTCTCTTTATCTCTCTCTCCCTCTTTCTTTCTCTTTATCTTTCTCTCTCTTTAATTTTCCTCTCTCTCTTTTTCGCTCTCTTTCCCTGTTTTTCTCTCTTTCTTTTTCTCTCTCTCTCTTTCTCTCCCTGTCTCCCTCTGTTTCTCTCTATCTCTCTCTTAAAACATCTCCAACGTCTTCTCCTTACACAATAACTGTTTCTGTACTTGTGTATTTTAGTTGCAGACACTGAAGTGCCTCAGCTCTCCCCAGGGCAAGAGGAGGACCCAGACTCCCCTCCCCAGCCAAGTAAGTACTGTATACAGTTTTATACTGTAGGACATTTTGTATTAATACTGTAATACAGTACAGTATATACTGTTGTAATGTTACAGTTGAGTATGTGTCTCTCTCTCTGTCTCTCTCTCCTGTTTCTCTCTTTCTTTCTCTCCCTCCCTCTCTCTCCCCCCCCTCTCTCCCCCCTCTTTCTCTCTTTTTCTCTATCTTTTTTTCTCTCTCTTTCTCTCTCTCTTTCTCTCCCTCCCTCTCTTTCTTTCTCTCTCCCTCTCTTTCTCTCTTTCTCTATCCCTCTCTCCCCCTCTATCTTTCTCTTTCTCTCTCTCCCTCTCCTTTCTCTCTCTATTTCTCTCTCTCTCTCTCTTTTTCTCTCTCTGTCTCTTTCTCTCTTTTTTTTCTATCTTTCTTTTTCTCTCTCCCTTTCTTTATCTTTCTCTCTTTCTCTATCCCTCTCTCCCCCTCTATCTTTATCTCTCTCTCTCTCCCTCTCCTTTGTTTCTCTCTCTTTCTTTCTTTCTTTCTCTCTCTCCCTCCCTCTCCCCCTCTCTCAATTTTTCTCTTTCTTTTTTTCTCACTCTTTCTCTCTCTTTCTCTCTCTCCTTCTCTCCCTCCCTCTCTTTCTTTCTCTTCCTCTCTTTCTTTCTCTCTCTTTCTCTCTCCCTTTCTCTCTTTCTCTATCCATCTCTCCCCCTCTATCTTTCTCTCTCTCTCTCCCTCTCCTTTGTTTCTCTCTCTCTCTCTTTTTCTCTCTTTCTTTCTCTCCCTCCCTCTCTTTCTTTCTCTCCCTCCCTCTCCCTCTCTCTCTGTCTCTCCCTCTCTCTCTCCCTCTCTTTCTATCTCTCTTTCTCTCTCCTCTGTCTTTGCCTCTCGCCCTCTCCCCCTATCTCTCTCTCTTTCTCTCTCTCTCCCTGTCTCACTCTGTTTCTCTCTCTCTCTCTTTAAACATCTCCAACGTCTTCTCTCTTTACCGTAACATACTGTAATTTTTTTCAACAGCATCACCAACCAGTGGCCTCACAATGCCATGTAAGTACAGTACTGTATCTCTCTGCTTTATTTCCCTAGTCTCTCTCTCTTTCTCTCCCTAGTCTCTCTCTCTTTCTCTCACCCTCTCTCTCTCTTTCTCTCTCCCCCTCTATCTCTCTCTCCCTCCCTCTTTCTCTCTCTCTTTTTCTCTCTCTCTCTCTCTTTCTCTCTCTTTACATGTTTTTTTCCCACAGTGCCAGAGACGGTACCCCCAGCCGCCCCCAGCGAGAGTCTGCGTAAGGACAGTACTGTACACTACAGTACATTGTTCTCTCTCTCTTTTTCTCTCTCTCTCTCTCTTTTTCTCTCTCTTTCTCTCTCTCTTTCTCTCCCTCCCTCTCTATCTTTCTCTCCCTCTCTTTCTTTCACTCCCTTTCTCTCTCTCTCTCCCTTTCTCTCTTTCTCTATCACTCTCCCCCCTCTCTCTTTCTCTCTCCCTCTCTCTCTTTCTCTATCCCTCTCTCCCCCTCTATCTTTCTCTTTCTCTCTCTCCCTCTCCTTTGTTTCTCTCTCTCTCTCTCTTTTTCTCTCTCTGTCTCTTTCTCTATTTTTTTTCTCTCTCTGTCTCTTTCTCTATTTTTTTCTCTGTCTCTTTCTCTCTTTTTTTTCTCTCTCTTTTTCTCTCTCCCTTTCTCTCTCTCCCTTTCTTTATCTTTCTCTCTTTCTCTATCCCTCTCTCCCCCTCTATCTTTCTCTCTCTCTCTCCCTCTCCTTTGTTTCTCTCTCTTTCTTTCTCTCCCTCCCTCTCCCCCACTCTCTCCCTCTCCTTTGTTTCTCTCTCTTTCTTTCTCTCCCTCCCTCTCCCCCCCTCTCTCTCTATTTTTCTCTATCTTTCTCTCCCTCCCTCTCTTTCTTTCTCTCCCTTTCTCTCTCTCTCTCCCTTTCACTATTTCTTTATCCCTCTCCCCCCTCTCTCTTTCTCTCTCCCTCTCTCTCTTTCTCTATCCCTCTCTCCCCCTCTATCTTTCTCTTTCTCTCTCTCCCTCTCCCTCCCTCTCTTTTGTTTCTCTCTCTCTCTCTTTTTTTTCTCTCTTTCTCTCCCTCCCTCTATTTCTTTCTCTCCCTCTTTCTTTCTCTCCCTCTTTCTTTCTCTCCCTTTCTCTCTCCCTTTCTCCCTTTCTCTCTTTCTCTATCCCTCTCTCCCCCTCTTTCTCTCTCTCTCTCTCTCTCTCCCTTTCCTTTGTTTCTCTCTCTTTCTCTCTTTGTTTTTCTCTCTCTCTTTCTCTCTCTCTTTCTCTCCCTCCCTCTCTCTTTCTCTCTCTCTTTCTCTCCCTCCCTCTCTTTCTTTCTCTCCCTCCCTCTCTCTCCCCCCCTCTCTCTCTTTTTTTCTCTATCTTTTTTTTCTCTCGCTTTCTCTCACTCTCATGTTTTTCCCTTTCTCATGTTACATGTTTTTTTTCCCCACAGTTCCAGAGACCATAGCCCCAGCGAGAGTCTATGTAAGTACAGTAAATTGTTCTCTCTCTCTCTTTTTCTTTCTCTGTCTCTTTCTCTCATTTTTTCTCTCTGTCCTGTGTTTTCATTAATTTTTTGACTTGTCAACATTTGTTTTTCTTTGACACACAGATGACTGCTTTATCGTGGAGGCAGGCAGCAGCCCTGCCCCGATCTGCAAGTACAGTAGTGTACTGTACATTACATTGTTCTACCACTAAATACTTACTGTCTCTCACTCTCTCTCCATGCATCTCCAACCTCTTCTCAATACACAATAATTCTTTCTCTCCTTGTGTTTTTCTTATTTTCCATTACTGTACAGTATGTTTCGGTGACCTGTCTTTAGGTGCATACACACTAGACGATTTGGATGAATGCTAACAATATTGTTCAATGATACAGTACAGTACATTATACAGTGTTGTTCATATCATCTAGTGTGTACTGTATACAGTAAATCACCAAGGATGCATGTGCGCGCTCCCCCAAGGCATCAACGATATCCACAGTGGGCTGTACATGCAGGTCAATCTATGGATATTGTTAACCCTCCCACCCTCTTGTCTTTCATTGCTGCCAGCATCAGCAAGTGTGCATAGGGTACACTTGACAACACCGGCACTGTGACAAACAATATTGCCTCATATACTGTATACAGTACATGGTCTAATGCCCATGTCACACACTGTACAGTAAGTGGATACTATCACTAAAGTGTAATAATACAGTAGTAATAGTACTGTCGGGCTGAATTATTTACATTTTTCCATATTGTTTTCATGCAAAATGACAATTTTTTTTACCCACAGTGCAAGGCACAGAAGGGCACCAGCCTACAGACTCCTGGAAACGGAGGCAATCTATTTTGTGTAAGTACTGTACCGTACACTACTTTACATTGTCTTCTACTGTATCGCACTCCTTTTTTTTACTTTCACAGTGTTATTCTCTCCCTCCCGTACAACAAAGACCCATCTCACTTGCTCCGGGGCTCGCCTACGCACTGACGGACAATCAACCCGGTTGCGCGCGGATCTGAATCAGGCCCTACTGTAATTCTTTCTCTACTGTACTTGTATAACAGGAACATTCTGTTTTTTTCCCCCCACAGTTCTGCAACAAGGAAAGCGCAGGCGCATTTCCCCCACAGAGCAAAATTTAGGTTTTTGCCCGCGTAAGTATAAGTACTGTACAGTACCTTACACTACTACAGTTAACATTACTATAAATTGTCTTCTACTTTCTCACTCTTGTTTTTTGTGTTTGTATTGGTGTTATGTACAGTATGGAGGTGTTATTTTTTGAACCGTATAATCGTTTTTTTCTTAAACACACAGTCCAAAAATTCAAACTGGAGCAGCCAGAGCAACAGCTCCCTGGCCTCTGTATGCGTAAGTAGAGTACTGTATCTTTTTCTGTCTCTATCTTTTTCTCTCTCCCTTTCTGTCTTTCTGTGCCTCCCTCTCGCCCTCCCCTTCTCTTTCGTTTTCTCCCTCCCTCTCCCCCCCTCTCTCTCTCTCTCTCTCTCTCTCTCTTTCTCTCATTTTCTCTCTCTTTTTCCCTCTTTCTTTTTCTCTCCCTCTCTGTCTTTCTCTCCCTTCCTCTCTCTTTCTCTCCCTCTGTCTGTGCTTGTTTTTGTTGTTATGGAGGCTCTGTTCAAGATTTATGGTGCGTACACACTGGGCGATAAAATGGTTTTGATGGAAACTGTTCTTTTTCCACAGTCCTACCACCACCAATGATGGCACTGGCGGCAACCACACCTGAGCCCACTGGCATCTCCCTGGCGGCAACCACACCAGTGCCCACTGGCATCTCGGAGCCGCGTAAGTAAAGTACACCACATTGTTTTCTACAGCACTGTATCGCTATCCTTTTTTACCCTTGTCAGTCTCTCTCTCACTCTCTCTCTCTCTCCCTCTCCCCCCCTTCCTCTGTCTGTGTTTGTTTTTGTTGTTATGGAGGATCTGTTCAAGATTTATGGTGCGTACACACTGGGCGATAAAGTGGACGACTCAGGGAGCATATCGTGTAGTGTGTACGCACCATTACACAGTTTATTTGTTTCCAAATGGTTTTGATGGAAACTGTTCTTTTACCACAGTCCTACCACCACCAATGATGGCACCGGCGGCAACCACACCAGCGCCCACTGGCGTCTCCCCAGCGGCAACCCCACCAGCGCCCACTGGCATCTCCGAGCTGCATAAGTAAAGTAGACCACATTGTTTTCTACAGCACTGTATCGCTATCCTTTTTTACCCTTGTCAGTCTCTCTCTCTCCCTCTCCCCCCTCCCTCTGTCTGTGTTTGTTTTTGTTGTTATGGAGGCTTTGTTCAAGATTTATGGTGCGTACACACTGGGCGATAAAGTGGACGACTCAGGGAGCATATCGTGTAGTGTGTACGCACCATTACACAGTTTATTTGTTTCCAAATGGTTTTGATGGAAACTGTTCTTTTTCCACAGTCCTACCACCACCAACGACAGCACCGGCGGCAACCACACCAGCGCCCACTGGCGTCTCCCCAGCAGCAACCCCACCAGTGCCCACTGGCGTCTCTGAGCCGCATAAGTAAAGTAGACCACATTGTTTTCTACAGCACTGTATTGCTATCCTTTTTTACCCTTGTCAGTCTCTCTCTCTCTCTCTCCCTCTACCCCCCTCCCTCTGTCTGTGTTTGTTTTTGTTGTTATGGAGGCTCTGTTCAAGATTTATGGTGCGTACACACTGGGCGATAAAGTGGACGACTCAGGGAGCATATTGTGTAGTGTGTACGCACCATTACACAGTTTATTTGTTTCCAAATGGTTTTGATGGAAACTGTTCTTTTTCCACAGTCTTACAACCACCACCACCACCAACTGCGGCAGCGGAGGCACCACCACCAACACCGGCGGCACCACCACACTCCAGTGGCGGTTCATTCGCCTCATTTAGAATGCGGCTTGCCACCCTGAGTAAGTACCGTGCACTACTGTACATTGTGCTCTCCTTTTTACACTGCCTCTCTCTTCGTCCTGTACTTCAAAGACCCATGTCCAACCTCTTGTCCTTACACACTAATTGTTTCTCTACTTGTGTAACTGGAATATTTTTTTTTTTCCCACAGTGCGGGAACGTGGAAGGCCACATCCACAACCCCCCAACGGCCAGTTGCCGGAAGCGGGGCGAAGCAGGCCTCACAGGCCGTGTAAGTACTGTACCCTACACAATTGTACATTGTCTTCTTCTGTACTGTCTCTCTCTATCCTTTTTTGTTTTCACAGCTTCTCTCTCTCTCTTCTGTACTACAAAGACGCATCTCCAACCTCTTCTCCTTCCACACTTTGTGTTTTTATATTTTTTATAAAGGACATCACTCTAAAAGGTGCCCATCCACTTAAAAATACCGGTATGACAACCACTGCATGATTACAACATTGTAATCGTGCAGTCGTTTGTCAGTACAGTAAGTGATGAGCCTACTCTGAACAAGCAGTTGTTCAGTGCAGGGTCATCAATCATTACTGTACTGTATCTACACTGCACCTAAAGTATCCCTCTGTCTGCCAGCCTGAAGCTTCAGTCAGTATAATGACCTTTGGTGTAGCAATGTTTAGACTGTACAGTAAATACAGCACTATTAATGTGAATATATTTTTTTCCAATACAGTCTTCAGTCAGGGACCCCAAGGGAGGCAGGGACCATGCCTGACTCGAGGTAGAGTACAGTATTTACGGTAGTGTCAAGATTGTACAATATTGTATATTAGTGTTGTAATACTGTACCCTTTTTTTTCTCCCTACAGAACAAATTATTTTTGGCCTTATATTGCCAGATGGCCCATCACCTGGTGGATTTATTTTTTAAATTTTTGTTCACTTTATTTTTGTTTATTTTTGATTTTTATTAAAATTTATTTTATTCAGTACAACGTTTTCTGTCTTTACTTGGTTCTGTGGATAAAGTACAGTATACTGTATTTAAATTTATTGTGACGGTAGCAAGCAAAAGGTAAGAATATACAGTACAGTACGTCACCCATTCTGTACTTTTATTAATTACACACCACTCTTAAGGGGTGATTTCATAAAGCTTGGAGAGAGATAAAATTGGAGAAACTGTAAATACAGTAGCACCAACCAATTAGCTACTACTGTAACTGTCATTTTTCAAACACAGCCTGTACAGTGACAGTTAGGATCTGATTGGTTTTTGCTATTTACTGTATCTACAATTTTATCTCTGTCTAAGCTTTAACTTAATAAATACACGACAACAGTAAACTTTTTTTAGCCAATCACGTGTTTTTGCTCCAATGTGTGCAAAAGTGCCAACCAATGTGCTCCCAACTGTCATCTCACAGGCTGTGTTTGAAAATTGACAGTTGGGAGCTGATTGACTGACACCTTATCACTTTTTTATCACGTCTCACTGTCTAACACTGCTTAGTACAGTAAATAGACCCCCTTGGAGTGAAAAGGTGAGACCGGCTAAAAACAGTAAATAGACCACCCCAAAATTGAAAATGTCCCTCAGTGTATACAGTACTGTTTGTCTACTGTACTGTATTCTACTGTAAGTGCCAGGCAGCTGTGAAATCACTGTGATGGGCAACAGGGATACTGTACAGTATATGACTGTGGACGTCAACCCCCATCGGCCGGCGCGCCCCTGGTGAGTGAAATCCTGGCAAATAGGATGATACACCCCTGCATCTGTGTGTTATTGACTTTTTGTACCTTTTTAATGACAGATGCACGTGTTGGGTCTCAGGGGCACTTAAAGACTGAATTACATACAGTACAAACACCAATTGTATAAATTAATGACAATTTTTATTTAACCTACAGTAACATGCTTTACAGAGGGGGGGACTTCTTTAGCTTTCCACCCCTGTAGTCCTCTACTGTCACACGCTTCTTTCTTCTGCCGCTGGCATGTCCAGGAGTTTCAAGCTGGACACGGACACGACTACTGTACAGTACCTAGGAGGAAAGAGATGATGTGAGAACAGTCCTTACTCAATGCCGACCAATATTCCCTACTGGACCGATGAATACACAAAAAGAGTTGGCTTTTAAGCTAAAATCATCACTGGCACTTTTGGCCTCAGATGCAGAGTTTCACCTATACCAGGTGCAGACTCTACCTTGCATCAGAGTGCAAGGTCCACTGTACGCCCTGAAGAAAGGAGGATAGGCAGAGACAAAATGACAGTAAAAGACAGACACACAAGTATGGTATGGTACATACAGTACTCACCGGAGATACTCTTGTTCTTTGTCCCGCTCAATCCCACACAGAGGTCCCTGTAGGAGAGAGAATATGCTATGCAAGGCCCTTTCCTGCTCTAATAGTGTCACACTAATCTACTGTAACATTAATATCAGCCCTACTGTATCTCTCCAGCCTAACAAACTACAATATAAATTAATGTACAGTACAGTTGGCCTCACAGAGGGCCTACCAGTACCTGTTATGGTGGAAGAGGCTTTGAGGGGTGGAACTTCTTTAGCTCTTTTGCTTTCCACCCCTTTAGTCCTCTCCTTTCCTCTGCTTTTCTCTTCACATGGGTCTTCAACTCTTCAGACCTGTTGGTCTACTGTAGGTTGGTTTAATGTTCCGTTGGCCTCACATAGGGCCTATCTGTTATGGTGGAAGAGGCTTTGAGAGGGGGATCTTCTTTAGCTCTTTTGCTTTCCACCCCTTTAGTCCTCTCCTGTCCTCAGCTTCTATCTTCTGCCGGTGCCACGTCCTGGACAGCGGTGGCACCAGGTGTTCCTGTCTTCTGACAAGTCCCTTCAAGTCATGTTTGTTGATTGCAGATCTGTACTTGTATGCGTGACTGTACTCCATGCATGTTTCCTTGGCATGCGCAGCACCCCATTCAGCGTGTCCTTTTTCCGGGTAAGTTCTTCCTTGCCAATCCTGAATCTTGTCCGGCATCTTGAGAGGATATCTTCTCTTAAATTGTTGGGGATTGGCACTTTCTTCCGACTTCCATCAAAGTTCACCCGCTTCGTCCAATTGCAATACAGGTCATAGGGCACGTGTTCCTGAAATATTGCTTGCGCATATCGATGCATCTCACAATTCACAGCTCTGTAAATTTCATTGTCCTTCTCAACGTTGATCACAGCCAGTGGTATATCCGGTAAGGGTGTTCCAAATACAGTCAGTGGTGCTGGCGTGCTCAACATTACAGGTGTTCCTGGTGAAAGTACAGGCATGCTTGCTTTGCTGATCCTTGATTCTTCAACTGACCGTTCAGGCAGGCGATGTGATGCCACTGGTGTACTCTCCCACTGAGGCAGGCTGCATGATGGCACTGGTGTCATGTCCAAGTGCTCTGATGCCACTGTATTGTCCATATGTAGCAAGTGGAAGGATGGGTCAGTCTCCAAGTTGAAATCGTCGTCGTTCTCCTCAGGCTCAAATTCATCCGGTGTGACCATTTCATACTGGATTGCCTGGTCATGTCTCTTCCTGGTACTCTGGGCAGCGGCCTCTTGCCATTCTTCTTTACTTTGCTGGATTGCTTCTTTCATTGCTTCTGCAATGGTGTCCTTCAGCCCTTCCTTCAGCTCTTCTTTCAAGTTGTCAATTTTCGCTTCCAGTTGACCAACTTTTCCGACGAGGTCTCTCACCATCCTTGCACAGCTACATGTGCATGCATTATCTTCTTGGAATGACAGTTTTCGCCGAGTTGGTGAGCAGGATACATCTTCAACAAGAGGCTCAAAGGTGTCCAATTCTTCTGGCCCATAAATGACTGGTGTTTCCTCCTGGTTCGGGACGTTCATGGGTTGCTCCATGTTCCCTGGTCCATTTTCTCCGATGTCCACTTGCAAAGTGTTGTTCTTCGCCTTTGCATTCTTCCTTGCCTTGACTAGAAGAGGTACCTGTAAATTTTCCTTACCTGTTTTCTTCTTGGAAGGTTTGTTTGTAGACCATTGTGGGACTAGTGCACTCAGCCTTTTGGTCAGTGGAAGTGGGCAAGATTCATTTCCGTTGTAAAAACCTTTGCTCTTCACCATTTTGACAGTTCGATGCACTCTGAAATACACAAGTATAGGGACACTAATTACGATGTTAAGTAAAATAGTGGAAATACATGTACTGTATACAGTAAATGTTTCACATTACAACACTGTAAACAATTACAGTACTCTTTCTGTCTCCTAAGACTGTGCGTGTGTTATACAGTATATACTGGTAAATATAGGAGATTACACAGCGCTAAAACTGTTAAAGCACTAACCACTATTGTGAGATTGTATAGAGGCACAAGATAATAAATATGATAAATACTGGTGTATAAAAAACACTCCCTAATTATATACTGTACGGTAAGGTACAGTAGGTGTCAGCTCAACAGTAATAAAATGTGTGAATATCTCAACTGATATACAGTACAGTACTGTAAAGTACAGCGCCAAATTTGCTACTTTTATAACATAAATCAAAACTTAGCGTGGACATGACCATTAAAAACATTAGTCTCAAAGTTAAATTTGCAAAGTGGTGCAATAATGCAAACACACGTTAAACACAGCAATATTGCGACTGAAACAAAAATGGCCACCGAGCAAAACAAGATGGCGGCGGTCAGTCACGGGAAACTATGAGGGGCAACGGGAGGCTATGAACAATCGGTATGTGTGTGTGATAGTTACTGTATTCACAAGTAAGCCTCTAAGGGGATGGGTGAAGGACGGGGCATACCGAGGAAGCAGGATGATAAAGACAGCAATATCGCGACTGAAACAAAAATGGCCACCGAGCAAAACAAGATGGCGGCGGTCAGTCACCGGAAACTATGAGGGGCAACGGGAGGCTAGGAACGATCGGTATGTGTGTGTGATAATTACTGGATTCACAAGTAAGCCTCTATGGGGATGGGTGAAGGACGGGGCATACCGAGGCAGCGGGACAATAAACACAGCAATATCGCGACTGAAACAAAAATGGCCACCGAGCAAAACAAGATGGCAGCGGTCAGTCACGGGAAACTATGAGGGGCAATGGGAGGCTAGGAACGATCGGTATGTGTGTGTGATAGTTACTGGATTCACAATTAAGCCTCTACGGGGATGGGTGAAGGACAGGGCATACCGAGGCAGCGGGACGATAAACACAGCAATATTGCGACTGAAACAAAAATGGCCGCCGAGCAAAACAAGATGGCGGCAGTCAGTCACGAGAAACTATGAGGGGCAACTGGAGGCTAGGAATGATCGGTATGTGTGTGTGATAGTTACTGGATTCACAAGAGAGCCTCTATGGGGATGGGTGAAGGACGGGGCATACCGAGGCAGCGGGACGATAAACACAGCAATATTGGGACTGAAACAAAAATGGCCGCCGAGCAAAACAAGATGGCGGCGGTAAGTCATGGGAAACTATGAGGGGCAACGGGAGGCTAGGAACGATCGGTATGTGTGTGTGATAGTTACTGGATTCACAAGTAAACCTCTACGGGGATGGGTGAAGGACGGGGCATACCAAGGCAACGGGACGATAAACACAGCAATATTGCGACTGAAACAAAAATGGCCACCGAGCAAAATAAGATTTCGGCGGTCAGTCACGGGAAACTATGAGGGGCAACGGGAGGCTAGGAACAATCGGTATGTGTGTGTGATAGTTACTGGATTCACAAGTAAGCCTCTACGGGCATGGGTGAAGGATGGGGCATACCGAGGCAGCGGGATGATAAACACAGAAATATTGCGACTGAAACAAAAATGGCTGCTGAGCAAAACAAGATGGCGGCGTTCAGTCACGGGAAACTATGAGGGGCAACGGGAGGCTAGGAACGATCGGTATGTGTGTGTGATAGTTACTGGATTCACAAGTAAGCCTCTATGGGGATGGGTGAAGGACGGGGCATACCGAGGCAGCGGGACGATAAACACAGCAATATTGCGACTGAAACAAAAATGACCGCTGAGCAAAACAAGATGGCGGCGGTCAGTCACGGGAAACTATGAGGCGCAAATCAGCGTCTAACACAGCAAACTGCAAAACATAGCAAGCTACCGTACTTACAGTACCAGCGAGTTGATACTGTAGGAAACAGCTGTAGAAGCTCACGGTACAGCAACTAAGGTGACTCGGAAGTCAGGCAGAGTTGCAGAGGTAGATCACGGTAATGAGCAGCAACAACAGTGACTTAGAAGTCAGGCAGCATTGCAGGTATTGCAGTAGTACAGTATCTCAAGGGTTCGTACTGTTGATACGTGCTGATGAGACAATCCGAGCAGCAAGTCCGTACTGTTAAGTAGCAGGTTCACTGTGTGGATAGCTAGTGTAGTCTGAGATGCTCTTTTATGCTACCAGAGACAAAGAAAACCTTGCCGCCGAAACTCTGCCATGCCATTGGACCACAAGGAAGTGCATTTTTCAAATACACCAATCTGCGGCCAGATTTTCTGCGGGAAGGAATTCTTTTGTCTCTGGTAGCATAAAAGAGCGTCTCAGACTGCACTAGCTATCCACACTGTGAATCTGCTACTTAACTGTACGGTCTTGCTGCTGGGATTGTCTCATCGGCACGTATCAATAGTACAAACCCTTGAGATACTACTACTACTACTACTACTACTACTACTACTACTGCTACTACTACCACCACCTGCAATGCTGCCTGACTTCTACTGTAAGTCGCTGTTGTTGTTGCTGCTCATTGCTGTACCCTGAGTACCCTGAGCTTCTACAGGTGTTTCCTACAGTATCAACCAGCTGGTACTGTAAGTATGGGAGCTTGCTAGGTTCACGGTCATTTTGCAGTTTGCTGTGTTAGACGCTGATTTGTTCAGCGAGTTTTCAAAGCATATACGGTACCATTTTGTTTTGCTCGGCGGCCATTTTAGTTTCAGCGGCAATATTGCTGTGTTTATCGTGCCGCTACCTCGGTATGCCCCGTCCTTCACACATCCCCATAGAGGCTTATTTGTTTATGGAGTAACTATCACACACACAACAATCGTTCCCTAGCATCCCGCTGCCCCTCATAGTCTCCCATGAGTGACCATCGCCATCTTGTTTTGCTCGGCGGCCATTTTAGTTTCAGTCGCAATATTGCTGTGTTTATTGACCTGTTTGTCTCCTTCATATGGTAGATGCATATTTGCGTATTTAGGGGCATACTGTATGAAAGCTTGATGTGAGATTAAATTGGGAAATATATATCACAAATCAGCTCAAAACTATCATTTATTAAACACAGCCTGCAAAATGAAATTTACTAGCTGGTTATACTGTACATGTTATGGCTGATGTACAGTAAGAATGTAATACCCCCCTGTGTTTAAGATACTGAACATTAAATTATGTACTGTATACTGTACTCAGTCTGTATACTCAGCAACAGTACTGTAACGTATTTATTTTGTTCTTTACACAGATTTTGTCGTCAAACATGGCAAAAATCAGCAAAGCCATCAGGAAGATATTTGCTAGCATGAAAAAAGAACAAAAAACAACACGACAGATCCATGTCTGACTGAAAGAGTGTGGTGTTCTTGTTAGTTTACAGACTGTGCGCTATCATGCATTTGAGAGAACGCGGACCAGATATAGATTTCCTTCTAAATGCACATGGTAGGTACTTTACATCAACCTTTTTTTATTACAGTATACTGTATGTTGCTAGATTGGTACTGTATTGTGTTCCAATTTCAACACTAACTGTCCAATAATTGCTATATGCTCTGTATGTGTTCTACCGTAGGAGCGTCAAAAAGATTGTGTACAAATTGACTTGTGAGGATGATGAGCGTACAGCTTTACAAATCAAACGTATTCTAAAAGCAGAATGTGACCTGGACATCTCCTGTTCCAGCATCAAACGGATGCGTAAGGAACTGGGATGGACTTTTGGCCCTACAAGGTACTGTACGTACTGTAAAATATATAAACTGTATATTAATAATGCACTGATTTTACATGACAGTAAACTAAAACTTGTTTTTATTTCACAGGATAAATCCCATGATAAGGGATGTTAATAAAGTAAAGAGAGATGAACAAGCACGACGGTGGATAGATAGTGGAGAGAATTTTAATGACGTCATTTTCACAGATGAAACTTCGGTTTCTCTCGAGAGGTTCTCAAGACTGTCCTTCTGAAACCGTGCACATCTCTCACTTAAACGACGTCCGAAGCATCCTTTAAAAGTCCATGTATGGGGAGGTATATCTCGTTGGGGTGCAGGACTGATCTATATTTTTGAAGGTGCAGTACAGTAATGCTTGTTCTAAAAATTATTTACAGTCCTGTACAGTGTACGCTTGTTACTGACAATTTCTCATCTCTTTAGGCATCATGGATAAGACATTCTTCCAAGAAAAAATAGTAGATTGCTGTATGGTGCCATTTGTGAGAAAATGCTTCCCATTAGGACATCGATTATTCCAGGATAATGATCCCAAACATTCGGCTTCAGCAAAATTCATGGAAGAGAGAGGGATAAATTGGGAATGCACACCACCAGAGTGAGTATTGTCCTATAGTACTGTATTAACTGTTTATTGTACCAAAAAGTATGTGCAGTACCAAGCAGTAATTATTCTAGTACACTTTTTACTAAAGTACAGTACTGTGACTGAATTTTTTTTTTACTTACCTGCAGGTCACCGGACATGAATCCCATTGAAATGGTCTGGGCCAAGTTGAAGAGGTTCATCAGGTCTGATGTGAAACCAACAACTAAACAGGAACTTTTGGATGGGATAATGAAGTTTTGGAGAACAGTATTGACATGTGCCCAGTGTAACAATTATATTGATCATCTCCATAGAGTCTTACCAGTTGTCATCGAAAGAAACGGTCAAGCAACTGCTATGTAGCTTATACTGTACTGTATATAATTTGTAATGTGGAGGAGGGGTTTAACTTCCTCTTTTCAGTTTGTGATCCGGACTGCTAAGTACTGTACACTGTGTCCATACAGTACTGTATGTACAGTATTGTGGTTGTGCTTTCTGTCCCTACATTATACAGTATTCTCCTAATTTATTTTATAAGCTCTTTGTCTACAATAACTTTCCCTTACTGTACCTTATGTACTGTACTTCATACTTTTCCTCTTTTCCTTACACCTACATTGACCCCTGTTCCAAGGCACACATTGGCATAGTCAAAGATTGTGCTGCAGCTGCCACTTTCTGCTACTGCGCTTGATGTTGCCATTTGTAATGCAGATGTTTCAAGTTTTCAGGTTCCTTTAGTTCATATACAGTACAGTAGTAGTGGCTGTTTCAACATCCACATCCATAGTTGCAGACATACAGTAGTGGGTGCACCGTGAATTGAGAGATAGGCATCTACTGTACATCTACTGTATGGTTAGAGCGGCGGTCCCTTAGACATCAGGATAAGGTGAGATTTTTGGTAATGTTAGTGCTTTGTTATCATATTCAGACGCTGGTGTTCACCTCCATCTGGGGCACCCAAATACTGTCTTGTTTCATGTATTTTTTTTTATCATTATATTATGGGCTGTGGGCCTATGGGCACTGCTTACAGTATTTCACCACCAGGCTTAATTACAGTATTATACAAATTACTGTAGTTATTAATAAAATTGTTAGTCTGGTTAGTTAGGGCATATATTAATGTGGAGAAGTGGATTAGTGTGACACTGTTAGAGCAGGGAAGGGCCCTGCACAGCGGATTCTCTCTCCTACAGTACAGGGTGTGTGGGATCAAGCAGGATGAAGAACAAGAGCATCTCCGGTGAGAACCTGTGTGTCTGTCTTTTACTGTCTGTTTGTCTCTGCCTAGCCTCCTTTCTTCAGGGTGTACAGTGGACCTTGCACTCTGATGCAAGGTAGAGTCTGCACCTGGTATAGGTGAAACTCTGAATCTGAGGCCAAAAGTGCCAGTGATGATTTTAAATTAAAAGCCAACTCTTTTTGTGTAGTCCTCGGTCCAGTAGGGCGTATCGATCAGCATTGAGGAAGGACTGTTCTCACATCATCTCTTTCCTCCTACTGTAGGTACTGTACAGTAGTCATGTCCATGTCCAGCTTGGAACTCCAGGACATGCCAGCGGCAGAAGAAAGAAGCGTGTGACAGTAGAGGACTACAGGAGTGGAAAGCTAAACAAGTTTCCCCCCCCTCTGTAAAGCATGTTACTGTAGGTTAAATAAAAATTGTCATTAATTTATACAATTGGTGTTTGTACTGTATGTAATTCAGTCTTTAAGTGCGCCTGAGACCCAACACGTGCATCTGTCATTAAAAAGGTACTGTACAAAAAGTCAATAACACACAGATGCAGGGGTGTATCATCCTATTTGCCAGGATTTCACTCACCAGGGGCACGCCGGCCGATGGGGGTTGACTACCACAATCATATACTGTACAGTATCCCTTTTGCCCATCACAGTGATTTCACAGCTGCCCAGCACTTACAGTAGAATACAGTACAGTAGACATACAGCACTTTATACAGTACACTGAGGAACGTTTTCAATTTTGGAGTGGTCTATTTACTGTTTTTAGCCGGTCTCGTCTTTTCACTGAAAGGGGGTCTATTTACTATACTAAGCAGTGTTAGACAGTGAGAAGTGATAAAAAAGTGATAAGGTGTCAGTCAATCAGCTCCCAACTGTCATTTTTCAAACACAGCCTGTGAGATGACAGTTGGGAGAACATTGGTTGGCACTTTTTCACCCATTGGAGCAAAAACACGTGATTGGCTAAAAACAGTTTGGGAGATTACGTCATTTTGCCAGGCGTAAAATTATCGCTGTATTCAATTTGAAAGCTTTTCTGCCTACTGTAGGCGGGAAGTCAATGCAATGTACAGTAAGACAGTATGTTAAAAAGTTTTGCCTACTGTATGAATAGCAGGCGAAAAATTTGGTGAATTGGGGTGCAATGTTGCGGGAAGCCTTCAACGTCCCCTAAAGGTACTGTAAACTGCGTATCTTTTTTTAAAAAAAGTCAGAACAATCTAAAAATTCACTTTCATTTTGGGGGGCAGAAGAAAAAAAATTGGGGGGAAAAAGTGAAACTTGTAGGGGTAAATTTACTAAGATGGGAGTTCTATTTAAGAAGTTACTGTACTGTATGTTGCCCATAGCATCCAATCAGATTCTACTGTACTTAGCATTTATCTACAGTAGCACCTCCTAGAAGATACTGTACAGTAATAAGTGGAATCAGATTGGTTGCTATGGGCAACATCACTTAATAGCACTACCATCTTAGTACATTTATCCCCTAATATATAAAATGTACTGAGTTTAGTAGAAAAAAAAAGCGCTAAATGGGTATACAGGATATCTGGGCATGCGCCTGAGATACGATGACGTACAGTATTGTAGGAAACACTCAAGCCAGGTGCAAACTTGGTATTGCAGGTGGCTGTAGTGTAATGGTAAATAATCAAACCAATACATTACGCTGCCTGTACAACCCTTTTGCGGGTTCGAAGCTAGAAAGGTTACACTTTTTATTTTTTATTGACAAGGTTAGACTTTTTGGTCAAAGTACTGTGGCATAGAAATACCAGAATTTCTGGTTAATGTACTGTATTAGTGAAGATTTAAAACAAAATAAAATTACCGTATACAGTATGTACTTTAAAGGTCTCGAACCAGCGGGACAAGAAAATGGTAGATGCAGTAGGGCTAGGCATTAGCCCCCTAGACTACTGCATCTACTGTACTGTAGTTCCTAGAGTCAGGGAATCACTACAATGTCTACCGTATTGTACTTACAACTACAGTTATAAGTACCGTATAATACAGACAACTGGGCATGCGCAGTGCTATGAGACTCAATACGCCACAGTGTAGCGTGCAACTAGCAATGCGGTATACTGTATGGCATACCATATGGAGCAACAAACTACAGTACTGTAGCTGGGCACATCTGCAGTACAATAGATTGATTTTTGTAAGGGTTGGATAACAAGACTGAACTACAGTACTATAGTGAACATTAAAAAAAAAAATTAAATTATAAAGGTCTCGAACATAAGGAGAGAAGTGTAAGCAAGAGGGATCACCTAAGCCCTTGCTCACAAGTCTCACCTAGTCCTCTACAGTACTTTATGTAACATCTACAGTACCATACGATGAAGTACAGTACTCAGGCGTCTGTAGCGTAGAGGTTAGAAATTGAACTTCTACATTGCAGATGTCTGTACAACCCGGGTTCGAAACCAGGAAACTTAATAATGAAGCTTTTCATTATTATTAGACATCAAGATTACACTTTTTATTTTTAATATTATTATTACACAGTCAGTGTAATAATAACACACTTTCACTGTGTGTGAATCATGACCTGGTACTGTACAGTATGATATTCCATACTGTACGCCATGGCGTACAGTACATAGCCATAGTGCTACAAGGGTATGGCTATGGCACAGCACCACTGGCAATGCATTGCAACCCCGCCACTGGGCACAAGCCAGAGATCCTATTTGTACCGTAACCCATCAGAACTGGCTATAAGTTACCACAATGCAAACTGTGCTGACATTGATGCAATTTTGCGGTTTAAACGCTGAGTCAGTTTGTACTATAGAGACCCCTCTCTTATACAGAGTCAACTATCAGTTACTAAACATATTAAATTACTAATGTTACCAAGTCTAGGACAGCATTTTCATTGACGCAAGTTTGCGCTCTGCATCTGCCCTACAAACTGCTGTTAGTCCACTACTGTAGCACCTTATGTAGTAATGAATTTACTATTGTGTATACTGTGCGGCACTGTAAGTCTCGGACAGTGCAGAATGGCACTAGTGTGAAAATTCAACAGTACTGTTAGCAATACAGACAACTGGGCATGTGCCTTAAAATAGCGCTACATAATGTATGGCTTGGCTCCACTGGACATGGGGCACACATTCCATTGTGATTAAAATCCGACAACTGGGCATGCGCAGACATTGACGCAATTTTGTGGTTTAAACGCGCAGTCAGTTTGATATACAGAAACCAGTCTCTTTAACAGGGCCCATTGCCACTTGATGGTCATAATAAATCACTATAATGTCCGCGTTCATGTCAGCGCCGGCATTGACGCAAGTTTGCGTTCTAAGGTACAGTACTGTATGTACAATAATAAAAATCATAGTTTCGCTGTTTGATTCCCGAAGCACTGGGCAGACATGCGCTCCACATGTACTGTATTGAATACTGAATATTTTAAGTGAAGATTTTAAAAATAAATAAAAAAAACATACTGTATTTTCAAGGTCTCGAACCAACGGAACAAGAAGAGAGGAGAAGCAGTGAGACTAGGCATTAGACTGCTAGGCCACACGCTTCACCCATTACTAGAGTTCTGTAGTTTGTAAAGTCTAATGTCTAAGCTTCTGTCAAACAATCATCGGCCGGTGATACAGAACATACCGTACGGTACATTGGAAAGTGACACCTGGTGGGCAAAATGTTGTATTACACGTAATGACTTTTTTCACTAATAAACTTTCTTGTGTGGCGCGCCATGTGTGGCATGAGAGATAGCGCTGTGATGCCACGTTATAGCTGGGCACATCAGTATGTTAACCATAACAAAATAAATTATTGAATAAATTGCATATACAGATATGTCCTCAAATATCTTGCCTCAACATGACATGTGTGGTGACACACCTGGTGTGACTGAGCTGCCAGGTCCTGTACGGATCTACTAGCATTGAGCATCTTTTTCCCCTGAAGTTGCATCTTAGTCTCAATGTGATGTGACTAAGATGAACAAGGAGACTGCACTGATTAATTTGATATGTGACACTTGTATATCTGCGTAACAAGACAATACACTCAGTGCAAATAAAACTGACCTCAAATAGACAAAACTCAACAGTTGTTGTTATAAAAGATTGATTCATCAAATTTCAATGCTTCACCCTCCATAATATCAACACATCTTCTATAAAGTGTATGTGAAACAAAATCTTGTCACTGACAAATGATGAGATAAAAAAAGTATTGTTCAATGAAGAACACATTTCTTGTGAGTGTCATGCATAATAAATCAAAGAAGAGTTCCAAATCAGGACCATTATAAAATGGGTTGTAACTGAAAAGGTGTCTATTGGCCACAATACCTAAGTTATGTGGGATATTCATATAGAGCAGTGGTTGTGAACCCTGGCATTTCCTAATAGCAAAACTCTGGCAGTGCATGCTGGGATATGTAGTCCCACAGCAGCTGGAGTGCTAGAGTTTGCCAACACTGATATAGAGGCTCATTATATCCAAGATACAGATCCATACATTATCTGGGACAAGTTCCAGATAATCTAAATTAAGAATAGATGTTGTATCTTTACTTGTATGCTTGGTTGTAGAAAAAAGGCTAAGAATTTTTAGACTGCACTATACAAAAATTCAAGGGCAGATATAATTGGACATCCCAGAGGTTTATCTAATCTTTTATGGATCTAGGGTAATGAATATAATAACAGCACATGTAGAAACTCAGTGTTTAGGTAAGAAACTACTTCAGCTGTTAGTTTCCCTTCCTTATAAGCTGTATCAAGAATGGAGTCTACTTCAGCTTTAAAGACAGTAGTAGGATCATGGTTCAATTTAGTATATACTTCACTGTCTGATAGTTGAGCTTGGATGTGCATGTTTTCCTTTATTTTAAGATTACTATTTAAGTGTCATAAATCAATTTGTCATGCTATTTACATGTGTGGATACTGTATGCGTTATTGTTAGAGTAGTACGGGTGGGCTTTAAAAAAGTAAATAAAGCTACAAAAATATTATCAAATGTATGGCAACAATTGTTATGACTTGTCCAAATAATAAAATAGGCAAACAAGAATTAATGATGCTAGAAAATAAATAAAATGCTGTGATTATGACAATGAGACTTTATGAATGGGACACACGATTAAGCATGTAATTTGGTAATTTGAAAGATTTATACAATGTTTTGGAAAATATAAAAGAGGATTGTGAAATCTACATAAATAAATAACACAAGTAAAAGTACAAACAGGGGTTTGTTAAATGCCATCTGGCATAAATAAAGATACTAAAATGTAATAATTTCTACACAATATAAGATCAACAAGGCACTGTGGAGTATGCATCATTGATGATTTTAACTAACCAGATGTAGTTTAGGAAATTTAATCTGAAGGTTTTGAAAAGGCAGAAAATTTTCTATTTTAAAGGGCAACAGCCTTTTAAAAATGGAGTATTATCCAACAGAACAAATATCATACATTTTTTATTAGGAGAGAACTAAGGACTAGTGGTAAGAACATGGTTATATTTCACTTGGGTTTTAATAGAGAACTACAAAAAAAATATTTTTTGGAAAAGAAAAAAATAAATTCAGAGAATAATTGAAGCTTATTATTGTGTTAGTTCTACAGTAGTAGCCAGAGAAAAATGTAGTCATTTAAAAATTCTGTTGCAGGAACATAGGTTACAATCACAAAATGTATGTGGCTTATTATGAAAATGTTATAGCTAATATTTTTTTTTTTATAAAATAAATGGTGTTTAGACATTATTATATAAATATAACTAATGTAACAGATATGTTAAAAAGATACCAGGGTAGAAAATATACAAACTTAAAGATGGATTGCTATAGATAACAATATCTAATTTTTTTTATAAATATAAACATTTCATGGATACAATTGTTAATGTTAATTGATTGTATATTTTACAACAATAAAACATTATTCTCAATATAAAATATATTGGAAATAATGTTCTCTTATAAATATGAGTATGTTTTTTGTTTTTTATATATACAATGGAGAACAATACTAGCAAAAATCTTATCAAGCAAAACCCATGCACACCATTAAAACTTACATTTCAAATCTAATGCCAGGAGAATTTAACTTTAATTGACACAAGATTTAAGTTAAGTTCAATGATTCATATTGCACTATTTTATATTTATTGATAATTTAAAAACAGGGACAGTATAGATATTGAAAGACAGCTTATATGGTAACTATATTTCAAACAATGAGTATGAAAGAGCCTGGAAACTATAGGATGAAGAGAGATATTATTCAGAAATATATTGGTGGAAATATTTTCTTAACAAAGTGCTGATTTCATGAAAGCCCGTTCATTCAATATCTATAAGATTTGTTTTGTAAAAGTGGAACATAATATTTTTAAATGGTTATTAAGATTAAAAAAATATAAGCAAGTTATGTACATTTTTAAAAAATGTTAATATGCTGATCCAAGGTAAAACATCACAACCAATTTGACAATTGACAATTTTGCCTCAGAAGGTGAAAAGTACAATCATAAAAATTCCCATAATGCATTCTATTAATTTTAAAAACATATATTTTTTGTAAGAAAGTCATTTATTCCATTTATTTATTCTACTTGTTAATTTGCCAGCACACCTTCAAATGGAAAGGGATTCCACAGTTTAATTGCCTTTATTTTAAAGAACTCATTTAAATGCTTGAAACAAAACCATCTTTCTTCTGTTAACAAATGATGACACTCTCTCCTCTGCTTGGCAAATCTCTGTATTCATTTTAAATGTATTTACTCATATTAAATGTGTAACCATTAAGGCTACTTACTACAAATTAAATAAAACTAGTTTTATTAATATCTTTTTTTATAATGTAACACTTCTATTGGTTATGTTTTATCAATCTATTTTTTTTTATTAATGAGTAACACATCCTATACCAGAACACGCAAATGAAAAAATAATTTCAGATTAAAAAAAAGTTTATTACTGTATACTACAGTAGGTCATGCACAAGTCAGCACACATACCAAAATTTACTCATGATTCTAGGATAGGCAATCTCAACAATACAATAGGAGGTTTTAGCTTCTTTCCATTACCCTAGAAATTACGCAACCTAAGCTAAGCTTCCTCTATTGGCTCTTCCCAATAATTATTTGGTACCATAACCACTTCCAATAACACCAACACTACAGACAGCCTGTGTTCCTTATAAAGTGCTTTCTACCCAAACAAAATATTTTTTTTTTGACCAAATAAAGTTTATTGTGTAAAGCACCATATGCATCAAATATACAATTGCATAACAATAAATAAACAACCAAGCATCTGATTATCTCATAAAAAGAGAAAATTGGAAAAACTTACAAATATTTGAATGATTGTAACCATCTACCCATGGCCATAATGAATAGAATACATATACCAAAAATGTTAATCTAATTTTCAATGACTGGATCGATCTTTAGGGTCATATGTGCAAGGTTGCCAAACTAGGAAAGGTTGTCTACTGCACCAAGATAACCTTTCAGGGCTGGAATTGACTCAGCAAATAGGCAAGAATTTTCTGTGCATGGAGAGTTATTTTGCCTTCTAATGAGGCATAAGCAGAGATCATGAACTTTATAAGTTAAATCTCCCAACACGGTGATGGAAAATAGGAATTGTGGACTTTACGGTTTTATTTAGAGATGGATATTCATCAGTTTTTGTCTATGGAAGATACACATTTCTATATTGTACATGCTCACCAAATATATCATTTGATATAGTTTATTGATGAATCTTAAGATGCATCCAATTTAACATATGAATGAAAATATGCTTTTGTTAGGGGCATCATTATAAACCATTATCATTTTCTTTTATCCACCCTCACTAAAGAAGCCATTTCAGTTAGCACTGATTGTAGAAGAACTTAAGGCCACTGCTTTTACCAGGATGGGATGCCACTACTGACACTTACTCTGTACCACCAAACTCCCTGTGAGTCCAATTGGACCACATGAACCACTTAGCGCACATACATCTTCACAGCAAGGGGGAGTCTACCAAGAAGTTCTATAAGTAATAACGGCATTCCCTGAAAAACTAACACCAATATTTCAATGTATCCTCCATATAGCAAAATGAGAGTTTAACAACTAGAATATGAACAATGCAAAATTAATGTGTAATAATAGAACAGAATATGCATACATAATATGTCATTTGTAATTCCACCATCCCTGGTTAAATGGTCAGGATCTTGTGTTTCTTTAATGGTAGAGCTTGCTGTTCAGTGTGACTCCTTAGCTTTGAAGAATTTTGGAGATTCTGAACAAAAATCTTGTGGGGAGAGAAGCTTCTCAATCTGAGCCAGATATCTTTTATGTCACAGTGATTTCAGACTCTCCAGATCTGCAATACAATTGTTGTCGCACTAGGATACATAAACATTTTCCTCCTGATTGACATTTTTGTTATTGAAATTTGGTGTGTTGTGTTCAAAATGTCTCTGCATGTGGCCTCTCTGAGAGACTTCAAACATTTGCTCCTCCATTAGGTGACTCTGAGTGCTTTATCAGGGTTATAGAGGTGTGGAGACTCTGTCTGTCTAGGTATTGTCTGCGCTCCTCAAGTCATTAGATGGGTTGGCTTTGTAAACCTGTATATGGGGTAACTAATGTCAGGGTTTACAAGTATACAAGGATAACATCTTCAGTTACCATCTGCACTTGCACTGTAGAAAATGTCTACCTGTATGCACTTCATTGCTGCTGTCTGAGTTTAAGACTATGTGCCTGATTCAGGAGATGGACGCTATTGTGACTCTTCTGCAGATCGAGCAATTGTTTGCCATTGCACATGTGTATAAGCCTCAATGTGTGCAGCGGCAGGTTGTTAGTGTTTGGGGGTTGTAATAGGGGTGGTCTGAGAAATGTAGGTGTGTCTGTCCATGTAAGCGCTGTTACATGGGTGTGCATAAATTAGCCACTGCGAGTGCATATGCAGCTCTGCATGTCTGAAGAGCTCGCAAGGCTTTAGCAGGTCTGTGGTAGGTGAAGATGCTGCTGATGTTGCAGTAATGTTACCAATATTTACGTAGATGTACGTAGTCGCACACAGGTAAGAAGGCAGCAGTGGGCATTCTTATGTTCATGTGATCTTTGCCAACATTATCATATTTTTGCTGCTATTTTGCATGCAAAATTGCAGCTGCGATCAAATACATCCATCTCTGAATCAGGCCCTAAGTCCTGTGCATCTTACACATAGGCAAAAATAGTATAGGGGACATCTGCTGTTATTCCTACTTTATTTACTTCAATGTGCGCTTTGACCATAGATGCATCATGTTTTTTTCCTTTTTCATTAAAGGAAAATTCTTATTTAGGTTATATTTGATTCATGTAGAATTTAAGTACAAAGTCTCATAATATAACTACAATTATTTCCTTTGTAGTTTTAGATGTTATCTCCTCATGAGAGGTCTTGACAATTTGATTACAAACTGCCAGGCTTTTGGCTTCCACATTTTGCTGTTTAATTTTCTTTCCTTTAAGAGATTTTATTAACAAATGCATTTTTGCATTAATTGCAAGACAAACTTTGTAAAGACATGAGCTTGATTTCTCCTTACATTTCTGCTCAACCTCTTTGGCTAAATTAGCACTTCTGTGCATTTTTCTATTGCTACTACAATTGGGTGAATGCTTGACTTTGCTACCTACTTTACATCTAAAATTGATTCCATATATCAGGACATCATATCCAACCAGTCTCACAGCTCTCCACCTCCTCCTTTCCCAGATCACCTCGCCCAATCCACTTTACAGATTCTGACATCATTCTTCCCTATATCTGGAGAGGAAGTCATGACTCTCATCTGGTCCTCCCCCCCTTCCACCTCCCCCTTGACCCTATCCTCTACCACCTCCCCCGCTACCTTTCTCCTTCTGCTTGCTCCCACCTTGCCCACCTCCATAATCCTTCCCTCTCATCAGGCACTGTTCTTTCTGCATTCAAGCATGCCCTTGTCTCCCCCATTCTTAAAAAAACCCTTGAATCTAACATTCTAAAAACTGACCCATATCTCTCCTCCCTTTTGCCTCCAAACTCCTTGAGCATATTATTTACAACTGCCTTAATGCTTTTGTTTCCTCCCTCTCCCTCCTTGACCCTTTTCAGAATGGCTTCCATTCTCTCCACTCCACTGAAACTGCCCTCATGAAAGTTAGCAATGACCTCCTTGGGGCCACTTCTCTTTGCTCATTCTCCTTGACCTCTCTGATGCTTTTGACTCTGTGAACCACCCTCTACTGCTGCAAATTCTTCACTCCCTTGGTCTACATAACACTGTTCTCTCTTGGCTGTCCTCCTACCTCTCTGACCAATCATTTTCTGTTTCCTCTCATGATTCCTCTTTCCCCCACATACTCTTACAGTAGGTGTTCCCCAAGGTTATGTTCTTGGACCTCTCCTATTCTCCCTCTCTAGGTGAACTCATCAGCTCTTTTGACCTCCATTATCATCTCTATGCTAAAGATACTCAGATCTACCTTTCTTCCCCTGATCTCTCCTCGTCTCTACTGACTTGTATCTCCAACTGTCTCTCTGCTATATCTTCCTGAATATCCCAGCAATATCTTCAAGTTAATATGTCTAAGACCGAACTGATCATTTTCACAACCTCACTTCCCACTATTTATTTATCAATTGATGGCACAACTATCTCATCTAGCCCAAGAGTGCACTGTCTGAGTTATCCTGGACTCATCCCTCTCCTTCAAACCTCTCACAGTCCTGTCATTTCCATCTCAAAAATATTTCCAAGATCAGACCCTATCTCACCCAGGATGCTACTAAAACCCTCATACACTCACTGGTCATCTCCAGATTAGATTACTGTAACCTCCTCTTATCTGGCCTCCCCAAATACCATCTCTCTCCTCTCCAGTCTGTCCTCAGTGCTGCTGTTTTGCTCATCTTCCTCTACAAATGCTCTACATCTGCCTCCCCTCTTCTACAAGCCCTCCACTGGCTTGCCTTCCCTTTTCAGAACCCAATTCAAGGTTCTCAACCTTACTTACAAAGCCCTCACCTATTCCTCTCCCCGTTATATCTCTGATCTCATCTCCCTTCACTCCCGTGTCCCTCCTTTTATGCCAACTGAATACTTCCTCCTACTCCTGCTTTCTGCCTAATGAGAGACATTGATGTGTTTTTACATGGATTTAAAGGCAGCTATTCTAATATATGCATGTGACATTTGCCCTGCTCACAAAATAACTTTGCTTGCTTTTGACTGGACATTTTACTGGCTTACTAACCTCTAGCTTGTGATGAGTGATACACTTTAAAGCAGCATAAGAGCACTATCAAACCACTTTTGCTAGACTGGATGTAAATTATTAACAAAACATTTCTCCTTCATCAATTTTTATAAGATTTTATTTGTATGGTTTTTATATGCAGTTTTTATATATTGAAATTATTAAAATATGTTTTTGTGTATATCTCCATTGACATCTGTTTTTTAGGTAGTGCTCCACACATCTATATCTCCTCCCACTCCTACTTACAAGATTTGCCTATCCCCATCAGACTCTGCACCTCTCTACAATCATTAAAATTGGCTCTCAAGAACCACTACTTCATTAATGCCTTCTAGCTCTCATCCTATCTTGCTGCTACATGATCAACTTTTTTTATATACTTTGTAAGGCACTGCGGACCACTTGTGGTGCCATTTAAATAATGATAATAATAATAAAAACACAAACATACAGCAGTCAGAAATGCACAGTGACAATCAATACTTCCCTGAATTGTCTTGAAGAAGAGGCTACGGTCAAGGGCACAGATCTTAGTTTAGAATCTATAACTCAAGTCCCTGATTTTCCCTGCTAATTTATTGGTTAACTAAACTAAGTAAAGCAACTGTCTGACTCATACATAACCCTCAGATGCCTCACAGTTTAACCCCTGTCAGGCCAAATGTCCTTCTGTCAGCCTTCTAGTCATTTTCCATCTTTGTTTTCTTTTACTGCATTATTACCCTAGTTACTGTATTACAATAGTCTAGATGCATCAGTGATGTGTGCAATCAGGGGTGCTGAGAGAAGGGGGTCAGGTGCATTTTACTGAGTCTCTGTAAGGGCAAATAGGTGCAAAGGAGGCATAACCCCTTCCCACCTATGATGCTGCAATCATGGATCACAGTAATGTATACAATGATGGCTCCCAGCACCTAAGCACTGCTGAAATCTTGGTGGCCCTGTGTGTAATGGTTTTGCATATGAGTGTATCTACTTTTGCATGCAAATATTTTTAATCCTATTTTGTAGTACAAGATTATTCAAATGAGCTGACAGATATTGAAAGGGCTTATTTACAGAAACAATGCCTTCTTTATAGGAAGCCAAACCACCTGTTTCTTCACAAAAGGATGCGTATTGTTTAGCAAATCAGGTGTGGTAAAACCACAACATCAGGAATTTGTTCAAAATTACAGATAAAAATACATATATAGGTGATGCACTAATCAAAAAGAGGTCCCAATGTGGCAGAAAAATCAATCAGAAAACCATCATTCAGATTTCTTAATATATTAAATTTTATATTACACATAAAACATCATACATACATATAACATAAGAACATTATATTCTTAAAAGCTCAAGATATATTACTGACACAATTCTATATGAAAAAATAAATAAAGTTTATAAGGTTACAAATGCCAAGTGACAAAAAATCCATAGCACTTGTGAAATAAGAAAACAATTTTTTGTTTGCTACTATGTATTTTTAGTCTCACCACTGTGAGAGTTTTAGAAGCAAAGTTTATGTAAGATAAATTGACGTGCTGGATGGAAATGATCCTCCTAGAATAAACATTTTATGAGCTGCTGCTCCAATTTCAATATATATAAGTTGCAATATTAGAACATCTTAAGCCCATATATGCTTTTCCAAGGTGATCAGTGTTAACTCTGGTTGGGCATTTTACTCACAGACCCACAGACCACAGCCCAGGGAAGGACCGGGAACTTTGCCTGCTTTGTGGTCACATCTCCCATCTCTTTGAGATCTTAGTATGCAGCAAGGTAATCCAGCTCCAGGCACTTTCCAGCCAGGCACCGCCTCCAACTCTCTGGGTCACCACTCCACCAAAGTGCACAGTCCACCAGTAAATAAAGATGTTTTCCAATCAATAAAGAGGGCTACAGATTTCACTCATCAACATTCCTTTTGTAAGTCACAGGTAATTTTCTAACATGTTTCGCTCCATCAACGGGGGCTTTATCAAATAGGTCTTGTGTAGCAAGTCAGGGGTGGTAGAACCACAACATCAGGAAATTGTTCATAATTACAGATACCACAATGTGTCCTAGAATTAATGGCACAGAGTAGGAGGATACATTTTAACAGAATAATTAAAGGTCTGTTTGCAGAGTATATTTTGAATGTATTTGCACTATGCATGCTCTGGAACCAAAAGTATGCAAGTATACAGTATGTAATGTAGAGTCATACACATTTCATTTGCATCTCCACTTATGACTGAAAATGTGTAACTGGACTGTAATTGGAGTTTTCACATACTGAAGACCAAGTTCGGTGAGGGTGTGTCTCAATTTAACTGCCAACTGTGCAGAGTTGGACATAAGCATAGTGATTCAATACAATAAAAAATATCTCTCCACTGCACTAATATAATTAAATTTTAACAATTTATAAATCTTTAAAATCTTTATAAACTTGGCTTCTTACCTTGGATGAGCACAAAATACACAAAAAAAATCTAGTGCTACACCCCCCAAGTGGAAATATATAGAGAGTGTTCTGACTGCAGCCTTAAATTCCACTGTGGAAAATATACCGACCCACAAAAAAGACTAGAGCAAGTAATAATACAAGTAATTAAAGGTGCTGTCAGATCACAACATGGACAGTAAACTACAAAGAGCAATACAAGTAAAATACAATAAATACGATTGTGTGCTAAACCCCTACCCCGATAATTGAGCTCTGGATCCAAATGTGAGAAATATCTGTAAAAAGTGAATAGAGAACCTCTTTAAACTCAGCTGACCAGTCACTGCTGACATCACCCCACTGTGGTTGCTTTCAAATAGAGCCGCAAGTCCGGAGCGGCGACAGTGAGATGCAATATCTGATTACTGTGTCACTGCTTACCGGCACCATTTAAACACTACAGCCTCACAAGAGGGACGTTTATAAACAGCAGGCAGATTGCCTAGCTTGCCGTCTATATTATGATACAAAACTTCTCTATATGATTTGCGTGTGAGAAAAGCATTATGGAAGCTTTTATATGAGACTTTCTATGAGCCACATAAACAAGTGACTTTTTCCCTGCATGTCAGCTATTCCTATCAAGTGGAGACTAGTTTCTTTTGCACCTCAGGCAGATGTACTGAGTGTGCCTTTACATTATATGTTTCTTAATGAGCATTGAATTAAATATGTATCAACTATGTGAAAATGTCACATTTTTAAAGTGAAGAAATTCAAATTATATATTGGATACAATTTCTCCAAAGGTGGTTACAAATTGATGACTGTGTTGCCTTTTGATGCAGTAACTATGAATTATACCTTAGTTTAAAGTGGTTCTCTATTAATTTTTTACAGATATTGCTCACATTTGGATACAGAGTTCTATTATATGGGTAGCGGTTTGGTGCACAATTGTATTTATTGTATTTTGCTTTTATTGTTCTTTGTATTTTACTGCAAATATTGTGATTTAAATTATTTGATCTGACAGCACCTTGAATTACTTGTATTATCTATTCCCCTTGGATGATCCTTTGTCAGCTCAGTATCCAGATAAACAACATATACAATTTGTCGAAGCTGGATGATTGGCTGAGATCTAAATTGTAAAGATAACTGCACAACGCCATTTTGCATATGGCTTCACAGTGCTATTTTGCGTTCCCCACACAGTATCAGTAATAGACGGTGCTATGTTGTTAATTAGGGTCGTGCGTTTCCTACGCAATAGAACACTGTTCAAAGTCCTCATTATATAAATAAATACATTTACTAAAACATATAATATGAACAACCCCGCAAAGCACGTACCATGGGGTACTCCACAAACACTTACATGCACAATGCATACTAGCATCTTTTCTTAATATCCCTACACTTACACATTGCACACTTACATAGAAAGGTTCCTTAGACTTGTTCTTCAGTGGTAACACACACAAAGAGCCATTGGAGGGCTGAGCCCATACTGTAAAAACTGGCCTATGGACTGCATTGTTACAGAAGAACCAAGAGGAAGAACCAATGGGATTATGCCAATTCATTCTATAGTATTGCTTATGTCTGTGTGGGTATATATGCAAGCGTTCTATATCTGGTAGTTAGTCATCTTTCTTTTTCTGATGGTTGAGGTTTCATACTTGATGCTGGGAAATCTGGATCCAGAGCACATGCGTATGTATTGACTGTACCTTGTATTTTGTATAACCTTTGCACTAATTGTATTATAGACCAAGGCGCGTAACTATATGCTTTTATGTGAATAATATCTTTTTGTGCTTTGGAACCAGAATCAAAGTCTGGAAAGCAATTATTTCTTGTGCGAATTACAACGCTAAATAGCGACATTAACGGTATAAAGATTAATAGGATTTCATAGTTGGGGGCTCACCGAGTGAAGTCACGCTACCACAATTCACATGGTAAAACACGTTTATCAGTCTCTCACCAAAGGGGGAGGCGCCATACGCAGGAAAGAATGCATTGCCTTTGAAAACCTGCTACCACTTGATGCTGAGAGACCGCTATCCGTTATTGTGTGAGTTAAAGGAGCGCTGACTAGGATCTAGGGACAAGGAAGGAAGAGTTGTTTTCTTTCATTGTTAAAATTTTGTGTTAGAGGGTAATTCGCACAATAGTGTATGCCTATTTCCTTTATTGCTGCCACGTGTTCAAATGGTCATTGTATGTATAGCATGATTGCTTGTTAAAACCTTTAAATTATACTGCTATATTAAGGGAAAAGGTTTTATTTTTTTTTCTGTGCAGAAAAGGTGTATGTAATTGAAACATGTGATTGTGAAGGCTACTGTCTGTTGAGCCTAAAAAGTGGAGGTTACTGTCTGTTAAACCTCAGTGGAAACTCGGTAGGTGCCCGACGTGGCCGTACAAACTACTGGGCCAGTGTACAAAGCAAGTACATTGTGGTTATCAAGAAACTAAAGGGTTTCTTGGTCCAGCACCCATTAATCGCAAAGTCCATTGATCAGTTAGGTTCTTTGGGCAATGCGATCAAACTGCATGGTTATATAAAACGTCATTGTGAAGTGGGTTGTCATGAGAGTGAAACTGCTGGCAAAAATAGGAGTTATTGGAACTTCTAGATGCTACCAGTGGGAGTAAAATCAAAGTAGGAGCAAACAACGGAAGCTTGGGTTTAATATTGTCGCAGGTAGAATAATTTTCACTAGGTGGTTATTCTGCTCCTCATTGTGTAGGCCAACTGTAATGCCAGGCATGCATAATGTGAGGGAGTGCATGAATGTAGCTCACTGAAAATCGTTCACCAATCGAAATTCTATAGAAATTGCTAAGCATTTTCTCAGATGGGTGTGAAGCAATCTCTAGTAATGGTCGATGATGTGCTACTGGTGGAAGGGCTGCTTGGGTTGGACAGGTATGTTATGTTTAAAAAGTATGGTGTCTAAGCTACAGTGTACTGCGACATACAGGTCAAAATGACCAAGAAATGTAGAACACCTTTTCCTAAGATTGGTAGCTTTGGTTCGGAGGTTCTGAACAATTTCAGAGATAATATATGTTTAGTGAAGTCTCTGAAGAAAAGGGTAAAGTTTAATAATTGCTTGAAGTTGTGGCAGCATGAGGGGAACATGTGGCTTAGTGGTGTGTACATCACACAAACTAGCATTGCATGAATGAAGCAAGGGAGCATGCATGCAAATAGCGTTGCATGTGTGCCACAAAGCAGTGAGCACATACAGCAATGTAGCATTGCAGAAGGTATTGTTAGTAGCGCACACATACCACCAGCACTCTATGCAGATTGGGGTAAAGGTACAGTCGATCTAAAAAAATCATAAGGAACATGTTTATGATGCAGATGATGAACCTGTTGTGATGTCCACTCTTTCCCATGTTGAACAAATGTTAAATGTACCACCACAGCAAGCACAGGTAGCTGCCCCGCTAGTACCAGAAATGGAGGTAGCCCCACCAGTGCAGTAACACCTGCTGTAACAGTAACATAGATTGCTAATACCACACAATTTCTAAACCCTTATCCCTATACACAACCACAATCTTTCCTCATTCTCTAACCCACACTACAACAACCTTTCACAACACATCAACCACGAAGGTGTTATAGATGTAACAAGGAGGGCCACATAAGTAAGTTCTGTAAGGCTAGAAAGTGGTAAATGCCAAACCAGGGAACACCGACATACCCACAGAAGGGGCACCCACAACAGTCAGGACAATTCCAGCCATCTCCTGCTCACATTGCAGCAGTGAATGCTCTACTGGAAGAAAATAGTCAGCTCTAGGTGTCAGGTCACACCTGTAGTCAACAGCCAGTCAGGTTAACTGGGGATATTAGAGAAGAACCTGTAATGATAGTTGATATAGCTGGTACTAAACATTCTTTTCTTGTAGACACAGGGGTGACCGGATCAGTGATAAAATCTCCATCTAATTTACAGGTGACCAGCAAAACAGTACCAGCAGTGGGTGTAATGGGTAAAGTGCAACATTATCCTTTCACCAAATCTGCAGAGGTTACTATCAGTCCATTGCATACCATGCATTCCTTTCTCCGGGCAGCAGCAGCCCCTACTAACCTACTGTGAAAGGATTTGTATGCAAAATGGGATGTGTCATTTATTGTACCCCTGGTGGTATATTTTTAGATATCCCAGAGAGAGTTGTGCATGCAGTGAGGGATATATTGGACACTCCCCAAAGGTTAATGTTTCACTCTACTGTTTCAGATAAGAATCCATCTCAGGTATACCAGCTGATATCTCAAATTCCAGGTTCACTTTGGACCAAAGATGGACAGGACACTGGATTGATGGCAAATGTAGTTCCCGTAATGGTAAATCTAAATAGTGGCAGGCAAGCTCCAAAAATTCCCCAGTACCCATTAAAATCAGCAGTAGAGTTAGGGGTTTATCCCATAATCGAGCGTTTATTGCAACAGGGAATTTTAGTCTATACAGGAAGTGTAGCCAACAGTCCAATTTTTCCAGTGAAGAAGGCTGGGGGAGGGGGTATATATTAGTACAGGACCATAGAGGGGTTAGTAAGGTAGTTGAGAGCCAATTTCCTGTAGTGCCAAATCCAGCAGACATTCTCATGAAAATCCCACCAACTGAAACCCATTTTACTGTCATTGACCTCTGTTCTACCTTCTTCTCTGTCCCTTTTCATCCTGACTTTCAGTACCTATTTGCATTTATATACAGGGGAGTACAATACACATGGACACGATTGCCCCAGGGCTTCATAGACAGCCCCAGTATCTTCTCCAAGGCCTTACATGACTGTTTACAATCTTTTCAACCTGCCAATGGATCTGTTCTAATACAATATGTGGATGATTTGTTGTTGTGTTCTGATTCATTTATGTCATGTTTAAATGATACTAAACTCTTATTGCTTCATCTCTCGCAAACAAGACACAAAGTAGCTAAGGACAAATTACAGCCATGCTAGTCCAGGGTTAAATATTTGGGACATTGTCTAACCCAGGGATTATGACATCTAACTTCTGAAAGAATCCAGGTCAAACAGACCATGACACTGCCGCAGAACCAACAGTCAATCCATACCTTCTTGAGAATGTGTGGATACTGCAGAATGTGGATCCAAGGATTTCCTATTTTGGCTTTACCATTACAGGACTTAGGCCCTCAATCAGACTCGGTCGCAAGCACCGATGTGCTCGCAACTGGGTCGATAGTTAACCCTGCACAAACGCAGTGGCCACACTGTGCATATGCAAGCCCCGGAGTGAGAGAGAAACTCTCTCGCTCTGGAGCTCTCTACAAATGGGGCAGCTGTCAATGTTGATCGACAGCACGCCCCATTTTGGAGGCGGGCCGTGGGGGTGGTTTCTAAAATGGAGGCATTCCTTAAGGAACACCTACTGTTTAGTGGGCAGCCACACTGACATCATCAGTGATGTCAGTGGGGAGTTTCCTGCTCTTACAGAGAAGGAAGCTCCCTGGGGCTTGCGGCTTCCGAAACCCAATCTTAGGGTCTCTTTGTAATCCCTGATGGTCGCGATGGTGTTTACCATCGCGACTATCAACCTGGTCGGTCGCTAAGCTGTGGGTGGTAACCCACAGCTTACCTAACGACCATGAGGCCACACTTCAAAAATGAAGCAGCCGCCCTTATTCAGTACGAGCGCTCACTTCTTGTGAGTGCCTCTGAATGAGGGCCTTAGTCTCTTCCTAAAAGACCGATCGTGTCATACACACAGAGGAAACAGAGCAGGCTTTCCTTAACCTTAAGGATAGTCTGACAAGAGCGCCTGCATTGAGAATACCTGATCATGAAAAACCTGGTGATGCCAGTAGGCCCGTAGCATACTTCAGTGCACAATTGGACACTGTAGCAAGATCACTCCCAACGTGTTTAAGAAGTGTAGCAGCAACTGCTCTAATAGTCAGTAAGAGTGAGAATGTAGTTTTAAGCCATAATATGATTGTTTATACACCCCATGCTATATGCTTTGCTAAATTCTGCCCAAACCAGACATATCTCCTCAGCTAGGTTCACAAAATGGGAACTAGCTCTTATAGCACCTGCAAACATCACAATTAAATGGTGCAGTACATTAAACCCAGCAACATATTTACCATATGTGCCTCAGGCTGCACAAAGGGTGGAGAGAGGTGAGTCGCTGGCAGAAGGTGAGTTCTACAGGTATTTTGATGCACATGATTGTATGGAATATTTGAATCAGACCTTTACTGCAAGACCTGACATACGTGATACACCTGTAGAAAATGTAGATGTGACATTTTACATGGATGGGAGTTGTCATAGACAAACTGACACTGGAGAGTTATGTACTGGTTATGCTTTTGTAAATGACAAAGACATCATAGAAGCCAAACCCCTTGGTCCACCTAACTCGGCCCAAGTGGCATAGCTGGTGGCACTAAGGAGAGCATGTTACTTAGCAAAAGGCAAATCTGCTAATATCTACACTGACTCTAGGTACGCATTCAGGGTAGTAAATGATTTTGGTGTTCTATGGCATCTGAGAAATTTTTTGACAGCAGCAGGTACACCAGTCACACAATCCAGACATATATAAATACTACTAACAGCGATCCAACTGCCTAAGGCAGTGGCTGTAATTAAATGTAAAGCCCATACATGTGAGGATGATCCAGTGTCACTGGGCAATAACAGGGCTGACGAAGCTGCCAAAGTGGCAGCAGGTTTAAAAGTGAACATGCCAATTAACCAAATGATGTTTCAAAGGATTGATATGCAGAAATTAATTGAGATGCAAAATTTGTGTTCCATTCAGGAAAAGGCAGTCTGGAGGTGCAAGAGATGTGGGCAGAGTCCTCTGGACTCTGGAGAGATGGACAAGGTAAGCCAGTAGCTCCCAAGGCATATTACCCAAGTCTGGCCAAGGCAACGCACGGTATGACTCACCTGGGAAAGCCAGGTATGTGCAAGTTGGTGAGAGCATACTGGTGTGCACCAGGTTTTTCTTCTCAAGTGGAAAAGAGTGCAATGTCCTGTTTGACCTGCTTGAGGAAAAACATTGGGAAAACAATCCCTACTGAGCCATCCAACATTCCTCTGACCGACTGACCTTTTAAGGTAATACAAATTGATTTAATCCAATTACCACCCTGCAGGAATCTCAAGTATGTATTAGTGTGCACAGAGGTGTTTTCTAATTGGTTTGAGGCATACCCAGCTGCCACTAATACTGCTGCGTTCACTGCTAAGAAAATTGTTCAGGAGTTTGTATGCAGATACGGTATCCCTAGAATTATTGAAAGTGATAGGGGTACTCATTTCACAGGTGATGTCTTCCAAAACATATGTAAGTTGATGGGTATTAATAGTAGACTTCACACCCCTTACTGATCGCAAGCCAGCGCCGTGGTGGAGAGGATGAACGGTACTATTAAAAATAAATTAAGTAAAATCATGGCAGAAACTGGACTGGGGTGGCCAGAAGCACTACCACTTGTCCTTCATAGTATCAGGACAACTCCTAGACCCCCTCTCAATCTGTCCCCCTTTGAAGTACTGTTTGGTAGACAACCTCATTTGATTATAAGTCCGCAGGAAGATTTGAAAAGTAACAACGAGGTTACTAAAAGCTATCTTATAACAATGAGTAAACAGTTAAAGCAGCAACAGCAGAAACTAAAATTGTTGTCACACGATATGCCAGAAACAAACTGTCATGGTGTTGAACCTGGAGAATTTGTTTTGATCAGAAATTTCTTGCATTCAGGTTGTTTGACAGATCTGTGGGAAGGTCCATATCAAGTGTTGCTGACAAGTACAACTTACTTGAAAGTGGCATAGAGAGATACCTGGGTCCATTTCACTCACTGTAAGAAGGTCAACCAACTGGTGGAGAGACAAGGTGGAGTCGAGGCAGATAACGTAGACCTGTCAATTGCAAGCTTGTTCCAGGAGGGTTAAAAGTTGCAGTGAGACACCTGAGCTAAAAAATTCATAGATTATTGTTCCAGCAATGGAATGGTGTGCAGGGGTTACGTTTGTGTCTTCTTCCAGTATACTCATCATCCTAGTTTGTTTCAGGATTTCTGGTTTCTGTGACGGAGGACAGATAACGGAGAGGGGAGCTGATGGTGATATCGATGGAGTGGAATTAGGAGAAGGAGTGCTAAACCAATCGGGGGAGAATCTGACCAAACACATTACAGTAATTGTTAAAAGCTCTGTTAGCCTGGAAACTCGGAGGCAGTGTGAAGGTTTATAGTCTGAGGAATATTGTATTTGTGAGTTTTTTGGGTCCCTAGTTGATGAGAATTGCATCCAACGGTGTCAACCTAAGTATAACCAGTATCGGGGTGGGTATCCTTTAGAGGATTATCATACCATGGTGGGCAACATTTTAAAACAGACTGACTGTTGTGTGTGCTCTCAAATGCCTCAGGGACTGCATAATGTAGGGTTAGTGCCGTTTCCATGAAATGTCTCTGATGGCTTAGAATTGCAACAAGGGAAGATGCTGGATGGAAAATTTCTTATGTCCAAATCACCTCATTTTAAACTCCACCAGTATCAAGTGGATAAGTCACTTTTGTCTTTGAACATCACCAACTTCAATAAACCAGGAAGTTGGGACGTGACTGGGAATAACCAGATGATGACCTTCTCACTAAGAGCTGATAATGTTTCTATAATTTTTGAACTGTTATGCACAATTAAATTAAGTGGGAAACACTTCCAGTATTGGTACACACTAAGTGACATCAAATAAATGGTTGGTAGAATACCAGAAGGGTACTGTACCAGGGTTATTCAACCAGAAATGTGTATTAGCCAGATGGGAGATCCTGAGATAGGATCATTTGTTAGGGAAATGTGTTGGATGATTATGATGCATTCTATTCCTTATGTTCTCCCCGATGATATATATTTTATATGTGGAAGGAAAACATATAAGTGGCTCTCTCTCCGAGTTCAGAAGGTTTGTGTTACCTGGGAAGAGTACTCCCAGAGGGTTTGACCCTTACACATGGTGAAATGCTTGGTATTCATAAAAACACACCATCACCACATCTTCACACACAGTATGAACATAGAGACAAAATAAATATGATACCTGGTGATGTACATAAAGCCACACAATTGATTAGTGAAACAACTGGCTTTCAAGTTTTAGTAGCATTGGATCCCACCAGCATCGCTCGGTGTACTCAAAAATTCAGATATATTCAAGATCTTGCTAAATTAATAGATAATATCACTGAGATGTATGATGATACATTTAGGTACATAGGTAAGGAGTTACAGGCCTACAAGAAAGAACTGGTGCAACATAGATTAGTATTAAATTATCTAACAGCTGTCACTGGAGGGTACTGTGTGACTTTGGCAACCCAATTTGTTGTAAAGTGTTGCACATACGTCACAAACGATACTAGTGACTCCAAGGAGGTGATAGACTGAAAGATGGACAAAATTCTGCAGTTAAAATGGCAATTTCAGAAGAACCGTAATGCTTCAGTGGATGAAGTAGAGGAAAAGGTAAAAGAATGGCTTTCTTGGTTGAACCCAATGAAATGGTTCTCCGGTCTAGGAGAGTGGGTCCAGGAAATAGTTGCTAGTATAGGTAAACTCCTGATCCTCATATTGGTTGTCATCATAGTAATTGGCTTATGTGTCAGGTGTGTTCCTACTGTTTTGAAATGTGGAAAATGTAAAACTAAGGTAAATTGAAGGAATGAAATTATGATGGTGGTCAGTAGTAACAATATGAATACTGAGGTAAATGAAGAGCTGCATTACAACCCTGAACTAGAATGTACCATCAGATGATGTATAGATTTAGCCATGCATGAAATGTATTATTAAATGTTATTTTAAACATCCTAAATATGTAAGTCCATATCCCCTTCAAGAATTCCTTTATAGGTTATGTGCATCCCCACATCTTTCCCATGATCTTCCAAGATCCATGGTGTGCATATAAGGGTAGTTTTGTGTCCCTCTCAGAAACACATTATTGATGGTTTAAGAACCACCTTGTCCCATCCCATAAATATAACATTAAACTAAATGTCATAATGTAAGCCTAAATGAATTTTAAAATCAGAGTGTGATACAATATTGTTTGCTATCAAAGGGTGGACTATCAAAGCTGGATGATTGTCTGAGACCTAAATTGTAAAGATTATATCTGCACGATGCCATTTTGCATATGGCTTTACAGCGCTATTTTGCGTTCCCCACACAGTATCAGTAATAGACGGCGCTATGCTGTTATTTAGCATTGTGCATTTCCTATGCAATAGAACACTGTTAAAAGTCCTCATTATATAAATACATACATTTACTGAAACATATAATATGGACAACCCCGCAAATCACGTACCATGGGGTACTCCACAAACACGTATATGCACAATGCATACTAGCATCTTTTCTTAATATCAATACACTTACACATTGCACACTTACATAGAAAGGTTCCCTAGCATTAAGACTAGTATTCAAGGTTTTATTCATTATTAATTACTTTATGAAGTGACTGTATTTGAGATCTAAGTTTAGAACATGATAATCAGACCGTGTTTGGTGCTATTCTAAATCACTGTTTATTTGCAGATCTCTTGTTCCATTGGCAAGGAGATCACAACATGTGTCTTCAAATTATGGATCAGAGAGAGTTAGGCATTGAAATATACTCTGTAATGTAATGTTTGCTAGCCAGTTTAGACTTGTTCTTCGGCAGGAAAACACACACAAAGAGCCGTTGGAGGGCTGAACCCATACTGTACAAACTGGCCTATGGACTGCATCGTTACAGAAGAACCAAGAGGAAGAACCAATGGGATTATGCCAACTTGTTCTATAGTATTGCTTATGTCTGTGTGGGTATATATGCAAGCATTCTATATCTGGTAGTTAGTCATCTTTCTTTTTCTGTTGGCGGAGGTTTCATAGTTGATGCTGAGAAATCTGGATCCAGAGCGCATGTATATGTATCGACTGTACCTTGTATTTTGTATAACCTTTGCATTAATTGTATTATAGATCAAGGCGTGTAACTATATGCTTTTATGTGAATAATATCTTTTTGTGCTTTGGAACCAGAATCAAAGTCTGGAAAGGAATTATTTCTTGTACGACTTACAACGCTACATAGCGACATTAAGGGTATAAAGATTAATAGGAATTCATAACTTATTCCAAAGGGGCACAAGATAAGATTACTATTGAAAAGAGTTCAAGTGTAGTTCAATGTCATGATTTCATATGTACCATATGAACCTTAATAGTCTAGACTTTTTTGTACAGTATTTATATGTAACTTTTTTAACCTCCAGATGGAGGCCTAAAGGGATATAGTTTCCTCTTTTGGATCCTAAAACAAGACCCTCACACTGGATACACCCAACAAAATGATAATGCCATTCTCCATAAATGTGATTCCAATAGTTCTTATTGTATAATATATAAACTTAAAATAATCTCTCATGACATACAGTTCATGCAGTTCTAGGCCACTTTTAGGTTTAAGATTGTATCCACTTGCTGTCTTACCCTTAGGGTATGAGATGCTGATAGCTGTAACTCCCAAAAATGGTCCGTCCTGCATATATACCCAACATGTTTCATCTAAAATTACTTCCTCAGGGGTGTGTCTTACAAAAGTAAAATGGGTGTTTAAAGGTGTTTATATTGTATTAATTAATATTATGGTTCATATGGTAGATATAAAATATTGACATTGAACTATACTTGAACTTTTTGCAATAGTTACCTTATTTGGTACCCCTCTGGAATAAGTGAATAGTCATAGATATACCTAGAGTATAATTTGCAACAATGTTAGGTTGTTGCAATTGAATCCTCAGGTGAAAGACAATTAGCAAACCAAGGGTACAGATAGTGGAGGGAGAGCTGTAAAGATATGTACAACTCGGCATACAGGTGATTATACTGTATGCATTTATTTCTATACACGCTAATCAAGAGCATATATGACCAATTCGCACTCAACTATATATTAGTCCCAAAATGACAAACTGGACAAACAAATTACAAATTCATTTCAATATAGGTAAATGTACATTTGGCACTAAGTTTTTAGTTGCTATTTCTACATGAACACACAACTGGAGAAACACGTATATACAGATGTGCTCTCATACACCTAGTGTCTATATGTCATACAATGCAAAATGCCCAGTGCTACTTAACCACTCCAAGAGGTGTAGTGCACCATCTTATTCTTTACATTTTGCATCTTATTCACAACACAGATGCAGCAAAACACCACTCAAAGTGTACAAGAGATGCTAGGCTGCAACTTTAATGGCACAGGAATTTGTTTTATACTAGAGATTAACAGGTCAGTTTTGACTCGATTACGCTTGGATCTGAAAACTTAATCTTATTGGCTATCTGGATCTCACATGTTATGAATAGCCAATACATCAGATCCAGACTTGTGATAAGTTGGTGAAAAAAACAGAGTCAAAACTGAACTGCTCATCTTTATTTTAAAAAAGGTACAAAATTGCAGAACCTTGGCATGAGAAAAAACCATGGCCACTGCAATATTGCACTTTGTATACAGATTCAGACTCAGTCACACACATATGTACAAATGTTGCACATCAATTTGGATAGTTTAATCTAGCAAAGTAGTTTTGTTGCTTCTAGTTGTTTTACATATGCAAATAAGATGCACAATCTGGCGGGAAAGATGCTCGGCACAACCTAGTCACCTGGGACCTGGTACCTGGTATAGCAGGTGACGTCTACTCTAGACCACTTCCTCAAGATGCTCTGCACTACTTAAGTTGTTGTACGTTGGCATGGTCATTAAAGATAACCAAAGTTTAACAAAACGAGCACAGGCTTGGACAAAGTCAAATGTATAGTCAGATTTGGATTTGTGTCCATTCAATACAATGTTACAAGTCATTTCACATCTACCTTGTTGTGAAAAGCAAACAATCACATGAGCAGCACATGTATGTTATATTGTACCACAAGCAAACCTGCATTCCCTCTACTTCTGAATTGGCACACAAAATTTGAAGGCCACAAGGATTTCTACCCTATATCAACAGGTCAAAAAGCTGGCATGGTTAACAGATTATCTTGCTCTCTAAGCACTTAACTATTTCTGTTACAACAAAAAATGGTGGCTTTAAAAACTAATATCAAATAAATATACCCTGGAGTGTGTATGGGAATTCTCCAATATAGGTTAGTGAAAATGCATGTGATGAAAGCATACTTTTAGCATTGTAAACATTGCTATGTATAATGCATGTATATCGGTTTTTGGGAACCTATCTATAAGAACTGTAAAGATTCAGAGATGAGAGACATTATTTATGAGGAAAATAAAAAAGTGACATTAGAAAGACGAGTTACAAAAATTTTGTTTGTCTACATTACAAAACATCCATATTAGTGGTGACTTCATCAGTATGTTTAAACACATAGGTCAATGTAAAACATGTTTAGCAACTATTTCATACCTAGAAACTAGATTACAAGTAGATATAAATTGCAAATTGATTAACTACTGAATATAGAAATGTATTTGATGCTTTTCTTACATTAAACTGTAACTATAATTTGTGGATGACATTTTGGAACTGATTTATGAAGGGAATAAATCGAACTACCATTTATGGTGCCAAAAAGGATTTTTTATTTCATTATTTAATTAAAATCTGTATAAAAGTTGGACATAGTGAACCTATGCTATTTTAACACTTCAGTGTATGTAAGTATGTGTTTTTGTATTTCAAATGTCTTATGCTTTTTACCTAGATTTTCATTTCCCTAAGAGGTTTTACAATTTATATAGACTGGTATGGGAATAGGTTAAACAAAGTATTTCCCATATTAAATAATACTTTTCAATTTTCCATAATCCCTTCTTTCAATATTCAAATGCATTCATATGTATATTTTTTTCTAACATAATGTTGTAAAAAGAAACATCTGGTCAGCAATTTCCTATATACTATAAATAAACCAAATGAATATCACATCACATCTATTTCAGGCAATTGTCAGGCAAAATCCTATCATAGCACAAAAACTGATGTGAAATTGACATCAGTGCTTCAATCATACAGTAAAATAAAATAAAGAATAAAAAATACATGACTCAAGCAAACCAGTACATCTGTTACCACTCCTATGTGAAATTCTTTCTCTGTATATGGGAGTCTGTTATAAAGATGGTTTTATAAAAAAACAGGAGAGAAAAATGTGCTTGATAACCACTTCACTGCTGTAATTTTATTTCTATTTTAGCATTGTTTGTTCTTATGACATCCCAACATCAATGTCAGTTCTTTTATATCCTATACAGTAATCACACAAAACTTACATATGATGTGACATTTCTTTTATATCCCACTGCAGAAAATCTACCTAAATAACAACATTTTCGAAATTCAAATAAACATCTTGGGGTATTGTAATACTGTGACTGCGAGTTTGTGAAGCAGCCTCATTTCAGAGATGTTGAATGTAAATTTAAAGTGGCAATAATGTTAAAGTCAAAACTATTTGACCCTGATGCTGAGTTGGATGGAAATTTAGTGCATGTGCACTCCCACATGTATGCAGAGTTTTACCTGTCTTATATTGTACATGCCATCTATCCATATGCTGGTTTGCTACAGTACTTTATCATCGCTATAGTCATTATCATTAGTGTGCACTTGTACTAGCCCTATATTAGGCAAAAAGTATCCACCTGGAAACAGGCATATTTACACTACATAACTCTGCATGCAGTAGTATGTAGTTCCATAGACACTGAACATTGCCTTTCACTGAATGCCCCATTACTGTCCTAAGATGCGTGTTTTAGTTTGGAATTGGAGATGCAATTGAAACATAAACAACTCCACATCACCCATACTTGCATGAGCACAGTTTTGGAACATGTGCAGTGTGAAAGCATTGACAATAAACCCTTAAAAGTTCTAGTTTTATGATCTGCTGACCATTCCAAAACCACAACAATATGCTATCTACCTGTAGGCTTTCATAGTAAAATCAGTACTTAAAAACAATATTGCTCTTTTTTGAGTTAGTTGCACTTTTACTTTGAACAATATATAACAATAAGGAGTAAAAGTAGTCTTGGGATTAAGAGTATTGTAACTGTGTCTGAAAATGAGTTAAAAATGTAAATTTTATTAAAGAAATCTAAGACCGTATATGGACCAAACATATGCATATATCACAAACACTAATATAAAATTGTATAAATAAAATCACTTTGGGGTCCCATTCATTATTGGACCCTGAGAATTAAGTATCAAACTCTCTACAAGCAGTGTCAGTGGATACAAGTGCATATCCTCCTTAGTGATTCCAGAACAAAAAGTTACCTAGATCCAGTGACTTGCAGTGATGTTAATGACAGGGGAGGTACTGGCTAGTATCAGAGCCTGATTTACAGATACATATGTGGGCATTATACAAAGGTGCAGCAGTATATAATGCTGGATATTTGGTGAGTTTTGATCAGGGATTTGTGGAAAAGGTAGACAGGGGAGGCGGTGCCTCACCTGCCATACACTTTTTTCTCCACTACACTAAAAAAATTATCAGAAAAATACAAAGAAGATATGTATAATATATTTTTTTACATTTTTCTTATAATTTTTATAGTCAAAACTCTGGAGTATATCTAAGTATGATAGGAGAGGCTCTGCTAACCTGCCTCACCTAACCGCACATCACTGCCTAGATCAGGATAACTCAAAAGTTATCGGCAAAAAAATGATTGTAATTTATTTTATATAATACATAGTTAAGTACTCTTAAATTATCTGTCAGTTGTTATGCTATTATTAGAGATAATGGTTTCATATTTGGGAAAACAGTACACACCAGAACTTAGAAGTTCCAAATCGAAACCAAATATTGGTCCAGAATCACTTTGGGGTGCCGAGTTATAATGAGTCCCAATTCGGATCACATTAGCGTTCCAAATAGCCCCAAGTCCTGACTGTGTCTTCTCGCAATTCAGAACTTGACTCTAAAAGCAGGATCTCACGTATTTTGTTTTGCATTTAAGTCCCTCATTCATGAGTTCAGGTGCTGTATGGTTGTCAAAATTGACTGGAAATGAATGCTATTAATGTTAATAATACTGTAGGAACAAAAACAATTCCAAGTCACATGAATTTAGCTGTTTTGATTCAATATTTAAAGAAATCCAAAACAAATCTTCAACCAAAATATTTGAGGGTGGTTTTGGCAAAACCAAAACCAGAACATGGGGGTCTGCGCACATGTCTAGTTAAAAAAAAGTTTTTAAAAGTACTTTAAAACCTTGTTGGATCTATTCAGACAGGAAATGCACAAATTGTCTCCTATTGGATCAGAGAGATATGTACTGAGCATGTATTGTAGATCACCATAAAGATATCAAATTCATATGTTTTAAAGGGATCGAAGAGAATATCAGAATGCAATAAATGCTTGAGATTCAATCAGTGATGGCATAATGCAGTATCACATATTAAGTAACACTTGAGCAGCAAGGGTAAAAGGGCCTGATTCAGAGATGTATGCTATGCCAATTTTTACATTGCTCGAGCTATTGTTTGCCATTGCACATGCAAGTAAGCTGCACTGCGTATGTGCAGTGCTTGTTTTGCATTTATGCCTGCACAGAGGATACATTTGCAAAGTGATTGACAAGTAGTCAGCATTTGTGGGAGGTAATGGAGGTGGCTAGGAAAACATACGCATGTCTGTTAATTTAAATACCATCTCATGGGCTTGCATAAATTAGCTATTGCAATCACCAGCATGAGAGATCACTGTGTCTCATGAGAGCTGCAGTGTTATGTGGCTGGTTAGACCTGCCACATATGCTGCATGGCTGTCTGATCTGCATCGATGTTACCAATCTTTACACTGTTATACATCGTCAGAAGGATACAAGAAGGCAGCAGTGGGTGTCCCTATGCTTGGCTATGATTTGGAAAGTATTAGCATATTTTAGCAACTTTTATCAGTGAGGAAGTGCAGTTGTGATTGCATTAGTGTACATCTCTGAATCAGGCCCAAAGTCAAGTAACAAAAACAGAGGAAATAGGTAAATGATTAGGCCCCCTGAAGTTATGTGAGGTGCTCAGATACTGTACACTGTGGGGTTGATTCAGCTTGGGAAGGAATTGCAAAGCTGCATGCAAGCAACTTTGCAATTCTGTCCTTGTAAATATACAAATGTAGCAAGATGTGTATGACACTCCTGCTGTATTTGCAATCCCAGCACTACGACTGAGGTCGCAATGTTTGATGGCGCCGGGCCACCAGCAATCTGAGTGGCCGGCTTGTGAGGCTAGGTAACTGCGTCCATGACCTTGCCACTCTTGGAAAATGGGGCGAACGCTCCCCCATTTCTGGGAAATAGCACCCGCCCCACCCCCACAATACTCCATAAATGCTTCTGCCTGTAAATCAGGCAGAGGCATTGAAGGGGCTACGTGCAAACATGCAGGACCAGTTGTGCACACATGCAGATTCTGATAATTGGGAATATGCATTTAGCCCCTGTGTGCAGAAAATGCAGTGTCCTATCTTAGATACAGCTGCATATTGCACTAAAATTTCTAGTACACTCACTTAAATCTTGTTGGGTTTAATCAAAGAAGAAATACAACATTAGCCTCCTGCTGGATGATTCAGAGAGATGCGTACATAAAATATAATTAGGCACTTGTGTTTAAAATACAACTAATAATGGTACAGTGCAACACTGCATATAAAAAAACACTTTTGCAGTAGAGTTAATATCAGGTAACAATTATAGATAATAGAGGTAGTTTTGTAGTTTTGTGTGATGTGAGCAGCTGCTGCACAATGTAAGCTGATATTACAGCAGTGAACAATGGACTTCATTCAGACCCACTCGCAAGTGCCTATGGACTCGCAAGCGAGTCGATGGTGGGGCACTGCGCACACGCCACATGCACACGGCACGTGCGCAAGCCCCGGAGTGAGAGAGAAATTCTCGCACTCCGGGGCTTGCTACAAACGGGGTGGCTGTCGATGTTGATCAACAGCTCGCCCTGTTTTGTAGGCATGGTGGGGGGGTGGCCAGACAAAAGGAGGCATTCCTTGAGGAATGTCTGCCATTTGTAGGCGGCCCTACTGACATCACCAGTGATGTCAGTAGGGTGCTTGCGGTAGACGAGACCCTACCACAAGGGACTCGTCGCAAGCCTCGACCATCACCTAGTCACTCACTAAAGCTGTGTTTGGTAACTCACAGCTTAGCGAGCTGCCAGGAGGCCGCCTTTCAAAAGAAAAGTGGCCGCCCTTATTCAGAGCGAGCGCTCGCAGTTTGTGAGCGACTCTGAATGAGGTCCTATGTGTGATCATACTTTTATTCACACCAAGGTATGGAATGAAGTAGGAAGTTAACTGCTGTTGTGCCTATATCTAAAGTTGGTCCTGTTATATGAGTGCAGGCATGGGCGTAACTACCAGAGCTGAGGGTGATCCATCTTCCTTGTCAAAGTTACATGTGTTATATACATTTTTTACAATTGGGTGGTACATAGGGGCCCTTACAAAATTTTCCTAGGTGACCTTCAAATACCTAGTTACACCGCTGAGTGCAGGCTCACACAGTACAAATCAAGCTCGATGTGTGTAACTTTTATACACTGGTACTAGAGTTGAGATGCACCATAAACATAGGATACAAATATATATGATTGCTCTATAGGTGCAAGAGATACAATGCTTCTTCCTATTGCAAGGTAACAGTGGACTGCAGTTGAGTGCTGCTCCCTGCATACAGTGACCAGATTTAAAGAAAAGTGATAATATATTGTGTATTAGTGTATTGTATTGTAGCCAATCATAAAACAAGTTGAGAATCATACAGGAAGAAAAAAAAAACATTTATAATTTTTCTGGCCAATTGTCAATCTCCAAATTGTGCCCCATATTGGTGATGGGTTGGGTCTGGATCCCATCTGTAAAAATCCTGACACCGGCATCCCGACAGGGCTAGCATACCAAAACTTGTTGTTTGATATGCTAACCCTCCCCCCTCTCCCTACCTACTCCTTGGTGCCTAATCCAAACCTCCCCCTTAGTGCCTAAACCTAACCTCCCCCTCACTGCACCTTAAACCTAACCCTCCCCCATTTACTGCCTAATATTAACCCTCCCCTTAGTGCCTAACCTTTACCCCTAAACCTAACCCTAACTCTTCTCCCAACCCCTCTACTTACCTTTGGTGTCCTGTCGGTTGGGAAGCCGACATTGGTGTTGTGAGAGGCGCTGGGATTCCGGTGCCTGTAATATCAGTGGCTGCCAGGATACAGACTGTATCCCTTAGTGATAATACAGTACATCAATACACAGAGCAAGTAAATTATAGCGGCAAAAATAATCCTTATGTATAACATCATGAACTTTATTTAAATGGCTAAAATTAATAAAATTAACTCTATGTAGCCCTATTATAATAACAGTTTGAAGTAATCTGTATGGAAATATGAGCATTATGTGATATGTTGATGGACATTGGGCCTCATTCAGAGGCGGTCGGAGGATGCAAGCGGTCGCTCAGAAACTGGGCGGCCACTTGCATCCTGACCGCCCGCCTCTGTTGCGGTCGTTAGGCTGTGGGTTAACACCCACAGCTCTAATGACTGCTCAGGTGATGGTCGTGATGGTCAGAGACCATCGCGACCATCGGGGCTTACGACGAGACCCTAGGGTAGGGTCTCCCTTGTCGTAAGCCCAGGAGAGCTTCTGCCTCTATCTGAGCTGGAAGCTCTCCACTGACATCACTAGTGATGTCAGTGGGGCCTCCCACAAATGGCAGGCGTTCCAATGGGAACACCCCTGTTTGGGCTGCCACCCCCCTGGCCCACCTTCCAAATGGGGCAATCAACATCGACAGCTCGCCCCCTTTGGATCGAGACCCACTACGACCAGCGCTGACGGTCGTAGCGGGTCTCACGCATGTGCGCGCTGGCACCGTCGTGCGCATGCTCTGTGGGGGGCCATCGACCCGGTCCCAGTGCATCGGCACTAACGACCGGGTCTGAATGACCCCCATTGTCTCATGTTCCACTGGGTGAATGATTTATAATTATCAGTCTGTGTTCTAGTGCAATATGTGTATGTCAAAGGTTTTATAAGTATATATTTATATAAATAAGGAGGAGCCTAGCATAAAGAAAAACAAAAAAAGCCAATATGTGTAAAAGAAAATAAAACAATTTAATAAGGTACATTACAGTAAATTTAGAATGTATTGTATTACATGAGTGCATCACTTACTCATCTAACAAAGAACTGGAATGCACAGTAGTTTCTAGAACTTTATACACTAGCAAAAAGAAAAGGATTTTATATTTAAATAAAAGTTGGGCAAGTAGGTTTAGGCTTAGGCACTACGCGGATGGTTGGGGTGGAGGGGGGAGGGTTAGGTTTAGACTGCGAGGGAGGTTTAGTTTTAGGCTATGGGGAGAGGGTTAGGTTTATGCTGTGGAGAGGAATGGGTATGGGTAGGGAAAGGGTAGTATACTTACCTGCTTGTGTCGGTATTGTAACCATGTCGGGATGCTGGCATAAGGATTCTGAGCACTGGGATCCTAAACACTGGCATTCAATATCTGACCCCAAATAAGCATGTAAAACTTTTTCTGTGTCTTTTTATTTTATTGTATATTTTTTTAAGATAAGTACAGGGAACTGGTATCTACAGTTTCACAGAGGAACAGAAAATACATAGACCATATAATAATTGAATGAACTGTTACTTGCAACTATAACCGAATAGTGGATTTCACTTGGTAAATAGCCACTTGTCTCCCTAAAATAATGGTATGGCATTAATTTGGTTTGTCTTATTGTAGTTTAAGGGGAGCAGAAGCATAAAAAAAATCCTCTATCAATTTGTGCACTTTTATCATAAACTAGATCAGATCTGATGCATAGAATACAAAAACAAAGTTGGGAAAGGACCATTTTGTGAAAATAGCCTACCTACAGCATCAAATGAAAGGTTACTTAAACCAATAAGCTTAGAGTGGAATGCATAGTGGTTTCCAGAAATTGGTTTAACAGTGGAAAATTAAACATTTTTAATAAATCTACAAATACTATGTGAGCAAATGTTTGAAATAGCTACTTGCAACTCAAATGTAATATTATGTGAATTATATAGGTTTACAAAGCACTTGGGTTCTTTAAAGGCAAATATGCAGATTAATTGTTATGACTTCCAATTGTTATATATTAATAATCTATTTTAAATGCTACAAAAACTCTAAGTATAAAAAATACTGTATAAAGAATAAATGTATTTAGATTACATATTGTCTAGTGAAAATGGATGGATGGAGCTCTACAAGGAGTAGCTACCCTTCAACTGCAATCCAAAATGCTGGCTGATAAGAACAGTGGGTGAATCATAAACCTGAATTTTCCATGCAGTGTTACCCAGTGACAGGTCATGGTAGTCCCTTTCTAGGTGACAGGTCATTGCAGCCCCTCTTTTAAGTGATAATACATTGTAAACCCTTCCCAAGTGACTTGTAAGTGGAGCCTCAAAAGCACCAGTTACATATCATTTTAGCACCCAATACCATGTGACAGGTCATCTTTGGACTCCCAAGTAACAGGTCATCTTAGCCCTCAACAGTGGCAGGTCATCATATTCCTCCTTCAGTGACAGATCACTATAGTCCTTTTCTTCTCAGTGACTGGTCTTTGTAGTTCCCCACCACCAAATCTGTTTTGGTATAAAGATTTTGAGAGTGACCCATCTGTAATGGTAAAATATAAATTAGGTATAACTTTAGTTGACAACGTATGCCAACTCTAAACATGTCATATCAGTTACTTACAAGCCATGAATTCTCAAATTTACAAAACCTTAATGAAATTTGAAAACAATATTTCACTCTATACTTTTTTAATCTAATTCTTGCATCTGTAATGGTTGAAGTGATAGCAGTTACTATATTATGATCATCATGAATTTCAGGGATCAATGAGGCTCTTACTTATCCTGGCATCATTAAATTCAGGGCACCCTCATTTGAAAGAAGGGAGTCCCATCTTTCAAATAATGTGGTCCCTTAGTGTTTATTGTCTGGTGATGACCTGTGATCAACCAAAAAGAGATAAGTCAGGGCTGAACACCACAAATACAACTAATTTCTATACCAGTGCTCCCCTATTCTTAAAATAGATACAGTAATATACAGTTATATCAGAATCCTATAATAAGCAAATGGGTAAATAGGTCATACAGTATATTGCATTTAATATGCATTGATGTGAAGCTGTTGTACTGAAGAATGTATTAGCAAAATAGAAGACAGCAGGAATATATATAATAATAATAATAATAATAATAATAATAATAATAATAATAATAATAATACAGTTTGTATAGAAACTCCAGCAATGAAATGTCCATTTAAACTAGAGGTGAGCGGATCCTATATAAGGTACCCGCGTCGGTGCCATTTTCTCACTCGGCTGTGGACAGTGAAGAGGGAGGGTGGGAGTTAGGGCTTGCTGGGCTGTGTAGTGTAGTGTAGTGTTGTGATGTGCTGTGCTGTGCTGCGCTGTGCTGCGCTGTGCTGCTGTTGTCCATAGGGGCTGGCTGGACTGTGTTGTGCAGTCAGTTGTCCATAGGGGCTGTGTCCACTCCAAAGTCCTGTGCAGTGTCCCAGTCCTAAAGGGGTGCTGTAGTGTTGTCCAGGGGGTGCTCTGTCCATCAGAGGTGCTCCCCCCAAGTGCTAAAAAAAAAAAAAATTCTGTGTTTGTGAATTGTGTGCACTGTGGCTGCACGTGCATCAACAAAGGAGCAGCGCCAAGCGTGCGCCTGTGTCCCATAAGTAAAGAGCTGGCTGGCTCAATTCTTAAAGGGTGGTGTATCCCACAAAATGCACTACTCTCTAGCAAAAATAAAAAAATATTTTCCGTGTTTGTGTGCGCCTTAGCCGCACGTATATATCAAATCAATATAACATAAATGGAGGACCAAACTTTCTCCGATAAAAATAAAATAGGGAAAGATCAAGAACCACTTCCTCCTAGTGCTGAAGCAGCTGCCACTAGTCATGACATAGACGATAACATACCATCAACGTCGTCTGCCAAGGCTGATGCCCAATGTCATAGTAGAGGGCACATACAATCCCAAATGACAAAGTTCAGGAAAATGACCTTAAAAAAAACATTTAAATCATCTGAAGAGAAACATAAACTTGCCAATATGCCATTTATGACACGGAGTGGTAAGGAACGGCTAAGGTCTTTCCCTATGTTCATGACTACTGGTTCAGATTCACATGATGATGGAAGTTCTCCTCCCGCTAAAAAAATCAAATGAGTTAAGCTGGCAAAAGCTCAGCGCAGAACTGTGCATTCTAAGAAGATATCACAAATCCCCAAGGAGAGTCCAAGTGGTTGCGAAGCCTGACCTTCCCAGCACTGGACGGGAAGAGGTGGCTCTTTCCACCATTTGCACACCCCCTGCAAGTGCTGAAAGGAGCACCCACAGTCCACTTGCTGATATGCAAATTGAAGATGTCACTGTTGAAGTACAACAGGATGAGGATACTGGTTTAGCTGGCGCTGAGGAGGAAGTTGGTGAGGAGGATTCTGATGGTGATGTGGTTTGTTTAAATCAGGCTCCGGGGGAGACAGTTGTTGTCCGTGGGATGAAAAAGCCCATCACGGTCATGCCTGGGCAGAGGACCAAACATTCCACCTCCTTGGTCTGCAATATTTCTATCCAAATCCGGACAACAACTGTCTTGCCATATGTAAAGGTGAAATAAGTAGGGGTAGGGACATTAACCACCTAGGAACATCCTCCCTTATACGGCACCTGCAGCGCGTTCATAAAAAGTTACTGTCAAGTTCAGAAACTTTGGCTAAGACCGTAAGCAGTCCAGGGACACCTAAATCCCTTTTTCCTGTTTTATCCAAGGAATCGGTGGATGAGGAGGATGAGGACGACATCTTGCCTCCGTAGAGCCAGTTTTTGCAGGGACACATTAATTGCCAGCTTGTTTTGTGGGGGGCCCAAATGAACCAATCATTTCAGCCACAGTCATGTGGCAGACCCTGGCGCTGAAATGATTGGTTTGTTAAAGTGTGCATGTCCTATTTATACTACCATATGGGTGGGTGGGAGGGCCCAAGGACAATTCCATCTTGCACCTCTTTTTTTTCTTTGCAGTCTGTACTGTTTGGGGCCTAGTTTTTTAAACTGCCATCTTGTCTGCCATTGCAGTGTCACTCCTAGATGGGCCACGTGTTTGTGCCGCCCACTCGTGTCGCTTAGCATAGTCATCCAGCTACCTCGGTGCAACCTTTTGGCCATAAAAACAATATTGTGAGGTGTGATGTGTTCAGAATAGACTGGAAATGAGTGGAAATGAAGGTTATTGAGGTTAATAATTGAATAGGAGCATAAAAACCCACAAATTCTGTGATTTTAGCTGTTTTTATGGTTTTTTTCAAAAAAATACAGATCCAAAACACAAAACCCAGAACCCAAAACACGGAAGGGTGGTTTTGGCAAAACCAATCCAGATCCAAAACACGAAGAAAGATCCAGATCCAAAACCAAAACACGAAAAGTGGCCGGTGCACACCCCTAATTTAAACTCTTAATACATGCTCAAAATAATCCAAAATCCAATCAATGGTGAATGAATAAGATGGCCCACAGTGAATACTTGTCCTGAAACAGTGGGATGTTACATGAGCAATGAGGGAATAACAATTGAATAATACAAAAGTATACAAACATTAATCAAGATTTGATGCAGGAACTGTTCAAACGAGAGAGCACATGGACATTCAAATTGGAAGCTTTCACTCCCAATGGGATGAATGAGTATATTAATTACAGTGCATTTTGTGAACCTACCTGACAAATGGACTAATTAACATATAATTCTGGTGGGAGATACTTCTAATCTTTCTGTGATATTTTGCCTTCCATTTTCCCAACTATATTTCCTCATTTTTGGTTCTATGTGTATAATGGGAGTATATTCTCATGCTCCTTTAATTAAACATCAGAATATGGCACACTTACATTATATGGTGGAATCCCTTGACTCAAATATATTGTTAGATCGTCTCAGTATTGTTTTAAGATAGCACAATTGGTAGCATCTTCCACTCAAAAAGCAATTCCCACACTGATAAAAAATCTATACACGATACAAGCTATACTATATCACCAATTTTTATGACCTTTTTCAAATACCAATTAATTTAAACAATAATTTTTATCACTCAACACAGCCTTTGCTTCACGTAGTTAATCTTTGACTATATGATCACTCTTACACCACTATATATAAATAGTTGCAAATATGTTGCTGACAGTCACTTAAAAAGAAAAAAAATTTGATTAAATTTCACTGTCACAGATTCATGTTACTTTTAATTCTCAATCCTACTATCATTTTTCATATGATTGAGATACACGCCAATATAGGTTAACACTATTTCTCACTCCATACACTTATTTTTACAATGCATAATAGTAACACTTAATACAACAATTTTTAATGTTCCATTTCACTATAGCTAATTGTAATTATTTTAGATATATTCTAACCCAGTACAATTAGAACATAATTTTATTATTTCAATTGAACATCATCTGCCCCCGTATCCAGCAAAAAAGATTAGATTCCAAATGAGTACCCATCAAGTTATGATCCAATAGGTACTATTGGGAATAATTGGTAGCATTTGGAACTCAGGATAGCTTTACCGTTTAAGTTAGCAATTGTGATTTTAGCAGCAAAATACAATCTACAACATCCATCATATATCTCTATTTGTGCCTGAGAATAACAAAACTGTAATTATAATTGTTTTGTGATTTCTGATGTAACATGAGGAATACTATTATATATGATAAGGAACAGTTACTTCATTTACATACCACTAGTGTTTATCTATACATCTTAATTTCTATTTGGTAGTTGAGATTTAAGATAATCACTGACATTTCTGAAGCCTAGGTTAGATTTGTTTTATTATGAAATAATTATTATATAGGTGTGGAAAACTTAGTTTCCTATATTATGGATTACACTGGTGTTATTTATGTGGATGGAGGATATCTGTAATTATATTGACTCAAATGATTACATACAAACATCAACGTCACTACTATTCATTTAAGTGTATGATGATTCATATAATTTAAATAGATGCACTTATAGATCCATATAATATTCTATATACTGTGTATCTATTTTCTAATTGTTTCGCTATGTTTCAATACTTTCCCATATAACATATGGATGGGTTTTAGGAATGTCCCAGAGTAAAGGTGCATACACACGGTCAGATTTTTCATCAGATTTGAACGATAATGATTTTAAAAATAGTTCAATCATTCAAATCTGATGGAAAAATTGTTCATGTGTGCAACCATGAATGATGCGCGTTCACGTTTGTCTGAGAACGATATCTGAGATCTGACATGTTTGCAGTCAGATTTGTCAAATATCATTCATAATTCTTCAGATATCATTCAAATCGTTCAGTGATGAACGATCTGAATGATGGACAATTTTTCCCAAGGTAGCCACTCTCCAGCCATTCCCCGGGTTCCATTTTGTCTTCAATATGACACTGAGACAGCATGGCAAAGAAGTCAAGAAGCCCAAGACACTTCATAATAAGGTAAGTTTTTTTTTTTAACCCAGCATGTCCAAACTGGGCTATGTGGGGGGCAGGCACCATGGGGGCACTTTTTGTGGTGGCTTTATTGAATTGTTGTGGGGGGTGGGGGTAATGGAGAGCCCAAGGGGACAATGTTTTGGAGCTCCCCAGCAGAGGATCGGGGGGGCGAGGGAATGGAGACACCAGCGGGGCCCATGTCTGAGGCCTCACCAGCGGGCACTGCATATAACTTTGGGGGCACCGAATAAGGGGCCAGCCTGGGGGTACTGCATAAGGGTCACTATTAACCCTGGGGGTGCTGCATTAGGGACACAACCCTGGGGGCACTGCATATAGCCCTGGGGGACACTATTAACCCTGAGGGTACTGCATAAGGGGCCAGCCAGGGGGCACTGCATAAGGGACACTATTAGCCCAGGGGGCACTGCATAAGGGACACTGTTAACCCTGGGGGTGCTGCATAAGGAACACTATTAGCCCTGGGGGCACTGCATAAGGGGCCACCCTGGGGGTGCTGCATAAGGGACACTATTAGCCCTGGGGGAACTGCATAAGGGGCCAGCCTGGGGGCACTGCATAAGGGACACTATTAGCCCTGGGGCAACTGCATAAGGGTTACCATTAATCCTGGAGGTGCTGCATAAGGGACACTATTAGCCCAGGGGGCACTGCATAAGGGGCCACCCTGGGGGCACTGCATAAGGGACACTATTAACCGTGGGGGTGCTGCATATAACCCTGGGGGCACTGCATAAGGGGCCAGACTGGGGGCACTGCAAAAGGGACACTATTAACCCTGGGGGCACTGCATAAGGGACACTATTAACCCTGGGGGCACTGCATATGGGGATAACTACAGGGGGCACTGTATGATGACTGAGAGCCAGTGGGGGAGCAGCCTGAGACCTGTCAGACTGGATTGGTAAGGGATATTCCCCTTTCACAGCATGTGCATAATTGTGAAGGCCCCTACCTGGCTACTTTGGATGCCACTCAGGTGGAAAAAATTTAAGGGGAGAACACTGCATGTATACAAATGCAAGCAAAACCTGGTTTGTATGTATTTGTAAATATGCTGTTATAGAAAATCTGGCCTGTCATACATAACCTGCCATGCTTATGCCAAACCTGGCTTGTTTTTTTATTTTTTTATTTTAGTTTCCATATTTTGAAATGGTTTTTTTATAACCTTTTATATTTCAGTCATGGCTGATAACAAGGAATACTGTACATAGAAAGGGGGGCCCTGAATACACCCTGAATATATATATATATATATATATATATATATATATATAATGGGAGGTGCTACCTGTGGAGACTATTGTTGCAAACACAAGAAAAGAAAGTACAAGTGCACAACTCCAATATTACGCAATAGAATTTTGCAATACATAGAGGTTTTAGCATAATCATGGCCATGGTTATGGGCCTACCCACCGTGCCCAGGTAACCTCTGAGGGTAGGTCCCTAATCTACTGGGGATGAAATCCAGAGCACAGGACACCTTCAAAGAGGCCCAGCTGAGCCACCCCAGGGCATCACTCTAATGAGAGAAGGTGAAGTGTAAGAAAGTGTAAGATAGATAAGAGCAGCTACTGCTGCATATATAAGAAGGTGAAATTAGATTAGCACCCCTCCCCCATTGGTTTTAAGCAGGGATTCTGGCATTTTGACTGCACCTTATTACAAGGCACAATCCTAGGTAAGTCCTAAAAAATATTATACTGCAGTGCAGCTATTGGTTGATTTTTGGGGCATGGGTCCCCTGGATTGCTTTGGTTGGGCTGCTTCAGGGCGTCGCATTATAAACACATTTTCATTTTTGCACTTTTAGCACCTTTATTGTTTGTTTAATATATATGTATTTTTCACCTTCTTATATTTGCAGCAGTAGCTGCTCTTATCTATCTGACACTTTCTTACACTTCACCATCTCTCATTAGAGTAATGCCCTGGGGTGGCTCAGCTGGGCCTCTTTGGGGGTGTCCTGTGCTCTTGATTTCATCCCCAGTAGGTTATGGACCTACCGTCAGAGGTTACCTGGGCACGGTGGGTAGGCCCATAACCATGGCCATGATTATGCTAAAACCTCTATGTATTGCAAAATTTTATTGCATAATGTATTATATATAATTAGTAATATTGGAGTTGTGCACTTGTACTTTCTTTTCTTGTGTTTGCAACAATAGTCTCCACAGGTAGCACCTCCCAATATATATTTATTCAGGGTGTGCAGTTGAGGGCCCCCCTTTCTATGTACTCTATTTAGTGTGCTCCCATGCACACATGAAGGTTTGAGACGCCTTCAGCCTAGATTACAACCCCTCCCCCATTGGTTTTAAGCAGGGATTCTGGCATTTTGACTGCACCTTATTACAAGGCACAATCCTAGGTAAGTCCTAAAAAATGTTATACTGCAGTGCAGCTATGGGTTGATTTTTGGGGCATGGGTCCCCTGGATTGCTTTGGTAGGGCTGCTTCAGGGCATCGCATTATAAACACATTTTCCTTTTTGCACTTTTAGCACCTTTATTGTTTGTTTAATATATATGTATTTTTCACCTTCTTATATATGCAGCAGTAGCTGCTCTTATCTATCTTACACTTTCTTACACTTCACCTTCTCTCATTAGAGTGATGCCCTGGGGTGGCTCAGCTGGGCCTCTTTGGGGGTCCTGTGCTCTGGATTTCATCCCCAGTAAGTTAGGGACCTACCCTCAGAGGTTGCCTGGGCGCGGTGGGTAAGCCCATAACCATGGCCATGATTGTGCTAAAACCTCTATGTATTGAAAAATTCTATTGCATAATGTATTTTATATAATTAGTAATGTTGGAGTTGTGCACTTGTACTTTCTTTTCTTGTGTTTGCAACAAGGAATACTGGACAGGATTTCTGGAGCAGTATCAAGCCAATGAGTGTCTGTGGAATTTAAAGATGAAAGAATACTCAGATCGGGGCTTGAAAAACAAGGCATACGCCAAGCTGCTGGAGTATTGCAGGTGCCTGAAGAAAGATGCTACCATTGGCTGGGTAAATCAGAAGATAAATAATTTCCAAACCACGTTCCAGCAGGAGCACACAAAATATGAGAATGCCAAACATTAGGGAGCAGAGGCAGATGAGGTGAAGAAACCAACATTATGGTATTATGACATTCTGTCCTTCATTCTGGCAAAAAAGCCAGAGATTCGGTCTGTTAGCTCACTGGATGAGGACGTGGGGGAGGTTCCTCCTGTTGAAGTACCGGAGACTCAGGATCCCTTAAGTAGATACACTATTATATGGTATTTGACTCATTTTTTGGACCAATTAAATTTAGATTACAGATGGTATGTAATGATGTAGGTACCACTTGAAATGTTTTTTTAACCGCAAACAACATTTTCTCCTGCAAGTTTTTTTTTTTTTTTTAAATAGATAATACTTTTTTTTCTCTCCTAGCTTCATCCAATGGAGGAAGTGGATCCTTGGCCTCTGGCCAGAGAGATAGTGATACTTGAGGTGAGCACTGTGGAGGCGCCACCATCACCACCACCTCCCCAGCCACTGGCTAAGAAGCGGAGGTCGGGTGGCAAGGCGGTGCAAGCCTCAAGTTCCAGACCGGGTCGGGCTGAAATTTTTTTAACACATGCTGAGGAGGTTCTCTATCATGGTATGGCAGATGAGGTGGATGAAATCCATGATGATAAGCCCATACATACCCCAGCAAAGTGTTCCCATGGAAACCAGTACCAGTCACCTCCTTGCACAGATTCCCCTGAATCCTCCTCCACAAATGTCTCCCTGTTCTATGTCAGGATCCCTTATGTCACCATCCAACCTTCCAGGCCCTTCCTCAATTGGCCTTCACTCTGCTGTTAGGAGTGCATTGACCACCCTTGCCCATGACGATTTTTATGAGACCTAATTTTTTTACACATGATGGCATGTTTGTTAATTATTTTTCTTCACCTTATTTTTGCCCTTGCTTCAGAATGTTTGGCATTCCATATTTTGTGTTGACTTCCGCTGACTTTGTTTGGAATATTTTTCTATCTTCTGCTTTACCCAGTTATGGGTGCATTTGTTTATTGGCCCCTGCAATACTTCAGCAGCAGCTGATGAAGCCTTGTTGCCCCGATCTGAGTATTCTTTTTTTTCAAGGCACTCATTGGCTTGGTACAACCCAGAAAATCCTGTCCAGTATTCCAGGGCTATTTTATTTATAAGATAAATAAAAAAAATTAATTTAAAACTTCAAAAACTGTCTTTATTTTTTAACATATTTTACTTAAATGTTTTTATGTAAACTATTAATGTATTTGGAATGTAAAAAAAAGAAAAAGTTTGAAATCAGTGACCAGACAGTGGGCCAGATTCAGACCCACTTGCGAGCATACAATGCTTGCAAGTAGGTTGATGATCCCTCACTGCACATGTGCATCCCGGCAATGGGCACTCCATTGCTCTGGGTCTCGCACCAAAATGGGGCGAAAGTTTGTGCCATTTTGGAGGCGGGCAGGGGGGGTGGCTATTCAAATGGAGGCATTTCTGAGGGAACACTGAACATTTGGGGGTGGCTACACTGACATCGCAAGTGATGTCAGTAGTGAACTTCCTGCTCTATTTGAGCTGAAAGCTCACTGCGGCTTGCGGGAAGGAAACCCTATGACAAAAGTTTTGTGGCAAGCCTTGATGGTCATGGTGGTCTCGACCATCATCCTGGCCACTTGCTAAAGCTGTGGGTGGTCACCCACAGTTTAATGAGTTGACAGGAGGCCTGGTTACAAAAAAAATGCCGCCCTGATTCAGAGTGAGCACTCTGAAAGAGCGTCCATCTCTAAATCAAGGCCAGTGTCCCTGCAAGTTCTGGATAATACATCAAGGAGTTAATGTCGCATTTTGAAATGCAATGAGGGGTGTTACTGGCATGCCCTGATTGCATTTCCAAAACAATTATTTTGAAAAAATGGAGTTGCAAAGTAACATATTGGGTGGTAATGGACTGTGCTCCTATATGTCTTCCCCTCAGTACAGAGGATGTTGGGTCACAGGAACACACGTCTCTTGGGACCTATCCAAATTCATAAAACCCCAATGGTGCAAATATATACATTGTACATAATTGATATTGAACCCACAGACAGCGATATTTTGTACTTCCCCATGATATATTCTTGCCAGCAGAGATCACGCTGCAGCATTTTTCCACTTGCAAAGTCAGTATCATCTCTGTTGCCAATCCCTCAATATTTTATAAAGAATTATATAAAACACAATGCCTCCTTGGGGACACAGCCCTTTTTATTGAATTGTCCATTTGATATCTATGTGTATTTTTCATTAGCATACTTTAAGTAGTAGGCTGCAAACACAATTTGGGTTAATTACAGTTTTAAAAGCATTCACAAAATGAATCGGTAGACCCCCCCAAAAAAATAATTTGGGGTGATAAAAAACAATGTTGCAGGACAAAGTTAAAAACTAGCCAACCTGACTCTGGGGGGTTGCTGAAATATGGCCCTGTTTTTTTATAATTGCATCTGTTTGCGGCAGGGGGTTTTTCCATACTTTTTTTAATGACTTTAAGAACTTAAAAATATACTGATCCCTAATTTCAATTTCCCCAAATTTGATGGGCATAGTTATTTTTCCCTTAATAAAATTAGAAATACTCTTCTGCTTCACCTTCTTCAAAGCCACATTGATGCACCTGGCACGGCTATTAGAAACCCTGTCTTCCTTCAAGAGATAAACATGGGCTACCCTTAGTAATCCTCTATGTCTACACATCTTTAGGGGGGGTCCCTGCAATATTTAACCAAAATTCCTGTTATGATTAACCAGCAAAGAAACAGAATAAAACATTATAAAAATTAAAACAACATAGGGTCCACCCCCCACCAAAAAAAAGGTGTGTTTTGTCCTTATTTTACTATTTATTTTACAGTGAAGTTACAGGTGCCGCATGTCTGCTGGCAATTGTAGTTCCACAAGTGCAAAATGCCAGGCATGCTGCCACTTGCAGTTCTACTGTAATATACAATAGATTTAGATTATTTGCCTACCCCATTACCCCCATACACACCGCTCTAAAGGATAAGGGGAACAGCCCCAGGCTTCAGCGTAAGCCAGGGGTGCTCAGGGGGGGAGGGACCCTTCATTGGGGAGTTCCCCACTCCCCCGAGATCACCGACTAACTCTAACTGATTTAGGGTGGTAATGCTTTGGAGCTAGAGCCCAGGACTTTGGGTCTCTAAAGCTTTGGCATTATACCCTGGTCTGTTGAATTTGGTAATGAACAAGACATGAATTTAAGACCAACACAAGAAATCATATAACAAAAAAATTTTTAATTTAGCATTCCTTGTAATTTCGAATTAAGGACATTTTTACTGGTAATAGCTTACAAACTTTTAGGCACGGTCTGCCTGCCAAGGAACGGCACCTTCATCATTAAAATAAGATGGGTATCACTCACTGATTTGCTTTGACCATGCTGTGCCACCTTGGGAAAGCAAAGGAGGATTGACAGAGGCCCAGTTTTGAAGTGCAGGTTCACTGGAAACTCCAGTTGTCAAACTGAGTTGTCCTTGTGTTTTACGCAGCAATAAATTATGTAATTCACAAGCTGCCAGAACCACCCAATTTATCTTGTCAACACGGAGATTTATAGGCATGTGGAAAACTGAAAACCTATTACTCAGAATCCCGAAGGCGTTCTCCACCGTTCTTCAGGCTCGGGATAGCTGATAGTTAAAAATATGCCTTTCTGGCGTCAGTGTCCATTGGGCAAATGGTTTAAGGACATGATCATGCAAGGCAAATGCCTCATCAGCAATGAAAACAAATGGTAAACCATGGAAACAATCATTAGCAGTAGGAAGATTTAATGTCGTCTACTCCATCCTGTCATAAAATGTAGTGTTTTTAAATGATCCACCATCGGACCATTCTTTCCAATGTCAATGAAGATAAATTCATACTTGGCTGAAACTATCGCCATTAGCACAATACTGAAATAGCCCTTGTAATTAAAGTACAAGGACCCACTGTTGCTGAGTTGGGTAATCCTGATGTGTTTGCCATCAATGGCACCACCGTAGTTTGGAAAGTCTCATCTCCTCTCAAAATCCGCAGCAATGCTCTGCCAATCAGTAACACTGGCAGGGAACTGAAATTAAAAACAGAAAAGAAGTGTCAGCAAATTATTTATTAATTTTATGACAAAACAATTACAGTATTTAAAAGGGTCTATTTACTATGCAGAGTTTTCCGAGACAGAGTGCAAAAACAATAATCTGCCAGCCAATTGGTTTTTTTTAAAAATTGACAGTGGGAAACTGTTTGAATGCAATCCTTATATAAGATAAAACTTTGTGACCAATATAGTGCATAATAAAAAAACACTTAGCAAGGCCGGATTAGTGGGGGGGAAGAGGAGTGGTTGTACATGGGCCCTCAAACACGGAGGTTCCCCAAACTAATGGCCCATGAATGCACCTGCTGCTAGTCTCCCCTCCGCCTGTGTAGTGTAGATCACAGGGAGCACAGGCCACACAAAAAAAATGACATACACCCAGCCACCAGCTGCCCCACAATCCAGCTTCTCCCGGAAAAGGCTAATGGAAAAGACGTCATGACATTTCACCCATACTATAGTGCAAGAGAAGAGTTGAGTCTCGCAAGAGTTGAGTGTAATAGGGGGCACTGTCACTGCATTAGGGGGGTGCAAAAACAGGCATCACAGAGTTTAGGGTGGCCACTATAGGGCTGACTGTATAGGGGGGCCACTTCATGGGGGCACAGTATAGGATGGGGGAAAAACTACTGTGGGCACTGCATAGGGGGGCCACTACTGTGGGCACTGCATAGGAGGGGACTACTACTGGGGGCACTGCATAAGGATCACTACTACTGGGGGCAATGCATATGTGGACTACTATTGTGGGTACTATATAGGGGGGTAATACTACTGTGAGCACTGCATAGGGGGTACTAATAAAGAATGCACTACTTATTAGGGTGAACCATGACTAAGGAAATTGCCAAAAAATGGCAACATGTACTGTTGTTTGTACTACTGGAGTTATTCAGGAGATTTGAAATACAACATATTTCTTTTGTGGGTCTGTCGTAAGGCTGCATGGGGGTTCCCTAACATGTCTAACCCACAAATACAGCACTTTTTGCATAACTCCATTGATACACAAAGGAATTAATGCATTTTTATTGCAAAGATTTACCTCGCCACATAATTATCTAAAGAAATTAATATGTGGATACATTTTGGCAGTGAAATATAAGATTACCGACTAAAGTTTGCCACACAATAAAAAAACAAAACAATAGTTTGAAAAAAAACAGCCACAGTGTGTCATTACATGCAATTAAGTCAGTACAAAAAGTATTAATTTAAATTACCTTTAAGTACTGGGACTTGAGGGCCTGGTATATGGCCTTGCATGTCTCCGGTATGATGACACCCAAAGCCTGTGGTAAAATGAGGGAACCAAATTTCAGGTCAGCCAAGGATCTTCCGGTAGCCGAATATCGTAATATCGTAAGGTAACCACCAGCCTCTCCTCAGCCGATATGGCCCTCCTCATATTCGTATCCTGTTGCTGGATAACAGGAGTCACAAGCTACAGCAAATGCTGAAAGACAACATCGTCCTTCCGCAAGTAATTCCGGTAGTCATCCGGATTATTCTCATGGATTTCCATCAACAAAGGCATATGGGACATGGTATCCCTCCGCAGTAGCCACTCCTTTGTCTAGCAAGAGCGAGGCCTCCTCCTCCTCTCAGCCCTCTCCCTCTCAGACAAAATTATGACTCCTGCGTAGGCCACCATCATTCGCTGATGAATGGGTCACATGTCACATGTCACAATTGCACAATAAACACACTTTGTAAAAGGCAAGACAAAAACAAAGCTGAACAATTTAGCAATGCAACGACGTTTAGCTGGTATAAACCGAACCAAACTAGCCACAGAGCAAGAAATGCTAAGTTTTAAAATGGCCCCCACCTTTTCATTCCCTCAGGGTAGCCACACTCACCATATCACACACACACACCTGTCAATCATTGTGTTTGGACCAATCATTCTCATTTGATTTTCCCTCATTTAAATAGTGTCAGATTTGTCCAATATCTTTCAAATTGTTCATCATTCATAAAAATCGTTCAAATCATTTACAAAATTGTTGACAAAATCGTTCAAATTGTTCAAATAGTTCATCGTTCAAAAAATCGTTCAAATCGTTGAACGATATCGTTCATCTGACAAATCTGACCATGTGTATGCTCCATAAGACTATTTATACTATGACCTTGATAAACTCTTTACTTATTCTCGGTCTAATAATAACTTCCATATACAATACAAGTCAATTCAGAGGGGGTGTTTGTGTCTATTGTATTCAATTTGAGGGGATATTTTGAACTAACATCCAATTTGATAAGCTTAATAGTCCTGCATTTAGTAACACAATAGGATAAGTTAAAATCCGGAGGCCATTGGCCGACCGGTATGTCAATCAATTTAGGATCCTGCTGATAGGCCAGTAGACGGGCTCAATAATCCCGATCACTACACTGGTCATCGTGTCTTACAATTATTAACACATCCTGCTGGTCATATAGGCAGGTATGACACCTATTGACCAACATTAGGTAATTAGCAGACATAGCTTAAAAGCACAGTCCATGTGTGATGCAGCAATGGGAAGGTGAACAAGCCACCACGTGAGGTGAAATGCACGTCCTGTTTTGACTTCGGGGATCTGGCCAGTGCACAAACTGGACTTCTGCTGCAGTAATCCTGGTAGAGTATGTACATTCATAATCACTGACAGGCCGCTGTGTCTGGTCAGCTGCGGTGTTCAGTAATATTGGAGGATGTTCTCATTAGGGAACACATAGCAACATTGTGTATTGCTTATTGCTGTTGTTGTACTGCATAGTCCTTAAGAAGACATGGTCAGAGAGCACCGCCAGTATCTGTTTAAATGTTTGAATTGATGGTTTTAAATGACATAAGTCATCTCTACATGTGGATATATTACTGTTATATAAAATGTGTGATAGGCCTCCAAACATCAATTTCAGGCCACATATACATATCAGTTTGCAAATCATTGTGGTCTGACAAATATTGGTAGATGGAATAACCATTTCTTGTTGATATTTCTAATATATCTGTATATGGTGTATTTGAGAAGACTTGATTTACACAGCATGTATTTATCAAATGTACACAAATTTAATAATCTCTTTTACCTATAACATGCTATAACTGATCTATAAAGTTATTTTTGTTGACCTAAGGATTTAAGCGTGAGAGACACATATATATCGATTGAGTACTATCTGATCACAGACTGTAGTGACAAAATTGCATTGTGTCTATTTTTCATCAAGATGGTATATGATTTTTGATAAGTATAGGCCAATGCACTTCATATGATATATTTTTACCACTGTATTGCAACTATAAGAAAACCAATTGAATACTGTAGAGATAGCGATATCAAATTACCTATGTGGTCTTCGTCAATGTGCAAGATTACATTGTCTATGCTGTCACCAATAGGTGGTCAGATGTTGAAACTAAACAATGTTATAGATTTAAAAGCCATGCAGAATCTCATCTGATCTTGGAAGCTATGCAGTATCGGGTCTAGTTAGTACTTGGATGGGAGACCACCTGAGAATACTAGGTGCTGTAGACTTAAATACATGGGAGAAACTCTGGGATAGTGTGGTACACAGCACAGTATTGGTATAATATGTTCTCCAGTAGTCAATAAATAAGATAAATTACACTATTATTTGTATAGAGTGTCACCAGGGACACTAATATTTTCACCACAATCTAGGTGTTTTCACATCTAGATTGAATAAAAATATTTTCATATATTTTATACTACCATTTAATTATTTGAAATGTATGTGTATTGTGGGTGCCCCAAGACAAATTTTTAATCATACTATACATTAAAAATTAAATTTTATTCTAGAGTATATATGAATTTATGATAAAGAGTTCTCCAACCAGAAGCCTTACTTTCTCTTCTTCTTTTCCTTGATGGCAATTTTTGGCGGCTTTGGGAGCACCAGCATCAAAAATATATTGTTACAATATGTTTTAATAAAATAGGATATGGTTGGTACATACAGTATCAAACATAGCTCTGTGCAGAATCTCTCCTTTCTATCTACAAGAAGTATACAAACAGCCTGCTTTTTCAATTAGCAATCCAAAATATTCTGTAGATATTTAGTAAAAATGAACTACAAAGTCTATGATGATATTAATACTGATAATGGTCAGCATGAGAATGATAATGACATCTTCCAACTAGACGATGATTAACAACAATGTTAGCCACCTTAATCCCATTGGTAGTTGGTATGTTGGGGACCAAACAAACCAAGCACTTTAGCCACAAATGGGTTTGTTAAACTGTTAAATTTGCCAAGATTATCTGTGTTTAACAGGCAGTGTATATATTACTTTACTTTACTGAGGTATTTGTTATTGTGTATCTTGCAATGCCATCCATCACCAGTGTTTCTTTCATATATAGGACAACTTTCCTGCAGTTTTTCTACACATACAGAGCAGTATCATCAAATCATATAATTAATAATTATCAACATTGACTAGACTGTTACTCTGCCTTGAATCCTAAGGTCTGTGTTTTGCAGTTAGGATTCACTTTTCACTTTAAAAACTCATTGGGATTTTGGAAGCTTGTTTTTTAATAGTGTTTTCCAAGTCTATGATTTTTTATAATTATATTAGTACTGTAATCAATCAATCAATCCTTTACCTGTCTTACACTAAATAATCTACCCCCATTTACCTGTGCTGGCCTTGGGTCTCTGATCTAGTTCTTGATTAATGAAAACATTCTATAGGTTTCTTTAGTTTATTAAACTGACAACCTGCCTGCCACTGCAGTGCCTTTTTGTTTGAGGGTGGTTTTGCCAAAACCAAAACATTGGGGTCTGCACACATTTATACAAAAAACATACAACTACTGTCCTGGAAAAACAAATTACATAACATTTTTCTCTATTGCAGACAATAATTAAGGAAAAAATTACCAAAAATATTTAAAAGTGAGATATAAAATCAAATAAATTTAAAACAGTATCACATGATAAATAGGACTATAGTTGCTATAACTAAAAATAAAGCATAGAATAACATAAAATTCTCACTTAAGTTACAATGCATTTCATCGCATCCAACCTTATTCATCTAGTGTTTGCCAGATGCTCAGTGCAACTTAGACACTCCATCATGGTTAGCATTTCAAAATTTGCATAGTACTGTTGTTGCATACAATGTAATACACAGTGTTCCAGGAACACTAGATTAGTACATTTGTTGCAAAGGATTGGTATAAAGTTACAGATTAAGAATAACTATACGTGGCATGATGCATGTCAAAGTTGCTTATTTTGTAACTCTGTATTTTTCCTTTTTTACTCAGGCCAATTGGGGGTTTTCATTAATTAGTGTCCACACTTGCCTGCTTCCCTGTATAAGTGTCAGTAGTTTGGCTGGGGAAGCCTTGGCTGGGTGCAGCTTTTTTTCTAAGTGCAGGTTTTTAAGTGCATAACTAGCGTTAGACCTGCGTTAAACCGAGGAAAAACAGAAGGAGAAAAAAGGTCCATCACGCAACAAACCCCAACAATCTAAAGACTCAGACTACAACTGGACTCCCTGTACAATCACGGCAAGAACACTTCTAATGCTATTAATAATGCTGGCCTACTGATTCTAGCATACAATTCAATGCTTATCGTACTTTTCCCCATGTCAGTTTATATCTATCAACTTTGAAACACTGTCCTTTATCTCAGCTCTCTTGCCTAGCCTCACATCCTCTGTCTGCTTACAATCTGCGTTATTTTTCACATTCTGCACACTTTAGAACCCCACTTTTATTTCTCCCTATAACAATCTTGTTAATCTGCATACATATTGATACACTGTTCTTTGATACGTCACTGTTTTCTTACTTGCATTCCTACAAATCTCTTGCACTCATATCTCATTTAAATTTCCAAATTTCTTTCCTCTTGTTTACTTATAAACACCATGACAAGGTTTTCGTCAACTCCCTCCTTCCCTCTGTCTCTACCTAATCCTCTGTTCTGCCCCCTGCTTCCACCTTTATCCTTTCCCCCTTATCTCTTCCACCTCCTCCTCCCCTTCTCCCCCCTCCTCTGTCTGCCTACTCTTCACTCCTCACCCATTACTCCACTTTCTTCCTGTTCTACCCCCCCTCTGTCCTACTACCCCACCACCAAACCCTCCTCCTACACTCCTCTCCCTGTCACTTCACCCCACTGCCATCCACATCTCCCTCCCTGCCCACCTCCTATTGGTTCCCTTTCCAGCTCAGGTGCCCGCACCATCACTAAACTCTATTCATATCGGTCCCCCAAATTAATCTCACCTCCACGTTACAGCAACCCGGACAATCTCATTCACATCTCCCCCACAAATGCTATCTCTCTATCCTGTGCCCTCTGGAACGCCAGGTCAGTCTGTAATAAACTGGTCCCCACCCATGACCTTTTTATCTCCAACTCTCTGAATCTCCTAGCCATCACTGAAACTTGGATCTCACCCTCTGACACCACTTCTCCTGCTGCTCTATCCTCTGGGGGCTTTGCCTTCTCCCACACCCCCCGGCCTGGGGGTCGCCATGGTGGTGGAGTTGGGGTCCTTCTATCCACCAGTTACTCATACCAGCTAATACCCTCTGAACCATCCCTTACATTCCCCACATTTGAGGTTCATGCTATACGACTCTTCCAACCAGTAAACCTCAGAGTAGCTGTCATTTACCGTCCCCCTGGCTCTCCCTCCAAATTCCTTGACAACTTCGCTTCCTGGCTCCCTCACTTTCTCTCCTCAGATCTTCCCTCCATTATCCTAGGTGATTTTAATATTCCTATTGACATTCCCACAGAATCCTCTGCAGCTAAACTCCTTACCCTCACCTCTTCATTTGGTCTCGCCCAATGGACCTCCTCACCCTCCCATGTGAGTGGGCACTCACTTGACCTGGTCTTTACGCACCGTTGTGATATTTCTGATTACTCCAATTGCCCATTCCCCCTCTCTGACCATCACCTTCTCTCTTTTAACCTATCCCTCTCTCCTTGCCCTCCTCTAACTCCTAAGGCTACCATTACTAAGCGTAATATTGAGGCTATTGACACTGTTGCTTTTTCCTCCCTGCTGGACTCTCTTCTCTCCCCTATCATTTCTCTCTCCTGTCCTGAACAAGCTACTTCCCTGTACAATTCCTCCCTTGCTTCTGCTCTTGATTCTGTTGCTCCAGCAATAACAACTCACCCTCGCAGATCCACACCACAACCCTGGCATTCCAAATGCACCAGATACCTACAAAAGTGTTCAAGAATTGCGGAGCGTCAGTGGAGAAAGTCACGCTCTAAGGCTGACTTCCTCCATTTCAAATTTATTCTCTCCTCCTACAGTGCTTCCCTGTCTCTCTCCAAACAAACATATTTCAAGAACCTCATCTCCTCCCAGTCCTCAAACCCCCGGCGTCTCTTTGCCACTTTCAACTCCCTACTCTGCCCTTCCCCTCCTCGCCTTCCCTCCTCGCTCTCTGCCCTCGACTTTGCCACCTACTTTACATCTAAAATTGACTCCATACGTGAGGACATCATATCCCATCAGACCCTTAGCACTCCTCTCCCTCCTTGCCCTTACCACCCCTCCCCTTCTGTCTCACCAACTCTGACATCCTTCTCCCCTGCTTCTGGAGAGGAAGTCTTGGCCCTCATCCGGTCCTCCCCTCCTTCCACCTCTCCTCTTGACCCTATCCCTTCCCGTCTCCTCTCCCACTTGTCTCCTTCTGCCTGTTCCCATCTGGCTCACCTCCTTAATCTTTCCCTATCATCTGGCACTGTCCCTTCTGCATTCAAACATGCTCTTGTCTCCCCCATTCTTAAAAAACCTACCCTTGATCCTAACATACTTTCAAACTATCGACCCATCTCTCTTCTCCCTTTTGCTTCCAAACTCCTTGAGCGTATTGTCTACAACCGCCTTACCACCTTTCTTTCCTCCCACTCCCTCCTTGACTCATTTCAATCTGGCTTCCGATCTCTCCACTCCACGGAAACTGCCCTCACGAAAGTCAGCAACGACCTCCTTGCTGCCAAATCCAAGGGTCACTACTCTCTGCTCATTCTCCTTGACCTCTCTGCTGCATTTGACACTGTAGACCACCCTCTCCTCCTGCAAATCCTTTACTCTCTCGGTTTACGTGAAACTGCCCTCTCCTGGCTTTCCTCCTACCTCTCTGATCGTTCCTTCGCTGTGTCCTCTCATGACTCCTCTTCCCCTCCACTTCCACTAAAGGTAGGAGTTCCCCAAGGTTCTGTTCTTGGACCTCTCCTTTTCTCCCTATATACATCCTCTTTAGGTGAACTCATTAACTCCTTTGACCTCCAATATCATCTCTATGCAGATGATACTCAAATTTACCTTTCCACCCCTGAGCTCACCCCTGAGCTCCTTACCCGTATCTCCAACTGTCTCTCTGCTGTCTCTTCGTGGATGTCCCAGCGCTTTCTTAAACTTAACATGTCTAAGACTGAGCTGATCATCTTCCCACCCTCTTCCACTACATCACTTTCCACAATTTCGTTATCTATTGATGGCACAACTATCTCCTCTAGCCCCAAAGTGCGCTGTCTTGGAGTTATCCTAGACTCCTCCCTCTCCTTTAAACCGCACATTCAGCACATCTCGCAGTCCTGCCGTTTTCACCTAAAAAATATCTCCAGGATTAGACCCTTCCTCACCCAGGATGCCACTAAAACCCTCATCCACTCACTGGTCATATCCAGATTGGACTACTGTAACCTTCTCCTAGCTGGCCTCCCAGTCTCTCACCTCTCTCCACTACAATCTGTTCTCAATGCTGCTGCTCGACTCATCTTCCTCTCCAGACGTTCTATATCTGCTTCCCCTCTCCTTCAAGCCCTACACTGGCTCCCCTTCCCCTTCAGATGCCAATTCAAGGTTCTTACATTCACCTACAAAGCCCTCACCAAATCCTCTCCCGCATACATTTCTGACCTTCTCTCCCTTCACACTCCCACCCGCCCACTTCGCTCAACTAATGCATGCCGCCTCTCTTGCCAACTGATTACTTCCTCCCACTCCCGCATCCGAGATTTTGCCCGTGCTGCTCCCTACCTTTGGAATGCTCTCCCTCTCCCTATCAGACTCTCCACCTCTCTACAAATCTTCAAACGGGCTCTCAAGACCCACTACTTCATCAAGGCCTTCCAGCACTCCTCCTAACCCACCTCATGCTCTTTCCTTCCTATCTTCCCCTTCTGTGTCACGCCTGTCTGTCTGCCCCTCCCCTTAGAATGTAAGCTCCCATGAGCAGGGACCTCTTCCCTCATGTGCTTCTCTTTACATTTTCTTCTACTCTCTACTCCCCATTAGGGCACCTAACACGGGACCGCCAACTCCCGGCAGCTTATTGTGAGTGCTTTAATCACTATTTCAGCAATGTATATAAGTTGTGTCCCTGTCCTGCACTGTAATGTACTGTAAGTTACTTGTTTCTTGTTCACTTATTAGTTCTATGTACTATGTAAGGCGCTGCGGAACACTTGTGGCGCCATATAAATAAAGGATAATAATAATAATAATAATAATAATAATAATTAGTGACTAAGTTGCACACAGAAGTACATGAAAAGTAAATGCCCATACCCTTGCATTGTAGTTTTGTCACATTTATAATACAAATAAGATGCATACCTGCCACTTGAAAGGTTAGAGGGCCCAAGAGGTGGAGGACCAGAACCTCTACCTGGCACCTCCAACATACCTTGGCCTGGGTAATTAGTACTAGATCCTTCTCCCTCCCAGCACTCCTTATACCACTGTAACAGGAAGGAATACTAAAGGAACTAATCTACCTTTTAATTATGTTGATATTACAATTAATATCCACTTTGTTAATCCATATAGATACTAGACCACATCAGTTCAGTGGTTAAAATGCATCCACCCCCAGAAGTAATGTTGCCATCACTAGCCCCTCATGGGTGCTTAGTTTGTCAAATGCAGTGGCAGTGACTCAATTAAATCACTTCCTGAATCAAGTCTGTTCATTAATTTTATATTGTAGTGTTTATATAAATAACTCTTACTGTAAACAAGTGCTTTATTACATAATTATCTTCGTATGTAGATGTAACTCATTTTTAGGGATAGTTTTGTTCTTTCAAATCTTCTGGCAAACTTAGGTACCCACATTAATATTGTATATAATAATATGGAAACATTAGGAGTGCGTGACCAAAGTACGTTGTTTTTAAGACACTTCTTTATATTCAAACACACTATTTATTGATGTTAATCTATTTTGCTATTTTTTTATTTCAGACATTGTATTTTAATGGCATACAGTGTAATAAAAGATACATTTGAAATTCTCCTGATAGGTAAAGTTCACCACAACATATAGATCTCCACTGACTCTTAATTTGTTATAATCTAAAGTGATTTAATATCAAGAGCAATATTTAAGAGCTACATTATCGAACTGAGCAAGGAATATAACACAACAGATATGGTCTTACAATATCAGCACTGAGTGTAGTTCCAATAATGCTGTAAACTCCAGATGTTTTGTATCAAGTGTAAGGTAGCACCCCTCGCAAAATACTAAGGGACCATTTATCCTAAAAAAATTTAAGCTGGGACATGATAATACTGTAACTAATCAGACTAGTCCAGTGCGAAAGGTTATTATTTTCTTCTTGGCCTACAAGGCTATACTTACCTTTTAATATTAATTTATAAATCATGCAGTATGCTTTGCATATTTGATTCTTACATTAACTTCTCAGTACTAAAATATTTGCATTAATCTTTGAATGTGCAAGGTAGTGAAACATATTTGTACATCCACACATTATGTGATTAGTTAATATCTTTTGTGAAATTATTGAAAAAAAATATAATATGATAAGAATGCAATTATATCTTTTAATTAAGCTTACAAGAAAGATAATATGATAAATAGCGTATGCATATCAATAACCTGTACAGAAAAATTTAAATTTACATACGGAAGTAGAGTAATTGCATTTGCATTTAGCAGGTGTCATACATTATCTGCACCTTTGTTACAAAATACAGCTGGATGGAAAATCTAAGTTGCAGATTAAAAAATATAGCAAATTTTCAAAACTAAATTTAACAGATGCATTGCAAAATACAGACACAATAAAATGCTGCTGAATAAAAAGAAAAAAAAAACATTTAATGTTATATTGTATAGATGATTAAGGTGTATGCCCCTGCATATTCTGTTTGTTGTATGCCTACTATATTCATGAAATATATTATATAATTAAAACAATATTTAAGAGCTACATTATCAAACTGAGCAAGGAATATAACACAACAGATACGGTCTTACAATATAAGCACTGAGTGTAGTTCCAATAATGCTGTAAACTCCAGATGTTTTGTATCAATCCGTAAATGAGGAAAATAATAAACAAAGAACTAAATGTATTATCAGTCCCAATTGAAACATAGAACACCCTTTGTGTGGGTTAAATCATAAAGTGGAAGTATAGTCCAATATCCAGAAAATCTTTACAGTATTCAGGCTCCCAGATGTAGACACCAAAGCATGACTGGTTACATCAATAACTGGTGCTTACATGTATGCTTACTTTTCATAAGCATTGTAGATACACATAACGGTTTATTTAGGTCCACCTCTAATATGTCCAATGGGAATATCACATATCCAGGTATATGGACCTTGTGAAATCCAAAAAATACAGGGTGATTACCAGATGATGGTAAAAATCAACTTATTTAAAATGTAAATAAAACACACACATACCCTATTGGATATCTACATGAACTATGGAGGAAGATGGAATCCGGGTATGCCGCCCAGCAGTAAATGTGGATCCCAACAGGTGTGCAGGAATGTATAAAAGACACTAACAACACGTTTCAATGCTCTGGAGCATCTTTGTCAAGATAAGTGTCTGTTCGATTTGAAACATAGATGTGTATGCTTGCTAGTATACAAGTAATGTACAATTAAATATACCACTTAAGGAATATAACTCACCATAAACGGGACCAGAGCTTCTTACACTTATGCCATATTGAATCAGAAGACTACATATCCCATGAGGCTTTGGTGGTATTTATGTTATATCCGGTTCCCGCGTCATTACATGCAGGTAAAGGATATGCTTCTTAGTGAGTAGTGTGACATATGTGTGTCACGTCTATAATATGACATGCTTCCGGAAGTAAGTAAAATGCTTTCCAGCGTATTGCTCTGCACAGTACACACATTGTGTCTGAAAATGATTATATGTATTGTCTATATGTAATTCAATGTTGTATACCGGTATTAGCTCTTTTTAAATAGTACATTGGCTACAAATGTATCTGGTTTTATATATATTTTTTATAATACTATTCCAATAAATATATGTTTGTTTATAGAGTCCTATCACTCTCAGTGGATTTATACTTATATTTATTAATTCATTATACTGATTAAATCCTATTAGATATTTGCCGCATAGTGATTGTATATTGCTTGTACGACTACTATATATGATCAGCCCATTTATAATCTGCTATCAAAGGTGTTATATGCACTGGGTGTCCTCTCTCCTTTACATGCAGACCAAACACATCACTCATTGGTGTTCAACTCTCCAAAAAGCATGTCCGGACGAGCTGTGTCATTTCCCTGTTGGGACAATTTGGCCTGTTTTTGAATAAGGAGAGTGCACCCATCTAACTTATATAAAAAATAATAAGGACACTACCATTCTTTCCACCACAACATGCATAACCTACACAAAAACCAAACAAAGGAGGGAGGGATTTCCAGAATTCGAAGAGACTAATTTCCAGGTGACCAGCCCTAATATTAGCACAAAGACATGCCTCCCAATAATCCTATGGGCTAACCCTAAATGCCTGACACTAACAACAATGATTCTTAAAGGTGCAGTACCATGCTACTACAACCCTGGGGGTTAAACCTTGCTCAGTTAGATTGCCACTGCTTTATGCTGTTCTTAACCCCCTAATGGTTGATATCTGCATTATACCTTAAAGACTTATCATGCCTAAAACCTATCTAAAAATAAACACATGGACAACAGGAGTTGTAATCAAAATAAAGGTAAAATGTTATTTTGACATAAGATTGTTACTTATTAAATTATTAATTATTGAATTATTAATTATCAAATTAGGTATTGCCAATTGAAATTAATTGTTATGAACTTAAAGTTAGTATGGGGGCAGACAACAAAGAATGGACACTCCAACAAATACATGCAGACCAAAAACATCACTTATTGGCGTAGGCCTTTATTTGAATTAGGAGATAGCACCCATCTCATTTTTTCCACCAAAGCAAGGAAACTCATGCCACTGCTGCCACCAAAACAAACCAACTCCAACAGCATACTAAACAAAGCCCCTACAAAAAAAAGAAGGTCGAGAGCCGCAATATACCATTTCAAGACTGACCAAATTGGTAGTTAGTAACTGCACTAGCTATGCTTCCCAATGCACAGGACACCACTCCAAATATACATACACTAAAGATGCCTGGCAGATCTGGCTTTCCAGACATTTCTGCAAAGCTATCCAATGACCCCACTCAATCTGGTCAGTCTTAGAATGGCGTATTTTGTACAACAGAGCATCACTGTCCCACAATAAGTCCTGATGAAGAAAAGCTGATGCATCACACACAGGCTTCACTAACTCACTAACCCAAAATGCGCAGTGAAAAGCCATTGCAAAGGCCAATTTAAACAAACAAACCTCAAATATTGAGTAGACACACCTTCGACTGCCATCAATAGATGTGGCAACAAATTAATATGAATTGGATGCCAACAATCTTCTCGAACTGGCCTTGCCCTTGCCCATCCCTTAAGCAACATAGCTACTAGAAAACTCCATGTGGGAACAGGCGAACAAGCAGACTAGAGAAGAACACCACCCCCTCCAACCATTTATACATGGCTGACAAGGAACAACATGCAACAAAATAGGACCAGATAAAAGAGTGCATCAATTGATGCTGACACTTACTTTTGTTCTCAGGTGAAAGGCAATACTGTTCCTACTCATGCCAAGCACCATCTTATGAATGTAAAGTCACTGGAGCAACAGATCGCCTTGCTAATTCCTCCAGTCCAGCCTAATAATCTTCCAGACATAAGTAGGACAATCAGGACCTACCATTGCTGCCTCCGGCGCTAGCTATCTAAATTTGACCCAGTGAAACATAGAAAGTGCATCTGCAATGGTATTATTGACTACAGGGACATGCTTAGCCTAAAAACTGACATTGCAGACTAAACAGTGCAACACAAGCTTAGCAAGCAGCCGCAGAACTGGCAAGGAGGATGCTCACTGATGGTTAACAGCCTGAACTACACCAAGAATGTTGCACCAAAGTACTATGCTAGAGTTACAGAGATGCTCACCCAAAAGCTCCATACCCACTTTGATAGGGAAAAGCTCAAGTAGAAATAAGTTACTGGTCAAAACTTCCCCAACCAATGCAGACAGCCAAGGAGCAGCACACTACAACACATCTAAGTAAGCCCCAAAACCAGACAACCCAGCGGTGTCTGTAAAAAGCTGTAAGTCCCTATTGCTGTGTGCTGGCTGTGGGCAAATACTATCCCCATTAAAATCAGACAGAAAAATGGACCAGACATGCAGATTATGTGTGATTTTTGTGGACAGGCATTAGAAATTATGTGGTTTAAGCAAACCCGGATCTTTCCAAATTGCAACAGAAAACTTTACCAATAGGAATAACCCCACAAGTTAAATAGCCCCAAAAGAGATAGTGCTTGATGCAAGCTCAAATTCCCCGCCTGCAGCCCCGATGCAATGGCCACACACAACTTATCAACTTTATCAGCTGGAAGCCGACAGCTATCCTCTGCAGTGTTTAGTTCTATTCCCTAAAAGGAAAGCCATGTAACTGGACCCTTTGGATTTTCATGTGCAATGGGGACACCTAGCTCTAGAAATAATGGCTGCACTGAGAACAGCATACGCCCATATTGGGGGGAGCCCACTGGACAGAGACAGAGGAAATCATCCAAGTAGTGAACCAGATCCATTTCCCCCATACTGGCAGAAATGCACCAATGTAGGGATGTGCTGAAACATTCAAAAAATGAACAAGAGATGGAACACCCCATAGGAAAACATTTGTCCATGAAGTACTTCCCCTGCAACTGAAACCCCATAAATCAAAAAGAATCCAGATGTAAGTGCAAAAGACGGAAGCTGACTCAATATTGATCTTCTCAAGTAAAACTGTGCCACTCAAAGAATGAACCAGATCATCCGCACTGTCAAAAGATTGAAGCTTTACACAAGCCAATTCCATCCGGACAGGCGTCATTGAGCTGCTGTATGGGAAAGAAAGATGTTGAATCAGCCTGTATTTACCCTGTGCCTTCTTCAGAACCACACCAACCGGAGAAAGTACAAAGTCAGCCAAAGGAGGCAAAGTAAAAAGGGCCAGTCATCCGCCTTAGCTCAACCTCCTTTTAATCGTTTTCACGCACTATGTGAGGCATTTCAAAAGCAGACTGCAAATTCCAAGGCGTACCAGATGATACCTGACCTTTAATAGGAAGACAAAACCCTTACAAAAATCATGTCTCATAGAAATTCTGCCTTGCTTCTATCTGGGTACATGGCCAGCCATTTCAGCAGTGGTGCAATGCGAATCAGGGATGGTATCTTACTTACCTTCACCTCCACTGGTCAGCCTGCCAGAAGGGGTTGCTTCAGTGGCCCTGCTGCAATCTTTGGCAGGATGCTGTCCCCTGCAACAGAGGCAAATGTGCCCAAAGTAACACTGCTTACCAAGCTTGCAGAAAGACCCATTGAAAGCATAACAGCAACTTGCCCCCCTCCGAAAGGTGTGCACTGGAGACTTACATCCTGCCGCCAAGGGAGCAGATCAAGAGGATGGCTCTCCAGTCAAACCTCAACATTCTTACATGCATAATAATAGATATGCCACATGGGCCTTTTATTAAGGTGAGACATCCCATGAATCATGTGCAAATATTTAAGTACATTAGGGTGCTCCACTGGCATAGTTTCCAAATAGCAAGCAATAATTTTATATATCCCCACCAGCCAATTAGTATAAGAATGAAAAGCTTCCTCCCCAATGCCCCCATTTTGCCTAGCCAACATGAGTTGTACATAAGTGCAAATACATCTACATATTTCACTTTAATATTGTGTTCCTGCACATGCCTATGCGAGTTGCACAACATAGCCATAGTGTCACAATGTAGGCTTTGGAGTGGCCACCAAACTGCTAGTCAAGTCTGAGCTGGACTTACATGACCAATGTGACCTATGCTGAGACTTACATCTCGCCCACTAAGCCTGCCTTGGTGCAGCCTCAGATGAAGAGGATGAATTGTTAGAAGACGTGGAGGAGGAAGATCTAGTTGCTTTTGCTGATGCCGCCCCTACTGCCAAATTACTTGAAGTCCCAAGTGGATCACCACCCACCTGTGCCACTGCATCAGCAATCTGGTGACTGGATGTCATACCAACAGCAACACCTGCAGGGGATGGAAGAGGAAAAACAGGCACAGAATCCACTACTACAGTCACAGATTTAGGGGTCGAAGCTAGCGGCACAGTGGCGGGACCTGAAAAACCCTGCAAACCTCAACAGAGAAAAAGCTGTCTTGTTAGGGGGGATAAAGTACACAGAAAAAAGCATAACTGCTGGGGTTCCAGATGCAGTTGATGACTGCGCTGCCAGTAATGGTGTCAAAGTGCTCACCAAAGCCACCAGTGCATTAGCGGCTGCCAACAAGTCTGGGGTTGGGGTCCCCATAGGTAGTGGAGGTAGCAGCGCAGAAGAGGCCCTGATATTTGTGCTATGTGAGACCATGGGAGTCAAAGGAACCAGCTGCGCTATAGGTACAATAGTACCTAGCGAAAGCCACCAGGGAAAAATACATGACACATTGTACCAACAGAGGGGTGGATGCATTCCCCAGTGATGCTGGTCCCCAAGTGAACACAGCTTGCTGAGCAACCACAACTTCACTATATAAAGGGGCAGAGTGACCTAGCTAGCTATTTGAAACCATGACAACACTCCTCAGAGCAGCAGCAGGCTGCCCCTGCAAAGTGTAGCCAGACTGAAATGCAGGCTGCATCACAGGTACATGCAAGCTCCTACTGTCTCCCAGTGCTGTGCCACACTCCCTCACTAATTTTGAGTCTCCAGGAACTGTACTAGCTGTCAGTTTAAGCCCCCGCCTCCCACCCGGATTGCTGCTGAACCCGGCCGGGGTCCTCGGCAACCAAGGCCATGTCTATTATTATGCATTAATGGCAGAAGTGAGTGGAAGCTCTGCTAACCCCACTACCGCATCTCTCATCAGTAGGTGGTGAGAACGGGCATGCTTGCACTGCCAGGTGCCAGGATGGCTGAAGCTGCCTCCAACCCTGGTGCTATGGTCTCCGGCAATGTCCCACGCCATGACCGTCATGGTGGGACATGTGACTACTCACTTCATGGCTGCCCTCCAACCTCGCTCTGGCAACAGAAGCTGAGCAGGTGTAGTTTTCCTTGGGGATAGCAGGGCATGATTACAGGGGAAATATCAGGGGAGGAAGATCAAGAAAAAGGTAAATAAAAGAAAGAGGGAAAGAGTATAGGCAGAGCAAGATACAAAAGGAAAACTATTACAGGATGAAAGAAAAGCAGACTAAGTAAGCAAGGGGAGAAAGAATAGAATGAACAGAGGAAGAAAAGGAAAAATATGAAGCAAGAAAGCACTAAATGTATGCATTGAAATACAATCAAGAGCACAGACCATATCGCTGACTTTAGGGCTAGAAATTTCCAGAATAAGAGAGACTGATTTCCTGGTGACCAGTCTTAATATTAGCACAAAGACACGCCCACAAGAACCCTATAGGCTAACTCTAAATGCCTGATAGTGGTCCTGATTCAGCAAGGAATGAAAAGGAGAGAACGCACGCACTTGGCCGATGTTTTTGCACTGCGCATGCGCAAACTAGCCAGTGTGAGCGGGTTAGGTTAAACAGACTACATGCAGTGTGCATGCAAACTCTTCTGATATTTATTGACAGGAAGTGCCATTTGTGGGTGGTGATGGGGGTGGTCAGGTGAATGCAGGCATGCCTGAGCGTTGGGATGCCGTTATAGAAGGCAGTGTGGAGGCATACGCAGCCATATTGCAAGCTGTACACAGGAAGTGGCCCCGATCCTGAGTCAGGTCAGGTCAACCACTATTGTGCATATGGGTCCGATGGTTCTTGATGTTACTAATGTTTACGCTATCTTGCAAAATGATCAGGCAGAGTAAAAGGAGATGTGTGCTGCGGTCTCCGTGCATATGCATTGATAAGCATATTCCCGCAGCAGCATGGTGCATGTGTCTGCTAGTGTGCATTCCTTGCTGAATCAGGCCCAGTAACAACAACTATTCTTAAAGCTACCCTGCTACTACAACCCCAGGATTTAACCTGGCTCAGTCAGATATTGCCACTGCCTTATGCTGTTCTTAAGTGATTCCAAATCTTGGTGTGTCATCCTCAAATTGTGAGCAATATTTGTTTATTTGTATGCATGTATAGGATGTAGTCTATATTTTTTTTACCATCTAATGCAACAACATGGTTCTGTTTACCAGGGCAGTAACTACGGTAGTGCAGCCTGTGCCATGGCAAAGGGCACCACAGGGCAGGGGGTGCTCTTTTGGCCTGTCAATTTTCAGTTTATAATCATTCTCACTTGTAGATTCCTTTATTTCATTCCCGGCATCACCTAGCTGCCCCTATCTCTTCCCTGGCACTTCCGCATGAGGCTATTCCTTTTCTTCGGTGCATTATGTCCATATTGGAAAATTGGGGGGGGGGGGCAATGCTCTTTTTGGCACAGGGCACCAAAAAGTCTAGTTATGGCTCTGCTGTTTACTAAGTGTGCCTAATTTATCCCTTTAACAAAAGCTCTGAACTATATTTATACTTATGAAACAGCCTATAGCTTTCAAGAAATTAACTTCTTTAAATGATCTGTTTTATTTCCTTGGTCAATTTCAAAACTCTATTACTCAACTCTCAAAACATGAAAACTCAACACACTTTATGAAATTAATTCAGTTTCAGCCTTCACTGACAAATGATCAACAAAGCAATTTACTCAGGTATATTAGCAAGTGTATGCTCGTAAAGTTTATACTGTCATCCTCTATAAACACGTGCAAAGTATTTAAGTCAATATTACTACACTATGGGCCTGATTCAGCAAAGGTAAATATTGTGATGGCAATAGCAATTATGCATGCAGTCTCAATGCGAATATATGCTAATGATTGCAATCGCAATGCCATACGCAGCCTAATACCCACTTTACCTTACACACATCCATAAATCTAAGCAAGATTGCAAAACTATCAGTAACATTGAGTACAATCACAGTCTCATGCACACTTGCACAAAATGTGACCTTACTCAGAAATTGCTAACCTTGTCACACACAGTGGGAACTCAAGCTGCGTATGGCATCGCAGTGGCTAATGTATGCATGCCCGTGTAATGGTGTTAAAATGCACTGAAGATCCTGTGTTTCTCTGCCCACACCCCATCACCACCCTCAAATGGCACTTCCTGTCAATCACTGTGTGATTGGTCTGCGTAGTCACTGTGATCGAATGCCCGATCTCAGTGGAGTGTTCACACAACTGCATTGCAATGCATAAGCATGCACAGTATGCAATAATTGGCCGATTGTGTGAGTAATGGCAGTTGCGATCGCTACTGAATCAGGCCATATGTCCATTTTAGAAGACTATTGATTAGCAAATTAAACATCAGAATCAAACTTTAGGTTTTGATTTCTATGTATATTGGGCCAAATTTGTCTCATCAGTTATATTATTTGTGTCTTTTGTTGCATGAATCATGTTAAATACAAGCAATCAAGTTATACTGTACCTGTGGCCATTGCCATGATACTCTAGTCTTATAATATGACTGGCATACTGGAGTCTATTCATGTACTTTGGCAATAGTGAAATGTTAATTAACACCAGACATCACATTTTACAAATGCTATATTATGGTATACTAAGTTGGAATTCATGTAAAATTACCTTCTCTGCAATGCAATCTAGTATCCTGGGTCCCAGCCATCCTGTCTTCTCTTCCTTTAACAGTGTCCCTTGGGACTGCCTCAGTTGGCACATGCGCCATCTTCTTGGACTTACCACAGTTAATAGATGATCAGGCCACAACTGGAGGCAGCTGATCAGGTAGAGTGGCTGTATAGGGAAGTGATGTCTATACTAATCAGGGGCACCACTGGAAAAATTTTAGATTTCTCCATGATAACCCCTTCTATGAATATGGTGAAGCAGTGAAAAGCCCTGTTATCACTGATAAACTGGAGGGAGGGCGATTTTGAGAGGAAAATTAATAAAGAGGAACTCAGGTGGATATACATTTTAAAAACACTCAAACCACATGGTTTAAATGCAGACAATGAAATAAAGATAGTTATTACAGGATAAATACATAACATCATACGAGGAACCCCAGATGTTCAAGTTCTACTTAGATTGACTGCTTCCAAGATCAACCTATATACATCCCTTATTTTTGAGATTTAATTTACACATACACCCTGGAGAGTAAGAGCACATTATTACTAATTATTACTAAATATGCAGATTGCAGTATTGAATAACCACTAGTCTACCAGCATCCTATATATTAGCAAGCAAATTTATCTCATAGGGCCATATTCAATTAGGATCAAAAAGTTTATTGGTGATAATTTATCACCGATGATGTCATTTTCGACATTTTCACTTATCCCCATATTCAATTTAAAAGACTTTTCATTGGCGCGCATACTCTGCAGCCTTTGAAATATCCCCATAAAGTATTCTGTGTTAAAAAAAAAAAATTACCATAGGATACCCCTAAAATAGTGGTTTCATTTTGGGGACAAAAAAAAAGTTGGGGGACAAAGTTTAAAACTAGCAAAATTGTCTCGGGGGGGTCCCCAAGTATGTGGCCAGAGTTTTTCTTGAATGTGGGTGGTTGCGGCAGGTGAATTTTTGAAAAATTAAAAAAAAAATACTTTAGGGACTTAAAAATATACTTGCACCCATTTCATGTACCCCAAATTTAACTAGTTATTTTTTCCAAAAATTAAAACTAAGTGCTATTCTTTACCACTTCTTGAAAGCCACATTTATGCACCTGTTGCGGCTGTTTAAAAAACCAAATTACCTTCAGCAGGCCAAATCGGGGGTACCCATAGTGAACCCCCATGTCAGTCCATCTTTTGGGGGGTGACAGGCTGATTTCCCCAAAAGTGACAGGACTTTACGATACTTACCTTTCCGCCAGGTCCCGTTTTCGCTGATTCCAAATTGAATATGGGGATAAGCGGGCACATGCCTAATACTTTATCCCAGGAAAAAACGTTGATGATGGCGAAAAGTCTGGCCTCTGACTTTTTGCCTCAAATTGAATATGGCCCTAAGCCAGCTACAAGACCACCTTAATACATACTGTTATACAATTGAACTTCAATGGGTTATATACTCTTTACTACAAATAGAATATTACAGTACCAGAATTAGATTACTCTAGGAGATCATCAAGTAATTTGCCAGCATGGTATCTATGACATTAGAGATCATGTTCTTTTATCTAATTCCAGTTTGTTTTTTACATATATTTTTTTCATGTTCCTCATTTTCTGTTTTATTATACCCCTCTTTCTCTCTCCCTTTTTTCTGTTCCATGAATGGGCAAACAATAATTGATTGTCTTTTTGTAAGACAATTACCACAAGCACTTAACACAGTAAGGTATTTAACTATCAAATGTGATTATGATAGACATTTTATTTGGACCAATTACAATAGAAATTATGTCACAGAAGTTGGGCATATAATGACCACATCCAAGATGACCACCACTGACTCCCCGACGAATGCCCCGATGGGCTGATATGTGTAGGGGCACTGAATTACAGCACACTTACAGCACACTTATCAAAAACATCTCAACAGAGGGTACCAATATCAAGTGAGAGTAGACTGCAGATACCACTACAAGCTCTGGCTGACATAGCATCTGCATTCATGTGATTGCATCCACGAGACCTGGAAGTACCAGCTACACAGCAAAGGCAACAAGCAGCAGATGCTGCTAGTTGTGAAGAAGTAGGCAGTTGGGATCAGGATGCCTGCATTTTGGACTCATGTAAGACTTTGTAGGAGGAGGGTGCCTGGTGGATAGCCCGGTAGGGCTAAAACTAGAGTCATCCCCTTCCAAGATTGTAACTGCAATTTGGAGACATAGGATCAGGGATATGCTGTTGTAACTGGTTTATCCCTGATGACCTGGCCTCCAGTTAGACAGATAGGCTGGAGTACTTAACATTGTAATTTTACAGCAGTATCACTCATCTGCCTACCAACCAACTGGATAGTGTATTCTAGGGGTACCCGCTTTGAGAGCCTCTCTTAGTAGAGCTAGAACAGCAGCATGATTAGGCATAAAGCATTTGAAACAAACATTCCACATAATAGAGCCACTCTACCATGGGACATTAAGCTACTTACAGCACTTCATATTATTCTGGCAATTGGCTCATATCATTTGGAAATAGAAAAAAAGACTGCAGCATTTTTTTTTTTTTTTTTTATTTTGGTTATTTTATTGTGTTACTGTTTCTATTTATTATTATTATTATTATTATTATTATTATTATTATTATTATTATTATTATTATTATTATTATCCTTTATTAATATGGTGCCACAACCGTTCCACAGCACCTTACAAAGTACAAAAACAGAGTACAGAAACAGTTGAACAGAACAAGAAAACAGTGACATACAGTACAAGACAAGTACATGGCATATAAACATTGCTGCAACAGTAGCAGAGTGTCAAGAGTTAGGTGCTGTTGTAAGGAGTATAGAGTAGATAATATAAGTAAAGGAAGAAAAATCACATGAGGGAAGAGGGCACTGCTCATGAGAGCTTACATTCTATCTTTTGGGTTTTTTGCCCAGGACCCATTTATTAGATATTCTATTCTATTTGTGTCACCATTAACATAGAGACTTAAATGGCATAGGTTTCTATGTGTTTGCTATTTGAGTGTTTTTATTTGTGCATAAGTAAAATATGTTTTATTATATATATTGTATTCTCATTTGTATAGCACTGACCATTGTTTACATGAATATACAAGTTCCTGGGGCGCAATTTGCACTATCTGTATACTTAAGCTAACTGGAGGACACTGGGGTCCCTCCTCCTGCATATCTGCTGCCCATATAACACCCTGAGAAGTTGAGCATTTAGTATCTTTCTCTTAATAATACAGATCCTGCCTCAAAGAAGAGCTAGATATTCGGCTCAGTTATCCAAAATGCAAGCAGATATTGCCACATTGTGCAAATCAAAACAGTTCCATCTCTCTCTCATTAGGAAATCTAAGTTCCAGGGCTTCACTTTATTGTTCTTTTTCAATGCCAAGTGACATTTTTGTTTGGTTTTGTAACTATGAAATTTGTTTTAAGTAACAGATCTATGTGGATAACATATTGTGGAATTACAATATCTGCTTTGAATTGATTTTCAAATGTGTTGCCTTATTTTATATTTTTTGTTATTGTTTTTCATGTATGTCTTTATGCATTTAAGTAAGTTCCTCATTTGTCTGATATTAGTGGAGAAAATGACATTGTCAATAAAATAAAACTTGATGTTTAACATTCCCAAATGCTTAAATTCCTTCCATCTTCAATACTGCTGTCATTCCGTTTAGTACCTATGTAGGTGCTAGGTGAAAATATGCTTAGAACTCCATGATGAATTTCTCTCCTGAAAAGTACTCCAAGACACAAAAAGTTTAGGAACTGCTGGTCTATGACATGGCAGGGTGAAGTGGTGTGCTTTATTTTTCAATGTGTAAGTCACATGCATATCCGTGCGACACTACTTATTTACTCCCAGAAACTGGTCACAAACATATGTGACCAGTACCAGCAGACAGTGGCACTAACAAAAGTAATACCCTCAACTTGGAGCAGTAGATCCCAGGTTATTTTGAGACCAGGATGTCCAGGATGCTGGTATTGGATTCCCTACTCACAGTGCATAAGTTTCATTGTGACCAGGACCCTACCTGTTAGAACTTTGTTTGTTCTCCCTGTGATTTATTGGAATCCTCCATGTGTGACAGTTTCCTTCCATAGTCCAAAAATACTGGTAGGCTAGTTAGGTACCTACTAAATTGGATCCTAGTATGTGTTGCATACATATGTGTGTGTGAAATTGTATGGGAATATAGACTGAAAGCTTTAATGGGTGAATGGCTGATACAAATAAATCACTGTGTAATATGATTGTGCCATAAGTCATATACAGTAGATCTTTTACTTTTTAACTGAATTTAGAAATTGAAATCCATCAATTTATTGTCAGACATCAGATGTTTTCAAAATATCTTCAAACATACTTTGTTTCATTGCCATGTACCTTTTCTGCAGTATGACAGTGTTGTGCAATTTTAAAATGTTTAAAAGACAAAATAATGTTGTTAATGTGTACTGTATGTTATAATATGTGCTGTATGTTCCTGTCATAAATAGATATTTTTCTGTTATATTATCACATTGTTTTTTTTATTGAGGAAAAATGTAATATTTCCAGCAATCCTTCAAGAATATTTCACAATAGAATATGTTTGTGACTAGACTTGCTGTGAATTACAAAAAAAATCCTGATTATACATTTAGATTAAAATGTCATAGCAATATTCAAGCACCATCAATTCCAAATCATGATCATTGTTTAAAATGATAGTGATTAATGGTCCAGAAAAACCTTAATTATGTCAGCTTAAAATAGTGCTGAACAAGTAATCATGTTGATGCATTCAGAAATCACCCTATAAAAGCTTATACAAAGGTTCAGAAAGACATTAAAGTCTGATTTTGCAGTTTATGTTAAAATACTTAATAGATTTAAATGTTTTCCAAATGTAGTAACCTGGGGATTGCATAATGCATCAAGATTCTGGAGATTTATCTGGGAAATCTAAATTGACAATACCATATTATTAAAAGTCAAAACCAGCCTAGCATTGCCTTAAAAATGTACAGTTTAAATCTTGTGGCTAAAACACCAAAATCATGGCACTTTCCACAAACTGCTGGGTATTACATTAATCCCAAAATAAAATCCTTGTCTAGCATGCCTGGTTAGATTCACTCTACTAGATTGAACTGTATATAATGTTATATATTTTAATTGACAAAGAAAAGGAAAATATTGGGATAGGGTTAAACAAAAGAGAAAAGGAACATGATGTCTCAAATTATGGTACAGTGATATATATGAGAACTATTTAATTACTAATTTTAAGTGAATCTTTTAAAAAAAAGCATTCATTTAAAATAATATTTAATTAAATTTCAGTATACATTCATTCTTTGGAATGTAAAATAAACAAAGACACCTTGAAAACGTTTTTTAAATTCATGGATGACTACAGAAAATAGGTGCTAGTGAGAGAATTACAACTTACAAAGTTGTCTGATGTCTATTAACAAATTTATATTCAGATGATTAATATGTTCATGCCTCCTAGAATGCCAGGCAGACCATATGGTAATTTATTCAATATAGTTATTCTGGAAAATGCTTTTTGTAAATGTTAAATTATATATTGTCCATTCTTAAGGCACAGTGGTTAACATTACTGCAAAATAATATCTTGGTCATTGCTTCAATAATAACTAAAGCCCTATTTGTGTGAATGTGTAAATTCACCCGAAAGTTTTTGTTTGTGTGTTAGGGAATACATATGTCTAAGGAGTGTCAATGTAAGTTTGGCTGTCTGGAATAGGGCAACGAGAAAGCATGAATATTTGGGCATAGGGGAAGCAAATTTCCTGCATAAAGTGATGTATCTAATTTGTTAAGGCATTTTAAACATGTTGGACAGAGTGCCTCTTTCTCCACAATACCTTCAACTGGGAGAGTACTAAATACATCTATATAGGATTTTATAATAATTTTTCTTAAATTCTAATACATATAATATGCTTAGCAACTCTTCCGATGATCTTTATCTTATTTGAAGGCTCTGTTCCATATTCTTATTATATTTTAGTAAAATATTCTTATTTCATTTTTGAAGGCTTTGTTCCATATTCTTATTTCAGATTAGTGTATGAATATATTTTTCTGGTTAGCTATATGCTACTGATAATATGTAGCTTGTTGTTAAAAAAACTTCTGCTATAAGGTCACTAAGATTTGATTCAAGTTTATAAAATATCTCACATAAGCATGATTGGGTCATCACCTGAGTTGATGTATTTGAAATATAAAAAAATAAGGTTTTAAGAAAACAAAACTCCACTTGAGATCCATTTCACACTTATAGAATTGATATCCTGTACCAATATAGTATATCTAATAATAAATTACTGAGTATTTCTCAACCCAGTCACTATATATTTTGAGTAATACTAATTATATATACTAGTGTGCTATCAAAAGCTCCAATGAACCATTTATTGATATAGAAAAAAGGAGAAAAACTAGAGCGCTTAAGTTCATAGTTCTATATTTACTGCATATGCAGTTTAAAAATTATATTCTATATTTCATTCAAATTGTTAAAATATTTTTCTAATTAAGCTAAATATTAATAAAAATAAAACAGAAGAAGTAAAGATGTGCTTTTCAGAAAATTAAATGAAGTAATTTAAAACTCAAATCTGTAAATGCTAGTTATTATTTTATATGACTAATATTTGTTCATATCACTGTCACTACTGTACTTTATTAATATGATCTGTGTATTGTTTAGCTGTTGTAACCATTGGATTAGCAAACTTGTTAAAATGGGTGTATAACATATTTCAATGTCAACAACTTCTTTAGAAACAATCCAAAATGATCAGTATCTTTCCACAACTAGTTTGTATAGTCCCTTTCTCCAAAAGGAAGTTTACAAACCAATTTGTGACAATCAATTATTTTTAAACAGACACAACAAAAAAGAGCAGTCTTTCACCTCAGATAATATGTAAAGATATTTTGAACATAAAAAACAATTTATTCACACAGGCTCCCAGTTTATATTAGAAGGAAGGTCCGAGAAAAATGGGCGTAACCTAAGAGAAATGCTAAGGCCATTTTTTTTATACATATAAAGCTAATGCAGACCCTGAACTATCTTGGTGAAGACTTTTGGCCTGCTTTAGTAACAACTGCCAATATACCTCTCCCCTCCAATGACCAGATCTCTTCCACCTGATGTCCTAAATGGAGATTACAGCACTTGACCTTGCTGTTACTTGTCAGACACACCTGACAAAAGGTGTCATGGAAATTTCAATCAAGGAGAGGTTGTGTGTTCAAAGTGGTAAACAGGAGACTTCCACTCTGCCCTTATCCCTGTCAGGACAGAAAACATAGGACCCTCCAATACACCATCTACTGCACTAGCAGCTGCCAGCACAGACCAGTGTGGATAAAGGGAGGTGAGAGGCAATATATGTTACTAATTTTGTCACAATGTGGCATTGTGTTTATGGGACTAGTACATATTGATACAATAAGTGCCCTCTAACAGTTTACTTATAATTCTGTTTTCATTTCTTCTACAATACTGGACAATATTTATTTTTCCTCACAATAAATTATTATCAAATTTACACCATTGGGACTTACTACTGTGGAGGAACATTTGTTCTGGAATTTATCTTGGGTGAGTCCCACATACAACCTATTTATGTTGTGATTTTCAGCATCTGCATCATAAGGTACAATTACCTTCTGAAGTATTAAAGAGTGTCTGGTTTCTGTATTATTTTAATTATAATACATTTTAGTACATTGCATGTTTTATACATTGTTGTTTTGCATGTGTGAATAAATAGTTTTTTATATTCAAAACATTCGTCTATGTTGTTTCGGTTTAATTTCCCTCATAGTATACTGCAGGTTCTACTTAGGGAGCTGTTTTTTCCATCATAATCTATTTATTGGTTTAAAAGTGCGCCAATCTCTCTTTCTCTAATTGATTTTTTGAGAATGAACATCAGACAACTGTAGTGATAAAGCTGGTTAGTGCATGGAGCCACTCCAGGATTATTTATTTGGTCAGATAATCATTCAGTTGGATAGTTTTATGAAAATTCCCCAGTGTATGGTCAACTTTACAGATTGTTTTGAACAGACCATGTGTGATTTGTTACAGCTATACTCAAATACATAAATTATTCCATTGACTGGAAATTATCTTTGATCCTGTTTAATTATTGCATTAACCCAGTGGTTCCTAAACTTTTTTGAATCATGGTGTCCTAGAGTAAGAGCATTGTTTTCATGGCACCCCTAAGTTTAAGTTTGTTATTGAGATATTCAGAAAAATATTAGTACATTAGTAAAGTAAAGTAAATTGTGCTTACCTGTGATCCTTTGGTTCAATTATGTGGTGGTGGACAGGTTTGTGCTTCAGTTTGTCCACATATTTACATTACATTGACCAGAAATAATTTGGTGCTGGACCACCAACCTAAGGCACCTATGCAAGTGTCCCGAGGCACCCCAGGGTGCCCACGCACACAGTTTGGGAACCACTTCATTAACCTATTGCCAGAGAAATACAGTTATTGAATATAGATTGCCATCTCAGTTTTCTGGATATCAGTGGAAGGCCCAGGACAGGTTCCCTAGGTCAAAGTTCTGCCTGGCACACTCCGTCATGTGGTCTGGCCATGACCCAAACTGTTAAATTAGGCTTCACAGACCAATTGCTACCCCTGTTTGAAGTTTTCATACAAATCAATCCACTAGAAGGCCCAGAACAGGTTTGTTTGGACAAAGTTCTGCCCAGCATCCCAGGGTCAAAGTTCTACCCAGCATACACCTACAGAAAGTCTGACTGGGACTCCAACACTCTACTATGTCTTCTGGGATCCAGTGTTCCCACTCTGTCAAGTTTTCCTCCAAATCCATCCGGTGGAAAGCTCATAACAAGCTCCCCTGGTCAAAGTTCGGCCTAACGTACACCATAACCCCCATAAAACCTGGTCAGGATCTAATTGGACCATCTCACACTGGATCCATCCTAATCGGTGCAAGGGTGTCCAAATGCATAAATGGACAGACAAACACACAGACCAATGAATTTTATATATAAGATTTGTCGCTATATCACATTGTTGCGTTGTCGCTATGTGGTCTAATAGCTTATGTTTTTTATACTAAATAACTGTGTAATATTTGGCAGCTTTACCTTGAGAGTTGTGGAAGATATTTGCAAATGAGCAAACAAACGAGCAAGCAAATTTCTTCTTTTATATATACTGTATATAGATGTATGTGAAAAATCCATTTAATTTTTTGGGACTTTATTTTTTGGAGTATAATTATTACTCGCAAAAATGTTTGGTGTCAAAAGAACCTCTTCCATTTCAAAGTCTCCAGAGATGGGGCTGCAATGCTGTCCAAAATTCAAAATTTAAATAGGGGAGCCACAACAACTACCAACACAAACACTGCCAAATATTGAGGCCAGGATTCACTGGCAGTTGGTGTGGGTCCCTATTTTAATTTTGGACCTTTACACACTTAGCAAACAGTCACTGCAGAGGGACTTTACAAACTCCTTGTAGATAACAGATATTATCATAAATCTATTCAAATATTGTGTGAAGTTCAGCTTGGGTTCAAACACTAAAATCTTCAATCAATTTTTCTTCAGTCTCATCTCTGCATGAAAGACATCTGAGTTCAAATCTAATGTGTTATCCTTGTATGTGTATGTATTCTGATACACAATTTCTGTGCAACTCCATTCCTGCTTGAGAGACTAAAATGTAAACTAAAAATCTGCAATTTCTTTGTATACTGTATGTTATGATTAGTCAGCAATGTTCCCCATTTTATTTTTGTTTTATAAATCATCACTACCAAGGTTTTATCTGATTAAATCACAACAATTCAATTGCTTTGATCATCTGACCAATCAATCCACATTTTGATTGAGTTTCATTAATGAACCTAACTATATCTCATATACTGTACGCTCTAGGAAAATGCAATTTCTATGGGATATTGCAATTGAGATTTACTCACTAAATGTAGGAAACATCACAGTTAAAAAACACAGTTGAGCAATTAATAAACAATAACTGGAGCTATTGAGAAACTATCTTCACTTTCTAATCTCATTGTCCTGAACAATGCAATCTGGCCATTTTATTTTTTCACTCTGATTTTGCTTTATTTGTTTTATAATCTTGATTGCTTTTATTGCTTTTCATACTACCCTTCTATGGCAATGTCTTCATAATTTCCCCTCCCTACTGTACCACTATTCTGTCTATATTGATCCCAACTAATTATACTCATCTATTTTTAACACTCATGAACACTTATCTGCAATTAAATGGTTATCTCCTCAACTGTGTAAGAAAGATCACACATCTTACAATTATCTTTTTTCTCTTTAGCTGCCTCCACTTGCTCCCATAGACACACATCTACAGTATATAGCAATAGTATAGAAACCCAGGAAATGTCAACACATTATCTGTCTCCCTTGACCGTCTGAATCCTTTAAATGTGCACTTTGTTTATAACAAACTAATCTCAATCCATGATATCCTTCTCTCAAACAACCACAACTATTTTGTAATAAAAAACATGCCTAAAGCTGGGCACACACTGCACAGATAATCAAGTGATCTGCAGATATATTGTATCTGTAGATGATGGTTGTTCATACACATTGAACAACCGTCATCTATGTTCTGAATGTTAGAGGGGGTGGGTACCACTGGCCAGGGGCATGTCGCATTCCCCTCCCTGTGGCTACCACTGCAAGTGTTCGGGTGGGTGGCTGACCACCTGTACACACAGCATGATGTACCAATTTATCTACAGATATATTGGGCATTGGCTGTACAGCAAAGCCAATGCAATATGTCTGTGAATGATGTCATTCACAGACATATTGCTGGTACACAGTGGCCGACGGGCACCTGATATATTGGCCGATCAATTAATCAGCCAATATGTCAGGCAGTGTGTACCTAGCATTACACACTCACAAACTACCTCTCCTGCAGGCCATTTATACAGAGGTCTCCACTTCATCTAGATGAGCAATATAGGTCTAGAAAAAGACAAGGATGTGATGTTGGAATACCCTTTTTTTCACATTATACTTTCACAATTATATCAAGTGACTCACATTTACATCTTTTGAATATTTTTTTTGCATGGTGCTTGGCTCACTTATTAATTATCCTTTGACGTCACCATGGGTGAAGTGCAGGTTTTTACAAGTGGAGATGTTGCCCATAGCAACCAATCATAATACTTATCATTGATCTAGCAGCTTCTAGAAGATAATAGCTAGAATCTGATTGGATGCTATTGGCAACATCTCAACTTCTAAAAACTGTACTTTAGTAAATTTACCCCTCTGACTCTAAACTATTAACTATTGCCTACTCTTTAGTTCCATTCAAATGGACTCTACTACTCACCAAAATAGCCACTACCTTGATCTTGCAGTCTCTGAACTATGCTTAGTTTATGATTTCCTTAATACTCTATTCTTCATTTCAGATCATCACCTTAATAACTTTAAACCTTTCTCTATTACTTTAAATTCTCTGCTTACAACCTCTACCAAGATTTTCATACCCATATATTTCACAGTTGTATTAATTATAAACAACTTTCCTCCTCTCTGCAGCAACTTATTTTTCCAGTTTCTACATGCTCCTCTCCTGATATGACAGTACTACATTTTAAAAAACCCACATAACAGCTCTTGATCAGATTGTCCCAACAACTCTTCAAACTCTTAATCTACCTCAACATCAACCATGACATACTAAAGAACCATGACAGTTTCAAGAACTTAGTTTACAGCCCTTTACAGAGACATTATTGACTGAAGTGATCCTTGATTTCATCACTGCTAAATCAGGAGGCCATTTCTGTACTCACTACTAATCCACGAGGTACAATACAGCTCTTCTCTATCTCTACCAGTTATATTTGAGAACACATACACTTCTTTGTATTTTAGTATCATCTATATGCAGATTATTCCCAAATTTTCTTATCATCTCCTAATCTATCATCATCTGCATTGGCCCAATATACTGAATGTCTTTCTACAAATTAATTGATATGTCCTCTCACCACCTAAACTTCAATCTTTTCAAATGGAGCAAATAATTTTCCCACCAGCCAATAGACAGCTTTATCTCTGATGACAACACATCAATTATACCAACCCCTATAGCATACTACCTTATTAGAACTTTCCTTTGCTCTTCAAATTTTGTCAATTTTTGTATTCTGTTACTTCCTTCTAAGAAGTGTTTCCATAAGGCAAAACAAACTTTCATTCTTGCACTAATTATGCCCCGTATTGACTATTGCAAATGCCTCCATACTAAAAATCCCCAGTATAGACTTTCATCCATACAATCTATTTGAACACAATGGTTAAGTTATTTTCCTAACAAAAAGTTATTATACCACTATTCTAAGACCTTACATTGGTTGAATATTGTATATTTTAACAATTTAACATAAAATAAACCTTAAAACAAGATTATCAGCAAGACTACACAAAATACATATCTTCAAAATATTTCCCAACTCTACCAATCTGCATGTTTAAAATCTGCCTCTCTCATTTCCATATACTGGACTTTTTTCTGTTTACACCCATTTAGGTGAATGTCTTTCCTTACACAAGACTTTTCTCTAGTCTCCAAACTCTCAAATGTTCCCTGACAACTCACCTCTTCAGACAATAATACCACCAATTTAATCTCCCTAAGATATTCTTCATTATTAACAGCCCTTTAAATGTCACACACCATTTCCATGTGTATTTTTACTATTCTCAAATAACTTTCTGATCCAGGCCAACACTGTTGTGTGATAGACTTATTGGACCCACTGAGCACTTATTACCAAATCTGTCTTAAGAAATATGTAACACCTAACCTCATGTGTTAAAATCATATTCCCTATAGATTGTGAGTATATAACAAGGGGCCTTAAATCTCTCTACATTTATTTTGATATCAAGTCTCATTGTATTACCAAGTTTCCGAATGGAGCCAAATGAAATATGTTGGCACTATATAAATACATGTTGATAAAAAAAATAAACAAAATTATGTGACCAATATTCTGTTTCTAAAGGACTATGGCCCTCATTCAGACCCACTCGCAAGCGGGCGCACGTACGTTAGGCGTACGTACAAAAATATTTAAATTCAATGGCTCGCTCGTATTTTCGTTCGCATCTAAAATTCCTCCCTAAACTCTGACGACCCCTTATCTAACTAACGAGCGTACGAAATAGCGAGCGTACATCCCCGAAATGGCTTGAAAGGAACGCACGCACAAGTATAAACAGGAAGTGGCCTTGTCAGATGTCGATTACCTGCTCCTTTATTCTGCCTACCTCCCTCAATCGTATCATGCCAATCAATGTATCAATTAGCTTAATTGTTTGTTTTTTTTCAACACAATGCAAGAAACTTTACTCTTGTCCGTGTTTGTGTTTACCCGCAGAATACGTACGGATGAAACATTCGCTTTTATTGTTCAAAAAACATGTGAACCACAATTAAACAATTGTTCTATTGCTGTGGATCCCCGCATATTTCCCTGGGTTCATTTCTTTATTTAAATTTGCTTACGCATGTCACTGCATCAAGCCTATCATAACTCTCCAGAGATTTCTGGCCCTGTCGAACACATGACTCATACACTAACCAATAAAATTGCTCCTGTTAATTTCCAAAATACATTAGCCAATCAGAAAATTTTTACACACTTTATCAAAAATGATTTTTAAGAAAAACACCATTGCCATCATGAGAGCCTCCGCATTCACCAGGCGCGAGCTGCTGGTGCTTACAGAGGTCATGGATCGCCGGATCACCAGCCAACCTCAACCCATGACCAACCGGCAGAAGCGCTCCGCGTATGCGGAGGCACGGTCCCGCCTGCGGTCCTTCGGCTCACGCCGCAACATCGGGCAGCTGGAGCGCAGGTGGTCCGACCTGCAACGGCGAACGCCCCGCTTGCTGGCATGCTTTCGCATGCAGATCCTGGAAAGTAAGTGTTATGTATTGTGGTTTTAATGTTTTTGTTTGTGGGGCATACTGCGTGTGCATGTTTTCCTGTCTGTCCTATTTATTATTTGTACTCATATCTGCATGTGCATGTTTTCCTGTCTGTCCTATTTATTATTTGTACTCATATCTGCGTGTGCATGTTTTCCTGTCTGTCCTATTTATTATTTGTACTCATATCTGCGTGTGCATGTTTTCCTGTCTGTCCTATTTATTATTTTTACTCATATCTGCGTGTGCATGTTTTCCTGTCTGTCCTATTTATTATTTGTACTCATATCTGCGTGTGCATGTTTTCCTGTCTGTCCTATTTATTATTTGTACTCATATCTGCGTGTGCATGTTTTCCCTCTATTTCTGATTTATTCATTCTACTCCTATTTGGCTTATTTTTTGGGTTGTTTTTTTTTTTTAGTTTTGGTCCCCGGATTTGTCCATAAACTAACCGCAATTTCTTTGACATATTTTAGGGGGACAGCCAAGACTCCGCCGTCACCGTCCGTCCAGACGGCGTTCCCGGCCACTATCCCCAACCCCCAGCCAACACTCCACCCCAAATCTTTCCCCTATTCCCCACTCCTCCCCATCCTTCCCAGACCCTCTCCCGGAAATGTCGGGCCTCCTTCCCCTCCGTCCCACTTCCCCCTCTCCTCCACCCACCCCTCTTCCAATTACCCCCTCCCCGGAGTCCATCATAACTCCTCCCCATTCTTTGGGGAATGACGGATCCTCCGAGGAGGATCATGGAGGCATTTCCGGAGCTCCCGTTTTGGCTCCCGGTATGTTTTTATTTTTTATTTTTTTAAAGCACAAACTGTTTGTATGTAATCATGTGTCGTGCCTTTCTTCGTGTTTTTGTGGCTTGACTTTTGGTGATTTTGCAGTTTGCCTTTACCTCTTCCTGGTGATTTCAACATACACATATCACACCTGTGGGAATTTGTACAAAGGCCTTGTATTTTTGGCAGCACCCCCTTTTTTTTTTAGGTTTAGGAGTGATTTCGTTGTGTTTTTGTTTTTTTAATGTGGATTCCCTATTGTTGTATTAACCCACACACTTTTCTCACCCACAGAGGAACAGAGGCGTCGGCAAGAGGTGGCGGATTGTGTTGGCCAGATGTGGCAACATGTAATCGGCATTCTGGTGGCCCTCGACCGGCTGTCTGGCCTCCTTCGCCAGTAGTTTTTTTATTTTTGTTAACGTTTCTAAATAAATTTATTGAGACAAATATACGTTCTGGCTCATTTTTTAAATCCAAAACCAAGATAGTTTAGCATGACTTAAGTAGACTGTTCCTGCAAGGATTTCCCTTTTTTAAAAGTTAGATTGTGTTTTGTCTTTGTATGTCAAACAGACACAAGAAACACATAACAGTAACAATGTCATTTCCCTTTTTGGGTGTAGTGTCAATTACATATTTCTACATTTTACAGGTTCCTAGTTGGTGCGCAAGCTGCTTAGGCCAATCTTACAAATCCCAAGGTTGGGCCAGGCTTCCTTTTGGTGTGGGTTGGGAAGCTGAAAACATATTTCAGTTTAGCTCAACTGGCGTCAGTACTGGATTACCCCTTAGTCAAATGTAACTTGTGTTAACCTGGTTACACTTGCTGTTAACGTCCCAAAAAAGGAAGACCATTTCACTCTCCAAACATTTATTCACAACATAACAGAGAAAACAAAGTGGTCACTCCCAAAAAAAGAACACAGTGATAAATTCAAATACAACACATACCAAGAAATAATTAAATAAAAACAAAAAATCAAGAACTGGTTGACGAAGGACCATGCCAACATGATTCCACAAACATGGCGTTGCAATATGGGTTCCAGAATATATGCCCAAAAGGACCAAATCCAGGTTTGGTAAGGGTAGCAGGAAGTAGTGAGCGTTGGAGTGCCAAAGATTATGTGAACAAACAGAAGATGGTGAGAAAAAAAACACAAAATTAGATGTTCGCAAACAAACACAAACACATTAGGTATAAACACTGTAGTTTTGTTACAACTTACCTAAAAAATCTGGCCACCACATCATCGCGTATGGCCCCCCCACATACTGACAACCGACCAACCTCGGGGGGGCCATCCTCAGGTAAGGCATCCTCTGGCTGCATTGGGACACCACTCCTTATGGCAATGTTGTGAAATATCCCACACAGGATCACAATTTTAGACACCATATCCGGCACATACATGAGCTCGCCACCAGAGCAGTGGAGGCATCTGAATCGGCCTTTTAAAAGGCCGATACAGCGCTCCACCACTTGCCTGGTGGCTGTAAGTGCGGAATTATATGCACTTTGTGGCCCTGGTGTGGGAGCCAAATAAGGAGTGAGCAGCCAGGACATGCAAGGGTATCCACTGTCTCCTGTGAAAAAAAATAGCCAACATCAGGAACACTGTGTATCAAGCTTAACATTGTTATATACTAAAGGTCTCCACTTACCCAGAAGCCACGCATCACCAGCTTGTAGGTTGGTTAATTTCTGCCATATCCCTGATTGCCGGATGACGAAGGAGTCATGAGCACTTCCTGGTAATTTAGCATTCAGGGACAGGATCTGGAGGGAGGCATCACATACCACCATTACATTCAGGGAGTGATAGTGTTTATGGTTTCTAAATATTGCCTCCAGCCGTGCTGGAGGCTGAAGTGGTATGTGAGTACCATCCACAACCCCTATGATGTGTGGGAAGCCAGCTATTTGGTAAAAATTGGCCTTGGCCACACTAAGGGCACCCATATCCAAAGGCATTTTAATAAAATGATGGAGGTGCTTGAAAAGTGCCTCCATCACTGCCCTCAGGATCCGGGAAAAGGAGGATTGGGAGATGCCCGCCACTATTCCCACCGTTGTTTGAAACGATCCTGAGGCACAGAAATGTAACACCGCCATAAATTGCGTCAGTGGTGGTATTGCTGTTGGACTGTCAATTTGCCGCTCAAGATCACTTTCTATTAATGAGAGAGTGTCTATGATGATTTTGGGAGGTAGACGGTAGCGTCTTAAAACCTCATCATCGGGCATTCCAAAAAGGGTGACACGTGTTCGAAATATCTGGGGCCTTGCATGCCTACGATGCCTACGCCTGGGACGAGTTTGAGGTTGGTCGTCTTCCGGGAGCAGGGCCAGAACAATTCGCCCCAGATCTACCTGAAATTCAAAGTTTACAATGTAAGGCTTTTGAGCCACCCCAAAAGTAACATAAAACAACTTAGCTTTATGATACCATCCATAGCTGCTTACATGCCGGGGTATTGTCATGATACGTATAAACTGTAAAAAAGCCAAAAATGAGACATCAAAAATTTAGAGGGTGATTTTTTGTTTGTCAAATTGGTGCAAGCCAACACATAAAATAGGCGAAACACACATTTGGCCATCGATGAAAACGACATTGCACACCGTACATCAAATAGGGGTCAAATGGACCCCAAAAATGGAAAAGGGAAAAGCAAAACTGGTTTACATGATGAATAAGCCTCGAAAAATGCGTTAATTAGTTCGCAAATGCAAGTCACTACACCAACAGTCAAAAATGCGTTAATTAGTTCGCAAATGCAAGTCACTACACCAACAGTCAAAAATGCATTAATTAGTTCGCAAATGCAAGAAAAAAAATGGACTTACCCAACTGGAATATATAAGATTTCCAACAAAAAGGTCTTTGGGTCCGAAAGCCAAAACAAACTAAAATAGATGAAATTAGTGTAAAAAAAAATATATAAAACCAAAAACCAGAAGTAGACACCAATTGGCCACAAATTAGACTGCACAAAACTTACCAAATCAGGAAACGATGGAAAAAAATAAACCAAAAAAATGCGAACGGAAAACCAAAACAACTGTAACAAAACAAAAAAAAAACAAACTCCGCCAAATCCTCCAACCGCAAACAACCAAATCCAACCAACTTAACCGCCAACAATCCAACAACGTAACCTCGCCTCCACACACACCAAGCCATAAATAGTGTTTATTTTCCCGCACAAATTAAGGATGAATCATAGGGACGCACAATCAATGATGCGGCCGCAAACTAAGGACGCATGTATAAATACGTCACGAAATCACATTTAATTTCTGGTTGATTTCATTCTGGAAGCAGAGACATGGCTTCAGACCAGGGAAACAATGGCCAAAAATCCGGCGGTAAGGCCTTCATGCATTTTGTCTCAATGATTCTTTTAAAACATAATATTGTGCAAGTTGTGAAGTGGCTAAATCTGCATATTTACCCAAATAGGTGAGGAGGATGACATGGAAGAGACTGCGGGCCCCAGTCAACCCGCCAAAGCTGCCAAAAAAAAATGGCAGCCACATTTCACAAGCAAGGAGATGGAGGTTTTGATCCAGAAGTGCGTTGACATCCTGCCCCAGGCAGCCAGAAATATGAGCCAAAGCCAGAAGTGGAGAATGTGGGAGGAGGTCGCCGTTGCTGTCAATAGGGTGGGTGATTATGTCCGTCTAGCCCGGGATGTCAAACGGCGGTAAGTAAACACTTTCCCATCCTATAAACAAACCCCATTGTAAAACAAAGGATAATGGTTCCAATTTCATTCCACAGATGGGCAGACTTCAAATATCGTCTCAAGCAAAAACTTGCCGACAGGGCTAGGCATGCAAGGGGGACAGGTGGGGGTCCCACCCCTGTGTCATTGGAGTTGACAGACTTAGAAGAGCTGGCACAGGGGTGTGTGCAGGCTGTGGAGGTGTTTGGCGTGTCCAACATGGATACGGACATGCCAGACTTTGCGGCTCCTCATGTTGGCCAAGGTAAGTCTTGTGATGTCACCAACTCTGAAATGCTATTGTGCCAATATGTAGATTCTAATGTGAGTCTTTTCGCAATTTTCCTAACAGAGACAGAGGCGGATGAGTCTGCTCCAGAGGGGAGCCTTGGCCGCAGAATTTCTGCTGGCTCTGCAGGGGAGGAACCAGTACATCCGGCTGAGGACCCTGCAGAAGCCAGTCCAGGGCGTGCCCCCTCACAGGCAGTGGGCCTCCTCACAGAACTCAATTTTAAATCGGATTTCCATACGGAGATTCTGCAGAGGATGGACGCCAGTCTGATACGGGTGGCTGAGGCCCTGGAGCAAAATGCTGCGGCCAACGTGACCATTGCTCAGGCCCTGGCGGAAAATACCAGGGCCAACATCCGCATCGCCGATGCCCTGGAGCAGCTCGTTCGCCAGCACATGGTGGAGCCGACCTCCCTTCCTGCCGGAACATCCGGATCCTCCACCTCTGGCACAACATCAGCCAATCCTCCAAATGTGCCTAGCCCTGTGCCTAGTCCAGAGGCCACAACATCTGCCTCTGGACAGGCCAGCCCGATGTCATCCCAGACCCGGTCTGGCGCCCACCCTCACCCAGCCAAACGGGCGAGAAAACGGTGACAGCAATGGCGACTTTGCCCACACTCCTTCTGTGCTTGGCTCATATTCCTTTCTTGTCAAAACTTCCCTCTCCTTTCTTGTGAAATTTTTTTAAATTTGGTATTTACGTTTATGTTACCAGTTATGGCTTTTTTTTTTATTTTAACAAATATCTTTGCCACAAAAAAAAGGCCAAAAAATATTAGGCCAATTTGTTTGTGTTTAAACAATAAATTTAAAACAAAAAACTGACATTGTATTGTGACATTATTGTACAAATGGGTTACATTTAATCCTGGCCCTAAAGGCAAAAACTGACCCTCTTAAAAAAAAAAAAAGGCCTCTTTAAGGAACGTTTAAAAAATCACATAGCGATGCAAATTCCACAGTAAACCAAAAAAAAGGGGAGCTAATTAAAACATGATGACATTATTGTTACAATAGGCCATAACCAACAAATTGTGGCCAAAATAAAACACCCAAAATGTACGCTAATTGATTGTGTAATCATGACATTAGCAGCTCTGATTTCCACCTGCGTACGCTTTTGTGCTATCCCAATAAACTGCTTTCCAAACACATACCAAGCCGGTTTTCAATCCAACACTAATTACTTTACTGACCAGCCGCGATTAATCGCAGCACCATCGTTGAGTCCCGGGATGGAGGAGAAGGCCATCGCCAATGTGGTCGAGTAATCCTGACCCTAAGCTGTGCGAGCATTTTGAAGGGAAAGCGGATGTTCCAGTGACGTATGAGACGGTCCGAACACATTTGACGTTCGCATCTGCTAATGTATGTACGCCCCAAAAACGCCTCGCCACGCCTGCGTTTTTTCATCTCCACCCCCGTCAACACCCAAAAACGCCCTGTTCTGTCAATCACATTTGACATGTCACTTCCTGTACGCTATTTTAGGAACGAGAGAAAAAAAGCTCGCAATCTGCCGTACGCACATGCGCAGCGTAACACCGACGCATGCGCGGTTAGTCAACATCGGAACGCAACGAGCATACTGTTGTTAACATGCGGCTCTGAATGAGGGCCTATGTTGTCACTTTGCTTAGTTTGTAAGTTTAATTTTTGTTTAAAGTTATCTCATATATCAGTTAGTGTAGCTCAACACAAACATGTTGAACATTTAAATATATGCAAATTAAGTTTACCAAATAACACAACTCTTTATGTAAAACTTACATCGATGGCTAGTTAAGTAAGTTGGTGACCCTACCAATTCCATTATTTCATTCACCTCCATACAACATGTATTCAAATAGCCAAGAATTTTAAAAAAATTCACACACAGAACACTTTTATCAGCACCTAGTGTATTTTTATGGCAGTATTTGAATATTTTGAAGTGTCATGTGCAAGAATTAATATAAGAAATGCATATACAGGTTTAAGAAAATGACCATGCTTTCTGCAGGATTCCATTTGTTAAGAGTTTAATGAATGTTAAATTCATGAAAAATATATAAATACAAATGCTCTTGTAATATAGTAGCAGTTTTTTAGGTTTGTTTGTCATTCTATTAAAACATTGCAGACATGTAGAGGGATAAAAATGTAAGTGTCAAAGCTTGTGTTTCAAAGATTCTCTGTTTTGACAATGACTTTAGTAGATCTAGCACTTGTATTATAACAAAACAGTTAGCAATATTTCTGCTCCTGCGGTCTTGCATGATGTGTAAGGATAGCTTAATTTATTTGTTAAAATATATGGTAAAGGGATTAACAAGATCCCAACTGTCAGTCACTGTCTCATTTGTGAAGCCATGTTGTAAGAATAGACATCACAGAAGCAAGAAATTAGTTCCTTGGTTACACTGCAGTTCTTTCTAGCAATACCAGAAAAACACTAATTAACCATGGTCCCACATGCAGCAATTTGCAGTTGTTACTCTCGTTAAATAGTAAGCTCTAGCTCTGCAAGTTGTGGGTTCAGTAAAAATAATTTGCTCACCCCGTGCTAGGTGTCTCTGTCTTCCTAGCTGCATCTCTCTACAGCAGATTGCTATCCTTGGGTTGAGCTCTGAGTTTCTAACATTAGTAGATTATTATAATACTCATCATGCAAAAATACACAGTCAACTTTTAATTTTTGCATCAAAGAGATGTAAGTACTATTCAAGTAAGTTCAAAATAAGAAAATTTTTTAAAGTGCTGTTTTTGTTTAATTAATGAGAAGAAAGATTGTTACGTGCACTCTAATAAGCAGTCCTGGTGGTACCAATGGGAGCAGCATACTGGTTAGGGTCACCACTTAACCTGCGAGATAAATACATAAAAAATAAATAAATTGTGATTTCCCACCACACAGTTTTTCCTAATGACTTTTTGAGACTGTTTTTACGCCTCTCGCCCTATCTCACAATACTGCATCAACCCGGCAACTAAATACATGCTGTATACATGTAACCTTAACAAAGAACATTATATAAGGTTACTACACAGTAGTACAGACACCAGGAAACCTGGATTATATGTAACCTCAACAAAGCAGGATTATACAGACACTGTATTCTTCAAACAGTGCAATTCCAAGACTTACTTCGACACAAGTAGCACGATTTCTACTTTCTAATTTTTTCTGGTATTTAATTTTCTTTTTATAATCTTCATTCATTCCTTATTGAACAACTGTAAATGTCCCTCACGTGTCCACCCCCCTCTCCCCAGTGTGTATACCATTCACTTATTAATATTATTGTATTTAATTCTATTTTAATAACAGTATCTGAACAGTGTATTATACTTGTTTTTAATCCACTACCACATTATGTGAGATTAAATAACTTGTTACTAACTAATTTCTTGGTTGGCCATTACTTATTCTGATTTGCACTTCACATTCATTCCATTAATTGGTTATTGCTGTTTGACACCCAAGTAAACTATAACAAGTAATATAGTTGGTTTCAACCTGAAAAAACAGAACATCCTACTGCACATGATTTGACCACTTGCTGGTTTATGCATTTAGATGTTTATTTTTAATGTATTTTTTTAAATTGTTAAACTAATCTTTAAAATATTTGAATTTATTTTTGTTGACATCATTGGTGAGTAGTTTACAACTGCTAAACTGTTGATTTAGGGCCTGATTCATTACAGATAGCAACTGCAAGAACGCCCACAGATGGCTGATGGTTGTGTACTGTGCATGCCTATGCATCGCAGTGTGAGTGCGCAAAGACTCCACTGCAATCACAGATGTGTCCACGCAGACCTATCATAGAGTGAAAGATAGGAAGTGACTGTTTGGGGGTAGTGACAAGGGGGGTCGGTGAAATGTGGGCGTGTCAGTGCATTTGATCTCTGTTACAGGGGCATGCACAAATGAGCCACTGCGATTGCATGCGCAGCTTGAGCTTACACTGAGTGCAATGAGGTTAGGTCAAACCTGTTGTAATTGTGCATGAGGCTCCAATGGTACTCAATGTTACTGGTGGTTTTGCAGTCTTGCAATGTGCTACGGAGGTGAGTAAGGGAAAGTGGGCATCCTTATGTTAGGCTGCTAGGGCATTGCAATTGCAAATATTAGCATATTTTTGAAGTGGGTCTGCATGTGTAATCACAGCTGCAATTCCAGTAGCTATCCATAATGAATCAGGTCCATAAATTCTATGTTTAAACTTGGATGTCACATTTGCAGCAGTGGAGATGTAATGAAATAAACCATTATTTAGAACAAATTTGAGATTTAACTAAATGTTTACATAGTATACTTATAGAAACTTGAGCTGTTAAACAGTGAACATTTGTGTGATACAGAAAATAATGCATTGATTATTGCACAATACAAAGTATGCAGCTAAGCTTTAGGTGTTGTTTTTACCATACCTCTCAAATTCCTCAAAAAAATATAATGTGTAGTAAATAAAACAATGTAGTAGCCTAAATTAGGTATAATACTCTCAATATAAATTGTTGTATGTTCCCACATCAAACGATGATGTTCTGGCTTAGATATCAGGTCCTTCCAGTCTCAAGGGTACATCATTCCACAAATAAAAATAAAAAATTTTATTTTTCAATATTGACCAACTGTACAGTAACATTTCTCTATCTGCATGTCAGTTGCAATTTGTACCGTTCATTTATTTTTCTCTTAACTGTATAATTTTTTATTGTGTGAGACTAAATTCTAAACAGTACCATTATTATACAAGGTAGTTGGTATCACATAGTACTCTAATTAATTGTACAATTATTCAATATTATTTTTGGAGCCACTGGCTGTGGACTTTCACAGAGGGATTTTAAAGGTATTTGGTCCATTCAGTTCTAAGTATTACTCTATTGTTTTCTTGTGTCTATACATATGCTTTTTATCTATTATACTTAAGGAGAGGCAATCAAAGAGGATCAGTATTATATATGTATTAGATATACCATTCTTGCGTGTGCAATTGTGTTCTGATATAGAGATGGGTGGAGTGCTGTCCTAATAACAAGATATGACACAGTCAATTTCAAAAATTAAATACATAAAAAAATACATAAAAATTATAAGACCAAAATTAGTAGAATCATGTGAATAAGATGCATCTATGTGGGGCTCCGCTCCCAAGCCTGAATATTTATAATAAGCAGACTATAGAGAGAATTTATGAAGCAGTGGCTTCTGTAAGCCGCTGCCCCCTGGCGGGTTGCATGTTAATATTTTAAACGGCACCAGGAGTCAGTGTAAAGCACACCAGGCTTTACACTGACTGTAAGTGCCATATTAAATACAGTATGCTTGTGCAACCCGCAGTGAAGCAGTGGCTTACAGAAGTGACTGCTTCATAAGTACTCCTCTACATAGCAATATAAGTCCTTATGGAATTCTGACCTGAAACCATTAAAATCCAAGTCACTAAACTAAGCATACTGGGCCTGATTCAGAGCTGCTCACTAGATGCGATTGCTCGCACGATGTGTATGCAAATTGCGTAGGCAGTACTATTACACAGCAATGCATTAGCACGCCCAGTATTTCTTAGAGAGCAATCACATAGTGTATGCAGACACCCACCAGCCTGTTTTAAGATGCCCACTTGTGCACATCATGTCCAGGAAGTGTATGCAACCATTGGTACAACGGGTAACATCAGATGCTTTTGCAGCGCTTGAGGTTGACCATACCCTGCCACAAGCACTGCGAGCACTTCAGTGTAAAAACAAGCCAGGTGATGTGTACTATGTTGCTGTCTTTCAATTATTCACACATCTAAAATGACATTGATATGCTCAGGCATGCCTGCGTTTGCACCTCCACTCCCCCGTTTTTAATGGCCAGGCCCTGTTACCACCTACAAATGGCTTCCCCTGTCACTCACTCTGCTGGGCTGCCTATGCGCATAGATCAAATGCATTGTGAACTTTTGCTAAGGAATGCACATGCGCACTACGATGCTTATGCATGCGCACAATGCATATACACTGCATACCATTGGCAGTAGCGAGAGTATGCATCTTAGTGAACGGGTTTGAATGAGCTCCTCTGTCCTCAGGTTATCTGTCAGGTGCATGGATGTAATCCTGAAGATTTTATTTGAATCACACAGCTATTTTGTTGCAAATGAAACCATCCAAATCTCAAATGTGAAAATCCTGTAATTGATACTTTCTGTTATATAGCTGTTACAACTTTCACTGATTTTTTGACACTTTGTTTAAAAACCGTAATTACTATAAAGTCACATGCATGTGCTAAAAGAAAAAAAAATTGACCAGAAAAATATGGCAGGGGGAGAACCACTTACTGTTATTGTATATGATCCTGTAATGAGTTCACAGTCCAAAGGGCTCTAGAGTGGAGCTGGTAACTGTAGTGAGGAGTGCTGTGTATGTGGCCATCCTCCCGCTCGATGGATCCTGACTGGTCGTATCGCAAGTGGTATGCCAGGGTAAGCTTCCGTCTTGTAGCAAACCTAGATGGTCTGATGTGGTGCTGTGGTTAGCAATAGCCTGTGGTAAGAATTAATTGTTTGTGGGAGTGTGGAGTACCACTGATGTCACAAAGGAGTGTGTTTTGCTGATGTCACAAAGGGGTGTGGCATGATGCATTTCTCGGCTGCTATGCCATTTCCTCTAAAGCTATTCCCCTCTTCAAAGGCTCACTGCCTTAAATGCTATTTACAACCAATAAAAAGGTGTTTAGAGACTCAATTTAGAAGCAATTAGACTCACAGATGAGAGATACAATTATCAGCAATAAGGCAAAGTGAGACTTCTCTGGAACAATAGATTCTAAACATCATACAGAACAATAGTGTTGCCAATAAATATATATTATAAATTATATGACATATATGAAAATATAGATATGCAACATAAAACTGAAGAATAATAATGCAAATAAAAAAAAATATTTAAAAATTAAAATGAAATTAGATTTGCAGAAATTTTAATACAATAAAATTACAAATGGAATAAGCATAAAGCCAATACTAAGTGTAATTATCTGACACCTATCCCCCAAAAAAGGGGATATAGGAAAAACCTAGTTGAGGATAAAATTACAAATGGAATAACCATAAAGCCCATAATAAGTGTAATTGGGGTAGATGTATTATAGCGGCACTTACCGTGCCGCTATAACGCTTCCCACTTCGCCTCTATACCAAGGCGAAGCAGGAAGCACTACCGATGAGAAGTTTAAACATCTCATCGGCCGGAGAGGGGGAGCGTTAACTCCCCCCTCCGGCGCTACCCGCTAGAGACAGCAGCGCATCAGCCTAGTGCTGATGCGCTGTCTCTCTCTCCCGGCCGGCTCCACTGAGCATGCGCGGGATCTCGCAAGTATCGTGAGATCCCCGCGTGCAGCCTGGAGCCGGTAGCCGCCGCAGCAGGGACAGCGCTGTCCCTGCTGTGGGGATAGGCTAGCGCCAGGCTGTAGCTGTTGATAACGACAGCTACAGCCGGCCGAATGGTCAGATGATCTGACCGTTCGTACATAGCCCAGGCTATCGGTGCTGCTATCTTGTAGATAGCAGCGCCGATAATGACAGGGGCGCATAGCGCCCCTGTCATTTACCGCCCAGACCCCCATTCATACATCGGGGAGAAGCGGTATCAGCGCACATAACATGCGCTGATACCGCTTCTGGGCTTCGTACATCTACCCCATTATCTGACATCTATCCCCCAAAAAAGGGGATATAGGAAAAACCTGGATGAGGATAAAATTACAAATGGAATAAGCATAAAGCCTATAATAAGTGTAATTACCTGACATCTATCCCCCAAAAAAGGGGATATAGGAGAAAGCTAGATTAGAATATAAACTGAGTAAGAACTCAAAGAGAATAGATATGATAATTTAGAACTGGAACTGTGTTTAAAAAGATGTGTGATTATTTTCCTCCATTTAATAGGAGAGCCAGGTAGATCATACTAATAGTAACCCGCTTTTATGAGAGAGGGATGTAAGTTAAATAATTCATCAATATTAGCTAGAACTAATCCAAATAGTGTTCAAACCCAATCTCTAGTATGTGGTGATTAACCGCCCCAACCAGATATCTCTAGTGTCCTAGAGTGCATCTGATCGGTAGCGCGGTGTCATCACTGGGGCCTCAAAAAAGGAAGGACACCAGACTAAATAAAGGTAGAACATGCCAGGAAGAAACCATTGAACACATGAATGAGAAATACAATATTATTGAATTCTATAATGTCATTCAACCCATTTGGGACTAATGAGTTAAAAAAAATTTTTTATAATAATTTTATTGAAGCAAAACACATTGACACAGTTATAATAGACAAATCATATCAAATATCAGACATGAATATAAAATTGAAAGTACAAACAAATGAAATGTCAACAATATAATATATATAGGGTTGTATCCATACTAGACAGAAGCAACACTGCAAACAAAAAATAGTTTAAGTATACCCGAGGTAATAACCAGAGCCACAGTGTCAATACTGCAGTGTCAACATGTCTATGCTCCATCCAGTTTTCTTACTTTTCCTAACCAAACAAACGGGGCCATCTCTGGATTGGATACCAGAGCGAGCCGAACATAATATTAACAAACAATAAGTAGATAATTGAACATATGCTCTGCAGTCAGTAGGTACTTAAGTGCCAGACAAAACCAACTTATGTAAATTAAGTACAATAGAGATAATTTGTAGAGCAGAGAGCAATACATTGAGATCAAAGGAGCGTTGGAGGAACCCTGTTAATTGTTGATTACTAGTAGGCAGGCCAATATAATAAAGTATTTACACAGTATTCATGTCACAAAGCCAATGGTGCTCAGAAATAATGATGAAATGTACAATGGGAGGCTTGGGGTAACCGGAGGGCTAAGCATCAAAAGGTATGCAGGAACAAGACCAATGTGGGAAGGCACTGAGAAGCAGCTAGTTTTAAAGCGAAGCATGGAAAAGTTGGTGTTATCCCAATTAACAAAGAAATTCACCGTTACAAGCAAGGGAATATCTGCAACTCCCTGACCATCAGGACCAAGGCAAAAGCCATTGTCAAAATGGGGAAACTGACTGTCAGCCTCTATGTCTAGGGCAGAAGATAAATTCACACCAGGAGATCCCATGGGCCCTATGAGGTTAAACGTAGTCTTGTTTTGCTGAGAATGGGGAATATCAACCTCGGCAATCAGGGAAGAAGGGATTTTAGTCAGTTGAACACAAACTTCCTGGGGGAGAGTGGCCGGAACTCCCAAACTGCCCGTGCTATCAGCAGTTATGGTCACAGAATTTGCTGAGGATTCCATTTTAGAGAGGGAGGCGTTTAGTTTAAAATCTAGTTTCTCCAAACAATTATCAATGTGGGATAGAAGTACATGAGCAATGGCTTCTGCCAATTCAATGACAGACAAAGAATGAACCGGAAACATTATCACATACAGTATGGTTTAGTTAAAGTACCTTTGGTGATATTTTCACATAAGGAAATTCTGAACAATATGTCTGGAAATGGTGCACAGTTCCAGAAACCTTCAATCCAAGCTGTATAGTAATATTAGTGGACCTTCCAATGGAGGATAACGTTATGCCGCAGCGGAATTTAACAGTGTAATCTCTTAGTAAAACATAGAAACTTAGCATGCAATCTAAATAGTGAATCACACTAAATGAAAGAAGACTAAAACACAACTCTGCTGACTCCAGATACAGACTATATTGGCATTATCTCCTTTATCCTGAAATGTCTCTGTTTCTGACAATCTTATTCGTACCCACTACTATAAGTACACAGTCTGTGAGTGAAAGAGTGAGCACCTTGTTGAAAAAGAAAAATACAGAAATATGGGAAGAACAGTTGAAGAGATAGCAGGACAAAGGCTGGGGGACAAAGGAGAAATACAAGGGTTAAAGCCAAATGTAGGGTACAGAAAAAAAGAAATAAATAGGAATGACACACATGGGAGAGACGCAGGAGCGTTGGTATCCAATGAGGGGACCTGGATCGCCGGTCAGTGTCTGAAGAATAGGCACCAGTTCCAGGTACAGTCTCAATCCCCTGCCTAGCTGTTGGAGGGTGGCAGAAAAGGTTCAGGTAAGTATGTGATACTTTCCAATAATGGCTAACACTGCCTGGTGCAAACATGAGGAGGTTGAGAAGACACAGCAGGGAGACTGATGTGATCCGGATAGGAGTCTCCTAGTTGGTGTGTAGCATGTGGAGAGTTGCAGAGCCAGAGGTCCATGTGCTAAGTACAGCTACCTGTAGAGCGCCACGTAGGTATTAGAGTGCGGCCGCGGGTAAACAACAACCTACCAGGGTGATCCAGTCAGTCACAGATATAGGCGCGTTGTTGTCAGAGGAGACCCCGCACTGTGACAAGTGCCCAAAAATTAGACAGAGGTCGCATCCATGGACCACAGAGATTGGTAGGAGGAATAGCGCTGTCACAAAAACACACCAGAGCCGCAGCAGATCTCTAGTGTAACTGCAGGGATTTTCCAAAGCATCGTCCTGCAGGCGAGGTTCCCCCACCAGGCAATCCAGTGTAGAAGTGCTGCAGAATGCAACCACAGCAGGGATGACAGGCAGCTACAGGAAGGATTGTGCATGCGTGTAGTCCAGCTTCCACACCGGTAGATATAAATCACAGTAGGTGAATGCAGAATAATGAGGGAAGCTTTCAAGCATTCCCCAGCAATCGCGCCCAAAGATGGCTACGGGTGGTCATAGGCACCTGAAACTTCACAGGCTTGACTCTGGTGGTCAGAGAATGGCTCCAGACTTGAGATCAGGACAGAAGTCACACCAAAACTTGAGATAACTCAGGGTAGTTGTTAGGAAGGAATAATGAAGTAAATCTATTATTTAGTAGCGTATTTAAGTAGCGTGGTCCGGAGCCCAAATAAAAAGCGGCCACACTGTGTACACCGCCCACTGGAAGTCTAATGAGTTCAATTTTAAATATTCAAAAAGCATTTTTTGCAGAGGCATTAAAATCTATCTCCCCCTCTTTAGGTAGTTTTAATATGTTAAATTGCCATTACTCTCAGATTGTCTATACCACCATTAGGGCATGAAGAAAAGGTTTGGTACATTATGAGTAGTCGAATTATTCAAAAACCGCCATCTATGTAATGAAAAGCAGGTGTTCAAAGTCCTCGTTGTGCTGCCCACATACTGTATTCCGCAGCCAAAGATAATTACATAAATCACATATGTCAACTTACAATTCATAAAACTCTCAATACCAAATTCCTCCCTGTTTGAGAAGGACAAAACCATATCACTTTTCCACATGCTGGCATGTCAGGTAATGATTAGTACCACACCAAAAAAACCTTTAGGGTTAGGGGGCAACCAGGATAGCCTAGTGGAACTGGTAGCTTCTCTTGTTCTATCCTTTAACACACTCGGTGCTAGTCTTTCAATGTATTATGTTTTCTGAAAATCACTGTAGATGTCCCAGAGACAATATAGAGTCTATCCATCTTCAACAGGGAGGATTTTAATTAATTCAATTTTCCTTAACACATTAACTAATGAGTTAAATTGTGTAATAAAGGTTAAGGATTTACGGTCAGATTCATGCCCCAATTTTCCAATTGACAAGGTGATGGTTTGATGTTCTTTCTGGGAGTCAATAGAGAGTCCCTATCTACCTGTTTAACCTGGTTTAGTGCTCTATCTAGCATGGACCACGGATACCCTTGTTCAAAAAATGCAAGATACTTATATTTTGCTTGCTAGTCAAACACTTCTCCATTGGAACAGTTCCTTCAAAGATAAAGGAAATGACCTTTGGGAATATTGTTCTTCCAAGTTTTTAAATGGTGCTAGCATAATTAAGATATTTGCTGCAATCAACATTTTTAATATAGGTTGATGTATTAAATATGTTGTATTTTACAGACACAGTAATATCCAGGTGATTTACACAGTTCTCACTTAAAGTGCTAGTTTACTGTAAACCAAAATTGTTCCTATTCAAACAATCAACAAAATGAGTGGCTGAAAATGCATCCCCATCCCAAACAAAAAATAAATCATCTATGTACCTGCCATAGAGAAATATTCCTGCCCCAAGTCTGCCGCCCCATATATAGAGCTCCTCAAAGAAACCCATATACAGGTTGGGGAAACTCATGGCAAACCTGATCCCCATGGCAGTACCATGTGTCTGTAGAAAAAAAAATGTGATTTAAATGAAAAATAATTTTGTTTCAATATAAAATTGATATATGATAAAATAAATTCATCTGACACTCAGACATGTTCTGATCTTATAATAGGAAATATTCCACTGCTGAAATACCTTGCTCATGGCGTCAATTTGTTTAGAAAGATTCAACATTGCAGATATGGAGTTGTATGTGTGTTTCCACTCAATGCCCTCAATATTTCCTAAAAAGTGCCTGGTGTTTCTAACATATGATCAAAAAGCTGCCACATGAATCTGTTAATGTGTATCAACATACATTGATACATTAATGGTAAGAGCCCAACACCAGAAATAATAGGATGCTCAAAGGATGAGGTTAAAGGCTTTTGTATGCATTATGAAATAGGCATGCCTTGGTGTGTGTTGTGAGACATCTACTGAACATACTTGCCTACATTTAATATGGGAGAAGTACAGAGAGGAGATGTAAGTGGGCATTGATGGGGATTGGGCCAGACAATCAGCATAATTATGCACTGCCCCCTCATGGATAAAATGCTGCAAACCACACTTCTATGTAGAGTAGGTGGATCTAAATTAAATAATTATCAAACAAGTCATATTGGCCCCTTTCCCTTTCTTCTGGACATCAATACCTGGCACTATTCTACCCATTGTGGCCACTTCACTAGAAAGTGGGCAGGATACAAGGTAAACACCCATTGTTTTTGGAACCCAGGGGAGTCTCTAGCTGGTTAAAGGAGAGTAACTAAGTATGCTCCTAAAGTTATGTCTCAGGGCTCTTAGTATTTGATCAATATGTGTTCAGTTGTCAAAAAAGCATATTACTATGCCCAAGCATTATTTTTTCAAATGGATAGATAATTATGTTTTAGCAAAAGAGCAGTGGCAAAAACATGGCATTTTAAAAAAAAGAATAAAGCACATCTAGGAAAAATCATGACACTGCAGTGGCAGACAGGATGGCAGTTTAAAATAATATATATGATGCTATAGAATGTTTTCACTAATCAAGAACTGGATCAGTGGACTAAGGCCATCACAGGTAAATGGAGATGGAGTACTTAGTGTAGCTAGATAAAGCATTAATTGATTGATTACAGTATTAATATAATTCTAAAAATATAAGAAAAATGGAAAACATGATTACAAAACAAGCTCCCGAAATCCCAAAGAGATTGATTGATTGCAGAACTGATATTTATAACTATATAGGAAAAAATGTTAATTGGAACAAACTATTAAAAACAAGCATCTGAAATTCTAATGAGGTTTATTGAATGATTTATACATTGATTTAGTACAGTACTAGATTAAAATAACTATAAAGAAAAAATATGATACATGGAATAAACTAATACACAATAAGCATTAATTGCAAGATTTCTGTATATAATTTCATGACGAATAGTCTACATATCCTGAGAAGTTGCAGGAAACAGGGCCTATACATCTGGATGAAGGGATGGAAGGGGGCTGCTGAGCAGCACTGGCAGTCCCCCAGCGCATAGACATGTGGCCTTACCTCAAAAGGGCTATGGACTCACCTCACAGAGGTGTGCTGCAAGTCATGGGGGCCTGGCCTCATGGCATGCTCCCCTCTTTCAGTATCTTGGCCGAGCAGAGCATTGGGAGGTGGTCCAACCTATATGGCCATCTGTCCTTCTGGCATTTGCCAAAAAGTGCTAGATGGGCAGTCAGGCCCTGCCTGGTTAGGAAGCTGGTGAGGGATGGCATTGATATATACAAAAGAACATGCATGCCCCAGTAAAGTACAGTAATATAAACTGCTTGTCAAACACACAAAATCTTGGCAAAGCCCATAAATAACATTGGTGCACAGCGGAATTATCCTTGGGTTCTCTTACCCATGCTTATGTTGTATATTAAAAAGGACATGCGCAGAGTAGCAAACCAATCACTTCAGCAACAGGGACTGACACATTTATGGCTAAAGTGCTTGGTTTGTTTGGGGCCCCACAAAACAATCTTTTAATGGGCTTAGGGTAGCTAACAATGTTGTTAATCATGTGTACAGTTGGAATATGTCATCGTCATCCTCATCCTCACCCTCATCAGTGTTAATATCATCATTACACAACATTAGCTCATCCCCACTAAAATCCATAATTACAGAAGTCTCTGTGCTTTGCTGTAATTGGTGGCAAATGTCTTCCTCATGCAACTTGTAGATCATTTTTATGAACATCAGTTTTTCCATATTTTTGGTAAGTTGCTTCCTAAGCCAATCGCTCAAAAGGTTCCCGGTAGTGCTAAAAACTTTCTAACTACCTTCTGGAGGATGGAAAGCTTAAGTACAGCAAAGGTAGTCTTTACAAGGGGCTCCAAAATTCCCTATTGTCCTCCCAGTATTTAAAGGGACTGTGTGATATGCTAAATTGTACATTATCATAAAAAAATCCTCCACCTTTCTATTGATGCTTGCTTTTGAGTCATGGTAGATGTGTAAATAATTGTGGGCAACTCTTTTAAGCCTGACCAGATATACTCTGATTCACTGAATTGACTCATCCTTATCACCAGCTAAGCTCCTGAAAAAGATCAGTTTTTTCCTGGCTGCAGCACTTACAGGAGAAAGTAAAGCAGGAGATGTTGTGCTAATTGCCACTTGAGCTGACAACTTGCTCACATGGAGCACTTTGCATCTCTTAAGATCTGTGTCCATCGGAAAAAAAGACATTATGAACTATTAAACCTAGGATCAACCATAGTTGACAAAATATAGTGATCCAATTGCAAGACTTTGCAAACCTTTTGTTATTGATGAAGGAAATAAAGAACTTGACCTACAAGGACAACATATTTAGCGTCATCACTTCATTTCAACTCCTCCTTCAGTGTTTCAAGCTGCTTTTCCAGTAAGTTAATTAATGGAAACATCTATATCAGGCTGGCAGTGTATGAACAATTTCAAATGGTTTCTGTATCTTACATAAAGTAGTGCTGGAGTAATGTACATGCCCCCTCCTCTCTCTATGTCATGGCTTGATTTATACATTTGGATGGATTGTTGCTGTTCCTCCAGTTGTTGAAGCATATACATATAGCGTGGAATTCCTACTGGTTACTACCTCTTGCTCCAGTTCATGACATGGCAAGTGGAACTGTGTTTGTAGTTGCTGTAATCTTCTACATGTAATTGCTGAATTCAGAAAATGTTTAAAATTGTTCTGGGTCACAGTCACCATCTGCTGACCACATCTGTCCTTTTATAAGAAATTCTGAACCACCAAGTTTATTGTTTAATTGGAATATTGAAAACTACAAATCCTAAAAATTTCAATTCATCAACATTTACTCCAACCAATCAAGTTCATCAATTAATTAATATCAGTCTCATATCAAATAGGTACTTCAATTCTTCAACATAGGTCTGAAAACCAATCAAGTTCATCAATTCTTCAACATCGGATTCAAATCCATCAAGTTCTTCAAATCATCAACATTGGTCTCAAACCAATCCAGCTCTCAATCCAGCATCATTGGTCCCAATCCAATTCTGCTCATTCATTTAGTATTATCATCCCCAGTTCTCATTCTAATCTGTTGTTGAATAAAGACATGCCATTCTTGTTCTCGCCTTCAGGCCCACTATCTTCTGCAGCTCCTTTACCTCCTCACAGCAATACACTAGGAAGTCCTGGCTCAAGCCATTCAGGTTTATTCATACTGCTCATATCTTCTCTTCAGCCTCCCATGCCTGTGCCAGCCTAAACCAACACCCAGGCAGGAGAGGAGTGTCTTAGCAGAGTAAGCCATTTTTCTATCACATCCCTGAGTTTTTCCAAAATATTGACATTAGTATGCCTCTTTTTGAAGCTCATGATACAGAGAGTAGCCTGTCTTTAAATGAGCTGTTGTTGTGTTAGATACTGCTGCTAATGGTGATACACCCATCTAGTTGGCTGTCACAGTCATCTACTGTAATCTTTAATTTGACCAATACTACTTGTTCACATATCTATAGTTAAGTGAATAGTAAGTAAAATGTTATTTTGTATCTTTTTAACGGTAGTAATTGCTGTTTTGGTAAAATGGAATCAAAATTGCATTTAGTCGCATGGACACATAATTCATTGTCTAAAACCAGATGCATTGATGGTGGATGTTGGACACAAATCTAATGCTAACATGGGTGTTATGACTTTAGTGATCCACTGTGCAGCAGGATGCCAGCTATCATACTTGGTTCATCTTGAAAATGATAGTTTGAAACAACTGATTGTGAAACAACTAGTCTTGGAGGAAGTGCCTAGATGGTTAACTTCCCTACCACTGCCTACTTTGGCCTCATAAATAGTACAGATGCCTTAACAAATATTGTTAAGCTTTGGGAAAAATTATTTCACATGGAATAGATGGATTTTTTGGTCTTATGTCAAGGCATGACAATGTTTTTCTTATCACTGGCAGGAACTGCTGGAAATGGTGGCTGACACAAACACCATCCTCTACCTGAATAGTATAATTTAGTCCAACACATTCATGATCAACATACTCAGATAAACAAATATCCCCTCATCCTTTTGAACTTCCATAGTAGCATTCACAATTTCTATTTAATCATCATTACTTTTCTACTACTCATCTTCACATTTGCAGAAATGGTGGAAGGAAGCTTCTCTTAGAGTACAGTGTCAGAAATGTCAGACTCACACATATAATAGCACTCATGGACCACTCTTCTCAAGGATCTGGGAAGTTTGTGTACACACAGTTTGTTCTTCTATTTGTTTTCAAGGTGACATCTGTAGAGTAAGAATGTGTTGCATGTAAGGTTACAAAAGGTGCCTGGCTGTTTGGCCCCAGCTGCATGAAACAGATGTATTCTAGGGCATGAAACAGCAATAGCAGGACCACAACTCACAAAGAAAGGCCATAGTCTCAGACTTTCATCGCCACTGCATGTGGTGTAAAGCATGATTGCAATTTTATGTTTTTAAGCAGTATATTTTTCCTTTATAGTTATTTGTAATGTTTTCTTTAAGATTGTAAAAAACTGTTTATATTTGATTTGCCCTTTATACTTTCTTGTACCTTGACTCCATTAGTAGATGTTTAATAAGTGCTATGACTGGCAGCATTAGTACTAGTACCAGGACAGGAGTAAAGCTACTGTTGTTGAACTTTACTGTCATCAAATAAATACATATATAATGATATAGGGAAATGAGTAACTGTTACCATTACCATGAAGTTTTATGAAAAGATTGGAGTTTTTTTTTTACATCAACAACTTTTTTTTTTCACACTCATGATTTTTGGTGTGAATCTGATGGGGACACGACAACACCCATTAAGTACAGTAATATACACTGCATCTCATTAACATACTATGCACATTTTTTTATTTGTCTACGCTTGTGTATGTGTTGTAGTGCACATGTGTGAACTAGCCATTGCAATTGGGACTGCGATCTCTGAAACTACACATACCCCTCACAGAGTGATTGAAAGGAAGTGGTTTGTGGAAGGTGATGTGGACTGTGTTGGCACATCATTGCAGGGGCATGCATAAATTATCCAATACGATGCCATACACAGTGTGAGGTCTCATCATGCATGGTTGTTAGCAATTTCTGAGTAAGGTCAGAGCTTGCGCTAGTATGCATGAGGCTGCAATGGTACTCAATTGTACCAATGGTTTTGCTATTCTGCTAAACATTGCAGATGTGTGTAAGCTAAAGAGGATGTCATAATGTTGTGCTGAGTTTGCATTGTAATCCCAGTGGACTAGCTTGCTATCGCAGTTGAACTGCATGTGTATGCTACTGTATATTGTGATCCGCTGTAAATTAGGCCCAAGGTCTATTTTGCAATGATTGTTTTAGGGTGCAGATGACCACCGCACATAGAAGCTACCACTGAGAAACACCCTATGCAAATTTTTAAATTTGCTTATAAAGGACTGTGAACATTTTTATACAATAGGAATAGAAAAGTTCTCCTCTAGAATAATTGTTTTGGGGTGCAGATGATAAGAATGCCACCACACACAGTAGAATATTTTTGGCCAAAATATATTGAAATTAACAAAGACCCTGCCCTCTTTCAAAATTAACAAACTATATATGTGTATATATGTGTATATATATATATATATATATATATATATACAGTATATTGTGATAGGATCACTGGTAAAGTGTTCAGTGATAGATATGTTTGCCCTAGGTTTCTGACCTATGTGTTTTAAAACCCCCAGGAGAAAGTTTGCAGTGAAGCAAGCTTGAGTTTCGGCTTTTTGAAAAACTGGTTTGGGACCTGGGGGTATGGGTGTGAGGAGAGGGTGGGCTCCGTCCACAACCCACTCCAGGTTTTGGTTTTGGCCTGTTAGCAGGCTCATTAGGGCTTCCACATGAAACTGGTGGTGATAAGCTCTGTTCAGTTGTAGCTGTGGTTCTCATACCTGGAGGAGCAAGCAGACTGGCTGGCTCAGAGACACTTGGTGAAAACTAACTGTGAAATTCTGTGCATGCGCTTGTGTGGATGGTGGAGGCAATAGGCCCCACTGTTTCTGTAGAGAGGGAACCTCTTGTCTAGTTAGCGCCCAGACAGGCTAGCGTTTATTGTTATGTCTTGTTTTTCTTTTACGTTGCACAATAAAGTCTGGTGCTGACCAGTTAGCACGAGACCCCAGACTGGTGTACTATTTTCCGGCTGCTGTGTGTGTGAAGAGGGAGTCCATCTACCTCAGGAGAGGGACCCCTAATCCAGTCCTGTTACAATATATATACTAAATTAACTTTCACAAACAATCAACCAACCATCCTATTTTTTGCTGTGCCACCCAAAGCAGCCTGTTTGCACTAACTGAATCTACGTACTTCAACTCTTTCTGCCCTAAAGGTGCCCTGATAATATCCTAATGGTGTCCTAATGGCATTTTTTATACACAACCTAAAGCCACACACTCTCTTCCTCCACTCTCCTGTGTAAAATGGTGTCTAATCACTAGAGAGGGACTCTAATATGCAATCCAAAACATGCAAGATCCAACATTTCTAGGAAAGCTACATATTGCATCGTTATGAGATCTGAACTTAGCAGGAAACCCTGAGCTGATACTCTGATTCACTTTGGACACATAAGTTTAAATGTTCAGTTTTCTCAAAAACCAAACCGCTCATTTCTAATATAAACTATATACATATATATATATATATATATATATATATATAGTCAAACCTTCCTCTCTAGCAATACTGCTGCTATATTCGCACTTTATAGACTATTATGCATTTAAAGATTTGTTTAGAATGAAAGGTTAATTTTGGGGAGGAGACAGTCACTTTAATATTTAAAATAGTAATGAGGGGGGGCATGGCTAAGCTGGTAGCAGTCTGCATGCATTTTCCAGGAGTTCCTGACCAGCATATTTATACCTGACTTATACCACATGTGGAGGGCTCCTGTGATACCTACTCCCTTGCCCTGCTGTTGAACTATTAATACACAGAACTTCACACACTAGTACTAATAATATGGAGGATTTCACACACCAGCACTATTATTATGGAGGATTTTAGGCCTTGAAGAAGAGACTTTCAGTATCGAAACATGTCGGCTAAGCAGTGTTTTTGGACCTACTTATTCATTTGGGACCAGGTAGATTTTATTCCTACATCAAACATCATCTTCCTGTTCAGACTAGAGGAGGTGTTTTTAGTGGGGAAACTAATATTTTTCCCTGTCCCAGGAACCTTTAAGATTTTTGCCTGTTTACTTGTCTTTTTTTGCACAGTGTTTTAATGTAATATTTTTGTCATAAAAATGGAAATCTTTTAATGTACCATGGATCATGAAGTTTTAGTTAAAGACAAGAGATCTCACCAGCAGAGAAAATAAACCTATGTGGGAGTCCTATCTTACATACCGTGAGTACTGGTATGCTATGGGTGATTGCATTATTAAGGACTTAAAGATACCTTTAAACTGTATGTCTACATTTATCAATGAAATTGTGAGTTGTGGAATGCACCACTTTATGGCTATACCTTGTTTTGAGTCTACGTTCTTTCATACCCAAAGATATCATTATGTATTTGAAATATTCCATGATATTGTGAACTTTGGTACTCACCAAACAGTTTGTCAGAAGAAAGATACTTTTATATGCATCCACTGCCTGTCCAATTGTGAGTTTGGGTATGCTCAACTTAAAATTTTCCCCTAAAGTGGATACATAGTTCTGACAGTATATTTTACCAAGTGAGTACCATTGTAAAAGAAACACAATATAAGATTCTAATGCAATGGTAAAAACACCCCTCTTTTTACTCCATGCCATTTTACCATCAGTTTCTAATTGGTGGTGGAGATGCTCCTCTGCAATAAGTTCCCTCTGACATATCTGGTGGGATTGTCCCTTTTTCTAACATTTATGGAATGAGATTGTCAATCTCCCAGCAAATTTTGGGTACTAACGTCCTACAGGTCCTGCATTCTGTCTACTTAACCACTCATCAACTCTGTTGGCCAAATATAAAAAATCATTGCTTTGTCATCTTAGTAATGCTGCGTGGTGTGTCATTCCAGTACTTTGAATCTGTAATAAATCACCCACATGCAAAGACTGGTTCCAAAAAATTTATTATTTTATGTCAATGGAAGAATTAAGATATCTTAAGCTCCTCATTAGATAAGCCTTCTGATTTACAAGCACCTGGTTCCCTTGGTTGGAATATAAATTCTCAGATGATTTTAAACAATATATGTCATCTCTCCAACTTACCACGTAACTTGTGTTTCTCAGAAAGTATTTATCATTATCTCCTTTATTGGATGATCACTATAATTTTCCTTCCTCCATTTACCCACCTTTTTTCCCCTTTATTTCTTCCCCCAAGCTTATTAATATATACAGTTATACATTTTAATTCCATGTTGTGAGGCAACAAAACATGAAAAATGCAAAGGGGGTGAATACTTTTACAAGGCACTGTATATATTCAGTATATATTATTGAACAACTTTGGAGTGATCCTTTGTATGACTCTTGTTATATATCAATGAAGGAGTGATTTATTTTAAATGTTTTTGTTTATTTAAAAATCTTAATAAAAACAGAATACATAAAAAATCAATCAATTATTTTTTTATTTGCATTATTGGTAAACTAAGACTTATAGTACAACTAACAGCTTTCTAATGTTAATATTTGACATTAAATAATAATATTGTATCATGTTATTTGGAATCACAACTGGAATTTTCAGGTTTTAAATTTCTTGTTTATACTGGTCCTGTAGCTTCTGTTCTTCATGTAAATAATGGCAGCTATATCACCAATTGTCTTTTCTGTCACACTACATTGTAAAACATCTTGAACTCAACCTTGTTTCAAGTGGCATGCACAATTACTTATCTTGGTAAAGGATTTTGCTCTGGAGAATCAAAGGAATACACAGCTTTGTTCCCAACTGAATGAGGCAATGACTTTGTTTATAGCATTTCTCAGGTTACACTGACAAAATGTTTTTACAGACAATTACTGTAGAAAATTTTGTTTGTGTAAATTAAATAAACCATGGGTTAAGGATTTTTCTTTAAAAAGAATGACATGTTTATTTTGAATTTTATTGTTGAAGCTGTACAGCTAGACATAGTAATTGAAACAAAATATGTTAGAACTAAGAGGTAACAGGACAGTTCTGTTTAAAATAAAGACAATGGTTTAGACTGATGCTGCTAAGACTGAATACAATTATTGAAAGAATTCCACAGTAAATGGGTCTTTGTCAGACTTAATGTCAGAGTATATTTGACAGTTCTATAAATGCAAAGGTTGATGATAAAAATTTATTTTTCCTTCTACAGAAAAACAGTAAACTACCAATTAATATAGCAAAAGAAAACTAAAACTAAAAAGTACTCACCAAAATGACTAAATGTATTTACTACAAAAAAAACTTCAAATCACACCCCAAATGTTAACAGGGATAGTTATATAAAATATAACATGTTAATAAGACAAATTAATGTTATAGAAAAGTGTACATTTGTTTTGTGGCAATTAATCTGAGGGTCTCTGTTCAATTAAAGAAAACTATTTTGGTTTACTTCAGGTTAGATAAAAAGAAGAAACTATTTGATGTATGACCCATAGACGATATTGTCCGCAGTCCACAGGGATCAAAGGCAGCATCAGAGTCAATAGTTGAGTTGACTCATGCTAGTAGAAACATCATAATCCATTCACTTTCTATACTAGTAGGTTATCAGATTTAGTGTCCATCACCTAATAGTCTGCAAGTGCAACATGGCAGATTGGTATTATGTCTGGGAACAACTTTATTTGTATTGTTATTACTATTATTATTATTATTATTATTATTATTATTATTATTATTATTGTTGTTGTTATTGTTATTGTTATTATTGTTATTATTATTGTTATTATCATTAATCTTTGTTTATATGACATCACAAAGAGTTCATACCACTTTACAGAGTACATACAAAGCTAAAGAGCAAACAAACAGGATATAACATGCAAAACAATATAATAACAGGATATAAATGCAGAACATTACAAAACAGATTAGCTAGATACTAAACCATCAATTATGCAAATGCAGTCATGATAAAAATAAAGTGCTCGCTAAGACCTTTACACTAAATGATGGGTGCAGCATGCAGGTTTTGTGTCACTGTAAACATGGAAGAGGAGATAATGACAAAAGTGAGGGAAGACAGCCATGCTCATGTGAGCTTACATTCTATAATGGGTAGGACCAAAAACAGTGAAACAGTCTGGTGAATCTGTGTTTTATAACTGAAAGGACTGATTTAGGATGAGAGCTGTTAGAGATTACATATTAAATATGCCTTGTAATGTGTAGAAAACACTTTAGTAGATATGCTGCTCAAATCAATACACCATCTGAGTAGTAAAATTACTTCTTCCTGCTCTGTGCAAAATCATATGAGTTGTAGGAAGACATTCCAATTAGCAATGCACAACACTCCTGCTGTTCATTGGTTTTAACATAGTGAATCTGAACTGTCAAGTGGATATTATTCTAAATTACTCACAACTATAACTCAGCCATCACTTCTACCACCACAAAAGCAAAGCCAGGAAAGCATAAAAACAGAAAGAAGGAGCAACAGCCAGTTGATTCAGTTGAATGATGCTCTATTGTGCAATCTCTATACAATTATTCTAGTGTTCTTTGGAATTGAAACTTAAGCACCTTAGCACTCTGTGTGTAATATTGTGAAGTTAACCCAGTCCAATTCCTCAATTTGGAGCATTTGGTGACACCTACTTTATGGATCATGGACCCCTATATGAACCTCCTTTCCTGCAGCTGAAGGTTCATCATCTGATTCAATTAAACCCTGAAAAGCACTTTTTTTTGCTGTAATTTCAGCTGATATAATTTGGCCTACTTTCCTTTCTTTATATCATTATATGTGTTGCTGGTGCACTTTTGTAATACTATATGGAATTACTTTAATAATCTATAGGGCAAATACCATTTCACTTGTAAAATCTGATTACAGGTTTAATATTTTTAAACTGTGGTGGGTTGCACAAACAGTAACTCATTATACACCATGGGCATCAATTTAAATTTGTATTGAATTCCATTTGTGGCTCATAAACATATTCCTTACTGAACAATGTGCACATAATAAAATGTGTCTGTATTTAGAGTTAAGTTTCCTATCTTTGACTTCTGATGTCTCATGTTTGGAGATTTATCACTTAAAGAAAGTGTTTAGGGGCCTACCCATTACCCAACTTTGTGAACAATCTGACCAAAACCAGGAGGTTTTGGTTGCATTGTTGACAAAGTTGGGTAATGGATAGCCGGCAAGGACGAGTGATGCACGTGCATGCTGGGTCCTTGTCGTCCCCGACTGTCTACTGAACATGCCCGCCAACCTGATGACACTCGTTAGGTTCAGCATGTTCAGCGATAGGAGGTTGTGCTCCTTCACTGATTGTCATTCATTGAATGCTGTTCAGTGCTGGCACCCCACCTTGGTGACCTGAAGGTCTGAACACGTTCAGACTTTCATGTCACATAGTGTATACCACCCTTTAGTTCAGTACAGTAAGGTCTATTACACAATTCAACCCCATTCCTTAAAGTTGATTGTGACATAAATACTTCCTTACAGCACATCAAATAAATTGCCATATAAATGATGGTTTTTGGCAACCAATCAGGCCCAGTCTTGTTCTTTAATGGATCCAGACAAGATGCCAGCTTCCCTCCATGATCTACACACTGATTATTGAATCTCTAGCAGCATTAATTATGTCTGCCCATGGGGGAGCATCATTTATTTTTCATTCCTTTTGTCTATGATGTACTTCTATCTCTCATCTAACACCACACATGTATCCACCATTCACGTTTTAATAAACAAATGTCAGGTTCTAAAACATATTTTCTATATTGGAAGCCATGCTTTCACAAGTACCACAACAAATTAAGACTGCCTTTAATCTAAAAATTGAAATAAAATATAAAGTGGAGTATATTAACACATATATAAGGAAAACTTTCCCCATTTTATAATTCAAATTACATGGCATAGATGGTAGGTGAAACACACAGGTACTGATCAATTTGCCTCCATTAGAAATGAATAATATACATCATTTTCCAAAGGGATGCCACCAACTAGGTAGACAAAAATAGTTGTCTAATATTGAACTTTTCAATGCTGGATTATAAAAATTAACAATTTTTGATATAACTAAAATATTGGTAAAAGAATATAACATATTAGTTAATAAAGCAAAATAGAAAATAGAGGTGTACAAGTTAATTAAAATGAAGTAAAACAGTTACAGGGTATGTTATCTATTAAGTGCAAATAGTAAGGGCCAAATGTAATAGGGTGAAAGTTTAGAAAATGTGAGATTTTAGCAGTAAAGCTCTCACACAAGATCTTGTGAGTTTTTTGAGTCTGAAAAACATGCAAGTTTGCCTTTTCTGTGACTTTTTTACATTGGCTGAGTTTAAAAATGTGAGAGTTTTCTCTTACATTTTGTAAACTCTCACCATATTACATTTGGATCTAAATGTCTAGAACAGATACTGGGGGAGATGTATGAAGCTCAGAAGTGTATCAGCGCACATTAGGTGTGCTGATGCCGCTTCTCACCAATGTATGAATAGTAGCATCGATAGCCTGGGCCATGTATGAACGGTCAGATTGCCTGACCATTCAGCCCACTGTAGCTATCGCTATTGACAGCTACAGCCTGGCACTGCCCTATCTCCACAGGAGGGACAACGCTGTCCCTGCTGCAGCCGCTGCTGGCTCCAGGCTGCATGCGGGGATCTCGCGATACTTGCGAGATCCCGCGCATGCTCAGTGGAGCCGGCTGGGACAGAGACACAGGGTATCAGCACCAGGCTGATGCGCTGTGGTCTCTAGCGGGTAGCGCCGGAGGGATGAGTTAACACTCCCCTTCTCCAGCTGAAGAGATGTTCTTACATCTCATCAGTAGTGCTGCCTGCTTCGACTCGGTCAAGAGGTGAAGCGGGAAGCATTATAGCGGCAAGTTAAGTGCCACTATCATACATCTATCCCACTGTCTCCACAATTCATCTGTTTCATTATACAGTAGTTTGAAATACACAAATAGCTCCAATAAAATGAATTGAATATTAATTTGTTTGCATGATATGTTGTGCAGTTTGAAGATTCATGATATCTCCCACAACTACTTAAATTGATTATCTAGGTCAGAGTACAACACATGAACTTCTATTATAATGAAAGATCCTGACAATATACTTTAACATTACCAACCAGTGAGTGGAGTGAAAATTGTAGATGATAATAAGGATTTAAAGTTGAGTCATGTTTAAGATAACCATGTTTGGGTTACTGATAGTTAGGGACAAATGACTACCCATAATAGATCATCAGTGTCCTATCTAATGTGACCATTGTTGATATATAATATTTGCAATTACATGTTCGTACAATAAAGGATATATTCTGTATAGTAGAAGTATTTCTATTTATGTAAATAATATGAACTTAACAGGCCCTATAGATTAATGTCTGTCACAAAAAACATTTGATCTTGATCACCCAAATAATATACAGTACAACTAATTAGGTCAAAGTTAACAGCCCAAGGTATTAGAATAGACTGCATTTGTATAACCTAGTATGACAGTTAATAAAATAAAGTGAGTATGTGTATGTATATTATGCATTAAATATATTTTTCTGCAACAGGAGTGCATATATCATGGGTCTGTCTTAATAAAATCAATTTAGACTGTAGTCTAGGAGTCAGAAAACCACTCTTAACCAGTGATTACCCGGTGCCTTCGAGAAAGACAAATATTTATATACCATTTTTCTCTACAGTATATTATTTTCTTGTTACTATTATTTCATGATTCTGTATGTCTATAACTATATTCATGGGGTTGTAAGTGTAGCAATATAAGGAGGCAAAGACATTAGTCATGGATGATACTGGTATTAATGGAATTGTATTTGCAACCTTTTAGACATAACCAAATACACTGAAATGCTCTATTGCTTGTCACATGTTTGATTATCCCTGTTTAGAAAGAATTTATTCAGGAGAACTTTCTTAGCAAAAAGGTTGATGCCCTTCTTCCATACAAATCTATTGAGGAAGGTTAGCAAAAACGTCCTGTTCTTAGCAATGATGTGCGGTCAGGTGAGGCAGGTTAGCCTTACCTGTCATACTTGGGTATACTCCAGAGTTTTGACTATAAAAATAAGAATATGTAAAGAAAATATTATAAATATCTTCTTTTTATTACTTTCATAATTTTTAAAGTAAAAATTCTGGAGTATGGCAGGTGAGCACTGCCTCCCCTGTCTACCTTTTATGTATCTGTAAATCTGGCGCTAATACTAGCCAGTGCCTCCCCAGCCATTTATGTCACTGCATGTCACTGCTTAGTACATATAATTGTGCATTTGTCAGTATTCAGTCAGTGAGATTGATGATTTGTAATTTTGTGTGATCACTCAGTTGAACCTTCTACTGTAGGTTTTAGGTTTATCTCTCCATCATCTCACCTCTCTGTTCCTTAGGCTTCTTCATCCTTCATCTAGTCCTCTTAAGTTTGGTTCAATGAGGTGTATTCATTATGTTAATTATTGGAGTCCGTTTGTACCCTGATAATTAACATTCTAATTTGATTTGAGCACCGGAGCAATTCATCATTGCTCCAGCGCGGAGAGAGCTGATCCGAAAATCAGCTGTCTCCCCAAAGTGTATCTCTGCTGCAAAATGGTCACGCATGCACACAAAAGCCCCAACATCTAGTGGAAGGATCCTAATTTGCAACCCGGAACTACTTTCCATCTGAAGATGGTGAATGCTCCTGCACTCAAGCTTGATGAATTATGTCTCCATACATTAGTATGGGGACAGCAGACCATTACGCCTCAGAAAGGTAAGCAGGATATATCTGTTACTTTACCTTCTTGATGAATGGCCTGAACACAATTTTTATTTGTCTTCCTTCCTCTCTCCCAAATAAACATTTAATTTATTTTTTTCTATGATCACACATACCCATTTCTTCATATCTCCTCACACTTCTATATAAAAATTTTATTTTATTATCACAATTATTATGTAATCATATTTTATTGCTCAAGCACATATATATAGCATTAATATTTAAGTCAATGGGCCAAAGGTAATAGGGTGAAAGTTTAGAAAATATGAGAGTTTAGCAGTAAACTCTCACACTGTTTCATTGGTCCATTTGTATTTTTAAAATGGGAAAACATCTGGATGAGAGTTTAAATTGAGAGAGTTTTTTGAGTTTGAAAAACATGAGTTTGCATGTTCTTAGACTCTATTACATTGGCCGAGTTTAAAAAGTGTGAGAGTTTTCTCTCTCATTCTCTAAACTTTTCCCCTATTACATTTGACCCAATATATCTATTTACTAATACTTTGAACTTTACCACATTAGGGACTTTTATATGAATTGGCTTTGTCTTTAAAATTAATGCTGATTTAAAAATATGGTTTTACTCACATGAATTCCCACAGCAGCGCCAATTTGCACCCTAATATATTAGCCCCAATAAGTGAATGTGAAATACTTATTAAATTATGTTTGTTATTTTCTTTCACATACATAGGATTTCATAATTAATTGAACTTCAACTTTCACTTTTCATAATAACTTTTTATAGTTTATACATTGGATTTTATACTGTTGTTACTGTCACACAATATATATTTATTCTGTTTAGTGATAAGATCAATCCAAAACCCATATCATATCCATGATCAATATTAACATTAAAGTGCAGTTTTAGGTGACACATATATGAGCTATATATTTATCATACAATGTTAGCTTCTCTACACAATTACATGTCATTTCCATAAATCTTTATTTTTTCTTACACTATGTATTGTCATTCCATCACAACCTATCACCATGGTGGGGTAACTGAAATGTGACTGACCAGGATGTAATAAAGAAAAGTTGCTCAGAACTGCTAATATGGAAAACTTTTATTTTTACTGGGAAGGATTATCAATCAATCTCAAAGCAAATTTAGGGCCTGATTTAGCTTCGGACAGATTTGCAAAGCTGCTCGCAAGCGCTTTGCAATTCCATCTGTACAGATATGCGAATGCACAGGAGACATCCTGCTGCATTATTTTTCTGAGCTTCATTGTTCAATGCAGCAACAGATAATCTGCTGAACATTGGCCAGCTAAGGTGACCCATGGGGTCACACAGCAAGCCTTCGTTGATTAGATGAAGAAGCCAGGAAAACTCCATCAGCTGACGGAGATCCTGGATTCTTTCCTTCCCCCCCAATGGCAGCAACTCACCTCTGCTTCAGGAAATGGAAGCCATTGCCACCCCCTCCCTGCCCACAAATGGCAGCAGAATGTCAATCACTGACAGCCTGCTGCCAGTCTCCATGCAGTATCACAGACACATTCTCCACATTAATAAGAATGGGTCAGGTGCCTGCACAGATTCCTGATAATAGGAAATCTGCATTCAGCAGTGCACTAGTGTTCACTACTGAATGAGGACCTTAGTTCCAAACCTAATTCATTATTGACCCTGGAGGGGATTAGATAGACAGAGAGAATATATATACACATACATACTGGCTGAGTCTCCCAGAAATACGGAATATTCCAAAAATACAGATTTTATTTAGCATGACTGAGATAGTGAAACCTTTTGGTTTCTCAAAAACCAATGTACTCAAACTTTGTTTGATACACACAATTATTAAAAATATTGTATAAAATTACCTTCAGGCTATGTCTATAAGGTGTATAAGAAACATAAATGCATTCTTTGTTTAGATTTCAGACCCATTCCCAAGATTTCCCATTATGGTATTCAATTATTCCAAAATATCGAAAAATCCAATATCCTAAATATTCCTGGTAATAATCATTTTCTACCCTGCCACCTCTAACTAAAGCTGAACCTAATGTATTGGGTATTTGACTGTATATTGTAACATCAGTTGATTTTATTTCCCTACAATGGTAAATTGAGTTGTACACCTTAATTCATCAATTGATACGCCATGAATTTTTTCAAGGTGCTAGAACAACATTTACTAAATTCATAGCATTTACTAAAGTGTGAGTTTTTAGAAGATATAAATTTAGAAATTTTGCTCATAGCAACCAATCAGATTTTAGCTATTATGTTCTAGAAGGTGCTAGATAAATGTTAAGTAGAATCAGATTGGTTGCCATGGGCAACATCTCCACTTCTAAAAACCTGCACTTTAGTAAATATACCCATAAGTCCTTATTTGACCCTCTTTCTAAAAACTCATCCATTAAACCATTCATTAGGATGCTGAATGTTGAGGTGTCTATGAACCCTGCATTAAAAAAATGTCCCCCTAAACCTTGTGAGGGATCAACTTGGCAATAATTTCCATACTGTTTTCCACCCTGTTGACAAGGGAAGAACAAAAGTGATACAGAACCTTTAAGGCACTACAACCTTCAAAAGATAAATAACAGAATAAAGGAAATTGACTTCCCTTAGTGATCATAAGGTTTTGGGTGAAGAGGTTTGACAATCATTTTATACAATAAAAGAAGAAAATTATATAAAATAGTGTCATACAGTACTATACAGGCCTTCACCCAGAGCATTGTGGCCTTGGATTGTAAATGTAGCCAACCTACTAGAGTAGGAGCAGAAGGGAATCTACATTTACATTTCCTGTGATGGTGGTGACTGTGGATGTGCCCTTCTAGGCAACAGCACTCTAGACACCAGATGTGTCAGCCCATCCCTTGAACCATGCCAGATTATAGTAGATCTGTTATCACCAGGGGGTCTATAAGGCACACAGAAAGCAGTTCACAAAGGAATGACACCCTACATTCAGCCACGGGGTAGGGGCTGATATCTGAGGATGTCAGAACTTGGCACCTCTGAAGGATTTGACTCTCAACCCAATAAATTATGCAGAAATTATTCAATATCAGATGGATTTAAAGTATACTGCACTTTAAAGTCTTGCCATCTGTAAGCATAACAGCAAAATGGCAACAACCCCAGGATTATTCTTTTCATTATCACCACCTAGAAACTATGGATTTTTACTAACTTAGTGCCTGTAAGGTACTGTGTTACACTAATGTATATTATTTTTCTCTTTTATGTATGATTATTTAGGAATGCCAAACCAATTCACCTGAAAACATGAGAATCCTAAGGGAAATCTATGTCCTCTCTTCTGGTATTTATCTTTTTAAGGTTGTAGCACCTTGAGGGTTCCACATCCTAATATATTTGTCAATTAAAGGATGTTATTTTGGGTACATTCAGAATTCACTCAGCAGTACTAGGAGCTCCACTATGCACCTCAACTAATATATTCCTCAGTTAAACAAAACTTTCCTGACTTTAAACAAGAAATTAATAGGCAACTGTTGGATTGTATGGTCTTTTATGCTATGTCTGAAGATCCTACTAATGTATTTAAAAAATATATATATTTGAGATATTAACCAACAAAAGAAAATCATCCCAGAATCACTTTCTAATTCATTAAAACAATCTCATCATATTGGTATTTTCCCTGTTCCAATTGACTTCAGTCTATCTGATCAGTTTATTACATCTACATATCAAGAATCATCCCAACTTTTTATTGGACATGGTAAGTTTATTAATCAAATTACATAATTTTCCCCCTTTTCTTTATAATAGCTTTTTGTGTAGACTGTATGTATCAAACCTCTATACTATTATACCAATTGATGGTACAAATTGACACTGATGACAGATGCTTTTAGTGGATACATTGTTTGTTAAATAAAACATTTATGCACTATGGAGTGTTTTATTTTGACATGTATACTACCTACTAATGTATTTTCCACAGGTGGTATTCTTTGACCCACATTGGACTTATGTATGGAATTTTATACCATATATATGGATATATGTGTATAATACTAAATATTTTGTTATTGGGAATAGCGCACTTGTTTCATGTTTGCATATATATATATATATATATATATATATATATGTAAAAGGATCGGCACCTCATGTAGCCATATAATGCAGTCAAGGTGCCAAGCCAAAAGCAGAAAGCAAAAACTTCCTTAGTAGATAATCTTCTTATGCTCTAACTAAAACAGAAAAAATGGTACTCTACACGGGTTTAGCATTTGTGCCAGTAAATAATTTTGAGGAATGTAATTGGAAAATAGATCTTTGGAGACATAATAGGAACCTTAAAGTGAAGGACTATTTTGATAATAACCCTATCCCTAGTAATAAAGTCTCTATAAATCATTTATTCAATGCCCCTTCTTTGTTTGATCCGCCATCGTCTAAAGCCTCTATAAATATTTACATAAGTTTTTGGTGTTAAAAAAATCTGAATAAATGACTCAATTGTCATCAAGTCAATAGACAAGGAGGGTGGCATTGTCCTGCAAGAAAAGGCTAAAAAAGAGATTTATAGGCATCTGGGAGATGCTTCATTATTTACTAAATTGACAAGTTACCCTACATTGTCATAGAAATCAGACATTGACTTTGTTTTATCAAAGGTATTTGAGGATTTGTTATAGAGTTAACCAATAAAAGGGTCTTTTAGCATTGAATTTCCAATTGCGGCACTTCTATATTATTTGCCAAAAATCCACAAAGAATTCATAAATCTGCCTGGACATCTGATTATTTCGACACAAGACTAAATTGTTTCCAGTATTGCTAAATACCTTGATTTTTACTTGCAGCCTATTATCCAGGCTCATGGTACCTTTCTGAAGGGCACAACTGAATTGTTGCATAAACTTCAAAATGTGTTACATTTTCCAGAGGTGTATCTGTTATGTTGTATTAATGTGGTTAGTTTATACACTAACATACCTCACAAACAGGGATAGAATGTTGTTCACTCAACTCTGGTAGATAACCCATTGTACAAGGCCTGGTATTGCCTTTTTTATAACATTATTAGAGAAAACTCTCACTAGAATAATTTTCTATTTTGATGGGGCATATTATCTCCAACTCCGGTGGTGTGCCTTGGGGTTGATTGTGGTTCTTGCATTCGCAAATGCCTACATGCTTCAAATGGAATGTTTGCTTTTTCTCTCTAACCTGGCTTTTACAGATAAGTTGCTGTTCTATCCTCGCTATATAGACAACATTTTAGTCTTATGTTTAGGTGATAGTATTGAGCACAAATCAGTGATGGATATTATCAATCAAATGGATAACACAATACATTTTCCATTCAATAGTGATATGTATTCCATTAGTTATTAAGATGTTAAGATCTGTGGAACTAATTTGGGGTTAATCACTAGCCTGTATTCCAGGATAACTGATAGGAACACATTATTGCATGCAAGTTGCTTTCATCCCCAACTACGAAAAAGTGACTCCCCTTTTCTCAATTTCTTAGGGTGAAGAGAATCACCAGTAATGATGGATAAGCAAAAGTACAAATTGACCTTATGTTAAATAGGCTTTTGGTAAAAGGTTATCCCTTAAAATAATTGGAGGCAGCAATAATCAAAGCTAGTAGAGTTTCCAGATTGGAGAGTTTGAAAAATAAATGTAAGCCCCTTAATGCCATATTTCCTTAATCACTTAATTTTCTAATGCCAGCAACCATGATAAAAAAACCTAGAAGAAGTATTGGCCACTGATACAATCAGATAAAAATATTCCATCCCTTCAAAATATGTGCCTTTTTGATTGCTTTAAATGTGTTAAGAATCTTAAAAGCTGGTTAGTTAAGAATAAGACAAATAAACAGGGTCAACACCAGTATTTTCTTTCTAAAGTGCCAAGTTCATACCGTTGCATGGATTGCATGACATTCTGACATCTTGATTCTTGCCCATATTTTCCCATCCACATTCAAGTATATGGATCAGACTTGTTTTGACATGTACAAGTAGGTATGTTATTTATGTAATCAAATGCCCATGTGGCCTAACATACATGGGTAAAACTTCTTCATGGTAGTTTTGGAATTTAGTATAGTATGGAGAGGGCATAGAGAGTTAATTATACATGAAAGGGTAAAGATATGGAGTGACATATTTCTTCCCTCATTCTCTGACTATTTTTTTTAGTTTAGCCTGACATAGACACATGATGTCACACTTGCAGTACTGGTGCCACTGATTCCTGGGACACACCACCAGCTCTAACGTAATTGTTTATTTTTTACTTGGAGCACTTTGTTGCGGATGATGAATGAGACTGTTCAGCCACAGTTTTTAAGCACATATGCAGATGATGAGTCCCATTCAGCATCAAAGGGTCAGCAGAAGGTGAATTTTTTGGACCTGAACATTTACATTAAGAAAGGTCATATAATGACTTGTACATTCTCCAAACCTACAAAATAGAAAGGCACCATCTCAATCATTGGCTTCATATGTCTCTAAAGGACAATTTGTGAGACTTTGATGACATTGCTTTAGCAAATCTGTCAATGATGAACAAGTCATCCAAAATGAAAGACACTTTTGTCAGAAGTACATTTTACAATGACAAAAAATGTATGCTTAGAAATAAAGGTTTATTGAGATGCAGAGGTTACAGTAATTGTAGGTCCTTATGAAAAAAGCTAATTTACTGAATTTATAAATAATAGTAAAATTTAAAAATTTTTATAATTACATGTAATACCAGGTATGTTATATATGTTGAATGTATGTGTAGTGTTTTTTATGTATGTAAAAGTACTAAGGCATTGAGGTTAGGCTTTCATGACAAGTGTGGAATCTAATAAAATGACTTGATTGATAAGCAACCACTAACATTACATTTAAGGAGAAACCTAATGGCTCTGTCAATGGTATGAAGAATATTTGAGGCATCCACAATCTGCTATCTAAGATGATTGGAGCAATAACAATAATTACTCATGTTACCTAAAAGAATAATGGTATGAATTCACAATCTCAAATCTCTGGCTACTCATGGGTTAAACCATGACTCAAGTGTTTTTGTAAACCAATTCTAGATAGCTACAGTAGTTTGCGATACCATATATATTTATTTGAATAATTGCAATTTTAATATCATAAATTGTTTTATGTTTTGTTGAAGATGTAACATAATTTCCCTTTTAAGTATGAAAAAAGGCATTTGTATGAAGTGAATTTAAGCTATTAAAAATAATATTCTAATGATTGTAAGTGATAAAATATTGATAGGCAAAAACAATATACATACCTTAATTAGGAATAAGTAGTTAGAAGTTAGTAGAAGCTTGCATATCAAAAATAAACACATATAATTATATGTTTGAAACTTCAAAGATGGCAAGATGCCAAATATTTGAGTGATTATATGAAAATGTATTTTTGTGGCTTACATAACTTGTTGACAGTCTCAAAGCTCACAAATAAGAACTGAGATGGAGGATTGCACTAATGATTATAAATGGACTGTGCAAGAAAAACACTGACCATCTGGCTATACAAGTTTGCAGGCTGGAGATATCAAAAACCATCTGTGTGCACTGATCGGGGTGACTGATATTGTGAATAAAACATGGCACACAGTACAGAGTGATAATTTTTCTATTATGATGTAGGAGGTATTCCTAGAAGTCAAGAATATTTTTTACCTATGGATATTAAGTTACAATACTTGACATTTGCTATTAGGCAATATAAATTAGGAAATATCTCTTTAAATCCTAGCAAGTGAAGATTGTAGTTACCGATTAAGTGTTGGAACTATTTACTCATGAATATTGTAATGAGCTTTGATATATAAGGCAACTGTTATAATAAGATAATTAGCTTTTGAATTGAAGCCCAAGCATGCATGTTGCTGCATTGAGGCTAGCTGCTATCAATATATGAGTGATTGTAATCCCCTGTTGAAATAATTATATAAATAAAATGTAATCTTTACTTGGAGTGGACACGTTATTTCCTCTTTGATAACTTGTTGTATACAAGGTGGTTTTATCCTTCCTCTTTAAAAATGTTTTTAAAATTGTAAAAGATTGATATACAATGTTTACAATGGTTTCCTATACAACAAACTAAACAATCAGTAGCCTGATAAAAAATTAGCATTTATGGACCATTTTTCTATTTAAATTTATTGTCCATTTACTGAGAATTTCATGATGTGACATGCCAATGTGTGAACAAATATTTATTTTCCACAATCCAGAAAGATAGCCTGCACTGATGTCTAGGCCATGGGAGGAAATTGGAAACTGGATTAGCAGATTCTAGTATTTAAATCCCTAATCTCCTAAATGCTCTTTTATTCTTGACCTTTCTGTTGATATAGTATTGGGGGATCATGTCATATGATCTACCCAGGTTCCATCTTCCATTGCCTGATTTCCTTATATGTGATTTTACATTTTGTTCCAGTATGAATGCTCTTTTTATTGTTTATGGGTATTGTGTTGCATTTATTCCTGTCCATGTACTATTAAACTGTGTGTTTAAAAGTACATTCATTATATAATTAGGATTACTTTCTGTGGCATATTTTAGGTGGGCCTACATGACTGAAGACTTTTGCCTATATTCCTTGCCTATTCAGACATATTCATGTGAGATACCTTAACTGAAGGATCTGCGCTGATTACAAGTATGCTTGAAGGAGGGTATGTTGGATTCTCTGGGCTCTCTCTTTTATTTTTCACAGTATTTGCAACTATATTTACACACCCACTTATACATCTAGAATTTCACCTGTTATAATTTAGTGTATTACACTATTATATTTGTTTCATTTAATTTAATTCACGTTGACCACATTATATTAAACTCCTTATTATTCCAATCGATTCGATCAGGCCTGAATATTGAAATCAGTTATGGACATTTATTTATATATTGGCTATTTCATGTGTGCCATTCCCTAAATAATCAATTTTTTGTGTACCATTTTATATAGAGTGTATAATAGCTCTACTTAGATTTATAGGAAGGCTAAAAATGTTTTTGCATCTTGGGGACATATTGTGGTGGACTTGCTGGATGCCAGAGGATTTCCCTTAAAGCTACCTAAGCCATCAGTTTGGTAAAGTCTTTATTGCTGCTTATAATTATCAACTTGGGGACATACAAATGAGATCAATTCCATTTCCAATAAATCCTTACTCAGGAGTGGACTCAATGGTGTATTTTATGCATGCTTATTTATTTTTACTATAATGTATATATTTGAGATGCATCTACATTGTCAGATTATCTGTACATGATATGATAGATTACAGATTTTGTATGACTTTTTATAGGATTTATTAAATATTTGTTAATTTATTCTAAAACCATCCATCATCTTTCAATTGTTTTCTAGCACTGGTTATACACTCCTTTGTTTTAAAAATCCACTCAGTATGGATACTTGACCCAATTTAACTAACTGCCTGATCTGTTCCTTGGTGATCTTAAAAGCCAAATTAAAGACAGAATTTGTCACAACACTGGATACAGTTGTCTTGGTTTTATGCCCAGTAGAGAGGAAAGGAAAGGCCCAGCACACAGTCACTCCAAATTGGCATGTGAGGTTAGGGGTACCATGTAGCACAAGGGCAAAAGCCTTTTTCTGGAACCAAAAGAGAAAGGAGGTTCATAAATGGTGAATTACAGTTACTACATAGTTGACAGCAGCTGTCTGTCTTGATAATTCTACTGATTCATCGTTCATGTCTCCACCTCACACTGTCTTTTCTCATTCCAATCAGAGTACACCACTGGAAGGAGCACATAAATGGCAGTTATTGATGGCTGAATTAACATTGGGTGCTGATAAAGCTCCTGTCATACAGTGGTAACATACACTTTTATATATATATATATATATATATATATATATATATATATATATATATATATAAAATTTATTTCCCACACCAAATGTATTGTGAACTCATTTGGTTAAGATCATTTTTACATTTTGTTTTATTGTATATTATATATTTGCATCATGATCCCCTTAATGTTTTTAATACATTGATGCTTTTTTAATAATTTTCTAAAGGGAACACTAAACACAAATGTTTATTCGATTTGTCTATAAATAAAGATCTGCAAACTCCGAAAAAGTATATTGTTATTAATATCCTACCATTTAATTTGTTTTTTTTTTAATTTCATTGTTTTAAATTTGAAGTTACTATATGCAATAACATAGTTATAAAGTGTATATCTATAGGTATGTACATGAACATCTGATTCAGCATACCAGCCATCTATACAATATTATACATTCCAAATTATTACACATAACTCTAGCATCTAGTAGGACTTTTTTGCTTGTTTATCAGTTATTACTTTGTTAACAAGCATCTGCCATAAAGTGTCTCAATCATGCTTCCTACACCAAGCAATGATGTAAAAAATAATTGTATTTAAGTGAGCACAGATAATGTTAAACAATCCCAAAAATTTACTTTAAGAGTCAGATTGCTCAGTTAGTTTAAAATAAAGTGACTCATTTTAAACTGTAAATCAAGGGAGGAAGAAACTATTTTTACATAATACCATGCTAATAAGGTCTATATTACATGGGCATTGCCACCATATTTTCTTAGTTTTTGTAAGTCATTAAACAGTTACATAAAAGATAGCTTTGCTTACCAGGCCTATATTTACATTTTCAAACTTTGTGTATTGTAGGTTACTAGCTATGGGATATGAGTGATATTATGTCACTAATATACAGTTTTAGGTACCTTCTAACCCTGTCACCTTTGGAGACTGCTTAGTTTTGCCAAATGTGGCCCTGTTAGCACTGCCATACAATAGACAGATTACAAACTACAATAGTAATGCCTAAGCTAGTGGTTCCCAAACTTCTTTAACCATGACACCCTAGTGTATCAGCATTATTTTCACTGCACCTCATAGCCAAAAATTTATGATTGAGAAATTCAGAAAAAAAATGAAGTGAAGTAGTAAAGTGAAGTAACTTGTGCTTACCTGTCATCCTTAGTTCAGTTATGTGGTGGTGGAAAGGTTTGCCCTTCTATTTGTCCAAATATTTACATTACATTTATAATAAATAATGTGACTTGGTGCTCGACCACCAACCTGGAGTATCCCTGCAAGTGTCCTGAGGCACCCCAGGGTGCAACAGCACACAGTTTGGGAACCACTGGCCTAAGCCATAAGTTCCACCTGGACAAAAATGTGTGGAGTTATAAATGTAATTATTCTGAAGTTCTGTGATTTTCTATTTTCCAATTGTTAACTTTTGGTTAAAAATATTGCATTTTGTACATGACCAATGAGAACTCTAATCTAATTGGGTATCAGGTATTTTTATAAATGCAATAGATGATCTGGCAGCAACTTATGTACAACTGTACCAAGTATGATAGTAATTATCTGACCTCTCTATATGGAATCAGTATATGATGCGGCTGGTGGTTTTAATTCCAGCAGCCCAGCAGAGGTGAAAATCTCGATTGTTCTTTCTGGTTAGTATCACTACCCTAATTCCCCCCTAACCATAACCCTCCTTTAGGGGTGCATAACCCTAACCTCCCCCAAGTGCTTAAACCTGACTCCCCCTTCCCCGCAGCCTAAATCTAAGTCTCCTTGGGGCGGTACCCAACCCAAACCTCCCTCTGGGGGTGCCTAACCCTAAGTCCCTCCAGGAGCCCCTAACCTAACCCCCCTCTGGCTGTCCACACCCGGGACCTGGCTTACCTTTGATCGGTATGCCGGGTGTCGGGCTCCCAGTATAGGTCTAATGACAGGTGTCAGGATTTCAATGCCAGTACCTTGCTGGGATTAGACAGTTGGGAAGCCAGCGGTCGGGATTAGACAGTTGGGAAGCAGTCGGCTTCCTGACTGCTTCCCCTCTGTACAGAAAAAAAATATGGCTCACAAAAATATGAATGACAAATGAAAGTGGCCTCATGTAGGCAACACCGCATCAACAATAATCAGGATTAACACAAAAATAGTCGTTATCACAAGCCACAGTGATGATAGGTGAGGCTAATGTAACATGTAATTGGAAGCATCACAGTAATGCCAGATTTTTCCTGTCACATAATATGAGTTTAGAACACAAGAAAGAAAAGTATTGCTGTGGTAGGGGAGCAAACACAAGTATGCATCACACAAGAGGTTGTAGTATGTGTATTGGTTATTTGGTTGCTCATGCAATTTCACTATTCATTTTCCCTGATATCATGGCCCCCTATAATATTTCGACCTTATATCATGCTTTCCTTTATAGATAATTTCCATATCTTCATTATTCCCTAAACCATGGGCCTTTGTATTGATATACCCTCATATAATGGCAAGCCTTTTTGAATTATTTCCATATCTTGCCACTATTGCTTTTATTGTCCCTTGTATCATGGTCCCTTTTTTGTTTTATATACATACCAGGACCCTCTTGTAGAATTTTTGTGGCTGGTAGAATGGTCCCCCTGATAGCTTGCTCTTTGCCCTGAAAGTTCTCTGGTGGACATTACTGTTCTCAATCTGGTGTAACATTCTTACAGTAAAGCTGTGTTTTTCACACAGCTCCACATTCTGCCATTCTTTGGAGATCCAGCATCATTTACACTCCTTTTGGATAATCTCCTCTGTATTAATATGTCTCCATATTATAGCCCCATTCACTACCTGTATATGCTCCCCATCCATTTAAAGCTCCCCTGTAAATTGTCTTTATTGCTTATTGCAGAAACATAGCCATTATGGTTGACATTTCCTGTAGAATAAAGTCTGATCTCATTCTTAGGGATATATTTAATTCGTTTTTTGAGGTTTTCCATCAGTTTTGTAATCTGCAGATTTTGTAAAGGCCAAACCAAAGAAAATCCTCCAAAATCCAGACTTTAGATGGCATAAGAACATTTGACCACCAATTGACATTTTGCCGAATTGAGGAACAAAAAATTTACTAAGAATTGGGTTTGAAATTGATAGAATCTACACAAAAACTTATTAGAAAATCACCCAAATAATAGACTAGCAACTAAGAGGCATATATACATGTCCAAATACATTCTGTTCATTAAGGTTTCATAATGATGCATATAAACAGGGACACAAGCAGGAGCAACAAGGTGGTTCTAGGAAAAATGGCTTTGCACTACTGCAGCACTCCCCTAGCTGACTGGAAGAGTCTAGGAGACTGAAACAGAGGACAATCAGCAGCTTTATGATATAATCGTCAATGCTGACTCTGATGGTGAGGTCATACAAATGTTCTTCCTCAATCATAAAAACTTGATGAAACTCTTACAGAAACTACTGGAGTCAGACACAGAAAGGTCATATGTCATATTAGGCTTGCACAAGCTGCTGGGTACTCTGCAATTTTTGACAGTGGTTCATTTTAGTAAGTTACTTCTAGATTCTGGCAGTGACTGTTTCTCCTGGCTTCTGATTCTGTTATCACTTCTGTAGACTCCTGCTGAGAATAAGTAAAATGAGGCTAACAAAACCACTAGATCAGTGACAGAATGCACCTTTGGACATTTAAAAGCTATTTTCAGGTGTCTGGATAATTCTGTTTGTGTTTTGTCATATATTCCATCTAATATTTCTGATATGCTCTGCTGCTGTCTATTGCATAATCTAGCAATACATAAACCTCTTCGCCAAGATTATAGAATAGACAGTGATAAATTAGGGGTCTTGTTACCATTAAGTAACTCTCAGACCACATAAAGGAGGCAGGTAGCTGGTGTGGAAGACACTAATTACAGTACCATCTATTTATCATGTACTGTAAGTATAGCTCACCATGACAATTGGTAATTTTGACCTTAACTGGATAAAACAAGTTCTATTTAAAGACTTTCAAATATTATTGAGATTTAATTCAACATTACATTATATAGTAAATAAGGCCTACGGTACTTTGCAATAAAAATACACATGCCATTTCAGACAGTAATCAAGTGTAATTTTATATTGTTTGTGCTGAAATTGATTTATCCATAATTATGAAATAGGTGATGTTATGTTTAAAATAATGTTTTGAACATGGCAAATAAAGATGCTTATCCAGAATGTTTTTTTAGTTTTTTCAAATTATTAAAAACCTTACCTTGGACACTTATGTGTTATTTTCTAACAAAGGAATTTAGCAATTAAATATAAAGCAAATTAATTTCTATATTTCCAAACAAAAACCAGGTGCCATTTATCAAAATGTTTATTACACATGAAAATAATGTATGCCAAACTTGTTAACCCTGTCATTTTGTATTCTTTTCTACAAAACATCTATTAACACCATATAACTTTGAACTTAAATGTATTGCATTTCTGAAACTAAGGAAACTGCAAATGTCTAAATGCTAGTGCAAATTGCTAATGAATACATTATTTCCTCCTTTTAAAATGTGAAGTTGGGAAGTGTTTTTAAGATTTCTCATGCAGACTCACCTCGAGACCATTCCTGGGCAGAGATTGTGGTGCAGAACTAGTTGATGATATGTTGTTTAGGGATGTAGTCATATGGGTCTCAGGTAGGCATAGTTTGAGTTTCTTTTGTTGTGTACAATATATTAATGTTTTCATTTACACCTCCATATCTGTCTTGATATGTAGCTAAGTTGCCTAATTTGTTAAGCCATGAGGTCCACTTGTATTTGTTTAAAACCAGTTATAGCAGTAGCTCCCAATCTTGCTCCTAACATTCCAGGTTTTTAGAATATTAATGCATTAGCTCAGGTGACGTAGGGCCTGATTCAGCAAAGAACGCAAAAGAGAGAACACATGCACTGAGACAGTCCATGCATATGCAAATTGAAGGGTACCCTGAGTATAGACAGTGCAGCATGGGAAAGCCCAATGCAGAAATAAACAAGCCTCCAGCACTTGCGTATGCAAATACAATAATCAGCACTTGCAAAGCAGTCCCTAGTAGGAACATAATGAATTACAGATATAGCAGCAGCAATCTTATCTAAGTGTTTACACAGCAATCGATGTTGCGTTAGTATTGATTGCTTGTTGTGTGCATGTAATGAACGCTGATTCTAGCTTTGAACGATTAAATTAATCTAATTAGTACTCTCTTGCTCCTTTTATTTTTACTCTAAAAAATATATATATGTATATAGAATGTTTGATACAATAATAATTTTAGTTAATGAACATATTTTTTTTTAGAAATTTTAACATTGACCACACCAGCAATCACTACATCAAAGATTGTTTTTAGATTGTGTACCTTTTTGCAACCTTTTTACAACCTCCCCAGAACCATTACTGTAAATGGCATAATGTTTAAACATGTATACTTAAAATAAAATAATTACATCCCCTCTGATTATAAAAAAGGCACTTTTTGGAAACTTCCACATATGCAGGACCTTTTATGCAACTGTGCATGTTTACACATACACACTTCCATATGTGCACTGTACACCATTCCAATTATCAAACCCTGATGGTTGTGATGGTTGCAGTGGAGATTGCAGCCTGCAACCTCCTTTGCTGGCATTACAAATGTACAGGGGTTGTCATACACCTCTTGCTCTATTATAATGAATATTATAATATCAATGAATGCATTACAAAGATGCCTGCGTGCGTGCAGCTTTGCAGTTTCCATCCTTTATGAATCTGATCCATAGTCCATACATAATCACATTAAAAATATATAACTTATAATGACATACCTTTTAATACACAACACTGTTTTTATCTGTTTTTTTATTTGTAAACAAAAAAACATTAAATTAAATAAAAAATGTGGTCAACAGACAAAGTGTCACCAAACTGGTGCTTAAAATAAGCATATCTGCTCAAAGAGCCGCATCCTTCTCCTGCCTCTGTTGGTCTGCATCTGAAATTTCAATAAAACAGATATTCAAAGAATAGTTTTTGCACACCAATTTTGTATCATGTTGCATATGACTATAAAATTTATTTTGTAGTTAATAAGCATGAGTACAGTATTTCACAATTTACTAAACTTTGGGTGATTTTAAAAAAAAATATAAATGAAAACCTTAAAATACAATTAGGACTTCAACAAATACTATATCTGAGAAGTATGTTAATCTCAGGATATTTTATATACATTATGCACATGTTCAGAATGCTTCCTGCATTCTCTGTTGCAGACCAGACAATGTACTGTACAGCATGGCTGAAAAGATATACTTTACTACAGCATGATTAAGATATACCATACTATATACCTTGAGGCATATCTTGCCCAAAGTCACCGATGTCAACTTCAGATGGGCCAGGGATTGACATTTCCTCATAATTTTACCCCGATGAGGGGGACTTCTCAGGTGGAGATAGAGCCGGGGAGAAGGGATGTTGATCAGGGGATGAAAGTTGGTTGTTGTAGGGGTTTGGGTCAGAGGAGGGGTTTGGGTTATGGGAGAGGATTGGGTCATGGGAGGTGGTTGGGTCAAGGGAGGGGGTTGGATCTGTAAAGGGAATTGGGTCAGGGGAGGGGGTTGGGTCAGGGGTTTGGGTTAGGGGAGGGGGTTGGTTTGGGTCAGGGGAGTGGGTTTAGTCAGGGGAGGGGGTTTCGTCAGTAGAGAGGATTGGGTCAGGGCAGAGGGTTGGGTTAGGGAAGAGGTTTGGGGAGGGGGTTGGTTCAGAGGATGGGGAGATGGGGCTGCCTTGCTTCTCATCCTCTGTAGAACTCCTCTCTGCTGTCCTTAAAAAATATAATATGTAAATTGTAATTTACTTTTTGAATATCCAACTGGACATGACATAAATAAATATCTATCTATTTAGCTATATATATATGTATATATACATATATATATTGTAGGATTAGGGGAGAGCACTCACCAGACTTCATAAAATTCCATCAGAGTTGTATCAGCAAAAATCAATTTAATCCATAGACATAGTCGACGTTTTGGCTCCCACAGAGCGTTTGTCAAGACTGGACAGACAAAGAATCCACCTTCATACAAGCAGTATAACAGCTTGTGCATCCTTGGGTGCCATTTATACCTGAGTAAATTACAATCAGGATCACCTGTGTGACGCTACCGGAAGTGATGTCACTTTAATCAAATAGCTAGCATAATAATATTATTAATACTACAGCCCACAGCGACGAGATCTATTATCCCAATCTCTACATACCCACAATATCCATGTATCAGCTCCATGTGCAGGTCCCCGCTGCTTGCAGGGAGCCACCTCCGACTTCCTACTGGAAGTCGCGATTCTGGAAGTGCCAGAACGGCATTCCCCAGCGTGCTGGAATGCACGACCAGTGAGCAGCAAGCTCTGTCACTAGAGCTGCTTACAGGGAGCCACCTCCGACTTCCTACCGGAAGTCGCAAAACCGGAAGTGCCAAATTGGCATTCCCCAGCATGCTGGAACGCATGACCAGTGAGCAGCAAGCTCTATCACTAGAGCCCGATCTGCACCTCTAGTAATGGACACACAGTAATCAACCACAGGTCCCATCAGAGTAACTAGATCCACATCACCTAAATTCTACCTAATCACATTTGTCAATATTAGGATATTCATAGCATCTCAGGTACAAAGACCCCCAATAGTGCACATACATATACATTAATAACACATATACAAGACAAAACAGACAGACATTCACTAAATATAAACTGCACCTCAGTGTATTATACTATTATTAGCATACAGTATATAATAGATTCAGCACTCGCTTTTTAAGTGCTGAGTCATAACACCATGAGAGCCCGAATCCTAGTCTCAACTTCTAAATAAACATAGATAAGGGATTGGTTTCGTTTAGCCCCTTAGGGGCAACCGTTTCAAGGTGATGTATCCATCTGGCCTCACATTTCAACAAAATTAATCCACGATTTCCACCTCTCTCCAAGGGTGGAATCCAGTCAATTATCATACACTTTAAAGTGGGAATAGGGTGTCCATTCTTCAGAAAATGAATCGCCAACGGCTTGTCAGAAGCTCCAGTAGAATATGCCAATCAAATAGAAGACCGATGTTGGTTCATCCGTTCACGGAATGTCCTCACCGTCTTGCCAACATAAAATAATCCACATGGGCACGTGAGGAAATATACCACATGGTCAAGTTGACACGTCAGACGCTTATGGAGGAAGATTTTCTTACAACTATGTGGATGACTAAAGTATGTTCCAGTCAGCATTGATCTACATGTAGTGCATCCAAGGCACTTGAAACATCCTTTCTTATTTGATAGCCAGTTGTCCATAGGTCTATCACTCTGATGCATATTCGGACGAAGTAACAGATCCTTCAAATTTGGACCTTTTTTTATGCTCAGAAGTGGTGGTGCTCTCCCCAATTTCCTAAAAGCCTGATCAGTGGTCAACATAGGCCAATTTCTCTTGATCGATCTCTGTACCACCGAGAGATTAGTGTCACACCTACTATTCAAAATAAGTCTTGATTCATTTTGTAAAGTTCTTTTAGGCAAAGCTTGCCCCTCAGTGAATCGTTTTCTTGCCTTTATAAGGCTATTTCTGATTGTCTGTTCCTTATAGCCATGATCTCCAAATCTTTTACAACATTCTTGTATCTGTATTTTGGCTAACTGTCGATTGGAGTTATTCCGGAGAATGCGTAAGAATTGCAAAATTGGTAAATTTGACTTTAATGAATTTGGATGGTGGCTACTTGCCCACAGAAGCGTGTTTCTATCAGTGGGTTTCCTAAAAAGAGTATATTCCAACCCAAAATCACTCTTGAATAGTTTGAGATCCAAAAAATTTGTAGATTTATCACTCAAAGATGATGTAAATCTTATAGGACTTGAGAGACTATTAAGGCTCGAGATCATGGTGTTAAAAGACTCCTCATTACCTAACCAAATCAAAAAAATGTCATCTATGAATCTCATATAATAAAAAATTTGCTCTCCAAATTTGCTCAGTATATGTTCCCTCTCATATTGGTACATATATATATTAGAATAGGCCGGAGCCAAATTCGACCCCATAGCCGTCCCGGTCATTTGAATGTAATGATCTCCTTGGTACAGGAAATGATTACATTCCAATACCTTTTTTAACAATTCCAACATAAATTGTATAGGAGGACCATTGTAAGGTCCCTCGCTCAATGCTCTTTCTACTGCCTCAATACCTTGTGTATGTGGGATCACAGTGTATAAGGAACATACATCAAGTGTTGCCAGTATATATTCAGATGGAAGTTCAATTAACCTCCTAAGGTCGGCTAGTAACTCAAGAATGCTGATGATGAGGGGGTGATCGCATTCTTGACAGTTGATTATCCAATTTGTCCGATTTTATATTTGTTGCCAAAGATCCACATGACCATGGTGGATCCACCTGGGAGGCCTATAATATCGGTCCGAGGCTCTGTACTACAGCCTATAGACCAATTTTTGGATTTTTTATTTTCAACCTATTGTGCAGAATGCGAGCACCTACCTGCAAGATACTGGCCATTTACTAGCCAACCTTAATGTGTATGATAATTGACTGGATTCCACCCTTGGAGAGAGGTGGAAATCATGGATTAATTTTGTTGAAATGTGAGGCCAGATGGATTCATCGCCTTGAAATGGTTGCCCCTAAGGGGCTAAACAAAACCAATCCCTTATCTATGTTTATTTAGAAGTTGAGACTAGGATTCGGGCTCTCATGGTGTTATGACTCGGCACTTAAAAAGCGAGTGCTGAATCTATTATATACGGTATGCTAATAATAGGATAATACACTGAGGTGCAGTTTATATTTAGTGAATGTCTGTCTGTTTTGTCTTGTATATGTGTTATTAATGTATATGTATGTGCACTATTGGGGGTCTTTGTACCTGAGATGCTATGAATATCCTAATATTGACAAATGTGATTAGGTAGAATTTAGGTGATGTGGATCTAATTACTCTGATGGGACCTGTGGTTGATTACTGTGTGTCCATCACTAGAGGTGCAGATCGGGCTCTAGTGATAGAGCTTGCTGCTCACTGGTCATGCGTTCCAGCATGCTGGGGAATGCCATTTTGGCACTTCCGGTTTTGCGACTTCCAGTAGGAAGTCGGAGGTGGCTCCCTGTAAGCAGCTCTAGTGACAGAGCTTGCTGCTCACTGGTTGTGCATTCCAGCATGCTGGGGAATGCCATTCTGGCACTTCCGGTATCGCGACTTCCAGTAGGAAGTCGGAGGTGGCTCCCTGTAAGCAGCTTGGACCTGCACATGGAGCCGATACATGGATATTGTGGGTATGAAGAGATTGGGATAATAGATCTCGTTGCTGTGGGCTGTAGTATGAATAATATTATTATGCTAGCTATTTAATTAAAGTGACATCACTTCCGGTAGCGTCACACAGGTGATCCTGATTGTAATTTACTCAGGTATAAATGGCACCCAAGGATGCACATGCTGTTATACTGCTTGTATGAAGGTGGATTCATTGTCTGTCCAGTCTTGACAAAGGCTCTGTGGGAGCCGAAATGTCGACTATGTCTATGGATTAAATTGATTTTTGCTGATACAACTCTGATGGAATTTTATGAAGTCTGGTGAGTGCTCTCCCATAATCCTACAATATATGTGGGGGTCCTAATGGATGGACTTCCTGAGATTTGGCACCCCAGCAGTTGCTGAAGTTTGAGGCCCGGGAGTGCGGTTTTCTCCGGTGGACTATATATATATATATATATATATATATATATAGCTATATACTGCTGCCACTTGACAGTGTCAATTCATCATGGGTTGCTCTTAGTAATATTTTAATTTTTGGGGGGTCTTGTTATGTCAGTATTTTGATTAATTGGATCTGGTCTAGTATTAGGACGGAACCTCCACTCCAAGATTTTTGCAACTATCCTTTTTTCCCTATTTATGCTGTTATTTTTGCAAGCATGTTGCCATATTTTTTGTAACCCATTGCACCTATTTATTGCCATGATGATGTGATGCTGATTAACTATGGTCAGGAAGTGGTATGTTCAGCTGGCCCTAATTACTTTATAGCTTTGTAGCCTTCATGACAGACTCAGGTTTCCTACATTGCCAGCCACGAGTGCATGTAAACAGGAAGTGACGCTATGGCGGAGATGTTTAATCAGTGGAACATTGAGGTAGACTCTTGATGATGTAATTTCCTGTGTAATCAGCTGTGGATACTTCTGATAAGTGATTAGGGTATATATAGCAGTGTATTGCCACTGTGGTGGTTATACAGTCAGTGGACTGGTTGTCTTTGCCTGAAGAAGGTCTTATCTAGACCAAAACATCGCATATTTGCATCTTCATATGATGTTTATATTGGAATAAATCCCTCCTTTACTTTTTACAAGCTCTAGTGAGTGCTCTCTTTTTTAAAAAGTATGTATTTGTGGCACCCCTGAATGGGGTGATTGCTGAGGAGCACCCCAGCATTTGGAATATAAGTAAGTGGGAGTGCAGATCTGACGAAGGACTATATATATATATATATATATATATATATATATATATAGACACACACACCATTAAGCACTATCCATTTTAAAATAAATATCAGCCTTAAATAGTTGTTATTAATGAGTTCTGTCTCAAAATGTGTTCAGAGGAAAACAAAATGGCCATACCACAAAACGGTAGCATGTACCTAACAAGCAGGTCACACACAATAATCCTGAAAATATCACCATGCATAAGCATGACCAAGAAGTGCGTACAACCATGCACACACATATCAAAGCACACTTACTTCTTGCAATGAGTGCCCGCAAATGGGCCACGAGGTCAGACTGTTTCCTCCATAGATTCAACCACCTTCTCTACAGCTGCACTATGGTGCATCTGCACCACAGCCTGCGGAGCCTATGACACACCTCGCAGTAAGCCGCTACTTTAGTGGCATTATGTAGAAAGGGTACATCATCATGTCCTAATCACTGGTACATGACCTTGGTCAGGATGCGGAGTCCCTGGTGACTAAAACATGCAGCTTTCATGATGGCAATTGTGTATATTTGCATATGCATACTCTATAAAGGTTCTGGTGGGATATGATTGGCTGCCTACATAAAGATAGTTATGATTTAACCGATGTAGACACTGTACTTTAATGATATTAGTACAGGTGGCTTACCAGATGCCTCCACAGTCCTGCATAGCTTCGCATAACTCTTTGCCTAGTAAATGTGGTTTTATAGGTGATTGTTAGTTGCACACCTGATGCGTATGTTTGGCCATTGCACATATTCAACTTTCCATATACTGTATTATATATGATGGGGTGTGTTTTGTCTCCATAAAACATGGCTGCTACTGCAACTCTGTTTTAAGTTTCTCTTGCTTGCATGTGTTTTGTGTGTCATTCTAGCAGTGAGGTTTCCCAGGTGCCTTTGCGCATATGCAATTTTGATTTATGCCCACATCTGAGTACTAGCCTTTTGCCATGATGAAGGCAGACACTGATTTTAAAAATATTGAATATACAGAATGATTTGTAAGGGTCTTTGAAGATGATACTGCAGCTTTGGAGACAATTGCAGATAATGATGTAGATGAAGACCCAACAACAAATAACCCTCCTCCAACTACTCAACAAACAACACCAACAAATGTGTATGTGCCACCAGATGAAGACCCCAAACAATCCAAAGATGCAAAGATAACAAAGCCTGGTCTAAGTGAGAGGGAGATTGCCTTGTTAATAATAGTGGAACCAAAGTACTTTGCAGTCATTTTGTAGGATCTGGAAGGAGTCTCCCCCCCAAAAAAAAAACATACCCCACAATTTAATGCAAAACAGTAATCAATTAATTTCACAGAAAAGCAAATCCTTAATTAGCTGATAACATTTAAAACATGTGTAAGTGCACCTGTGTTCCTGCTAGATGACATTAAAAAATAAAATTTTGATTGGTCTAGAGGTTCAAGTTTAATGTTTGTTTAATATATATATATATATATATATATATATATTCCTCCCATTAGACCAAATTCCACCTCTTAGGAGAGGAGGTGATAGAGGCAGAGCCTCATTACAGAAAGGATCTTATTGGATATATCAATTGGACACAGTGTCACCACATGTCCTTAATGAGGGACTATTGTTAAATTGTTTCTTATGATCGATCACTTTAATATTCACTGTATTGATGAATCTTATGGTGGTCTTAATCTGGTCTTATTGGACCATTATCTACCTAATTGTATCTTTTCTGCTATTTTTTTATTTTCTTGTAAATATCAGATATGCTGGTAGAAACAAAACTAGTTATCATCACGTAACATAGAAAATATACGTCCATTGCACCAGCGAGCACCGGAAGTGGCCTCCCGTCATCAGGGCAACAAAAAATGCCTCAATAACTGTTGGCCTCCCCGGTGATCATCGACCATAGAAGCACACTATCTCAAAAACATGTTGATAGAGACACTTTTCCTCTTGTTCTAATATTTCTTTTTCTTTGAAGAATGTCTCATTCCTTTACCTTGTTTAAACCCTTTATATATTTGAATGTTTCTATCATGACCCCCTTTCCCTTCTTTGCTCCAAACTATACATATTAAGATCTTCTAGTCTTTCCTGGTATGTTTTGTGGTGTAAACCTTGCATCATTTTAGTTACCATTCTTTGTACAGTCTCTAATGTATTAATATCCTTCTGGAGATATGACCTCCAGAACTGAACACAGTGTTTGAGATGAAGGCATACCAAAGACCTATACAGTGGTATTATCACTTTTTTCTTTCTCATACTGATTCTTCTCACTATGCAACCAAGCATCTGACTTGCCTTCCTCATTGCTTTGTTACACTGCTTGCTTGACTTTGTCACCTGAAATAGTGACTTCTAGATCCCTTTCCACTTTAGTAGTTTCCAGAATAGTGCCATTAATACTATATTTAGCCTTTGGATTTTTGAGACCCAAGTGCATGATCTTGCATTTATTGGCATTAAACTGTTGTTGCCACGTTCTTGACCACTCCTCTAGTCTACCTAGATCATCAATCATTTTTTTAAACCCCCTGGTGTGTCTACCCTGTTGCATACCTTTGTGTCATCTGCAAAAAGGCATAGTTTCCCTTCAATACCAATGTGGAACAGTGTCAAAAGCGTTACTAAAGTCTAGATAAGCTGTATATATGGCCCCCTTTATCTATTTCCTTAGTCACCCAGTCAAAAAATCAGTAAGATTTGTTTGACATGATTTCCCTCCAATAAATACATATATATTATGTTTGCATTGTATTTCTGCATTCATAAAATTGGATAAATCATGTTTTGGATAAAACTTACTAAAACATGTACTATTACATTTTCATTACACTATACACTCCATTAAATGATTGTGTCTTCAGCTGCAGAGGTTTTACCACCCACTCTGAAGCGTTAGATAATAAGTAATGTTTTAAAGTAACACTATATTTGAGACTGTTTAATGGGAATCGGTATGATATGCCTGCTATCGCATGGCTGGGAGTTCGAATCCTGGTAGCGGCAGCCTGACAAAACAGAAGAGCCTGGCAGTGGAAGCCCGACAGCGCTGGAAATCCCGATCATGGTAAAGGAAAGTATGAACTAATCTAACCTAACCCTCCTTAAGTGTGCCTAACTCTAACCTCCCCCCTGTACCTAAACCTAAGTCCCCCTGGGGGGGTGCTTAACCCTAAGTCCCCCCTGTGGGTGCCTATCCATAACCCTCCCTCCCCCTAGCCTAACCCTAACCCTCCTGGGGGGTGCCTAACCTTAAGTCCCCCCTGAGTGCCCTAAACCTAACCCTCTCCCCGTGGCTGTCCGCTCATGGTGCCCGGCATCTGCTCAATCGGGAAGCCGGGCGCCTGTCTCCCGGCATCGGGGAATTGAGCGGCATCTAGATATAGACACCGGTCATTTATCCCATGGCGGGATACCGTTAAATGATGTTAATATGAACAACCTGTCACCCTCAGAGAATTGTTTTGAAACTTGTGTGCCAGGCTACATGTACAATTTTAGAATAATTTTATTTAAAAAAATATGCACAACACATTCTGCACATGCAAAAAAAATATCTTCTGTATACTAATGCATTTACTGTACATGCATGTCTCTGCTTGATCTAGCTTATGTGTATGGGGTGTGAATCAGTAATGCACACAAGGACACAGCTGATTACATATTTATGACTATTGCTAATATGTGCTTGTGCATGAACAATTTAGCAAGAGTGCCCCCAACAAATCACAAATATACAGCCAATGTTTTCAATGTTGTTCACAACCTGTGACCTCCGTTGCAGTGCTGAGTTGACAAATTACGTAGGTGGTGTCATATACCTCCTGCTGCATTGGGATCATTTCAAGCTTACACATTGTAAAACTATGTGTTTGAATTAATTTGCAAAACTCTGTGAATCATGGGCAGACTCAATAGATACTCATGTCTAAATGATATTAGTTTTAATAAAAAATAATTACACCACACATGGCATATCTAAGTTTAACAGTTTATTTTAATAAAATATTGTAATTAACAACAATCAAAATAAATGGAGCCATCGCTCCAAAGTTATCTGTAGTCATGTTTTTATAGCCATTAGTTTGTCTCTCTGATGTTCTGCATCTGAAATGTAATGTTAATATGAATTAGTTGTGTTAAATTTTGCCATACTTCATTTAGCAGTGCCAACTTTTTTAAAGTACAAAACCTCAGCAGCAACCAGTGTGTCCTGGCTATGCTGTGCGTGATGTGCACTGCCAAATGGTAATAGAAAAAAGGTATTTTCTCCAAATGCACAAGAGACTTGCAGCTCACTGACAATAATCCCAAGAGTGCACCCCACAATCTACATACATGAATCACAAATTAAAAATGAATAACCATCTAGTGAGCGCTTTCACATAAGGAACCTAAAGGTGTAAAGTCTATAAAGTCCACCAATGTTCATCAACACTCCATGTGAATATCGTATCTATGGTCCAATCTCTCTCCTCAATAATCCTAATGCATATGGTGTATGGTATATTCCAACCCAAAAGAAACAGAGAAAATAAATATAGTGCATTACAATATTTTAATCATGTGTCTCAGCCACACATGTAATATGGACAATAAAAAAGATTCACATAAAACAGAAATGCAAACACACATCTAAATGTCAAATCTCCTTAGTGGTGGTCATGAGGATATTTACCAGCGGCAGGTGAGAACTGACAACTGACAGTTCTTATAAGCCTTGTGTCATCAGACACCATATGATTAAGGCCCTGATTCAGTGCTGGACGCTCTGACCAGAGCGCTCGCTCTGAATCAGGGCCCACTCCCTAATTATGGAGCGTCCTCCTGGATGCTCGTATAGCTGTGGGTCACCACCCACAGCCTATACGAGCGTGCAGGATGATGGTCGCGATGGTCTTGACCATCGCGACCATCGCCAGTGCAAGCAGAAGCCTGTGGTTGAGTTTCTCAACCGCAAGGCCAGGAGTGATTTTGGCTCTATCAGAGCCAAAATCACTCCCACTGACATCACTAGTGATGTCAGTGGGGCCGGTTTCTGACGGTAGGCATTCCCTTGGGAATGCCTCCATCTGGCAGGCACGCCCCCGGCACGCCCACCAAAGGGGGCGTGCTGTCAATCAACATCGACAGCGTGCCCCCTTTGATCAGACACTACGAGCAAAGGAAAGTCCTTCGCTCGTCGCGTCTCGCGCATGCGCATGACGAAGCTCCCTCCATCGTGCGCATGCGCAGTGCACACCATCGACCCACTTGCAAGCGGATAGCAGCTCACGAGTGGGTCTGAAACAGGCCCTAAGTCCTGGGTCTCCCACTTCAAAGGTATCACCTCTACTGCTGGGCACGTATCTTCCTCACCATAATTCTCAGCACACCATCTTGTTAATGGCAATGCTTTTCAACTGTCTCCGGTGTCTTTTTCAAGGCAATGATCAGTGTGCTGACTAATCCCCCTCCCCCTATTTAAAGCAGACAAATCCCTCTCATTTAAAACAGCTTTTAACTGACTAATTACAAATCATATGACTTAGCCCTCAACTAATCAATCATTTGTATCCTCCTGTTGTTATAGCGATATGCATATGAGCCAGTGAAGTCCAATTAGAAAACAGAGTCTATAGTCAGCTGAACTCCGCTCCAGAAATCTATGACATCACACTTCCTCTGACAGGCGGAAGGTGCTGTTCACTCCATTCTAATCGGGCAGAAGTTGTCATCCATTTGCATATGTCAGTTCTGCTATTCTAAAATCTGAGAATCTTGGAGCACATTCCATCATATTGGGGGAGATTATAACATAGTCCATTAATCCCCTGGTTCTTACTTATTTGATCTGTTTCATGGATATTGTTTTTTATCCTCCATAATAGACACTCCCTATTGTTAAATTAAGAGAAAAATAAATAAGTGAATAAAATCACATATTTATCTGTCACAATAACATAAACACAAATGACTATCAATAACATCGATAAAATTAAATAGCAGCAATAAATTCCAAAAAAACATTTTTATAAAAAACATTTGACCTCGAAATTTAAATTGAAGCCGAATAGTTGTAAAGTTCCATAGTCATAAAGTAACTTAATTTTGGCTTTTGTTAATTGTTTAGATAAATCTCTGTCTGTGGTTACATATAACTGCTTTCACTCCCATAAACCTGGAGATACCTAACGTAGAACAATTATGGTGTGTTTAAAATGGTGTGAACATGCATGTGTCTCAAGACCTTTTTTTATTTTGTGAATGTGTCATCCCATTCAAACTTTAAAAGGTCTTGATGTGTGGCCAATGTAAACAAGCTAACAAGTACATTCTACTATATATATTATGTTCTTCATATTACATGTTAAAAATTCTTTAATTGTATGATATTTCTCATTTTTAGTGATCTCATTATATTTATTATGCCCCTTATAATCTGCCTCCCAGCATCCTGAGCCTCAAAGGTGGCATCCCTTGGAGGTTATCAGAAGATTACATTTGTTAGTTAGTAAAGCACTCCTAACCAAATGGTTACTTAAATTTGGGGCCCATATATAAATGCATTTTGGTCTCTGGGAGAACTTTTCCAATTATAGGTTATTTCTGTAAAATTAACCAGTGCTTTTGTATGGACTTCTCTTAGTATTTTATGATGGACACTATAGTCTGTAATGAACGCCCATTCACATTCCCCAGTACATTTGTTCTGGTTCATCTTACCAGGACCATCTCCCAACAGCACAACAGCACCTCTCTTTCTATAGTTTTTGTACTCTCTGCTGCTTTCTGAATGACTGAGGGTTTATAACCACATGACAAGAATTTTTCCTGGAGAATGTTAGCTTGCTGCAAAAATAAATTTTTGTCAGAACAATTCCATTTCAATCATTGCAATTGTCCACCCAGAATTTAATTAAGCCAATTCTCATGGTGTTAGCTACTGGTATGTATGAAAAACCCAAAATGTTTAGGTTTTGTAAATGTTTTTCATAGATTGTTATGTCCAAAAAAATCAACAGTGAACTCACTAATATTAAAAGTTAAAAAAATGTTCAAGGTGTTGTTATTCAGATAACTACAGAAGTAATCTAATGAATCGTGATCACTGCACCTTAGAAACAGCACATCATCTATATAACATAACCAGGACACCAGATTCGCTCCAAAGGTATTGTTATGCTGTACGAATTCCTCCTCCCATTGTCCCATAAAGATGTTTGCCTAACTTGGAGCAAATCTTGTGCCCATCACTGTTCCAACCTTCTGTGGAAAAAAATAATTGTTAAACATAAAGTAATTATTGTTTAAGATGAACAGTAATCCTTCTTTCATTAAGTCCTGTAGTTTAGCATTCATCATAGTATTCTCAAGAGCTATAGAAATGGCTCCTACATGTGTCTGATGGTCGTGAACAATGACTGAATGCCTGCTGTTACAAAAAGCAAATAACTTTCCCATTTTGTTTTATTTAAAGTGTTCAAAAATATTTTGTATCTCTTAAGTGTGATCTGTTTTTAATAACTACGGGTTGCAGATGGTAATCAATATACTCTGGTAGATTTGCCATAACTGAATCTATTACAGACACAATTGGTCATCCAGGGGGATGGATGGGGGTCCTTATGGACCTTTGGGAGAATATGAATGACAGGGGTAGCTGGTTCATTATTAATCAGGAATGTTTGTTCTTTATCATTAAAGATCCCAAACTTATGGTATCTTTCTACTAATTCTTGTAGTTTGACCATTATATTGTTTGTGGGATCCATTCTTAATTTATGATAAGTAGACCTGTCATTCAGTTGCTTTAGTACCTCTTATTCATGCATCTCTCTACTCATCACCACCACCCCTTCTCCCTTGTTAGCTGGATTTTTAATGCAGCCCTTTCTTTGAACATTAATTTGGATGTATACTTCTATGCATGTTGTTAGTATTGTCATTAACAAGAGTATTTAACATTTTTAAAAAATCCTGCTTACATGTGTCAGGTAAAAGACTGATTTGTGTCTGAATGATGTTGCATCTGTCTGTTCAGCTAATACCTCTACTTATTCCTCTTTCATGATTAAAAAAAAGAATCATAAGTTTTCTAATGAACTTATTAAGATCAATGAATGTGTAAAATTTGTGCAGAGATATTGAGGAAGCATAATTCAATCCTTTCTCCAAAAATGATATCTCATTCTTGGTTAATAGATGAGAGCTCAGGTTGAAGATTTTCACCATATTCTGAACCAATTTTTCAATCTACAGGGGTATACTGCTCCCCACCTTTCCCTTTTCAGATTTGCTTTTCTTGTTATTCAGTCTTCTCTTCCCACCCTTTTCCCCTGTACTGTTTTTGTTTTGATTTTTATATCAGCCACTCTCTAAAAATGGAGTAATCCCTTAATGGTGAGAAAAGATTTGTGGCATAGGACTATACCCATTGCTAAATCCATATCTCCCTCTTTTTTCTGTATAGGTTTTATCTTTCCATGACCGGTTACCCTCATATCGATATATTTGTAAAAAATTAGAATCAGGATAATGCCTAACTCCTTTTTTCCTGTATACATTATTTAGTGAGATACTTGGTTCTCCCAAATGGTGTCCATGACATTGTTGTTTTAACCTTCATGCAACTTGCATGCATGAAACCAGATGCCTCACAAGTTTTGGTGTTCCACTTTGTGGACTCCTGGCTTTTCCTGTCCACTGGAGGTGCACTTGTGCAAACACATTTCCATTTAAATCTAGATTGTACAGACATACATGAGTGTCTCTGTTAACAAGCAACTCTTGACCTAAGGACTTGTGACCTCATTTAAAAATGTATGCTCAACACAGAACACAGTTTATGTAATAACATACTTTAAAAAACATGTGGATAATGGGTCCTGCATTCTCCTGCCCATACCAACCAGAATGCAGTAATATTGACAAGCGCTGCCTAGTGATGCTTTTTTAGTTTTAGGGTTTGTTTATTTTTTTTTACATAAGACAAGAGCATGTGCTCATCATAACTGTAGGGAGAATCATTTCATCTCAACATGTTTTGTTCATCACTCAATGACTTTATGAGGAGTGAGGAAATCATTGATTGATAAAACATGTAGAGGCTTGGCTTGTGATGTGGACAATGTAATAAGATCTTCCTGTGTCCAAATCCAGCATTACTCATGGAAGAGGTCTCATTCCTGGAGCTGCTACTATCTGCCAGGGTCTGGGTGACCATTGAAATTTCATACTTGCTGTTCTTAACTTTAAATGTATGTAGATATTTACACAAGTAAACAGTGTATTTTACCTTATTACTGAGAGCGCTCTCCTGTATCCATTTATTTCAGAAACATTCTACTCTGGTGGCAAGGAGTTTCTGGATTGAGCTGCACTATATGATATTTTATCTATGATCCAGACTTTACCAAGGACTCCAAAGTGTGCATAATTGACTATTGATTAATATATTTAAAAAAAAAAAAAAAATTATATATATATATATAACAGGCTTAATCCATGACACTCAACCATCTGGGGTGCCCTTTGTATGTGACCACACCATCTACATAGTAAATATCATACAAACTCGGCACTCACTTGCTTTTCAAACTGCAACTCCTGGTGGTCAGCCTAACAACTTATTGCAATGTTTTGGAACCGACATTCCCTGTATTCAAAGGAACTGCAGTTTGAAAAGCAAGTGAGTGCCGGGTTTGTATGATATATATATATATATATATATATATATATATATGTATATATATGTGTATATATATATATATCCTCTCCTCAAAAAGCGGCACTCACATCATTCAATACTCGTGCAAAAAAGTATTTACTGCATATCTATGTTTCGGGGGTCTAGCCCCTTCGTCAGGACATACATAAACAATGAAAATCAAACATCTTATACTTACAGACAGTGATGAACAACACCTGCAGCGCGCCTTCTCGGTATCCGGTGTCCGGCGTTCTACTTCCGGTTCCCGAATATGATGTCACACCGGAAGTGACGCTCACCGGGTCCATAGACAGGCTTAGTTGCTAGGAGTGAACAATACAAATATAGTGACTTAGTGCTAGTTTTCCGCATTTAATGTGGACATCAATTTAAAACAATATAAATATAAATATTTACCAACAGACAATTGCATGATAATATTGATCAATATAACATTATTACTTATTTCAATGACCTTTAAATTCTCCTTTTATTATATAACTAACGTATGCCTAAACACTTCCAAATATTACTATGTAAACTCGCCACCTAGTGGTTACTCATTTAACAACATGTAAATCCTTATTACAAATATGATTTATATAGCTAGAATAAATCTCTGCCTACTTATGCTGTATATTAATGTAAAACTATACAAAGTCCTTGCTATAAACCTCTCGTTATTTAATCATATGTAACCTGAATTTATTGACCTTTTGCGTTTATCACAAAAAACATCATAAATTAAGTGCTTCATTCAGACGAAAAGGGCTAACTGTATTTAAAGTAAATATCCACTTACTTTCCCACTAACCACTAGTTAAATGGAGAGAGTGACTAAATTTGTAAAGTTCTACCTTGGTTTGAAAGACATCAGGGTCTTGAGACGGTACAAATGATAGATCCAAATTGAGGACTGCCAGTTCATCTGCAGTCAATACACAAGAGGAGAGGTTAAAACTACTTCTTATTTCTCTGCGGTGCTCTTCGCAATCCTCTCCCATTGCCTCACTCTATGGGTATGCTGTTTTTATAACATCCAGTTTTGCTCTGGTACTTACCCCTAAAGGGGGTCTCTGGGTAGAATTTTTTGTGCTGGTACTTGCACATTCTGAGTCGCTCGCTGATGTGACACCTGCACTAGAGTTGTCAGTCTCAAATTGATTCCGTTTAAATCTAGGCGGACCCCGTTTTCTAAAATGATGCTGGTTGGAATTGTATACCCAACTGTATACCTTGTTTTCGGCGTAATCCTTGTTAACAGTATTAAATTTCTCCTTCTTAAACTTCACTATATCTTTTTTTTATGTGTCCACCTGGGCTGATAATTTATTCAACAAGTCCCCTGTCAGATAATCTGTCAAGGGCCCTCATTCAGAGCCGTACGCTCTGAGCAGAGCGCACGCTCTGAATGAGGGCCGGGCTCCATTTTCATGGAGCGTCCTCCTGGACACTCATATAGCTGTGGGTCACCACCCACAGGCGATACGAGCGTGCATTGTGATGGCCGCGATGGTCGAGACCATCGCGACCATCGAAATTGCGAGTTATTTTGGTGGTGGTATTCTTTTCTTTATTTCACTATTTCTACACGTCATCACTAGGACGCACTGACATGACATCAGTGTTAGGAGCTGATCACGGAAATGGACTGCCTTTCCTCATTCTGCATCGGTGGTGTCTCTCCTATTTAAGGTAACCTTATTTCTGTATTTATTATGTTCTTGTCAAAGGTATTAAACCGAAACATTGGACTGACTGCATGTGGTAGCAGTTTTTACACCGACTACAAGACCTGGAGTGCCATCCGGCATTACTTCTATATTATACGATTACATCGTTTGGAAGGGCACCCATGCAACATATATGCTATACACTAGAGTGCCGGTCTTGGTTTTCGATATATGTATTTTACTTCGGTCTAGCCGTCCCACAGGCTTTTTGATCAAAGTGAACAAGGCACCGTGATTTCTTTTTACTGCACATCATTAGGATTTTCAGTGGATTGTCTGTATTGCAGGATGTCAAAAATACCTGATCCAATAGAACCAGCAGGTTTTGTTAATATTCAATTACCCTTAGGGGAACATTTGACCTTTTCGGATACTGATGCTGAAGGTATACTTATTAAGGACAAGTTCCTGTGTACATGGGGAGAAGAAACAAATGACCAACTATATACACAACTTCTATGTCTAAAAAAACGGGAATTAGATTTTTATTACCATGGAGTGACACTTTCTGAGTACTATCGGGAAAAGATGCTCCCCCGTGGTTTTTGAATTAAAAACACTCCAACTATTGGATGCTACAATTTGGATTTTTGCCGCAAGTGGGTGGCTATTCTAAATAAAGCTTAATCTGATCTTATATTATTGGTTATAGAAGAGTCCACTAGGGACCTAGCATTGATTAAAGATCAAATTACCAGCCTTGAATCTTCCAGTTTAAAGACCTTGACAGATTATCTGACAGGGGACTGGTTGAATAAATTATCAGCCCTGGTGGACACATATAAAAAAGATCTAGTGAAGTTTAAGAAGGAGAAATTTAATACTGTTAACAAGGATTATGCCGAAAACAAGGTATACAGTTGGGTATACATTTCCAACCAGCATTGTTTTAGAAAACGGGGTCCGCCTAGATTTAAACGGAATCAATTTGAGACTGACAACTCTAGTGCGGGTGTCACATCAGCGAGTGACTCAGAATGTGCAAGAACCAGCACAAAAAATTCTACCCAGAGACCTCCTTTAGGGGTAAGTACCAGAGCAAAACTGGAAGGTATAAAACACAGCATACCCATAGAGGGTGTCAATGGGAGAGGATTACGAAGAGCACCGCAGAGAAATAAGTAGTTTTTAACCTCTCCTCTTGTGTATTGACTGCAGATGAACTGGCAGTCCTCAATTTGGGTCTATCATTTGTACCGACTCAAGACCCTGATGTCTTTCAAACCAAGGTAGAACTTTACAAATTTAGTCGTTCTCTTCGTTTAAGAGAACATTTTGGCAAAAATGTTATCAACAAGCCACTATTCCACAACCGATATGCATGCACTCTACTTTTGACCCTGTGTCGCAAAATTCCACAATTAAATGCTTTTCCAGGTTGATGGATAATACATGAATACCTGTGCAAAAGACAATATTAAGTGCAACAGCAACCTTTCTAATGACTATAGGGTGGCTTTGAACAATCTCAGTAAATACAAGGATATCGTCATCCAGCCCGCCGATAAGGGGGGCGGTGTTTTTGTGATGGATTTGGATTTTTACAAATCTAATGTGTAACCAACAATTAGGGGATACGAGTGTGTACAAGAAATTGGTTAGTGACCCAACATTTATCTTTAAAAAGGAATTGGACATTTTGCTTACAAGAGCAGTGCAAGAGAATTGGATCTCACAGAAATGTGCGGATTCGCTTATCACAAATCATCCGTCCATTCCTATATTATATACCATCCCGAAATTGCACAAACACGCTACCCGGCCGCCGGGCCATCCTATCATTTCAGCTAGAGGCTCTATTTATTATAAAGTCTGTAAGTATTTGGATTATTTTCTGCAGCCATTAATACAGAAACAAAAAACCTTTTTGCAGGATACTAATGACCTCCTTCTTAAATTACAGTCACTACCCAGCAATCTATCCTCTTGCCTTCTTGTGACTGTAGATGTTGTGAGCCTTTACACCAATATTCCACATCACAGAGGATTGGAATCTACCCAGAGATTTTTAAGTACCAATTTAGAATACACAGGTCCAGACATCTCTTTTTTTCTACAGCCTTTTTAATTAACCCTGGAGAGGAATTATTTTTTCTTCGATGGCTCTTTCTATTTACAACTGTGTAGCTGCACAATGGGCTCTTGCGTAGCACCATCCTATGCAAACATTTTTATGTTTGACGTTGAAAAAGACTTATTTCTGACAGAGCCGTGGATTTTGGATCATATACTACTTTTTACAAGATTTATAGATGATATTCTGTTGATATGGTCAAGCAAGAGAGATCTTTTGGACAAAGCTTTGGAGTATATCAATGTAATGGATCATAATATAAAATTTACCTATGAGATTAACGATTTTGCTATTAATTACTTGGATGTTTGCATTTGCATTAAGGATGGCAAATTAGGTAATACACTATGCCAGAAACCTACGGACCGCAATACCCATTTACAGGCATCAAGTAGTCATCTGCCTGCTCTTAAATATGGACTGCCATTCTCTCAATTTGCTAGAGTCAGATATATTTGTACTGACTAGCAAGACAATATGATGCAAATGCGCATGATGCTGTCCAAATTTATTGCATGAGGATATAACCCTAAGTCTTTGCATAATTCTATGGATAGGGCTATGTCTATTCCTTGATTAGAATTGCTTTCTAAACACAAGGTGGTGGAATCGCATCCTGATAGAGTTGTTTGGGTCAATTCATATACACCTAAGAGTGAGTCATTGATGAGAGCAGTGAAGCAGTATTGGCCTATTGTGTGTAATGACCCAGAATTGCCTATGCTCAAGAAAAGTACCATTCTCCCTAGCTACCAACGTGGTAGAAACATTAGGGATAGTGTGATCCATAATGATATCACAGGTTTTAGAAGTGCTGACACGGCAAACTTCATGTTTAGAAAACCAGGCAATTATAGGTGTACCGGTTGTGTGACCTGTGGCTATTTGGAGATTGGGGATACCTTTGTACATCCCCACACAGGTAAATTGATTAAAATACACCATGTACTGATGTGCTCCAGGCACTTTGTAAGTTATATCCTTAGATGTCCTTGTGGATTGGTCTATGTGGGCAAAACCACAAGGCAATTTAAGGAGTGAATGGCCTTACACCATTCTGCCATTCGCCAAGCATTAGAAGGGAAAAGTAAAGATCAGCCCGTTGTCCGTCACTTTAAAGCGTGTAACCATAATGTAGCCCCTGTCTTGTACAAAATGATTGACCATGTTAGGGCATCCCCTAGAGGAAGAGATAGAGAGAAGGCTCTCTTGCAGCTAGAGGCTAGGTGGATTCAGCATTTGAATACGGTGCATCCCACTGGTCTTAATGAACAATTGTTGTTTACTTGTTTTTTATAAAAATTGTGTAGCTAGTATGTGGTCTTAATGTATACTTGTCGCTTATTTTTTACTAAAGATTGTGTACCTAGCTATACATTTCAGCTGTATTTCCCTGCTGTTATTATTATTCTATACGTAATGACTTTGGATAACTATCTCCATACTTTGGTGGTGGTATTCTTTTCTTTATTTCACTAAATCTATGTTAATTTATAGTTTTTATTGCAACCCCAGCCAGGATGCACACGTCATCACTAGGACGCACTGACATGACGTCAGTGTTAGGAGCCGATCCCGGAAATGGACTGCCTTTCCTCATTCTGCACCGGTGGTGTCTCTCCTATTTAAGGTAACCTTATTTCTGTATTTATTAAGTCCTTGCCAAAGGTATTAAACTGAAACGTTGGACTGACTGCATGTGGTAGCAGATTTTACACCAACTACAAGACCAGGAGTGCCATCCGGCATTACTTCTATATTATACGATTACATTATTTTAAAGGACACCCAGGCAACGTATATGCTATACAATAGAGTGCCGGTCTTGGTTTTTGATAATATATATATATATATATATATATATTCGGTACTCACTAAGAGGATAATTGCAGTGGTGCCCTCCTAATGCATACATATGCAAAAATATTTGTTGTCCCATGTGTCAAGCATACTTCAGCTCCCAGACATCCTTAGGAAACAGGCAGTACTCTGTGGGCTTGTTCAAACAGTTGTATTTTGCAACAAGGTAATTTACAGCATTAGTGCATATCGATGTTTCAAGACCTTGGCTTGTTAATTTTTTCTTTGTGCTTGTTCTTTTTCAGGTTGTGGCCTAGGATTGGGCACTACACACCACAGTGCAGGCTTCCCCTGATCCCTCAGGTGGTCAGACATCAGGTGCGGTGGCGAGTGATGAGCAGAGTACTATACTTAGAGCCATGTGGACATCCATGAGCTATCCCATGCTTTGGTTACTGCAGTTGCCATCATGGATGCAGCCATGGTAGTTCACATCACCTGACTACCCTTTTCCCAATGGTATCATGGCGGTGGTCAGCTGATGCTATCCACCAATGATCTGCTACCTTAGGGTATAAAGCCAGTCTCCGGACAGAAGGAAATTGCCTGTGCAATGTTGTCGCTACCTAGTGTATACTTGCTGTTACCCCATTCCAGGTTCCCTACATGATTTCCTCGAGTCTCAAGAGCCAACTCCTTGTGCAACAGTGCATCTGAACATATTGCCTGCATGCAATATAAGTACCATCTCCTGATGCAACTTTGCATCAAATACCCTTCTCCAGTGTACAGTTACTAGTGCCCCTCTTTGGCACAACAGTGCTTCAATCACTTGCCTAGATACCTATACAAGTACCAGTTCTCAGGGCAAAAGGTACTTCTTTTAGAAGTATATCCCTTGGGCCATTGTTACATGGTCTCTATTCCCATGGTAACAGACACATGTCCAAAGGGCTGCAACCTGCCTGCTGGGAGCAGCTTAAACCCATATCCTGCTTGGAGGGGTCACTGGTGAACACCTTCCAGCTGGTTAGACTTCGCACCTTTTAGACAGGTCTCATCAACGTTTGATATTCGAGGATTAGGAGATCATATATACAGGCCCCAGACCTCAGCTTCCATCCCCTCAGTAGTGGATTTTTCTAAGCCAAATGTTACAGTCTTATAGCACTAGCACTTAGAAAATAAGACCCGCACGGTCTTGAAACATCGGTATGCACTAATGCTGTAAATTATCTTGTGGCACAATACAACTGTTTGAACAAGCCCACAGAATGCTTCCTGTTTCCCATTGAAGTTTGAGCGCAGAAGTATGCTTGATACATGGGACAACAAACATTTTTGCATATATATATATATATATATATATATATATATATATATATATAAATATACATACATATGTATGCATGTATCTGAATCATCATACCAAATACCACATGAATGTCAGGGTGGTAAAAAAGATCAAAGAGGTTCAAATAAATCCATCATATCAGATCATCCCCATTAAAGTGATGTCACTCTCAGTCTAACAGCCGTTTAGGTGCTGTTCATTGCACCTTAGTCATGGGGTCCCCCTCTCCAGGGCACCCCAGGTCCAGGCTGATAGTCCAAGGCTATCCCTGGCACCCCTGGGCAGTGGGTGCCGGGTTGATTATGTAAAGTGTGGTGCAATTAAATTTAAATTATTGTCTTTTGCTGTGGAACTACAGTACTCAGCAAACCTTCCCTGCATGCTGGTACTTGAAGAACCACAAGTATCATCATGCGGGGCATTGCTGGCATGCTGGTAGCTGTAGTTCCATAACTAAAGCAATATTAAAAAAAACACACAACACACCATAGAAAGCATAATTTTATTAAAACATTTCTGCACACACACATGTACTCACACATGCATACACTAGCTCACATACTCACCTAGTATCCCTAAAGCCATTCTGTCCTCTTCTCCAGTAGACAATCCAATGGATTACCTATAATAAAAAATGTCATACTCACCTACTCCTAGGCATGGATCTGTCCTCTTTGTTCCAAAGTAGGCAAATCCTGGGTCTTGGCAAAAAAAACAAAAAACAAATTAAATGAGCCCATGAACATTAGTAGTGTTCTCTAAATTCAAAGATGACCAACACAAGCCAATCGTGGCTCTCAACATAATTGCCCCGGCCCCATCGGCTGGCTTAAATACTGCCAGCATAAGTGGCTGTGCACTCGGTCAGTGGCGGGGAGGCAGCAGAGAAGAGCTGCTGAAGACAGAAGATGCTGTGGAAGCAATGGATGGGCAACAGCCAGGAAAAAGAGCTTAAAGGCCGTAGCTCTCTAGGTGAAGACACCATAGAAGTCCTGGGGGAGCGGCAGCCATGTTAAAGAGCTTAAGGCTGCCACCCCCAGGTGAAGGTCTCACTAAATAAAATATTTAAAAAAATAGTGTCTATCTGTTTTATTTTAATATTTATTTAACAGGGGTACTATAGGTACCAGCAGACCCTTAGTGCCCTGCCTGCTGGTACTTGTGGTTCTCCAAGTTCCAGTATGCAGGGGATGCCTGCTGTGACCTGTAGTACTACTGCCAAAGAAGAATATATATTCATATGCACCAAAAAACATAAATCAACCCAGCAACCACCCCCCAGAGGTGCTGGGGATAGCCCTGGGCTTTCAACCTGGGCCTTGGGTGCCATGGAGATTGGGACCCCTTTATTGGGGGGGTCCCCAATACCCCAGGGATCCCTGGCCTGGGATGACTAGCTGTCAGGGGTGATGCTTTGGCTAGGGGGCACAGTGAAAGGGCTCCCCTGGCTATAGCATCACCCCCCTGCTAGAAAGGGTCCGGTGCTGGTTCTGGTAGATACAGGGAGGCCCTATGCATATGTTCATCCTGTATTTCCAGAACCAGGACTGGCTCAGAGCCCTGTGCTGGTTGCACTGAATATGGGGACTCCTACATCATTTGTCCCCTGTATTTTGGCAACCAAGACAGGTTCTGAAAAGCCTGGGGCTGGTTGTGCTTCATACGGGGGACCCCTATGTCATTTGTCCCTTGTATTTAGCACAATCAGTACTGGGGCTCCAAAGCTCAGGGCTGGTTGGTTTTTGGGGGGGACGGGCTACATTTTTTTTGTACATATTCAATTTTTAACATAGATGGATCTCATTGCTGCATTCATCCATCTGTGACTTATCTATTTGATTTCCTTAGGTGCATGCACACTACCAGTGAGACTTCTGTCACCCACTGATGGCCCCTCTGCATTGCACTGCTGCCACTACCCCACATGCCTACAGCCGTTTCCTACTCTGCACCTCCCAAACCAACCTCCAGTGTGCTATCCCCTCTTCCACCTTTGTTAGTGTACTATTTTGTTGCCCTACTCCCCTGCAGGTGGCCCGGTTTGCTCATCCAAACCCTGATAGTTAATACATTTTTAAAAAGCTATGGAATTCCATAGACAAAAAGCCTTATGGTTTCAAATGTCCCATTAAGGCTGCTTAGACATGATCTGAAAATTCACAGTACTTATCAATTTTCTGCCACTCAAACTCCAAAAAGCAATGAAATTCTGATCATTAAGGCTGATGCCTTATTGAACGTGTTCCTTGCGCAATACAGATATGGTATGCCATCACACCCTGTGGTTAATTGCAGATTCAGAACTCTCACAGAATGAGATTGCTGTCACTCACAAAATGGTGGAGCTGCTAATTCACAGAATTGTGTGTTCATTGGAATACACACATGCAGTCAATGCAACTGAGGTTTGTGCAGTTATGTGGCTTCCACATCCCACTCAGTTCCCACAATCTTCCCATTTGATCACCAAAACAATCTCACTGGTTTCCAACATCCTTCTCAATGCATACATTTATCTAATTTAGAATACATGTTCAGCTCCCTTATTTTTAAAGTAATCATACTCTGTCTATGCATGTGCACTTTCTTCCCCTCAATGCTGCTATATATTCCCCATTACCTCATCTGCACCAATGTTTTTTTCCCAGCCACACTGCCCTGCACTGTGCCACTATGTTTCATTCTGTACCACTTCCTTCCCCTGAGCCATGCCTCTGTCTTCCTTTCCTCTGTGGCACTCTTTCTCCCTCCATCTGCACCACTCAGTCCACCCAACTGTGCAACTGTGTCTCCTCCCCCCACCCGCAGTAGTCTGTCTTCCTACCCATCCACACTAATCTGTCTTCCCCAATCCCTACTGTTGTGTGTTTTCCTATTTGTGTTAGTCTTTATTCCCTTATCTGCACTAATCTGTCTTTTCCCATCTGCACTGCTCTGTCTTCCCATGTCCATGCCACTCTTTACCTCATCCACGTCGCTGTCCCCCCAAACCGTGCCACTCTGTTTCCCCCCATCCGCACCACTGTTTTCCACCCATCTGCATTACTTTGGCAACCCCCTCTCTGTACTGCTTAACCTTACCTCCTCTGCACGCCTTTGTGTCTCACCTATCCACGCTGCTGTGTCTCCTCCCCCATCCACACCACTTTTATCCCATCTGCACAGCTATTTTCTGCTTTGACCTCAGTTGCATAGACTGCATATGTGTATTCCAATGAGAACACAATTCTGTGAATTAGCAGCTCCTCCATCATATTTTCATTGCTTTTTGGTGCTTGAGTGGCAGAAAATTAATAGGTTTTGTGAATTTTCAGATCATGTCTAAGCAGCCTTAAAGGGACATGTGAAACCGTAAGGTTTTTTTGTCTATGGAATATATATACATATATATATATATACATATATATATATATATATAATTATTTATTTATTTTTATGGTGCCACAAGTGTTCCGCAGCGCCCGCCTTACAAAGTATATAAACAAATAAGTGACCAATGACTTACAGTACAATACAATGCAGGACAAGGACATGGAACATATACAATGCTACATCAGCGACCATAGCACCCACATTAGCAGCAAAGATTAAGCAACCAAGTTTTCGGTGCCCTAGTGGGGAGTAAGAAGTAGATGTAAGTAAATGGAAATTAGGAGATTTGGCAATCCAGCCAGGCTGGATACAGTATATCTAGCTATATATATATAGGTCCAGCTAGTTTTTTTCTCATAGTGTGCCATTCAGGCTTCTGTGTCATGCCATGGAATGTTACAAGATGGCTGTACTGTGGCATACTATGGTATTCTACAACGAAAGGTAAGCCATGGCATGTAATACATTACTTAACCTCTGGGTGGTGAGTGCTCCACTGATGAACTTTGTACTGCTGAATACCATACTGATAAAGTGGATGGATATAACTGACGAGCGGGCCAATCACATTCATTCAGTGTATTTGCATATTGCATGTTCGCACAACCAATCTTTTTAATAATATCACATAAGCTCTTAGAACCGAATGCAAATCAGTACACATACATAACTGTACAGTAGTGTAATTGCTGTGTTCTTATGACGGAATAACTGATACTGAGATGCACACCCAGCTTTTAATGAGACGGGATGTATTATTCTCTAGTGGTGGGGTGCTTGTACTAGTATAATATATTGAAAAGAAAACACAATTTCTTCTTATTAAAAACAGCAGCAGGTGGGTGGAGTGCACATGGATGAGCCTGCTATTGACATTGTACACAATGCCTGCTGTAATTTGTGCACATCACATCTCATACATGACAGGTGCAACTGTCAACATGGCTGGTGTGTGTGGGCTAGAGGTTTGGGTCACACCTTGCAGAGTGGGCATCCTGGGTTCGAGACTTGGAAGGGGAAATTTTTTTTTGTTTTTAAATCTTCACTAAAGGATTAGATTGTGTGAATTCTGTCATTTATGCAAATGCATATACAGATGGGTCCTCATTCATCCAGCCTCCTTGCATGTTAAACAGGCCTGTCGTTTAAGTGCTGCGAAGTGTGCAAATTAAAACAGGCTCATTAGAGATGAATACTAATTAGTGATGGTTATGGGATGTGGTGAAAGAACTTGGGTGACCATACACAGAGGAAGGGAGGAGGGAATTGCAAAGTAGTGTATTTTAAAAGTATTAAATCTGACATGATCTCTCTTTATGAAAAACTTCCTGAGCGTCATATGGATTGCCCTGTAATGTGTACAATACAATGTCTACTGTATAGTGGAAATGCCAAGTGGTGTGATGTTGATATAAATGTTTTGAGTTCAGTAGAGTTCCTTAAAATATCTGAACATCAGTTGCTCTGTCATTATGTAATGCTAGGTGTTCATCTTCTTGTCAATGTATGCTACCGCATGCTTTATTGGGACTCGGCACAGTAATATGCACCTCGGGTCATGTTTAGGGTCAGGGACATTGCAGCACAGTAATAGAGATGAGTCCAAAATACATATATCCTCCATGTACTACAAGTTGCGCCATACATAGCGCAGGAGTGCTATGTGACTCAGTAGCGCCGCACTTGCTCACAGAACATATGCATGCTGCATATCATTTTAATCAATGGAAGCTGCTTGTGCCAATAAGATACATTTGAAGGTAAAAAAGATGCACAAATATATATGATTGCACCCTACTGAGTCAAAAATAAATATAAAAAAATAAAAATAATGTATTGCTAACTGCCTAAATAGAAACTCTGGGCTATTTTTAACATTAAAAGGAAATATAGGTGTATGTATGTGATACTGCCTGTATGTGTGTGTCTATGTTTGTATGAATGTGTGACCATGCCTGCATGTATGTGTGACCATTCCTGTATGTGTATATGTTTGTATGTATGTGTGACCATGTATGTATGTATCTATGTATGTGTGACTCTACCATGTATGTTTGTGTATATATGTAGCGGTTATATTATATAGCACACACACTTTTTTGGGGGGGCGTGGTAGCATGCTCGTGCTGCGGGCACCCTTGCCACATGCTACGCCTCTGTGCATATTACCAGCAGACATTTAACCTGTGCAAATAAATGATTTACTGTGTCTAACATCTGCCTGTGGTTATAAATAAATATCAAAAGAATCTCCCTGAGAGTGACTATCAGTGTGAAAAGTGACAAAATTATCAAGTGCTCTAATCATTATTTGCTTTAATATAGTAAGGGTATCTAAGCACCCCATTAGAATATTATACACATTTAATTGTAGTGATACTTTCACACTGCTTTAGCAGTCTACAACTGCAGTGTGATAAACTATTGGGTCACACACAATTGTGTTAAAGTATGTACCAGATGTTTAACTGGTTTATACAACACAGATTGTTGAACAGTATGAGTGAATTACACAGGGTTTACTGGTTATTGTAGAATGATACTGCAGGCAGATACACACTAATTGTAACTATACAGAGAGATTGCTGAATAAGTCAATTGATTTGACTTTTTGTGGATAACAGATGAGAACAGCAAAATGAATGGCAGTGGAGAATGATCCCAGTTGCACAAAGATCAGCATCTTTGTAACAGAAAAAATAGGTACTATGTGTAGTTACATGACATTTTCATTCTAGAAACCAGCAGAATTCAGAATATTTAAGGCCACAAGCGGATTGTAGTGAATTTTCAGGTATAGAGGGTGTGTAGAGGTATCCACCAATTAATTGAGGTTGATAATTGACCTGGATAATAATACACCTCCAATACTAAAAGCTGCATTCTAGCTCAAGGCCCACATTACAAGGAAGGGGTGGGTACCCTATATTTGAGGAGTCCATTTTTTAACTGACACTATAACATACATGTTACAAGTACATATCACTTCACATTTTGTTTTTTATAATTGGCTTTTAATTTATGTAATAAAGGTTACATTTTAGGAGATACTGCATTTTGAGTGCACCACTTTAGAATACTACCTCTTTTTTTGCATATTAAACACTATCACAGTAAATAGCCTGCCACACATTACATAAAACCTACAAGGGGCTGTCGAAAGTGTGCACAGATGCATATACAACACAACATTAATTTAATTAAAACATGATACTATTCATTTTTTAAAATGTAACAAAATCAATCAATCAAATCAATCAATTGTAATTTTAAGACATTATAAAGTATAAAATTAAAAAATTTAAAATATAAAAATTACATAAAAAACATATAGGAAGTATGTATCCATAACATAATCATGTATGTTTGGCTCCATCTCGCGCTGTTGTGCTGTAACCTCCTCATCCTCAGGCAACTGGGCTTCCCCATCCCTTGGCACATTTCTCCTCTTTGCAATGTTGTGAAAAACCCCACACAAGACAGTAATCTTACTAACCATTTCTGGGCACCACCAGACAGATCCAAACAATGAAATCTCAATTTTAAGAGACCGAAACAGTGCTCCACAATCTGTCTGGTGGCAATATGTGAGGCATTATAATCACATTGTGCCTCTGGTGTGGGTGATGCCAAAGGAGTGAGTAGTCATGGGTAACAGGGGTAGGCACCTGTGGGGGGTCAAAATAAAGGATCCTGTTAAAGGATGGCTTATAAATTTTAGCCGCCACTCCCACCGTGGTCTAAAAGGATCCTGAAGCACAAAAATGTAACACAGACAAAAACTGTGTGGGGGTGGAATTGCTGTAGGAATGTTTCTTTGACTCTCTAGATCACTCTCAGTTGTTTGTAGAGTTTCCATGAAGATGTGAGGGGGCAGGTGGCACCGATGCCTCACCTCATCGTCTGGCATTCCAGAAATGGTGACACGGGTGCAATAGATTTTGTACCTTGCCTGCCTATGTTGCCTGAGATTGTGTGAATGAGGCTGCTGGCATATCACCAGATACCTAGCTATAAAGTTAGTCTTAAAAATAGAAATAAAAAAAATAAAACACTTTACAAAAATTTAAAAATTAAAATTTTTACCACAACATATTGGTGGGCCATTAGGACAGACTCCTACAGTGACAACATTTAAAACAAAGGGGTATAGCGCTCATCCTATGGGGTGGTAAATTGGTAGTGGATGTTAGATCATGCAATAAATATGCTTTAGTACAGGAGAAATGTAGACTGTGTGGGTCTATAACTCCAAATTTGACTTTGTGATAAATATTATGGGGATGAGCACTGCACATGGGGTTGAGTACTGATGGGCAGGGTGTGCTGCACCTATGGAGAAGGGTATCTTTCCTTCTGACTATTATAAATGGCAATGTGGCATAGATGCACTCATGAATCCCTCTTATGTGTGTAAATAAGTAGTAGATAAACAAGGATGTAATGAATAACTAATTTACTAATCAATGAAGTAAAACAACAAGGTATACAGTATACATTGTACAATTGACAAGGAGAAACAAGAGATTCTAAATAAGCATGATTAAGTTTGCACAAAGAATGTACATACTGTATAGTAGATTTGATTTTGAGAAAACTGGCTATTGTGCAAGTTGGTAAATCAGATGGTACAGTTCATAAACCTATCATATGAGGGTGAATATAGTCCCCTTACTGGCAGACTGAAAAAGATAAAATGTAAATAATAAATGATTAGACAAGTCTTATTTAAATAATCAAGAAAAAAAACACTGATTGGTTGAATTAAAAAATGTGAGAAATATCCTGGATGAGGTTAAAGTCACCAGACTGCAGCGTCCCACTAGTGTATATGTTGGGTAATAGTGCTAATTGCCATTGCCCGGGGTGGTGTTCTTAGGGCAAGCAGTATGGTACTGGAGTATCTGGGAGTTGTTCACTAGACTGAGTGTTACCCATTGGGTTAAACTATTGGTGGCCGCCTGTCTTACCAGGCAAAAACCGGTGCTCCACACCCTAAGTGACCACTGCTGTTTATGGGGGGATGTAGCAGTTGCAGCTCCAGGGAACCATTTGCTACTCTCCCCCTCCAATTGGAGACTTACTTTCCTGGGTCCTGAAAGTAGACTGCTCTCACCCCTTGCCAGCTTCTGTTCTTCAAACGCTTTTCTCATTCTATCGAACACTTCCAGGTTACATCACAGGTACATCACTGCCAATCCAAACTTGACATTTTTAAAATATAAACACGTGTTTTTTTTTTTTAAAAAGGAGAAACTAAAAAACAGAAATTAGGGTAGGTTGAACAAACACACCTACTCACCTGCTCCAAAAGAGAACTATAAGTCGAACAAGGGAAGGGGTGGGAGCCCAAAATTCAACGAAAAGATATAGCAAACTAAAATTTGTAAAGCGAAAAAGAAACTTCAATGTGAAGACTATTAGATGAAGGAGGAGCACATTACAAAACAACTACTCACCTTCTCCAAAAGAAATAATTAGTCCATTGTGGGAATATAAGTCGTGTTGTTTTTTGATGCACATAAACACCAAGAGGAACAAACACACACCTAGAAAAACCAGTGCCATTTAAATAGCATGAATAATAATCATGGTGTACACACCTGCGAATGTTACATCAGTGGCAAACCGTGGAAAAAGAAAAACAAATTGCATCATCTTGGCTATACATACACAATGCATTCACATTTCTGAGTGACTGAGTGGCATATGCTGCAGCTCATACATCATGGAAGAGGCAGTAACTTCCTCTCAGCAGCTGAGAGGAAGTTACTGCCTCTTCCATGATGTATGAGCTGCAGCATATGCCATCAAACTGGGCCAAGTGGGTAAAGTACACCTACTCCAAAGGCAAAAAGGAGACAGCCCCAATTTAGCCAAAATGAGCTAGACATCCTTGTCACTCATGCAATGGAGAAAATTAAATATGGGTCAAGGTATATGGCTGCAGGTATGAATACATCAAGCATAAATTTATGGATTAAAATACATTTACAGCACCAATGTTTGAGTGTATAGATTTCTGTGTTTACAAACTTTCTTGCCCCTCCTTTTTGTGACAGTTTTAAATATTTCAAATTATATTCTTAATTGACAAAGTTTAATGTTTCTGCAGGGCAAAAAGCACAAATCTGGCAAGAGATAACGGATGCAGTCAACATTGAGGCCCCCATCGTCCGTACAACTGGTGAAGTTAAAAGATGGTAAGATACAGTATATAACAGACCATGTTTACAATATTATAAACATTAATCTGTAGCCTGTCTGTCTAACTTACATACTAAATTGTGTCAAGCATTTAACCTAATAATTTTATAAACATAACTGCAGCATTGTTTTAGTGTGTATTATGTGTGTGTGTATATGTATATATATATATATATATATATATATATATATATATATATATATATATAATGTACTTACATGCACAATTCTGTAGTACTCATTGGAGATGCTTGAATAATTTTTTTTTTTCAAATTTAGTCAATTTTTAATTTAAATTATTGGTTAAAGACCTGACAATGTGTTGACTCATGAAAGATGGGGAGATTTCCAATGCAGGCTGAAGGTCACATATCTGACTTCACATTGCCTGGATGATGCAGTTGTGGGGGTTCATTCTGTGGAGGTGGAACCAGTACCATCTACACATCCACAGGAAAGCTCTCAGCTGCCTCTCAACCATAACACTGACCAATTGCTTGGAGAAATGCATACTGAAGGGGTTAGAAAGTGCCAGCTAACCTCTGAGCACTTGGCAGTGAATAGGGAGAGTAATGAGCTGGCAAGGCAAAGGAATGAGCGCCTACAACAACTAATCCAGGCTGTGCAGGAGAATACTGCTGCCATCTGGGAGAGCAGGCTCGAGCACTCCTCTCTTCCAATCCAAGGATTGGTCTCCACCTATGTCCAAGTCACCAGCCCTGGCTGGGAGCAGTCCACCTCTGACCAGGGTTCTCGCAGAGCAAGCCAGCGACTGGCAACACTACCATCAAGACCTCAGTCTGCAAGGAAGCAAAAACATTGACTGCATCAGGAATCTCTTGTTTACCCCATATTTCTATGGAAGATTTCTCCATGGTTGAAAGGATGTCTAGCTCCTTTTTGTTTTCTTAATTTGTTAGTTATTGTTCTGCTGTCAATTTTTGTGGGAATGTGAAAGTTGCATTTCCACAAACCAAAATGTGTTTGTGATCTATGTTAAAAAGTAAATTAAAATTTACAAAATAAACAGGTTGTGTTGAGTATTTTACCAAATGATATTTAAATATTAAAACGTGCACTGCATTACTACTTTTAGATATAACTATGGGTTGCATTATATTTTTTAATTTGAAATTAAAATGTTAAACAATATAGTGTGATGTATGTATCCCTGTAACAATATGTGGTACATTTCATAAAGTGAGGGTTTCTAGAAGTATAGATAATGACCATAACAACCACAAAATTTATAATCATTCTTATTACTAAAAAGGGAATTTTAATGTATTTTTTATTATGATTGTTTGGTGTGGGCAATAACTCATCTCAGAATTAACACTTTCTTTAATTAATCTAACCCTATGTCTACAAGATAAACATGTAGGTTAGTTATGATGCAGAATTGATTTTGGTTGCAAATTTTTGCAAGTTTACTTTATTTTTCTGTCAGGACAAAATATAATTAAATAATAAGAAATCACATAGTGAAACCTTGTATAGAGTTTGAATGTGGATTTTGATTTGTATATGTGAGGTGTAGGATATTATTTTCAAATTTGACTTTTTTCAAACATATGAGTAAATTTACTTTTTATTCCTAAAATAAAATACATACAATACCAGGCAAAAACACAATATTGAAGTAATAAAAACCAGAAAAATATAAAACAAAACAAATTTATAAAAAAAAGAATTTAGCAATGTATCAAAAATAAAATTGATATAATATGTTCATTTTATTTTAAAAATGGCTAAGCAAAAGCTGTTAACTTATTAGCAACTAATATCTCAAACTTGTTCACCTTTTACCCATACCTCACACCATCACTGCAATGATAAGCACCGCAAACATTCATCTATGCAGACTTTCTGCATGGAGTCAATTTGGGTAAGCGGACACATGTCTGAATAAACATCGAGCAACATCGCAGCTGCCACAAGATAAAGGTAGACCTTATGCTGCTGCAGGAGGTGAGAGTCTTCCTGGATGCAGAAGAATACTAGGCTGTGTGCAGTACCATAGTGGCTAATTTATATATGCTCCTGTAACAGCTGGTGAATGCTTTGATTTCCCTGCGTTTGGCTGGCCACCACCTGGTCACCACCCACAAATGCCATTTCCTGTCAATCACTCTGCTGAGGGTCTGCGTACTGACTAAGTATGCACTTCACGATGCAGTTTGCGCATGCTCACTATGACTTTGATGCATGCGCAGACCACAAACATTGGCTGATCGCATGCATCTTAGCACTTGTGATCCTTACTGAATAAGGCCCTTAATTAGTACCTCAGTGAATTTGATTAAACCATTTGTGCTCAACCATTGATCTCCTTAAAATCTGGACTGTTAGGGTACCTTGAGGACTGAGTGTGGGAAACACTAAGCTATGGCATTCATTAGTTTCCTTGCTGGATATTTAGCGGTTTGAGCTGGATGTTGTGATTGTATATTTTGTTGCTCTTGGCTTGCTTGTGTTAGTGGTGAGAGTGAAAATAAGTGCAGACTTATCATGTCGTCCTCTTCTCTGTCTGCAAGACTTTAATCAAGACAACTTCATATCTGGACAATCTGTTGGAAAACAAAATATGTATTTATGTGTGTGGTCCAAATTGAATTTGACCTTGCAAAAGTGTACTAGTGCATCATGCTGAGTATGATAGAAATACTGTTACTGCATGTTATGTGTTTTTATGTGAAAACAATTCACAGATGCATAAAAAAATTTAATTGCATGAAAATAAGTTACCTTTTGTCAATATATCTTGTATGTGTCAGCCATTGTGATCAGCATTATATCTGTGAATTATGTAATTCATAATCATATCGGATCGGCTTTGCTGCACAGCCAATGCCTAATGTATATGCAGAATCATTAAGGCATTGTGCTGTGTGTATGGGTGGTCAGCCAACCGGCTGTACAATTGCTGTGGGGAAGGGGGCATGACAGAAGACAGATGATGGGCACCAGGTTTCCTAACATCTTTATGGCTCAATTGGAGTCAGACTATGTTTGGAGTAATAACCAATTTGGAGTGAGCCTGGTGTACTGACTAAGATGATATATCTTAGTCAGGACACCAGGTTTGCTCCAAATGGGATGATGATCTATTTTTCTGGAAAGGTGGCTGTCTGCACTTATCTGAACAATAATCCCATGAACATTGTCCTTACTTTCAACAGTAATTTGAGTGTTGACTTTCTGGATGTTGCAATTTATAAGGAAGGGGATAACCTCTGTACAAAAATTTATACAAAACTGACAGACTCACAGATGTGTATCCAAACTACAAGCTGTCATTATATAAATTGGTTGAATGCTATTCCTGGAGGCCAATTTATATTACTAAAATGTAACTGTACAGATGTTTGTAAACAACAAGCCCAGGAAATGCAATAAATTTTATATCCAGTGGATATGAAGCCTCCCTTTTGGAAAAAGTGTCTAATGAGGTAGGCAAAGTAGAAAGGAGCACATTATTGGGAGATAGCTTTAAATACTAACATGAAAGATGTTCCAATAATTATAAATGGGAATTTATAACTAATTTTAGTTCCCAATATAAGTTGATAGAAAAATGCTTAAGAAACATTGATTTATATTGAATAAAGACAAAGTAATTGGTAATAAAATCACAGAAATACCAAAATGTATTTATTGGAGGGCAGCTAATTTAAGTAACAGACTTGTACAGTGCTCTCTCCCAAAGGTACAACCTATGACTACCATCAAGTCAATATGTTTTTACCATTGTGGCATGTGTTTAGGATGTAGGGAGATCAAAAACAATGGTACCAGTAAAATGGAAGAAATAACTATAAATGGAAAAGTGCACAAAATGAAAGACTATGTGCCTGATTCAGACCCACTTGTGAGCGGCTGTCCGCTCGCAAGTGGGTCGATGTTATGGACTGAGCATGCGCACGACGGAGGGAGCTCCGTCGTGGGCATGCGCCAGACGCGACGAGCGATGGAAAGTCCTTTGCTTGTTGTGTCCGATCAAAGGGGGCGTGCTGTCAATGTTGATTGACAGCACGCCCCCTTTGGTGGGCGTGCCAGGGGCGTGCCTCCCTGATGGGGGAGTTCCCACGGGAACACCTCCCGTCAAAAGCCGGCCAACTGACATCACTAGTGGGAGTGATTTTGAAAACCTCAACCGCAGGCTCCGGCTCGCAAATTCGATGGTCGCGATGGTCTCGACCATCGCGACCATCACAATGCACGCTCGTATAGCCTGTGGGTGGTGACCCACAGCTATACGAGCGTCCAGGAGGACGCTCCATGAAAATGGAGCCCGGCCCTCATTCAGAGCGTGCGCTCTGCTCAGAGCGTACGGCTCTGAATGAGGGCCTATATCACATGTAACACAAAATCATTAATCTGTGTGACTTAGTTTAAGTGTAATCTTTCTTATATTGGTCGAACCTGGGGGAACACCTTCATAGAATAAATAGGGTGTAGAGACCCATGCTTTATCAAACCATTTAAAACAATTATCATGATTGTTCAAGTGCAGGAATATAGACTTTTGCAGGTCTAAAGTATGTGAAGGGTAATTGGTGCTGGAGGGATATATCTAATCAGTTAGCCCAAACAAAGATGAAATTCATATATGAATTTGGTACTTTTGATTCAGGAGGTATAAATCATGATTTTGAATTGAAATGGTTTTTGTAGGTCTTTCTTGCATAGTTTTATGTTTTTTTAAATATGTTAAACCAGTGTATATTTCTATACATGTATGGAAATATTTTTATTTATGTTTCTCTTTTTGTCTTGACTATTAAAGGTAATTTTTCTGTTTTTAAGTTAAATAATTATGGAAAACCTCCTTATAAACAATACTAGTCAAATAGATATATTGCTATGGAGAAAAAGTTTTTAGAATTGGGATTATAGCATGTCCACAACTACAATGTGGACAATGGATTCATGAAAACATATCTACAGGCAACAAATACATTGATAAGTGAATGTGTCAGCTGCGGAGATGAATACATGCTTTGGTCGTGCAGACTCATGGGAATTTTAGTCATTTCCAAGTATACATTCATGAAAGATACTGCTTTCATTGCAAAACTGCACAGAAGAGGACTACAAACTTTAAAGATGATGTGACCTTTGGTGGTCACAAGCACAGGACTAATGGATATTGTGTGCAATTATTATTGGATTATCCAAAAATTGGAAGTTATGTTTCCAGAACGCAAAGTAAGATGGTAGATGCAGTCTCTTATGGACATTTGTTACTATGACAAAATCTAAACTTATGATTACGGGATCACATGATTTGTTCTCATTAATTTGGTTGGCTGATTGGTTGATTGTAATGTATTAGAGAATATTTTTAGATAGAAGATTGTGTATAGATGTTAGGTATGCAGCCCATTATTTGATTGACCAAATAGGAGAATTTATATGTTTTTAGAAGATAGTTTAAAACTCACTATACTCACCTTAAAAAAGACCCCAGAGAGGGTTGAAATGCATCAGTGGTGGTGGCATATTCTGGAGGTGGTGTCAATTCCATGCATCGGCAGTGAGTTCAGGCAGAACCAGTAGCCCTGGGACTCTTATGGTGCATTTGCACACTCCGCCTTAAAGAAGTGACCATTGCCAGTACTCACATCTAGCTGGTAATTCTCACACTGTGCCATCTATTGGATAACACTCTAAGGGGTAAATTTACTAAGTTGAGAGTTTTTAGAAGTGGAGATGTTGCCCAATGCAACCAATCAGATTCTAGCTATTATCTTATAGAAGGTGCTAGCTAAATGTTAAATAGTATCTGATTGGTTGCTATGGGCAACATCATCACTTCTAAAACTCTCACTTTAGTAAATATAAGTGTTGCATATTTAGGATTTTTTTGTCGAATTTTATCAAGTCCATGTTATTCTATTTCAGGCTTTTTTATATTATAATATATTACACTGTGTTTTCTCTCTATTTTTCTCTTTTGGGATTCTACCCATATCCATGCTGAGTTGTTTTCTGTACTACTAGATTCTCAGATTTGGAATGTTTCCTGCTTTGAACCTATGCATGTGTTGCTATAACAATATGGAGGGTAAAGTGTTTTGAGTAGAACTACACTGTCTCTGGCCCTCATGAGCTTACTCCATTTATGGAAATTAATTATACCTTTTACATCTTTAACTCTGTTATTCATCTATTTAAAGGATAGTGCCAACAGATTCTTTCCTGTTTTTTCCACTAGTTATTTGTCGGAGGTTTGGAAACCATCTTTTTTTAAGGAATTTATCTGTAGCTGCTTCATTTGTGCACATAAAAAGATCCACTACATTTTCTTGTGAAAAACATATATATTTATTTATCCATTTACGAGTTATTTCCTCATGTTTATGTATTTACTATATACACCTGCAATCTCCACCATCAACACCTTAATCATCAATATCCCCAATAAAGATCAGTAGTCCTCCATCCAATTTATAAAGCTAACTGACTCCTCCCCTATCCAGATTTCCTCACAAGAATCCTTGAGCACTAGGCCTGACGATGCTGCTGGGAGTGGATCTTCATGTCAGAAGGGGACCAAAAAGATTACTAGTAGTAGTTTTAAAAAACAATTGACTGTTAAACAATCACTTGCTAGATGAAGCAAGTATAAGAGCTGAAACCCAGTTACACAGCAGATAACAGATGCCATGATAGATATGCTGGCATAAGTGTCCAATATCTGCCATTAATGCAGTGGGTTTAATACAGGTATTTGATATCCTTACCAAATTACATCTAGTTTTAATTTTACTAGAAAAGCAATTCTCCACCTGTACATGGATGTTAAAAAAACATAATTATTTTCCTACAAAATGCCATTGTACAAACTGTCCACTCAACCTCAGATATGTGGACAAGCAAAACTGAGGAAATTAAAGATTACTTGACTGTGACAGCCCTATGGGTTGGTGTATCACCTTCAGCAGCAGCAGTAGGTGGCACAAAATGCCAGCTCATTCATGGGCAGGTTACTGTCTGTATTATAGGCTTCACTAAGAGGCATACCGGTGTCAACCTCTTAAAAACTCAGGGATGTCATTGCATAAAAGCTTACCCCACTTGGACTTGATACTGGTAAGTGTTTATTGTACTATCTATTTGTGGTAAAGCAAATCTGATTTATTTAAAGAGACATCTCCACTTTTCTGTGCAGAGAGATGTGGAGCAATTACAATGAGAAGTCAATAAGATTTCTGAATTGCTTGCTGAATGACAGAGCAGCTTATACACATAATTACATAATAATTTTAGATGGGTGTCCTAAAGTACATTACAATACAGATATGTCATTGGATGATGTAAAGAAAGGGTGGAACAATGTATTGTCCAGGGGTTGGATTATTTAGAACACGTAAGCATTATCAGATGATGATGTGTCCGTGATCTTTCAATAATATCAGATGATGTGTTTGTGATCTCTGTGAAATTAAATGGCTTGGTCAGAGTGACATCCAACAGATTACATGATGTCAGTTATATACTTAAAACAAATAAGAACAAGGCTGATGTTTGTCATATCCCAGGCTGTGTGGCATAATCAAAGTCATAGTTCATGAAATTTCTCTTTATATCCACATTCTCCCTTCTTAGCAGATATTTATTGTGGATAACTCATCATCATTACTGTGTGTCACTGCAAGAATTTAGCTGCAGACAATTATATGGAACAAACCTCATTAATTCAATCAGGCATTACAGTCACAATTTTGATTTAACTATTGCACTATTGCATGTTAATAATAATTAACACCTAAAATTCATAAGCAAAATGCTTCTAATTATCTAAACAACTTCCCCCATGTAGGGGGTGAATAGTGTGATGGAATAAGGAAATAAGGTTTTAGGATAATAGTGCATGCTATGGTTGCAACTCATCAGCCATAGACCATTGGTAATGATGTGGAGTGCACCATCCCCACCAATGTCAGTGAAAACCTGGAGAGGAGCAACAGTAAGGAGAATCTTCAGTTCTTTATTGGATTGAGACACAAGCCTTGTTGCAATAAATATTTCAGCAGCAGTGTTGCGTGCATGCAAGTATTCAAGCGGAAAATAACTGGTGAAAAGAAGTATGTACTGTATATGTATACCACCCTATACCAGTTGTTTATTAAATTGGTGCAAGCTTTCTTATATATCTTAGAATTGTTTTATTTTATGTTCAGTTGGGTTATAGTTATCAGAAATATTAAAACAGCAGATCCCTTTAAAATGTTCACACCCACTTCCAGGTTTGAGAAATAAGTAATCAATAGCAACTCTGTTTTCTGACATTCCTTCTCAAAATTCCCTCAATTCATGATTTATGAGAGAAATTGCAGTACTGGTAGCATTTATTGTTTTAGCTGATCCACATGCAATACTGTTTATAACACCAGTATTGTACATACTGAGACCTGGGACTCCTAATAAAGAATAAGCCAATGCTTTGTACTGGGCTAAGGACAGCACAGGTAAATTAGATCCACAATGAGGAGGTAATGACCTTTTACCACATGTTGAAGACATTAGAGTTATGAGCTACAATAAATATAAATATCTCCAAATAACAGACCATTGATGAATTTGCAGGAAAGTAGGAATAAGCAATATTACCACATACAAATTGAGTCTGCCATATCCAAATATTCTATAATGCGAAATATTATGAAATACAGAATTTTTTTTCCACGACTGATATAGTGAAACCTTTGCTTTTTGATGGTTCAATGTACACAAACTTTGTTTAAGACACAAAATTATTACAAATATTGTATAAAATTACCTTCATGCTTTGTGTGTAGGTGTATATGAAATATAAATGAATTTTATGAGCAGTATCTACACAAACTTTGTTTAAGGCACAAAATTATTGAAAATATTGTATAAAATTACTGACAGGCTATGTGCATAAGGTGTATATACATTATAAATGCATTCTGTGTTTAGATCTGAGTCCTATTCTCAAGATATTTCATTATGGTATGCAATTATTCCAAAATATGGAATATTTCGATAACCAAAATACCCTTGATCCAAAGCAATTTGGATATGGGAGACTCAACTTGTACCAAAAATATACATTTTCTTAGATACATATCAGGCCAAATGAAGCTAGCTTGGACTTCCTCTATACAATTAAAAGGTATTTCCAGAGGCTGAAGTAATATTTAAATAATGTTTCTGGTATGTACTTGGTTGTACTTCTGTTTCATGGTTGTTACATTAAATTTTCTAAATTTATCATAGTGGTTTGAATTTTCTAGTAAGTCATAAGGCAAATCAACAAATGTATATCATAACTTGCCATATTTTCCCTTGTAATGTGACTAAGCCTATGGTGATTTTGGTGCCACTGGTCATCCCCTCTCAATTTCTCAGATGCCTTCTATGTGGAGATTTCCTGCCTAAAACAAGACTAGTATATATGCAATAATAATTTTCACAAATTTCAGGTTTAAAACTTTGCAGTGATTCAAAATTTTCAATTTTAGGATTTAAATCTTCCCCTCACTGTGGCCTGATTTGCCATTTCATCAGACTGGATCATTGCAGAATGTGTGATAGTGTTTGGCATTTCTTTAGGCAGAATTACTTTTTTCTGAAACATTGGACTATGCCTGTGGAGTACAATAGTGTTGAGTATGGTCTACAATGCTGTTGATAATTCAATATCATTGACTCTTAACTGTCCTATGTTACCCATATTTAATCACATTATATTACAATTATCTAAAAATATATCCATAATATACATATATAATCTAGCCCTTCTCAAAAATCCTCAAAATCAGACTTTCCACTCCAAGGGCCAAATGTAATAGGGTGATAGTTTAGAAAAAGTGAGAGTTTAGCAGTAAACGCTCACATTGGTCAAGTTTTATCTTAAAAATGTGAAAACATCTGGATGAGAGTTTAAATCATAAGAGATTTTTTAGTTTGAAAAACATGCAAGTTTGCTCTGTTGCTTTGATCTCGGACTCTATTACATTAGCCAAGTTTAAAAAGTATGAGAGAACTCTCACATTTTCTAAACTTCACCCTGGTATATTTGGCCACATGTCTCCAACTCTTCGAAAAAATACCTTTTTAGACAATCTTGTCATATTCCAGAATCCAATCAGCTTCATTCTATACAATCCAACATTCTAAATTTTTTGACTTTCTTCACCTTCATATCCTTTTTTTTCCTCCTTGTATGTCTTTTATTAGGAATAGTCTTTCCTTTGTGATTATTTATCCTCCCCCGCCCTTTGTGACAATCCTGTCACACACAAAACAAACAACAGAAACCCTTTACTTGTTTTTAACAGTCACATATGAGCAACAGTAAAACTGTTAGCCAATGTACTTTTATTCTAAACAATCCAGAAAATAAGTTATATCCAACTGTAAATGCATTTTAAACTATTGGATGCAACATAAAACAGTGAGTTACTTCAGTTCTGAATAAAAAAAACACTCATTATGTCATCATTTACAAAAACATGTAAAAATAATTTTGGAAAATTTGAAAAAAAATTGATCATGATCACTTAAGGTTGAAGGTAAAACAGAGACATCCTTTAGTTTTTAATACTCCATGGAGTCTTTTAAATAGTTCTCGGCTATAGGTACCTGTAAAACACAAAATACGGTTGTCCAATTATTAACATGAGTAACCTATGGACACAAATTACTATTTACCACAATTTTAGAGACAAATGTTGTGATAGGGGTTTATTTCTAGCATCTGTTCTATATCACTGCCCAATAATTGGCTGACAGAAGCTGTGATTCGGTACACTATACAGTAGTACAGCATTTTCCACATGGAATCAGGAATGTATAATAAAGCTGTAGAAGAATGTCTAAAAAAGTTGAAATCATTAAGCTCTGTATTACACACTGTGTGGTTGAAATTGCACACTTGGGCCAATGTAAGTACTGTCGGCACTGTCCCATTACTTTAGGTACTACAGTACTGTAATAATGGGTGAGGCATCTGGCCTAGCGGGCTAATGCCTAGTCTCACTGCTACTCCAATCTTCTTGTCCCGTGGGTTGAGACCTTGAAAATATAGGGTTTTTTTATTTTATTATTGTCATTTGTTTAAAATCTTCACTTATTTAGTATTCAATACATGTGGAGCGCATGCCCAGTTGGACGGGAGTCAAACGCAGCAAAAGAGGGATGTCTGTATTACAGTACATACTTTAAAGCGCAAACTTGCGTCAATGTCAGCATTGTCCCAGACTAGGACACTATAGTGATCTCTCTTGACCAGTAACTGGTAGTGGGTTCTGTTTGAGAGAGATGTCTCTCCATTACAAACTTTGCAGTTGAATTTTCACACATGCACTACTCTCTGCGCTGTCCCAGACTTGTACACAATAGAGATTTCATGACTTCAGTAAACCGCTAGTGGGCTCTGTTTGAGGGAGACATCTCTACAATACAAACTGACTGTGCATTTAAAGCGTACACTTGTGTCAATGTCAGCATGGTTGGTGCTGTGGTGGCTGTCAGCCAGCTCCGAGAGGTTATAAATCGGATCTCTGGTGCATGCCCGGTGGAGGGGTTGCAATAGGATTACTGGTGCATGCCCAGTGGGTCAGGAGTCACACACAGTGCATCAGGTCCCTTCCCCCAAAGCAAACATGAGACTTTCATTACCATAATAAAGGATGCTCTGTTAGCCATTTATTGTAAGCAGTCAGCTCTGACCTTGTATCCTGAAAAGGCTATGAATGGTGACCATTGCCAAGGACACAAGCCCCCATCTGCTAGGAAAACTAGTGTGCCACTATGAATGTGTCTGTACTGTATATTAAAACCTGACTGTGCTGTTGAATTTGCACTCTTGCACCACTCTCTGTGCTGTCCAGGACTTGGACACAATAGTGATTTCATTACTTCAGAAATTGGTAGCTAGTCATGCTACAGTATGGCATTTCGAGTCTATTGCTACTGTGCATGCTTAGTTGTCCGGATTACTATGCAGTTGAATTTTCACACTTGCGCCACTCTCTGAGCTGTCCCAGACTTCTACACAATAGTCATTTCATGACTTCAGAAACTGCTAGTGGGCTCTGTTTGAGAGAGAGGTCTCTGTATTACAAACTGACTGTGCATTTAAAATGCAAAATTATGTCGATTCTGTCCCAGACTTGTACACTTTAGTGATTTCATGAGTTCAGTAACTGGTAGTGGGCTCTATATTGAGAGAGAGGTCCTTCCATTACAAACTGACTGTGTGTTTAAAGCGCAAATGTCAATGTCAGCACAGTTGGCACTATATATATATATATATATATTTATATATATATATATATATATATATTATACAGACACACACCAGTGTTAGGAGACAGTGAAAAGAGATAAGGTACTGTACCAACCAATAAGCTCCCAACTGTAATTTTTCAAACACAACCTTGAAAAATTATAATTGGGAGCTGATTGGTTGGTATAGTACCTTATCTCTTTTCACTGCACCCTAACATTGCTTAGCACTGTATATACAGTATATACTGTATTTGATTGATTATATATTTACTGTAGAAAAAACACTCAAAACAACCTTTACACTAAAACTGAAAGTACTATATCTTATAAAAAGTCAATTTTACCCTTTCAAACTGTGATTAATGAGTTGTACAGGAACTGACATCTTGATGCAAAACAGTCCCGCCCTTTTCACACATAAAATACTGTAGCAAAAAACCCTGTCTTTATCTGGCATTTGAAGCGCAGGTTTATTTGATGGTCCCGCTTTGTACCCCTTTTGGCACAAACAAACAAATTACTGCGTATAAAGTAGCACTTTTACCCAGTGATTTGCAGATGGACATGAGCATTTATTCTGTGTAAAAGGGTAAACCCACATCAAAACTACCAGGTCTCCGACCCAGGTAAAATGTCAAAGTGACCCTTTCACACAGTAAAAATCTCTGTTCATAAGCAAATTACTGCACCAGGTACAGTTAAGTGCTTTACTATTACTGCTTCAGTAATTTGCTTTTCTGTGTGAAAGGTTTATTACTGGAGTTGTATAGAGTAGCAGCACATTCTTTAAAGTACAGTACATATAGTATGAGTACTGTAATTGTTTACAGTGCTATAATGTGAAACATTTATATTTCCACTATTTTGCTTAATATTGTATTTAGTATCTTTATATTTGTGTATTTCAGAGTGCACCGAGATCCAGAGGGCACAGAGATCCTATTTGTAAACCCTCGGAGCTGGCTGACAGCTACCACAGCACCAGCCTTGTTGACTTTGACACAAGTTTGCGCTTTAAACACGGCCAGTTTGTAATACAGAGATCTCTCTCTCAAACAGAGCCCACTAGCAGTTTCTGAAGTCATGAAATGACTATTGTGTACAAGTCTGGGCAGCACAGAGAGTTGTGCAAGTGTGAAAATTCAACCAAAATTCAAGTAATACAGACAACTGGGCATGTGCAGAGATGATCTTCCATACACCATGGCATAGCGATAAATGGCATATGGCTTGGCTCCACTGGGCATGTGCCATATATTCCATTGTCATTGTAAGCCCTCCACTGGGCATGCACCAGAAATCCCATTGCATCCCCTCCACTGGGCAAATATGCCAATATGTGTACTGATTTGCATCCCGTTCTTAGAGCTTACTGTATGAGATATTAAAAATATTGGTTGTGCAAACATGCAAATACTGTACAGTGCGTGAAAGTGATATCCATCCAATTTAACAGTATGGTATTCAGTACAAATTACAACAGTGGAGCACTAGCCACCCAGCAGTTAAGTGCTGTGTTACATGCCATATCATATCCTTAGTTGAAGAATACCACAGTACACCACAAGTCCAGCCATCAAGAAACATTCTATGGCATGACTCAGAGCCCTGAATGGCACGCTTTGAATAACAACTAGCTGGGCACATCTGTATTTTTCTTATATTTATGTTTATAAGGTACAGCACACTGGTAATCTGGTGCAAGGTCTGTGCTGGAGAAGGCTCTGACAATACTATATGAATGTGGTCACTTTTATTTATACTTTGATCAGGTATCGAATTTGACATTGATACCCATAAGACCAGTGGCGGGCTGGGCCGGGTGGCAGGGTGCCATATGCCCCCCGGGCCGGTAGATTTTTGCCTAAGTGAGGGCCAGTATCACTAGTGCACAGGCATGACTGACAGCCGGGTGACAGGCAGAGAGTGCTCTCAGTCGCTCCAACTATAGCAGCATCAGAGTGGCTGGGCAGCATTCTCTGCCTGTTACTGGGCTGTCTGTCACCCTATGTAGCTTGTGGCTGCACACTGAGCAGCACTCCTTCCGAGGCTGCTCCGCTGCAGGGGCTGTGCACCTACTTCTGTGTCCTCTGTCCCTTCCCCAGGCTCCTTCCTCTCCATGGCTAAGGCTCCGCCCCCTCTCCATGAGGCCCCGCCCCCTCTTTTACCCTGTCTGACTATATTAATCTATCTTCTGTCCCTGCTGAAGACCCCGCCCCCTCACCCCGAGTCTCCACCCTTTCTTTAGTCTATCCTGTCTGTGTCATCTCTTCCTGTACCCTGGAGCTCCGCAGGGACCAGAAACAGAGCAGCCTTCCAGGCAGGTAAGTGCCAGAGGAGGACTACATGTTTACATGACATTTGAGAGGGAAGGGGGGGTGTTGGAAAACTTATGCAATGGGGGGCTGTAGTTATTTTTATCTTTGGGGGGATGGGGTGTTTTAATACTGTTGGTGCTGGGGATGATGTAATAATGTGTGTGAATGTGGGGGTGGGTATTATTATTGTGTGTGAGGGCTACTGTATACTCAGAATACCTGTGTTACATGTGGGTCACTGATGATTTCTGCATAATCTGGTGATTACTGCATTATCTGGCAGCCATTACAACGCTTCCTGATCAGGTGGTCACTGAGAACGTCCCTGCATTATATGGCAGTCACTGCAACGGTCCCTGATCTGATGGTCCTTTCAAACCTCTCTGCATTATATGCCAGTCACTGCGACACTCCCTGATCTGATGGTATTTGCAAACTTCTCTGCATTAGATGGCAGTCACTGCGACACTCCCTGATCTGATGGTCCTTGCAAACCTCTCTGCATTATAGGGCAGTCACTGCGACACTCCCAGATCTGATGGTCCTTGCGAACCTCTCTGATTATATTGCAGTTACTGCGACACTCCCTGATCTGATGGTCCTTGCGAACCTCTCTGCATTATAGGGCAGTCACTGCGACACTCCCTGATCTGATGGTCCCTGCGAACCTCTCTGCATTATATGGCAGTCACTGCGATGCTCCCTAATCTGGCTGTCACTGCAAACCTCTCTACATTATTAAAAGCACACCCACATTAGGCACACCTAATTAGGCTATTATAATGTGTCTTTTCTCCATTGCAATGCGCTGGTGGAGAAATCGGGCCACTTACTTGTGTCTGCCCCCCAGGCCAAAAGTTGCCAACCAGCCCCTGCATAAGACTGAAAGGTTTTAGCAGGAAATGTGGTTCTGAAAAGTTTCCATATGTTTAGTTTTCTCTCTGTTTCAAACTTTCTCATGCCCCCTGCATACTAACTACATGAGAACAGTGGCTTGCTGTCTGTGCAAATAGCTGTGGCTTGTAATACTAACAGCCAACTTGTGGATAACAAATTAACCCAAACAAAAAGGAAAAAAATATGGAATGCTAAAAATAGAATTGGATGAATTAAAAGTGCAGCACCTTTGTACTCAGAACTGTGTTTTATAAAGTATTTGCTTAGGGGAATGACCAACTTGCTGCTATACTAACACTGCTTTGCTTTCCTTTGAACTAATTGAAGCAAACTGTTAAAATTGTTGTGGACTATCTGATCACACTGTAGTTTGCAAGTTACAAAGAGATGCATTATTGAGTTGTGTGAAGAACTGTGTGCTTTTCTAAATCAATGTGTCTACTAAGGAAGGCTTAATCCTGTAAAAATGTATTGCTGAATGCTCTCTTTTTTAGAAGGTGAAATTTTATGGTATATGTGTTTTATTATTTATATATTTTATATTTGTCTGTAGATATAATTTTTATTTATTATGTTTTTATAACAATATTTTTTCTATTGATGGTGTTTAATAAATCATATAACTGACTTAGCACCTGATAGTGTTCTGTTTCTAGTGGATGTAATTGTTGGAGGGTACAGTTTCCTGCTAAATTGATGGCTGCTGTCACCTTTTAGGATAAGATTATCTTTAAATTGATGTCTTCTGTTTATATTTCAACATAAATTCCATGCCTATTACCATACAGCAGACAGAAGTCCATTGCCTATTTGTGTGTATTTTTCAGGGACCCATTCCGCTAAGCCACGACACAGATACACCTGGCAATAACCGGGTGGAAAAGGGGTAATACATGGACTGTTGATAAAAGCCTAGTAATTGTGATAAACAATCTACATAGATCCAAATTATAGAACAACAGAAAAGAAAAAGGAATAAAAATGGTATTTGTTTATAACAGCTGTAACTAGAGCTAGTGTGTTAGCTCCACACAAGCCTACTGACCACTGTGTGAATTGCTCTGTTCTTCTGTAACAGTTTATAATTATCACTGTATTGTAAATGTCAGTTGTGTAATATTGGATATACATTCTTTATTGTTTCAGCATCCTCTTCTAATCTATTTCTTTATTTTATTATTAATAGTATGAAATAAATCTGCCAAAATAAAAACAGAATATATTAAAAATGCAGACACAAATTAAGCCTGTAAATATAAATAATTGACTGCACTGAAAGTGATTAAATGGAAGGGAATGCCCCTGCACACTGTTTTTGAGCAGTTATAGCAAAAAATCCATCAGAAAAAGAAGCATTCTGAAATTATCTGAATCAGTAGTTTCACATCACAAAAACACATACACATCTGTTGTGTAAAAAATTAATTAGAAGCCCCATCTCCTCCACACACAGACACCATTTTTACAGCAAAAGCTACTGATTATCAGAAGGTTGTAATTGCATATTTACCATTATATGTTATATATTTCCTAAAGATTGTTTTTTCAAGGCTGCTGATTCTCAGCATCCTTAAGGACTGGATTTAAAAAGGCAATAGTAATTCATGCACACCATTTTGCATGATTTGCAATTGCTCTTTAAATTCCAGCCCTCAAAACCACCAAGAATCTGCAGATTTCAAAAACTGATTTATAGTAAATATACCCAGTAGGGTCAGTGATACCCAAACTCAGAGGCACAAGACATTTAGTTACTGTAATAATGCCAGTATAAATAAGCAGAATCGGTATAACATACCGACGGCTGCATGGCGGTGATTCCCGGCAGCGGCAGCCCGACAGATGGACAGATCCTGGCAGCAGCAGCCCGACAGTGCTGGAAATCCTGATTGTCCTCAGGTAAGTATATACTAACCTAACCCCCCTAACCCTAACCCTCCATCGGGGTGCCTAACCCTATCCTGTAAGTGCCTAACCCTGCCCCCCCATCCCTGCTGCCTAAACTTAAGTCCCTCAGGGGGGTGCCTAACCCTGTCCCCCTGGGGGTGCCTAACCCTAATCCTCCCTAACCCTCCTGGGGGGGTGCACTGAACCTAAGTACCCCTGGGTTGCACTAAACCTAACCCTCCCTCCCGTGGCTGTCCGCTCGCGGCGCCGGGAATCTCTTTCGATCGGTATGCCAGGTGCCTGTCTCCCAGTATCGGGAAAATGACAGGCATCTAGATATAGATGCCTATCATTTAACCCATGCCAGGATAAAGCAGTCGTGAAGCTGGCTGTCGGGATCACATCAGCTGGTTTCCTCATTGCATCCCTAAATAAGTTACCATTGAAAATTAGACATTTTAAAAAAATATTGTATTAGCAGGGAATATGGAATATTCTAACTCAATTATCAAGATATTTTGAAATATTCTGTCTCTGAAGATAATAATGATTATACTAAGGGTAGGAAAGCAGAGCAGGAAGGGCTGAGGGATATACAGAAATTTTCATATTTAGGCAAAAATAAAAATAAAGCAGTTAAATGTGGATGTGGTGATAGCAGTTGGTCTCCCAAAAGGTGACCCTCACTGTTTCTCAAGATGCAGAAGAATCCGTGCATCTTGGTGTCATGCTGATTGTATTAATACTGCTATTTTTTTCCAGAGACTGTCACCAGTAATGAGGACAAAACATCCAACTTTAAAGCAGGTCTTTATTTAAAAGCCAGAATTGCATGGTCAAGTGATAGGGTTGACATCTTCATTGTTAGGAATATGGATATTAAAGATAGGATGAGATCAGAAGTGAAAATGGTGCAGTAATGCTCTATAGTATTCAATATTTTAAACAGAATGCAAGATCAATAATTTATATATAAATTATTTATATTCTGTAGCTATAACAAGTAAAGACCTTTTTGCACTTTTTAACATTTACATTTGTTACAGTGGTTCTTGAAAGTTTGTGAACCCTTGAAGAATATTTTATATTTCTACTGAAATTTGGCGTAAAACTACAACAGATTTTCAGTCCAACAAGTAGATAAACAAATGAGACTAAATAATTACACATGCTCATTTTTGATGATCCAATATCACATATCTGTGAGTGGCAAAAGTATGTGAAACTTTAGGCCTAGTAGATATGTTGAAGGTGAAATTAGAGTCAGGTATTTTCAATCTATGGGATGACAATCAGGTGTGAGTGGACAACCTGTCTTTTCAAAAGAAAGGGGATCTATCAAAGTCTGATGTTCACAACATGTTTGTGGAAGTGTATCATGCCACGAACAAAGGAGATTTCTAAGGACCTCAGAAGAAGAGTTGTTGATGCTCATCTGGCTGGAAAAGGTACAAAACCATCTCTAAAGAGTTTGGACTCCACCAATGAACAGTCAGAAATTCTTAAGCATTCAAAACTTTCAAGCACCTTTGTATATCATAGAATACAGTTGTATTTATTTGGCATTTGATCAACACAGAATACTGTTTAATATCAAATAGCACACACAATCTACTCTCAATTTGATTATCAACAGTTACTTATATATCACCCATATAATCTCTGCTTAGTGGTCAGCCTGATAGCTTCCATAGTAGCTTTACAAATGCATCAAAGATAGAAGCTAGGACAGTTTCCATTTTAGTTTCCACATGGTTACTGCAAGAGGTGCATATCTCCCCCTCTGTAACAACATTTATGGTAAGATCTGATGATAGTTAGAATTCATTTGTTTGTATGTTCATTGTGTGGCATGTTGTAAATGCATTATATTATTTGTTTGTAACAGTTTTACCATTGGAATCATTAATTTCCTCTTATCACTACAATAAACACAATGCTTCAGATTTTCACATCATGGGGTATATTTACTAAAGTGTGAGTTTTTAGAAATGGAAAGCAACCAATCAGACTTAAACTATTCTAAAAGGTGCTAGAATAATGTTAAGTAGAATCTGATTGGTTGCTATGGGCAACATCTCCACTTCTTTAAATCTACATGTTAGTAAATTTACTTTCAATAAATCTACTCTAGGGAGTATAAGTGATAATGCTATCTGTCAATTTATACTCAGGACAGAGGGAAGATTTTTTTTCTCACCTCTAAAATTGTCTCTACATTGTTTTTACACACTCTTTATTCTCTCCTTTTCATAATCTACATATTTTCAATATCATTTTTTAGATATTAAAAGGAAAGTGAATCCAAGGACTTGAAATCTTTGTCAAGTTGATATTTGAACTGCAAAGTAACTGGTAAAAATGACAAAATACATAATAGCCTTGGATTATTTCCTGAAATAGCTAAAAGAAAGGTTGAAAATGATAATATACAGTTAAATCTGTGAAATGAGTAATTGTTTCTGACATCTCCAGCTAAGAATTAGTTTGCTGAAATTGAGCATCTCTAATGCACATCTAGAGGGTATCAATCTTATAAGATCATTGTTTTACTACAAATTTGGTCCAATTCCGCCATTGGTAGCAGTGTATTGGTCCCTCAAATAACTTCTTATTTTTTTATATATGAAATATTAGCATTTTAGCAAAAATAAAAACTTATTTAATTTAACTGTCCATTAATTTATAAGATGCATTAGTTACTTTTGTATATTTGTCATTGTTGTAGTTTTTTAGATATATTTTGAATTTTCATTCCTAACTACATTTAAGATGAATCCCAGTTTAAATGAAGAAAATGTAATTGAGACATGTAAAATTCTATGTAAACATGCATGGAGTACTCTAATCCTTTTGTTTCTTAATAGGTCAAGTCAAATAACATTTAGGAAATAATTGAAAATAGTCCATGTTATAGAAGAATAGTTGTACTATTTTCTAATTTGAAATTATCTGAAGTTCAAGGAATTTGAACACTAGACATAGAAGTAAAGTAAAAACTTGAACTCTTTAGGACTGTGTATAAACTAATATTTTTTCTGAAATTTTGTTTGTCTGCTTGTTTAGGCATCATGCAAAAACTACAGGATGAATTTGGATTGAGTTTTCAATATTGTATAGTTTAGTCACGTATTATCTCTATGTGACATCAGGGAGAGGATAAAAAAAGGAAAACCAGATGATTGACATTCGGCACATGCAGTGTGCAGACACCTCAAGCCAATAATGACTAGATGTATATAAATATATACAGTATATACATATATTTTACACCCTGATTACAAACAGTTCTATATGTAGACATATAGAACAAGATTTATTATATATATATATATATATATATACATATCAAGATTTATTTCACAGGAAAAACTATATATTAAGCACTAATCAAGCAGCTTATCTTGACTCATGAAGTAGCAGTATACATGTCAATTCAGTAGATGGCATACCAAGACAAATACTATGGGGTAAATTTACTAAGATGGGAGTTCTATTAAGAAGTGATGTTGCCCATAGTAACCAATCAGATACAAGTATTATCTTTTCTAGAAGGTGCTAGATAAATGAGAAGCAGAATCTGATTGGTTGCTTTAGGCAACATTACTTCTTAAATATAACTCCCATCTTAGTAGAATTTACCCTTACATATATAAGTTACAGTAATAAAATGTACTTTTGCCACCTACATAATCAAATCAGAGGGCATGGTGGGGAAGCATCTCTATTGTATATCATTGTTTAATTAAAATACTGTAGACAATACTTCATGAAACATATTAATTAAGAGCTGTTACTGACAATTGCATCTAGTACATAAGATAAGTGAAGTGGAATTATGGTAATACAATACAATTCATATGACAAAACTACAGTGTGATCAATGCAGTAAATTGTTCATTTTGAAGTCAAAGCAAAGAGTGTTCTACTAAGATATATAAAATTATAATATACATAAACAAAATATTTGTAAACATGGATAACACAGTTAGAATAAAACTTAATATAGAAAAAAAATGTTTTCAATCTATTACATCCAACGTCTATTCATTTATATAATCATCACTTTATAAACTAGTTTGTTGCTCCATATGCCATGTAGCGCACCATGCAACTCGTGTCACACACTTGAGTTGCGCCACACAGAGTGTTTCATAATGGAACATGGCGAAGCAATTGAAAAAAGTCATAACATGTAATACTACTTTTTGTCCACAAGGTGTCATTTTTCCTAAACTACAAAGTGCATGCATCTGATTTCCAATGCATTTTCTGTATCACTGTCCAATGATTGGCTGATAGAACCAGTGATTCGGTACACTATGAACAGCATTTTCCTCAAGGAATCAGAACTGTAGAAGAATGTCTAATAAAGTTTAAATCATTAAGTGTGTGAGTCCTGTAGTTTTTTATATAAATATTTTACACGCATGCACAGCTTTTAATGAGGTGGGAAAAATATTCACTAATGCTTCCCAACCATCATTCGCTTGTGTTCAATGCCGCTGAACTCAATACATTGTCCACAGTAATATAAGTTCAGACATTTATACAGGTATCTCATTTGACCAAAAAGATGCACTCCCATCATTGCATATAGACTAAGCAATTGAAGTTCAGTATTTTTATCAAAGCCACCTGAACTCAATACATTGTCAACAACTTCATACCACCTGGCATTTCTATGCTACTTTATGCCACTGTACTGCTGATGCACAGTGTGCTCAAGAAAGAGGTGTATGGCGCTCCATACAGTACCCACATAGCGCCCTGCTAGTCACGCTATGGTGTTTAGAATCTCATAGCATTGCACATGCCCAGTGGATCCTGTCAGGAGTGACACAGTACATCAGCACTAGGCTGATACATTGTGTGCTGTACACAACAGGTGTGGCTTTTGACAAGGCTGGCATGTATGGGATTAGTGGTATGGGTGGCTGGAATGCAAATGTGGATGTCACAGGTTTGAGTCCTGGTAAGGGACTTTTTAAAAAATATTTACTACAGGACTTGGTGGTGTGTGTGTTCTGCCATTTATACAGGTATCTCAGTTGACCAAAAAGACTCTAGCATTGCATATACACCGAGCAATTGAAGTTCAGTATTTTAATCAAAGCCAACTGAACTCAATACATTGTCCACAACTTCATACCAACTTGCATTTATATGTTACTTTATGCCACTGTACTTCTTATGCACTGTGTGCTGAAGAAAGTGGTGTATGGTGCTCCATACAGAACCCACATGGCACCCTGCTAGTCACACTATGGTGTTTAGAATCTCATAGTACTGTGCATGCCCAGTGGAGATGGTCGGGTGTGACACAGTGTATCAGCACTAGGCTGATGCACTGTGTGTTGTACATGGATAGCATGTATGGGTTAGTGGTATAGCTGATCGCAATGCTAGCGTGAGTTTGAGATCTGGTAAGGGCCTCTTTATTTTTTTAATCTTCACTACAGGACTTGGTGGTTTGTGAGTTCTGTCATTTACTCAAAAAAATATTTCAACAAGAGAAAACAAACAAGAAATTCCTTTTTTTGGGAAGAACTCATTTGATATATAGATTAATTACAAAAATATATAAAAAATTGACAAATTTTAAAATGTACCTTTTATTATTGTTTCATTTAAAATTGAAGGGCTTAAGGACTCTAAAGCATTGTGAGTACACCCGAATATCAATTGTATCCTAATTACTAAAAAAGTTTACAATTTGAATAAAATAGTTGTGACAAATATGCATTATCTGTCAAATCAAAAATAGATTATCATTGAAGTTTATTTAATTACATATAATGCTGAATCAAACATTAAGTCACAATGGAGAAACTATTCTTTAAAACACATATAGTTCAAAGCAGGTCATTTTAACAATAATCAAAAGTATAACAAATCAAAGACTCAATTCCATGTAATCATATCATGTATAGCATAAATTATGACTGATTACAGGGGAGATGAGAGAACTTCATTTAAGCACATTATCCAAGTATCCAGAACATATGGTTCACAGCAGGTTGTTAACACTAATCAATAGTATAAACAATCTGTATCAAAACACGCAATTCCATATAATTAAATCATATATGATGTAGACTCTCATATAAATAATAGCACATTGCAAGGAGAGAAATAACTGCCCTTGAACACAGTATCTAAGTTTCCAGAGTAGACAAGTGTATATCAAAATTTACTCTACAGGATATAAACAGTCTTTCATATATATAAAGAAACAGTTGAAAAATATTATTTATGAGCAATTTAAGAGCATAAGCAATTAGAAAAAGTTGTGAATAGTACAGCACACAGATGTTCTGATACCTTCTGCTTTCCAGCATCTTACAAAGAGAGAACACAGGATGAGAGAGGTGCCAATAGCTGTGCTGATAGAAACAACAGTAACATGTAGATAGTCAGTCAAACTCACATGCCAGGTGTTAGATGGTCCCTGATATCACAAAGGACTTTGCAGGGACAAAATTTGCTGTGTGAGGACTGTGTACACAGAAAGGAATACCTGAAAGTATGTGCCAAGTGAGTTCTCCTATTGCTCAAGGCAACACTGGGTAGCAGGGAAAATGCAGCGGGACATGCATTTTGCTGGCGGGCTTGATCACCTGGCATCCTAACGCCATCTAAGGGCAGCACTGTCATATGGGTCTCCATAGCCAGTCACTAGGGGCCTTGGTTGATTGATGTATAATTCATCCTATCATGTCTTGAATAGCTGATGGCGGGTGGCACCCAATCCATGGAGGTTATTTCTGAGTGACTGCTAACATAGCCAAACATATCTGATCACCTGGGATTTGTTTATTAGTGTCAGAGAGAGGCTTGCCATAATTATAAGTTACATGATTAATAGTGGCTTCTATGGTTAATAAATTAAATTAATCAATACATCCCTGTATAATATAATATAAGACAGATGTCCACAGAACACGGATATCCTTTCTTATAAAGAATTGTGAATCATATTCTGGCCAGTCATCTAACCCTATAAAAATATATATAAATAAATCAATCTGAAAGTATATTTAAGTAAAAATATTCCATAAATCCCTAGGAGAGAGCAGATAAATTTATAAATCCAATATATTAAAGATTACATCTAACATAAAAAATTTCATCCAGTATGTGACAGGAATTAAAAAGATATAATGCGACACTAAAATTATATAAATTTAGATCTTCTTATGTATAGGATGAAATAAAGTAAAATATCCCTGAAATTCATTAAGTATACATTCCATATAATAGAGAGTCAGGATGCTGGAAAGTAGAGGGTATCAGAACATCTGTGTGCTGTACTACTCACAACTGTTTCCAATTGCTTATGCTCTTAAATTGCTCACAAATAATTATCTTCAACTGTTTCTTTATATATATATATATATATATATATATATATATTATATGAGACTGCTTATAACCTATAGAGGAGATTTTGATATACACTTGTCTGCATTGGAAACTTAGATACTGTGTTCAAGGGCAGATATTTTTCTCCTTGCAATGTGCTATTATTTATATAAAAGTTTATGTCATATATGATTTATTTATATGGAATTGAGTGTTTTGATACAGATTGTTTGTTTATTTTATTGATTAGTGTTAACAACCTACTGTGAACCATATATTCTGGATACTTGGATACTGTGTTTAAGTGAAGGTATCTCCTCTCCCCTGTAATCAGTTATTATTTATTTATCTAAGGAACTGATAATTGGAATTGAGAGTCTTTGATACAGTTTTGTTTTACTTTTGATTATTGTTAAAAAGACCTGCTTTGAACTATATGTGTTTTAAAGAATAGTTTTTCCATTGTGACTTAATGTTTATTTAATTACATGTAATGCTAAATCAATCTTTGCCGAAAATCTATTTTTGATTTCACAGATAATGCATATCTGTCAAAACTATTGTATACAAATTTTTCAACTTTTTTAGTAATTAAGGTACAATTGATATTCAGTTGGACTCACAATGCTATAGAGTCCTTATGCCCTTCAATTTTAAATGAAACAATATTAAAAGGTAAGTTTAAAACATTTTTTACAATATGTTCATATATTCTTGTTAATTAATCTATATATCCAATGAGTGCTCCTCAAAAAAGGAATTTCTTATTTGTTTAGGTCTTGCTAAAATATTTTTTTAAATAGTTCTACTTATTCCTGGGAGCACTGCCAAACATAAGCTTGTAAATTAGACTACAGACTTCAACAGGCAATTATTTGGTATTTAATACATATATGTACATTTGAAGATATTTGCCAAAGTCCAGTGCCTGATCATCCTGTATGGTTGATATATATACACTATATAATTATGTCATTTATACAGCTATCTCAGTAGACCAAAAAGACACACTCCCAGCATTGCATATAGACCGAGCAATTGAAGTTCAGTATTTTTATCAAAGCCAACTGAACTCAATACATTATCCACAACTTCATACCACCTGGCATTTCTATGCTACTTTATGGCACTGTACTGCTGATGCACTGCATGCTCAAGAAAGTTGTGTGCCATGTAGCACCCTGCTAGTCACGATATGCTGTGGCATATTGAATCTCATAGTACTGCACATGCCCAGTGTGGTCAGGAGTCACACAGTGCATCCTAGACTTAGATATTATATTGATTTCATGACTTTAGAAACTAGTAGTGGGATCTGTTGATAGAGGGGTCTCTGGATTACAAACTCACTGTGTGTTTTAAGACACACACTTACGGTACTGTTGGCTCTGTGGTGTCATGCCCAGTGGAGCCGCTCCATATGCCATGTAGTGCCCTGCTAGTCATGCTATACTGTGGCGCATTGTGACTCATAGTACTGTGCATGCCCAGTGGAGCTGATCAGGAGTGACACAGTGCATCAGCACTACACTGATGCACTGCAAGCAACACAACAGGTGCGACTGTGGGCTAGAGGTTTGGTGATCGACTTGCAAGAATGTGCGTCCCAGGTTTGAGACCTGGTAAGGGACATTTTATTTTAAATATTCACTACAGGACTTGGTGTTGTGGTAGTTCTGTCATTTATACAAATACATACAGGTATCAATAAATACATATATAAATATATACACACACTACAGTATACAGTTTTGAGGGCACTACTGTACAGACTGTAATAAACTGTATAGTAGCTCCACAATACTTTGGCCAGTGGACCAAGTGAAAGGGTTCCACTGGATATGGCATTACTCCCCTGCTAGAATTACCTTAGTGCTGGTTATCGATAATAGAGGGGACCCCTTCACTTTTTCTCCCCTGTATACCCAAAATGAGGACAAGCTCTGAAAAGACCGGGGCAGGTTGTGCTTTAAGGAAGGGGGCAGGGAAATTGGCAGGCATGCATATATTTTGTTTATACTTCCTGTACACTTGTATACTACAGATTTTTTTTTATCATAGATGCATCTGTGTCTTATTGACGTTTTGTTTTCATACTGTCGCTGCTTGCAACACAGAACACACTGATCCGTCCATGCATCTGTGATCTGTTTTTTCATGGATACTTGGAGCATGAATCTCCCTGATCCATGCTTCAGGCATCTTCTGCTATTGCATATGATCTAATAAAATAAAAATCATTAGATTGTGCACTATAGATCTTATAGTACTGTATATCATGAACTGACTTACAGTTAGATGAATTCCTGCTGTTGGGGTACTGTGTCAAACTCACTACATTAGTCACAACAACCCCAACTTTACAGTACTGTACCTTGCAATGACAGATGCACGTTTTTCTCAGATGCACTTAAAGACTGAAATAATTACATACAAACACCAATTTTAAAAATGAATGACAATTTTTTTTTTACTTAACATAATAACATAATGTACAGTATGCAGAAAAATCACACCTTTTTAATACATGCTTTTAGATAAGATATGAAAACAAAATGGATTTGCCAATGGGCACTGCATGATGCCAACTAGAAAAAGTAAACAAAAATTATTATTGCAAGTACTGTAGGTCAAACATACAGTAGTGTACAGTAAATTAAATAGACATTCACTGTTATAGTTTAACAGTATACAGTATGAATCTACTACAGTATATACTGTACATTACTGCATTTTTCATTCAGTGAGTCTTTACTCAACAACTGTATTACACTAAGAAATTAGCATGCATTTGTAAGAGGGGTGCGGTGCCTGCTGCTGTACAGATGTACTTCCGTAGCTTGCGTTGCACCCTCTCACCTTCAGGCCGTATGTGAACATAATAAAACTATGGGTGACTTATTAATTAAAGCTATATACTGTAATGTACTGCTGTATTTTTTCATTAAGTACTGTATTTTCTTACTGTGTTGTTGCTACAGTATCAATAAATTCAGGAAATTTTTGCTGTTTATTTTTGCAAAGTACAGTAGAGTACCTTATTGCAATAAAGTTTCATGTACTGTATGTTTTAAGTAATTTTCTTACTGTATTGTTAATAATAAATTGAGGAACCATTTGTGTCTGTTTAAAGTATTTTTGCAGAGTAGAGTACTGTATTGTTATAAAGTTTTATGGTCTACTACGCATTCAAAGCAGACTGCCAGGATCCCAACACAACATAACATCACTGCCACAGTAAGGTGTATCTGCATACTTTTAGTATTAATACTGTATGTGCCAGGGGCTATAGACATCAATACTGTACAGTATACAAGGAAACAATAATTTACATTGCAGTAATGTTCTAAAATGGTGATGTACAGTGCATTATTTACTATTATTACTGTTCAGTATTTACATTATTTACCTTCAATTTCCTCCTCCTCAGTGTCCATTGGCTCTTCCTCTAAAGGTAAAAGGAAAAAGAAAATACATTGGCTCTACTGTACATGAAAGATACTGTAAGTGGGAAATCTGAAGGGGGGAACATGATGGAAACTATGCAGTGCTGAATCAAGGCATTCAATAAGGTAGAGTACAGGAGGGAGAGAGACACTCTAAAAAGGAACATACAATACACAGTGGTAGAACACTATATGCTGTCCAGTACAGCACTGTACTTACAGGTCTAGGGAGTGCTGTTGTCTTCTATGATGAGGCAGTTTGTGTGACAAAGAAAAAAAAATGTCAAAAAATTACAGTAATTACAGTACTGTGTTCCTAACAGTGCTAATCATTACCACTATCTTATGACTCCTCCTGGGCTGGGGGTAGCTTGTCCCCTTTGGTTTGTGGAACTGTGGGGAAAAAACAATGTCATTTTGCCTCAAAACAGTGGAAAAAATTCAATAAATTCAGCCTCACAGTACTATTATTATTATTACATTTTATTGACAGTATCCACTTACTGTACAGTATGGCTCATGGACACTAGGTGATGTGTATCTGAGCGAATATAATGAGCCATGGGCCCACCAATGGTGCCAGCATTGTCAATTGTATGCACACTTGCTGATGCCATCAGGGAGGAACAAAGATGTGGGTGAGAGGGGACGCCATGCAGCATTTGCCAGCATGGCATTGTTAATGATATCCCCAGATTGGGCTGCATGTACCCCCACTGAGGATAATGTTGATGACCAGAGGGAATGAGCACACATTGTTGGTCATTTACTGCATACACAATAGATGATATGAACAATACTGTATACTGTATCATTGAACAATATTGTTATTGTTCATAAAAGTCATCTAGTGTTTAAGACCCTTAAGACATGTCACACAACATTCTGTACAGTACTGGAAAAAAAACACAAGTATAGCAAGAATGAATGTGTCTTTTGGAGAAGATATTGGAGATGGGTTTTTGGAGTATAGGAGGTAGAGAGACACTGAAAAGGAAAAGAATATAGAGAGATACAGTGGAAGACAATGTAGTGTACAGTACTTATGAAGGCTAAAGGGGCAGCTGTGGTCTCATGGGCCAGGGGGGGCTGGGGCCTTTGGGTTGGTGTTACTGTGGAAAATAAAAACAGAATGTTACTTTACACAAGTACAGAAAGAATTATTGCATAAGGAGAAGAGGTTGGATATTGGTCTTTGGAGTACATGAGGTAGAGAGACACTGTGAAATTGAAAACAAATAAAGAGATACTGTAGAAGACAATGTAGTGTACAGTACTTAGAAAGGCTAAAGGGACAGCTGGGGCCCATGGGTTTGTGTTACTGTGGGAAAAAAAAACAGAGTGTTACTGTTGTAGAAGTACAGAAAGAATTAGTGTGTAAGGAGAAGAGGTTGGAGATGGGTCTTTGGAGTACAGGAGGGAGAGAGACACTGTGAAAAGGAAAACAAAGTAGAGAGATATAAGACAATGTATTGTTCAGTACTTAATGACTGATGGGGGTGGGATGTGAGTGTAAGGACTTGATTGGAGCTTGAAACCGGAGTGGACACAGGAGCAGAATGTGGGACCTTTTGCTGGTATTGAAAAGATGCCGGTCTTAATGGGGTGTGACTCATGAATGGAGGAAGGTGCAGAAGGTTCAGACTGTGGCAACTGAGGGAGACGAGGTACGTCAGACACTGGAGCCAGGACTGGAGGCGTACAAGGACAGAGAACCTTCAGGAATGGCAGGACCCTCTGTTGGACAGGCAATTGGAGGATGCAATCCAGATGGGAGTCAGAGGTGGTACGAGCTGGAACATGGGCAGAGAGATAGCAGGCTAGACCACGAAAGACTGCAGCAATACAAGCAAGGGAGCACAGGAACTAACACACAGCTAGGCTGTGTAACACATTGCACTGGCAACTAAAGAGCCTCTTGTCAGCCCTTTAGTACCCTCAGGTAGTGCAGGATAGGTTGCTAGCCCTCCAGCCCAAGCTGCAAGCTGACTGGTCAAAATTAGACATGTGACCTGGATCCAAGATGGCAGCGCCCAGTGGTCACTAGCGCTGCTCAGGAATGCACTGCCTGCTGTTCTGCCAGCCACTCTGCCCAATCTCCAGAACAAGGATCATCTCCAGAAGCCAGGATTCCTGCAGGAAGCGCTCTGACAGGTAAGGTCCATGCTGCCCGTGAACCTGCTGTCCTGGTCATGACAGTGAGGCCATGCTGCATGGGCTGCATGTCTATTATTAAAATCAAGAGAAGTATTTTACTGTATAAGAATAATAACTGTCTAATTGAAGGCTGGCAGGCTCCTCCTCCTCCTGGTCCAGGTTAATGACCAGGGCATTTGTGTGTATAAGGAAAAAAATATTATACAAAAAACAAAAAAGGCAGTAGCAGTACACTAGTGTGTCCATAACTGTTGTAATCATTACCACTGTCAACTTCTTCCTCCTCCTACTCCTATTGCGGTAGTGGTGGTGATGGTAGTGTGCACTGTGGAAATAGAACATTGTACTGTCTGTTTCCTTCAGAACAATTTGGGACCAAATAAAACCCTGATGTGCAAATCTTGACCAGAGCCTCCCTAACACCAAAAACAAACACACTCTGCTGAAAGAGTCTACATACTGTACAGTACTGTAGTTTACACATGAGAAGTGCAAAGTACAGTAATTCAGTACAATTAAAATCTGTAAACTCTCACACTTTTTAAACTGGACCATTGTAACAGAGTCCGAGAACATGCACACTCCCATGTTTTTACAGGCAAAAAACTCACACGATGTGCAGTAAATTCTCATCCACATCTTTTCCTATTTGAAGATAAAACTCAGCCAATGTGAGAGTTTACTGCTAAGCTTTCACCCTATTACATTTGGCCCAATGACTTCAAGTGAGTTAAAAGGCAAGGAAGAAGGGAAACAAAGCAATGAGAAAGGAAAGTACTGTGAGATGATTGTTTGTTCTGGAGAACATACTGTACAGTATCTCATAAAGTACACAATAAAGTTGGGAAGCAAGGTGAGCAAGGGAGTAATTGTAACTGCATGTATAGCCCACTGGGGATATCATTGGTGACCCAAGGGAGCGAGAGTGGATCATTGGTCATTTACTGCACACACACTACCCAATATGAACAATACTTTACATTATATCATTGAACGATATTGTTATCATTCATCAAAATTGTCTAGTGTGTAAGCCCCTTAAGATACTGTAGGTCCCCGAAACATACTGTACAGTACTGAAAAAAAAACACAAGTACAAAAAGAGTTATTGTGGAAGGAGATGGGTCTTTGGAGTACAGGAGGGAGAGAGACACTGTGAAAAGGAAAAAAAGTAGAGAGATAGAAGACAATGTAGTGTACAGTACTTATGAGGGCTACGGGGGGGGCTGGGGCTGGCTGTGGCCTCCTTGGCCTGGGGCTGCTCCTCCTCTTCATCATCCATTTGTGGAACTGTGAAAAGAAAAAAATTTCATTTTGTCACAAAAGTATTTGAAAAATGTCAATAAATAAAGCAAACAATATTATTACTGTACTATTATTACACTTTTTTGACAGTATAAGACAAGGTGAGCAAAACATACTGCACTTGACTGAAAAAAAAGCAGAAGTATAGTACTGTACAGTAAGAATTACTGTGTAAGCAGTCATCTACAGTGTACTGTATGTGGCTATTTTAACGATCTGGACAATAATGACAATTGTCTAGATTGCCCAGTTTGTATGCATGATATCACTAATGATGTGTGCTCTCGCTAGGGGTGTTTCAATAGAGGAGGTGGCCCAGGCCCCCTCCTATCAGTCCAGCAGCTGGCAGTGCATGGAGAGCAGCATCGCATTGATAGACACTGGGCACTAAAGTGTGCCCAGTGTCTACAGCACATGAGCAGTTCACCTGAAAAATGGCTGGGTTGGCTATTTTCCCTGTGATCTCCATACTGCACATGCGCAAAATGCCTGGAAACTGGGCACATCATACATTTTTACAGCGCAAACACCAGCATTGACCCAGTACTCCAGAGTGGTAAGTATAATATTGGTGCAGGGTGTTCAGTGCAGGGCCCTCTTGACCCAGGGGCTTCTATGCACTGCACATCTTGCAACCATTATAAATACACCACTGGGTCATGAGGATCCATAATGCTGTCTTTCATCACCCAAACTTGCAGGAGAATCTGACAATAACGTTAAAAATATAATTGAGTGTGTACAGTATGCTCATATCATTTGCCTGGGAGTGCCTGGGCAAAAACTACACAATATCGCTAATGGAGCATATCGTTTACTGTGTACAGTACTGTACTGTATAAGCCTTTTGGAGTACATGAGGGAGAAACACATTCTGTAAATGAAAAAAAAAGTAGAAAGATACTGTAGAAGACAATGTACAGTAGTGTACAATTCTTACGAGGCCTGGAAGGGCGGCAGTGGTGGTGATCTGTGAAAAAAAAACAATGTAATTGTGACACAAAATAATTTTAAAAATGTCAATACTGTAAATGTAGCCCAAGTGTACTATTACACTTTTTTGGCAGTATAAGACAAGGTGACCGAAACATACTGCACTGTACTGGGAAAAACACAAGTACTGTACATTAGGAATTTGAGATTGGAGATGCATCTTTTGCTGCATACAGTACACAGTGGACGATAAGTTGAATGATATGGATGATAATGACATCTTTATAGTTCACATGGTTTCAGAACATCCAGTGCATATGCATGATAAACACTACACAATATCGATCATACAGCATATTGTCTAGTGTGTACAGTGTGAGCCTTTTGGAGTATATGAGGGAGAAAGACATTCTGAAAATGCAAAAAAAGGAGAGATACAGTAGAAGACAATGTACAGTAGTGTCCAGTACAATACTTATGATGCCTGAAAGGGCAGCTTGGGCCGACTGCGGCCTCTTGGTGGTGTCTTTGATGCCATTCACTTACTGTGGAAAAACAAAACACTGTAATGTACAGTACAGTAAAGTCTGCTTGAACAGAACTGTACTATACAAAAATTCCTAGTGTACGAAAAGTCTCTGCCTGAATAACAACACAAACAAAAACAGTATACTATAGATGAAGCTGGCATTGGACCCAACATGGTATGGTAAAAAAATATACTATAGTATACTCCATTACTATAGTAGGTACCGTAAGCCCAAGTGGTGCTACCTCATGCAGAAGCTCTATGGCACTGTCTCCTCCCCACAAACTGTGCTTTTGGCTTGCAGGGTGCCAGGATTGCTGTCCTTAGCATACTTTGGAGGCTTTAGGCACAGCCTGACATTTATAATTTTTAAGACTCTCTGGTCAGTACAATACTGTACTGTAATTTAGAGGTAAGGCGAACCCACCACCTATGCATGATGTCATAATGTCAGACATAAATGGGTCAGGGCTGGCACAGGGCACTGTGAGCCCTAGCAACAGCACTGAATCACATTACTGTACTGTACCTCACACAGTAGTGTCCCTTAAGCAGGTTACTGTAGTGCTTATTTACGTCATGTGACAAGGTACTGTAGTGCACCTTATTCATGATAGAGTATGTACTGTACAGTATCAGGGTTTTGGGCTTTAGATAAACAGTGTCTAGGTTGACATAGATTTTGTCTACAGACATTAGGTCGACTGGGACAAAAAGTGGACTGGGAGCAACACAGTATTTGGTGACATGGCAATAGATAACAATGGATGAAAAAATGCCAAAATATTTTTAATGACAAAATACAGTCAGTATCGCCACACATACAGTATAGTGGGTCAACTTGCCTTTTGTTAGGTTAAATGTTCAGTACATTTGTTGTGTTACAGCAGGTGCTTACTGGATGGCTAGGGTTAGGCACTAGAAGGGACAGATAGGGTTAGGCACCAAGGGGAGGGTTAGGGTTTGGTAGAGAGGATCACGCTTTATTACAAATTTGGACCACATTTGCAATGTTTGTTGACCTAATTATAATAAATGTTACCATGGCACACAAGCCCCATATCAACCAATACGGTGTCACCCATTAGTCCATGTCGATATATGTACCCTGTTAATCAAAAGTCAGTCAATCATGTGGGTGCGAAGTAATGACTGTCAGTCATTTTCTGTCAGTTATCCCACACCCAACAGTACAGTGTACAGTAGGTCACAGTAGTGCATTTTATTTGTTACTATACTGTATACTGTAATTACTGTAATTGAAAAGCAATACTGTACTTAATGGGCAGGAGGCGCCTTCTCATCATCTCTAAACATGGGGCATCCCTGTGAACCAGGTCTGACCACCTGAAATACAGGGACTGCACAGTGCAATCCTGGCCAATTGTGGCCAGGATCTCTCTTCAAGCCCTCCTATAGGCGAGCCTCTTCTCCTGGTTATTGGAAAGAGATCAGTCACTCCATTTCACCAGGATCAGAAGCTCGTCTGGGGTATATTGCCTGTCTCTTCCAGCCATATTTTCAGAGTTTAAGATGCATGACACATGATGCTCATAGCATTTATCAGTACTGTACTGTAGCTGCCGTCTAAACCCCTTATCACAGAAAGTGCATCCTAAACCCAAATCGAGACCCTCAACGCAACTCTGTCTTCAGGGTGCTGGAAAGTAATGGATCTACATATACATGTACAGTAGTGCCGTCAATATAGTTCTGCAGCATTATTGAGCAGGAATTCACGTGGACTTATTTAAAACTAACATTGCATTTCAATACCTAAACCCCAATACCTATATGTGCATCTAAGACCCACCCCACCTCTGTACTATATATTAAAAAAATACTGCATTGTGTACAGTGGGCCTGATTCAGACATGGTCACTAGATGCAGACGCTTGCTCCCAGAGTATATGAATTCATTTAAGTGACGTCAAGGCAGGTGAAAGGCATAAGCAAGCCCACTATGTCTTGGCATGTGATCATTTGTGTATGCAGATGCCCACCAGCAAGTCTTTAGCCACCCACTAGTGCATGTCATTACCAGGAAGTGTATGCAACCATCGGTACATTGGGTTCCATCGGAAGTGACCGCATCGCTTGCGGTTGACTGTACCCTACCACAAGCACTGCAAGCACTTCAGTGTATAATTAAACCAGGTGACGTGCACTATGTCGCTGCCTATTAATTATGCATTCCTCTGAAACGGCATTAGGATGCTCAGACATGCTTGCATTCACAACTCCACACCCCCATTTCCAGTGGCCTGCCCCTGTTACCACCCATGAATGGCTTGACCTGTCACTCATTCAGCTGGGCTGTCACTGTTGGGCGAGCGATTGCTTTCTGATCACTCGGACTAGTTTGCACACTGTGATGCATATGCATGCACACTTTGCAAAACATTGCCTGCTCCGAGCGATCACATGCTAGCGAATGGGTCTGAATCTTGCCCAGTTTGTAGAGGTATTAATCTACAATATTAAGGATTACAAAATATCTGTCTGCGGTGGGAATTGAACCCTGGTCCACTGCAATGTAAAACCTCTGCTCTACCACTAGACCATGAAGGATTACACATCCAACTACTGAATCCTTGTGCACTCCATCCATCCGCTGCCATTAATCTTAAAGCTTACTGTAGAGTAAGTGAAGGGCACAGTGAAGGAAGAAGTGAAGGGGTAGCACAGGATGGCACTAGGTGCCAAGATACCCTAGTATGGGGGGGAAGGTAAACACAGTAGTGGGGGAAGTGCACAGCCAGCACTGAAGTTACAAGTCACATATGCTACACATGTGAAAAGAACTGGGGGGAGGGTCAGATAAGGTAAAACAATTTACCTACAGTCTTGTTTTTTAAAGAACAAAAACTATTTGCATCCCATTTACATCAATGTACATTACTATACTACAGTATATGAATCAGCATTTTAGACTTGTGACGCACTAATGTGATCTAATTTGCTGCTAATGTACATATTGGTTATATTGTCTTATTACCACAGCTTTTTTAAATATTTTTTTGAATCTTCATTTCAGGATTAAAAAGAAATCACTTGGTGGTATGTAGGTTTATACAGGTATCTGTGTTGACCAAAAAGATGCACTCCCAGCATTGCATAAAGACTGAGCAAGTGAAGTTCAGTATTGTTATCAAAGCCTACTAAACTCAATACATTATCCACAGCTTCATACCACCTGGCATTTGTATGCTACTTTATGCCACTGTACTGCTGAAGCACTGTGTGCTCAAGAAAGTGCTGTGCAGCTCTCCATACAGTATGCCACATAGAGCTCTGCTAGTCATGCTATGCTGTGGTGTATTGAGTTTCATAGTACTGCACATACCCAGTGGAGCTGATCTGAAGTGACACAGGACAGAAGGGCAGACCTTGAGCTGACTGCTTAAATGGCTAACAAAGCATCCTTTATTATGGTAATGAAAGGCTCTTGCTTGCTTTGGGGCAAGGGAACTGAAGCACTGGTGTGTGAGTCCCAACCAGCTCAACATGGAAATACACCATAACATGGCATGACTAGCAGGTGTGAGGTTCTGAATAGGTTGTGGACCCGGGGTGGTGATAGGAGCAGACACAGAAGCAGACTTAAATGAAAAAGTGGGGATTTTAATAGGTGACTTAGAAGACATGTTAATGGCAAATGAAAAGTCTACGTATAGCACTAAAGTGCATTTGATAACTGTAGTGGGGGTTAATGGGAAAATGTCCAGATAGTGACAGGCAGGAACAGTCCAGTAAACAAGTATGGTGAGCAGAAACAGAATGCAGGTATGATGAGCTGTAACTGAATGCAAGAATGATGAGCTATAACGAAAGCAGGTATGGAGAGCTGTAACAAATGCAGGCTGAGGTAATTCAGACCAGCTGGGAGTGATGGGAGGCAAGGTGCAGGGAACAGCAGGTTCAGGTACTCAGGCAGGTAAAAGGCATGTGGAGGGTGCAGGGTAAATCCAGCAGGTTGGGGCAGGCAAGGTTTAGGCAAATAGCATAACAGACAGGCAGGCAGGTAAGGCACAGGTACTCTCTGTCAGCCGCAGCTGAGAAACACGTTGCACTGGCAAAGGAAGGAAGGCTCTGGACCTAGCAGCACTGTGACTGGCTAGAATGAGCACATGACCTACCAGGATTGGAAAGACGGAATCACATGGCCGCAGGCAAGATGGTGGCAACCATGCCAATGGAACGGAAACACCGCCAGACCTCACCAGGCCATAGTGACAATGTGCCTGCACAGAACCACATGCAGCCAATGCCCCTCACCAAACACCAGCACCACTGCCAGAGACCCCCGCCATAACTACCTCACAGGTAATACCCGGTGACTACCATGCCGTGAAATCCTGGCCGTGACAGTACTCCCCCACTTATGGGTGGCCTTTGGACACTCACCAGTCTTCTCCGGATGGGCAGCATGGAACCTTTTGATAAGCGCATGAGCATGGACATCTCGGGCATCGGTCCAACAATGTTCCTCTTAGCCGTAGCCCCTCCAGTCCAGTAGGTACTACAAATGTCCAATGCGGAGATGGGAATCCACCACATGGGAGACCTCAAACTCTATGCCCCTTTCAGTCTGGACACAGGGAGAAGCAGCCAGGACTCTGTGAAATTTGTTTAGCACCAGGGATTTCAACAGGAAGACATGAAAGGAATTGGGAATTTTCAGATAAGGGGGTAGTTGAAGGTGATAAGCCATGGAGTTAATGATTTCTATGATGGAGAAAGGCCCGAAGAAGCATGGAGCAAATTTCATGGATGGCACTCGAAGTCATAGGTTCTGGGTGGACAACCAGGCCTGGTCTCCAACTTGCATATGTGGTATTTTCCTACGCTTCTTATCAGCTTGAAATTTGTAACGGGAGGATGCCTTCTCCAGGACAGAACGAACATGAGACCAAATTGAAGCAAATTTTCGTACAGTGTCTTCTACAACTGGGACATCAAAGACGAGAAGGCTTTGAAATTCAGGGACCAGATGATGAAGGCCGTAGACCACATGGAATTGTGTTTGGTTTGTGGAAGAGTGGTAGGAGGCGTTATGAGCAAATTCAGCCCATGGCAGAAATGCACACCAATTGTCTTGGGAAGAAGTCATAAAAATCCTCAGGAAGGTTTCAAGGTCTTTATTAACCCTCTCAGTGGAACCGTTGCTTTGTGGGTGGTAAGCCATATAAAAATTTAGCTTTACTTGCAATACAGAACATAAGGGTCTCCAAAATTTTGCTGTGAACTGAACACCACGGTCAGAGACTATCTCAGCTGGAAGACCTTGGAGATGGAAAATATGTTGAACAAATAAGTGAGCCAGGTCAGGGGTAGAAGGCAATTTCTTTAGTTGTATGTAATGGACCATTTTAGAGAATTGGTCTACTAGGACCCAGATGGTAGTGTACCCTTGAGAATTCGGCAGATCCGTGATGAAGTCCATGGAGAGATGCGTCCATGGACGTGATGGAATAGGTAGTGGCAATAACTCACCAGCTGGTGCCTGACATGAAGATTTATGCTGGTCACACGGAGCATGAAGAAATAAATTCTGATGCGTCTGCTTTCATGGATGGCCACCAATAGCCTCTCTTTAAAAATTCCCATGGTCTTCCGAGTACGTGAGTGACCTGCAAAGTGAGAGTAATGAGCCCAGGTGAGGAGCTGCTTCCTTAACTCCAGGGCCACAAAGGAATTCCCTGTAGGGGGCTGTAAGGTGGCGAATACTCTTGACTACAAAACAGGGGTATTTTGTTGATTCTCTGATTTGTCATCACAGCAGAAAGATCTGGATAGGGCATCTGCCTTTTGACTAATGGCTCCAGACCAAAAGGTCAGGGTGAACTGGAACCGAGCAAAAAATATCACCCATCTGGCCAAATGAGGAGTGAAGATTCACGCACTGAAGATTCTTGAGGAAGAGAAGATTTCTATGGTCCGTTAAGACAGTGAAGGGAAACTTGGCCCCTTCCAGCAGGTATCTCCATTCTTTTAATGCTAACTTTACTGCTAAAAGTTCGTGCTCACCAATGGCATAATTTCTCTCGGCAGGAGAAAACTTCTTGGAGAAGAACCCACAGGGATGAACTCGATTATCATCATAACACTGGGAAAGACCTGCACCCACGGCCTCTTAAGACACATCCACTTCCACTAGAAATGGCCTATCCAAATCTGGTTGTCGTAAGACTGGAGCATAAATAAATGCCTGTTTTAAAAGTTGGAAGGCAGTCTCTGCCATAGGGCAGCGTTAGCGTTTTTTCGGGTCAGCACGGTAATGTGAGCCAATCATGATGAAAATCCTTTAATAAAACGTCTATAGTAGTTGGCGAACCAAAGAAATCTCTTTATGGATTTCAAAGTTTGAGGACGGGACCAATCCAAAATCGCCTGCACCTTCTTGGGTTCCATTTCTAGACTGGAGTCAGAAATGACATAACCAAGGAATGGCACACTGGGAACCCCAAAGACACATTTCTCCAGTTTGCAGTAAAGGTGGTTCTTTCTCAGACAGGACAATACTTCCTTCACATATTCATGATGTTCTGTTACAGAAGACGACAAAAATCAATATATCGTCCAGGTAAACTACAACTGAGACGTACAACAGGTCCAGGAAAATATCATTAACGAAGTCCTGAAACATGGCAGGGGCATTGGACAACCCAAAGGGCATCACAAGGTATTCAAAGTGTCCATCTCTAGTATTAAAGGAAGTCTTAAATTCATCACCAGCACGAATGCGGATGAGATTGTAAGCCCCTCTCAGATCCAGCTTTGAGAATATGATGGACCCTTTAACTCTGTCAAACAATTCTGTGATCAGGGGAAGAGGATATTGATTCCAAAAATGTTATATCATTGAGGCCCAGGTATTCTATACAAGTTCTTTGGCCTCCGTCTTTCTTGCCAATGAAAAACAAGCCAACTCCAGTGGGAGAGATGAATAAACCCCTATGCTAGGTTGTCCTGGATGTACTCTGACATGGCATGAGTCTCAGGCATGGATAGAGGATAGGTGCGACCACGAGGTGCCATCTTGTCAGGTAGCAGCTCGATAGGACAGTCCCATTCTCTGTTGGGAGGTAAGACATTCGCCTGTTGCTTGAAAAAAACATCAGAGAACATCTGGTACTCCTTGGGAATATCTGGAGATGTTAACGAAGATGTCTTTCTTACAGGTCTTATTTTGGGAAGACAGGATTTCTGACAGTCAGTTCCCCATGAAAGAATCTGCATTGAACACCAGTCTATCCTGGTATTAAGTTGGCATAACCAGGGTAGTCCTAAAATTATTTCTTGAGAAGCCTCTGGTATCACTAAGAACTTTAAAGACTTGGAGTGGAGTGCCCCAACATGAACTAATACTGGTTGAGTTTCCTTGATGACCAGTCCTTTAGCTAGAGGACATCCATCTACAGAAGTCAGGGAAATTGCTTGCTTGAGAGATGAACAAGGAATCAGTAGTTTATCAACTAGGCTGGAATTCATGAAGTTTCCGACTGCTCCAGAGTCTAATAGAGCAGAGACAATCACAGGGTTGGGCTTGAGATCCAAAGCTAAGGAAATCTTGAAATCTTTAGTGATTGGGGATGTGCAATTTACTCCGTATTTGATGTCCCCAAGGTCAGTTAGGAACAGGCGGTTCCCGACTTACGGGAGCAGGAGGCCACCAGGTGACCCGAATCTCCGCAGTACAGACAGAGGTTTTTTAGCATCCTTCTCTGATGTTCCTCTTTGGAGAGATGGGTTTGGTTCACCTGCATGGGCTTCTCATCTATAGGAAGATGGGATGGACGGGTAGGCAAGGGAGATGTAAATGACCTTTGCCGGTCAGTTCTGTGCTCTTCAGCCTGACGTTCTCTGAAGCATAGGTCAATTTTGTTGCAGAGTGAGATCATATCATTTAAATTGGTAGGAAGCTCACGGGTAATCAGTTCATCTTTTAATTGGTCAGACAGACCATGCCAAAAGGCTGAGATGAGGGCCTCCTCATTCCAATTAAGGTTTGATGCCAAGATTTGAAACTGTACGGCATATTGGCTGACAGGACGGGTTCCTCGTCTCAGGGTCATGATGCTGGATGATGCTGACACTGTGCATCCAGGTTCATCGAAAATCCTCCTGAAAGAAGATACAAATTCTGTATAGTTATCCATCAGTGAGTCTGAATGCTCCCAGAGTGGGAAGGCCCAATCCAAAGCTGAGCCGGTCAGCAAAGACACGATGTATGCCACTTTGGTTTTAGCGGTGAGGAAGTTATCAGGCTGTAATGTAAAGTGTATATCACACTGATTTAAAATACCACAACAGAGTTTAGGATTGCCATGAAATTTGCTTGTGTAGATGTAGATGAGGGGATAGCCTGGTCCCTGTATTACCAGACACAGGAGGAGGTGAAGCTGCTGATACCCCAAGGGTGATTAACGAGGATTGCAGATTATCTTGGCATTTAGACAACTCCTGTAGGAACTGGGCCATTTGATGTTGCATAGCTTCCAGGTTTCTAAATGACCAGCAATACAGTGAAATAAATCCACTCCAGACTCCAGTTCCATGGTTGGATCCATGGGGCCAGTGCAAACTGTGAGGTTCTGAATGTGTTATGGACCCAGGCTGGAGATAGGAGCAGACACAGAAGCAGACTTAAATGAAAAAATGGGGATTTTAATAGGTGACTTAGATGACATGGGAATGGCAAATGAAAAGTCTAGGTATAGCACTAAAGTGCACTTGATAACTGTAGTGGGGGTTAATGGGAAAATGTCCAGATAGTGACAGGCAGGAACAGTCCAGTAAACAAGTATGGTGAGCAGGAACATAATGCAGGTATGATGAGCTGTAACTGAATGCATGAATGATGATCTGTAACGAATGCAGGCTGAGGTAATTCAGACCAGCTGGGGGTGAAGGGAGGCAAAGTGCAGGGAACTGCAGGTGAAAGGTATGTGGAGGGTGCAGGGTAAATCCAGCAGGTTGGAGCAGGCAAGGTTCAGGCTAGTAGTGTAACAGACAGACAGGCAGGTAAGGCACAGGTACTCTCTCTCAGCCACAGTTGAGAAACACGTTGCACTGGCAAAGGAAGGAAGGCTCTGGACCTCCTAAATCCTCAGTGCCGTGCTGTGACTGGCTGGAATGAGCACAGGACCTACCAGGATTGGACTGCCGGAATCACAGGGCCCATGCTAATGGAATGGAATCACCGTCAGACCTCTCCAGACCTAGTAACAATGTGCCTGCACTGAACCACATGCAGCGAATGCCCCTTGCCAAACACCAGCACCGCTACCAGAGACCCCCTGCCATAATGACCTCACAGGTAATACCCGGTGACTACCATGCCTAGAAACCCCGGCCGTGACACCAGGGTGCTATATGGTGAATGCAGTGGCTCCACTGGGCATGCACCAGAGATCCCATGCACAACCCCCAGAGCTGGCAGCCACCACAGTGCTGATGTGCCAACAATGCCTCAAGTGGGCATTTTAAAATGCACAGTCAGTTTGTAATATAGAGACTCCACTTTCAAACAGACCCCACTAGTAGATTCTAAAGTCATGAAAACACTATAGTGTCCAAGTCTGGGACAGCACCGACAGTGCCGACAATGGCACAAGTGTGCAGCTAGTTTGTAATACAGAGAACCCACTTTCAAACACACCCCACTACTAGATTCTAAAGTCATGAAAACACTATAGTGTCCAAGTCTGGAACAGCACCGACAGTGCCGACATTGGCACAAGTGTGCAGCTAGTTTGTAATACAGAGACCCCACTTTCAAACAGACCCCACTACTAGATTCTAAAGTCATGAAAACACTATAGTGTCCAAGTCTGGGACAGCAACGACAGTGCCGACATTGGCACAAGTGTGCAGCTAGTTTGTAATACAAAGACCCCACTTTCAAACACACCCCACTACTAGTTTCTAAAGTCATGAAATTACTATAGTGTCTAATTGTGGGATGCCATGTGTGTGGCTCCCGACCCACCTGGCATGCGCAGTACTATGAGCCTCCATATGCCACCGCATAGCGCAACAAGCAGGTAGCTACATGGTGTATGGAACAGCGCCACTGGGCATGCACCAGAGATCCCATGTGTAACCTCCAGAGCTGGCAGCAACCACAGTGCCAATCTGCTGTAAGTGTGCATCTTAAAACACAAAGACAGTTTGTAATCCAGGGACCCCTCTGTGACTCAGACCCCACTACTGGTTTCTAAGTAGGTGTGTGCACCGGCCACTTTTCATGTTTTGGTTTTGGATCTGGATCTTTCTTCATTTTTTGGATCTTGATTGGTTTTGCCAAAACCACCCTTCCGTGTTTTGGGTTATGGGTTTTGTGTTTTGGATATGTATTTTTTTTTTAAAAAGCATAAAAACAGCTAAAATCACAGAATTTGTGGGTTTTTCTGCTCCTATGCTATTATTAACCTCAATAACCTTCATTTCCACTCATTTCCAGTCTATTATGAACACCTCACTCCTCACAATATTGTTTTTATGGCCAAAAGGTTGCACCGAGGTAGCTGGATGACTATGCTAAGCGACACGAGTGGGCGGCACAAACACGTGGCCCATCTAGGAGTGACACTGCAGTGGCAGACAGGATGGCAGTTTGAAAAACTAGGCCCCAAACAGTACATACTGCAAAGAAAAAAAAGAGGTGCAAGATGGAATTGTCCTTGGGCCCTCCCACCCACCCTTATGTTGTATAAATAGGACATGCACACTTAACAAACCAATCATTTCAGCGCCAGGGTCTGCCACATGACTGTGGCTGAAATGATTGGTTCGTTTGGGCCCCCACAAAACAAGCTGGCAATTAATGTGTCCCTGCACAAACTGGTTCTACGGAGGCAAGATGTCGTCCTCATCCTCCTCATCCACCGATTCCTTGGATAAAACAGGAAAAAGGGATTTAGGTGACCCTGGACAGCTTACGGTCTGAGCCAAAGTTTCTGAACTTGACAGTAACTTTTTATGAACGCGCTACAGGAGCCGTATAAGGGAGGATGTTCCTAGGTGGTTAACGTCCCTACCCCTACTTATTTCACCTTTACATATGGTACATATGGCAAGACAGTTGTTGTCCAGATTTGGATAGAAATATTGCCAGACCAAAGAGGTGGAATGTTTGGTCTTCTGACCAGGCATGACCGTGATGGGCTTTTTCATCCCACGGACAACAACTGTCTCCCCCGGAGCCTGATTTACACAAACCACATCACCATCAGAATCCTCCTCGCCAACTTCCTCCTCAGCGCCAGCTACACCAGTATCCTCATCCTGTTGTACTTCAACAGTGACATCTTCAATTTGCATATCAGCAAGTGGACTGTGGGTGCTCCATTCAGCACTTGCAGGGGGCGTGCAAATGGTGGAAAGAGCCACCTCTTCCCGTCCAGTGCTGGGAAGGTCAGGCATCGCAACCACCACCACACTTGGACTCTCCTTGGGGATTTGTGATATCTTCTTAGAAAGCACAGTTCTTCGCTGTGCTTTTGCCAGCTTAACTCTTTTGATTTTTTTAGTGGGAGGAGGGCTTCCATCGTCATGTGAAGCTGAACCACTAGTCATGAACATACTAGGGATCGACCTTAGCCATTCCTTGCCACTCCGTGTCGTAAATGGCATATTGGCAAGTTTAAGTTTCTCTTCAGTTGATTTAAATGTTTTTTTCAAGGTCATTTTCCTGAATTTTGTCATTTGGGATTGTATGTGCCCTCTATTATGACATTGGGCATCGGCCTTGGCAGACGACGTTGATGGCAAGTTATTGTCTATGTCATGACTAGTGGCAGCAGCTTCAGCACTAGGAGGAAGTGGTTCTTGATCTTTCTCTATTTTATTTTTATCGGAGAAAGTTTCGTCCTCCATTTATGTTATATCGATTTGATATATACGTGCGGCTAAACACAGAAAATATTTTTTTATTTTTGCTGGAGAGTAGTGCACTTTGAGGGTTACACCAGCCTTTAAGAAATGAGCCAGCCAGCTCTTTACTTATGGGACACAGGCGCACGCTTGGCGCTGCTCCTTTGTTGATGCACGTGCGGCTACTGCGTACACAATTCACAAACACAGAAAATATTTATTTTTTTGGTTTGGAGTGTACTTTGGGGGTTACAGCACCCTTTAACGGTCAAGCCAGCCGGCCCTTTACTTATGACACAGGCGCACGCTTGGCACTACTTTGTTGATGCACGTGCGGCTACTGCGCACACAATTCACAAACACAGAAAATATTTTTTTTTTTGGTTTGTACTGGAGTGTACTTTGGGGGTTACAGCACCCTTTAATGGCCAAACCAGCCGGCCCTTTACTTATGACACAGGCGCACGCTTGGCACTACTTTGTTGATGCACGTGCGGCTACTGCGCACACAATTCACAAACACAGAAAATAATTTTTTGGGGCGTTTGGACTGGAGTGTACTTTGGGGGTTACAGCACCCTTTAACGGTCAAGCCAGCCGGCCCTTTACTTATGACACAGGCGCATGCTTGGCACTACTTTGTTGATGCACGTGCGGCTACTGCGCACACAATTCACAAGCACACAAAAAATATAATTTTTTAGCACTTGGGGGGAGCACCCCTGATGGACAGAGCACCCCCTGGACAACACTACAGCACCCCTTTAGGACTGGGACACTGCACAGGACTTTGGAGTGGACACAGCCCTTATGGAGAACTGACTGCACAACACTGTCCAGCCAGCCCCTATGGACTTTGAAGTAGTGGGCACAGCCCCTATTAACAACAGCAGCACAGCACAACACAGCCAGACCCTATGGACTTTGAAGTAGTGGACAACAGCAGCACAGCACAGCACAGCACAGAACAACACTACTCTGCACTACACTACACTACACAGCCCAGCCAGCCCTAACTCCCACCCTCCCTCTTCACTGTCCACAGCCGAGTGAGAAAATGGCGCCGACTCGGGTACCTTATATAGGATCCAAAACCCGCGAGACTCGGAAGGCGGGATGATGACGTTTTGCCTCGATTTCAGAATCCGAGTCAGGCGGGAAAAGTCGAGCCTGACTCGGATCTGCCTCAGATCGGGGGGGCTCGGGGGGGTTCAGATTTCAGAAATCCAAACCCGCTCACCCCTATTTCTAAGACATGAATTCACTACAGTTTCTTTCTGGGACAGTACAACTTGTGTGCACCTTAAAATTCACAGTCAGTTTGTAATATAGAGACACATCTTTCTGGGTTGACTTCTAGTTCAGTGATGGTTTTATGCACCTCTGTTAAAACAACACTACAAATTGCTAAAACATGCTATCACATCTTCTGCAGTGCTGCAGCAACTGACACATTCATAGCACATTAGATACTAGCAGATGGGGATGGGGTCCTTGGCATTGGTCACCATCCTCCCCTTTTCAGGACACAAGGGCAGACTGTGCGCTGACTGGCTCAACTGGGCATGCACAGTACTATGAGACTCCATAAACCACAACATAGCATGACTAGCTGGGTGCTACATGGCATATGGAGTGGCTCCATTGGGCGTGCACTGGAGATCCCAGCCACCACAGCGCCACCGACATGCCGACAGTGCTGTAAGTGTGCATCTTAAAATGCACAGTCAGTTTGTAATCCAGAGACCCCTCTTTTTAACAGAGCCCACTAGTTTCTAAAGTCATGAAATCTCTATAGTGTCTAAGTCTGGGATGCACTGTGTGTGACTCCCGACCGCTCTGGGCATGTGCAGTACTATGAGACTCTGAATGCCATAGTGGGACTAGAAGGGTGCTACATGGGTACTGTATAAAGTGCCATATACCACTTTCTTGAGCACACAGTGCATCAGCAGTACAGTGGCATAAAGTAGCATAGAAATGCCAGGTGGTATGAAGTTGTGGACATTGTATTGAGTTCAGTTGGCTTTGATAAAAATACTGACCTTTAATTGCTCGGTCTATATTCAATGCTGGGAGTGTGTCTTTTTGGTCAGCTGAGATACCTGTATAAATGACAGAACTCACACACCACCACCAAGTTCTATAGTGAAGATTTAAAAAAAAAATGTCCATTACCAGGTCTCAAGACCATGATGCCATATCAAGAGCTGCACCTGTTGAGTATGTGATGTGATGTCTGCGAATTATAGCAGGCAATGTGTACAATGTCAATAGCAGGCTCATTCTTGTGCATTCCACCTACCCGCTGCTGTTTTTAATAATAAAAAAAGGTGTCTTCCTTTCAAAATATTATACTAGTACATATATACACAGTACCCCACCATTAGAGAATAATTAATCCCATCTCATTGAAAGCCATGCGTGTGTCTCAAAAATTTACAGTATTGGTTATACTGTCAAAGGAACACAGCAATACCACTGTACAGCTATGTATGAGTACTGATTTGTTTCCTGTTCAAAGAGCTAACATGATATTAAAAAGATTAGTTGTGCGAACATGCAATATGCAAATACACTGCGTGAATGTGATATCCATGCAATTTAACAATATGGTATTCAGTAGTACAAAATAAATCAGTGGAACACTCGCCACCCAGTGGTTAAGCGGTGATTTAAATGCCGTAGCAAATCTTTCATTGAAGAATACCATGGTACGCCAAAGTACAGCCATTCACAAACACAGAAAAGAAGAAATTTTTTTTTGGAGTGCACTTTGGAGGCTACAGCACCCTTTAACACATGAGCTAGCCAGTCCTATACTTATGACACAGGCGCACGCTTGGTGCTACTTTGTTGATGCACGGGCAGCTAACACAATTCACTAACACAGAATTATTATTTTTTTTTTGTAGTGCACTTTGGGGGTTACAGCACCCTTTAACAGATGAGCCAGCCGGCCCTTGATATATGACACTGGTGCATGCTTGGTGCTACTTAGTTGATGCATGTGCGACTACAGTGCACACAATTCACAAACAAAGAAAAAAATAATTTTTTTTTTGCACTTTGGGGGAGCACCCGTGATGGACAGATCACCCCCTGGACAACAATACAGCACCCCTTTAGGACTACAGCCTTTAGGGGACACTGCACAACACAGCCCAGCCAGGCCCGATAGACTTTGGAGTGGACACAGCCTCTATGGACAACTGACTGCACAACACAGCCCAGCCAGCCCCTATGGACAACAGCAGCACAACGCAGCCCAGCCAGCCCCTATGGACAACAGCAGCACAACACAGCCAAGCCAGCCCCTATGAACTTTGGAGTGGACACAGCCCCTATGGACAACAGCAGCACAGCACAACACTAACTCCAACCCTCCCTCTTCACTGTCCACAGCCGGAGTGAAAAATGGCACAGACGCGGGGACCTTTTATAGAATCCAAAACCCGCGAGATCTGACAGCGGGATGATAACGTTTTGCCTCGATTTCAGATCCGAGGAGGGCGGGAAAACTCAAGCCTGACTCGGATCCGACTCGGATCTGGGGGGCTTGGGCGGGTTCCAATTCCATAAGTCCAAACCCCCTCATCCCTAATTATAACCTTGTGTTTATAGTGTTCTATGATTGATTTATCTAAAACATCCAGCAGTGCATAGGGAACTAATTGCATGGAAGACACAAGGTTTTGAAGGTATAATATGAGGTAGTCTAGAACAATTAACTAAAGGAGGCTTATGTGTAGAGAGATTGTAAAATGTAAAGAAAGTGGTGAATGAAGGTGCAGTGCATGAAGAGAATAATTAATTTGATTAAAAATATAGAATTATACTTTATTTGAAACTGCGGTTTAATTTAATAGTAGAATAAGAACTAGATGAAATTAAAGTGTAGGCTTACAACAGCTCATTTTATTTAAAATTGGTTATAATATTAATGTTGTTTTTTTATATAAATGGCAGATCTCAATGCACATTTTGGAAAACTACTAAATAATTAATAATAATTATTATTATTGTATTTTTTATTTACTTGAAGCTTCTTCATCACAAATGGGTAACGATTCTGTGTGTAGAGTAGTTACAGAGTTTAACATCATTCCCAAATGCATATACCTTGATTGTTACTATTTAAAAACATTACTATTCAGAACATGGATAAAGCTAAAGGATTATGAATCTGATTCAGAGATGCACAGTATTGCACAGCCTCTTCATCTTTGTATACAGTGGCTGTGCTAAAACATGCAAAAACAGCAGAGGCACCTGTAGTAAAATATGAACTGTATGCTTTGTGATCCACTGCTGCGTCCAAAGATGCATCATTTGTTTTCTGCGTGAACATAAGTCATCTGAGTAACTCTCAGATTACTCAGGATGGCCAGTGTTTTTACACTGCTGGGGCCAGTGAAACTGTTATTGCTGGAAGACGCAGACCCTGGCCTCAGCACATCTAGAAAATGGGGCTAACAATCCCAGTTTTGTTAAATTCTCCTCGTCACTGCCCTCTCCCCACCCCACAATGGCTGCAGACTGTCACTCACCTGACATCTGTAGCTGCACTGTGTTCGACGATGCAGGACCCAATCTGTGCAGGAACAGTTTAACAAACATTGGAGATATACATAAACTATTGTGTTTTCATACATCTCTGTATTAGGCCCTATAACATTTAATACAGTAATTGCAGCACTATTTCTGGCCAAAATATACAAAGTATAATATAAAAATTAAACTAGAATGTGCTTTTGAAAGTTCTATAATAATTTTGCAAACTTAGCAAAAAAAGTAATGGAAATTAACATTCACAAATACATGTGTTTACTAGTAAAAAAAAATCATCTTCCATAATTTAAATCAGAAAACATTTGAAATATCTGATTATTTTGTTGCCTCACTCTATCATCTACCAATATCACACTGTTCAGCAATCACATATTGTTCAATCCAACAACCATCTGTAACCTCCATACTGTATAGATATGTACAATGCTGCAATGCATGCTGATGTTAGTAGTCACTGTCATAATTCATTTTTATTATTAATAGCACAAAAAATAATAACATGAGGTTTTCTGTCAAACTCACATGTGGATTTTTCACAACCAATTCTATGGCATCTTTTTTTCATGAATCAAATACATTTAGATAAAGACAATACACAAAAAAACAAAGTATAAATTATAATCAAGGGCAATACAATTGACAGATAAATGAAAATATGGATCCCAACAAATCATACCTCTACGATCTAGGCAATAAAAGATAGTAGACCAAAAATACACACTCCCCTTTGAGTAAAGGTACCTAGAGGGGAGAGTCCTGAGCACTTAGAATATATACTCAAATTTAAAAATACAGTAGATTGTGTATTATCCTATATTATAAAAGTAATAACTATATAGGTGCTTATAATATCAGTACACCACAGCTAACTAAAGGGTGCTTTGCTAGTCCTGAATGGAATAATTACCAAATGCTTGTTTATTATGGATAATTGCTACTAATCCTGGTTTGGATTTATTGCCAGTTCGGAACTCAGATTTTTAGCAGTTTTTAATTGATTTTTATCAATCCAAAATTGAAATACTTGAGGGTGGTTTTGCAAACCAAAACATGAAGATGAATCCAGGTCTATATCCTAAATCAAAATACAGAGGTCCATGCACATATTTAATATTAGTACGTATTTTAATATACCGTGTATGCATAATTATTTTGTATGTTATTTTGCATGTATGCTAATTCAAGTGTTTTCTTTATAATATTTCATTTATATTGCTATCTCTTTATTTCATTGTAGATAACCTGGTTTACCATTTACTATGCATTTTACAAGATGCACACTTTTATTATTTAAATTTGCATCACATTCAATACACCTGCACTACGACAATTTAAAAAAAATTTAAAATAGAAGCAATGACATTAACCATATAAAAATTATTAAGTAGAATTCATAGGTTAGGTTAAGGGCAAATAGATGTGGGAAGAAATGTTTGGAGCCTCATTTTCATGGCAGACAATAAGGAGTAATGAAACAAAAGTGAAACACACATGTGACAAATGGGCATACTGTAAATAGGCTTGCCATATCATACCTTTAATTTGGGACACAGGTTATGTGGTTGATTAAAAACAGGGAAAATGGAGAATCAGCCAGCCACAGAATATGTGTAATTCATATGTGTCCTGAATTAACGGGATGAAATGGAAAGCCTAAGAACCTCAAACATGACAATGGTGCCATAAAATAAAAACTATAGTGTCAGGTTTGGCCTAATAATTGATGACTGTATATGACAAAATAGCAGAGTATAGAATTATGATTAAGGCAATGAATCACCCAGCAGGGAAAGCAAATGGTAAGTGAAATAAGCAAAATTCTTTAGCAAATTTTTAGATGAAAAACAAGTCCAGAAATAATCAGAACTGAAACATATAATCTAAGTAATAAATGTAGAAGGATAAGGTGCAGACAGCTGGCATTTTTCAGGAATAACAGAGCAGACTGAAAGATATATAAAACTATAACGATCACATATGTATGTGAGAGGAAGGGATAAACAGTTTAGCATTGGAGCATTGTATTTAACCCCTGGTTCATGTTTAAGTTTAAAAACACAGGATGTTCTGAGTATCATTATAGTATAGCCCTCATTTAAGAAGCAGATTCCCCGGTCAGACACTACTCATTATTTTTTTCAGCCCCTCTAAGAAGAATAATTAATGACTATTTATGGAGAACCTTAATTAATAATAGGACCAGGAGTCTGCTGCTGTAGTGCTGTCAGGTTTGGGGTAGTAGAATCCCCTACTGAGGGGATGTGGTCTAGATTTGGAAGAACTTGGGTTGAGAGGCCTGGAAACAAGAGCTTCTCATGAACGGACTATGGGCTTAGCTACACCCTGCAGGCAGGTTGCAGTCCTTTGACCAGGTATCCAAGATCATTGGGAATGGAGGCTCAAGATATCAATGGCCCAAGGGAAGTGCCTAACCAAGGCACTGTTACACTAGGAGTATAATAAAAGATAATACTTGAAAGTATTCCAGGAATAAAGTACTAAAACACTTAGCACAACTGTTTGACACTAGAGAGGTACACTGGTAGTGACACTTGAGAAAACACAGAGAGTGAGGTGTGGACACACTTTGTACTGTGGGGTGGCACACAAGGGAAACACTAGGAGAGGATTGCTGATACACTTTAGCACCATGGGTAGACACACAGAGGATACAGAGGGAATGGCATGTGGACTCACTTTGCCACATGGAATGGCACTGATAATAAACACAGGCTGAGAAGTATTGCACTGTATCTCATAGGAGACACTGGTAACTTAATGCACAGACAGGGATGTTGGTCGCAATGCTGCTCACTGGAAAACACTGGCAGTAATACAAAGGCAGAGATGTTATAGCACTGTCACGAAAAAGTAAAGCTCTCAGGCTGAGATGTAATTAGCACTGCTGCTCACAGGGAACACTTGTAGCTAGTAATCACAGAGAAGTGATGCAAGTGTGAGATACTCAGGATAAGCTTGTGGCTTGAAATCACAGAAACAGCATACACAGGCAGGGAAGTAAGTCACACTGGTGCTGAAAGGAGACACTGGAACTCCTACATAGGCAGAGATGTCATAGAACTGCTGCTCACTGGAAAACACTGGAACAAAGGCTTGGAATCTAAGGGAACCTTGAACAGAACTCAACTAGAAGCAACAATAGTTGATCAGGCAACTTCCTGGAGTTCTGAGGGCAGATTTATACCTAGGGGTAGCAGATAATTGAAGCACAGCATCATCTGAATGAGATCATGCTACCATTGGTTAGGAGGACTGTCACATGAGAAGAACTGTCAAGGTGGCACCCATAATGGGACCTCTGATCCCCAACACACACAGCCAACCATGAAAGTCTGCAGAAAGCACCTAAGGTAGATTACTCAGCATCTCGCCCATCACTGCTCCAGACGTCTGACCACAAGGAAGTCAGGGGAAACCAGTATGGAGGTAAGAGATAGTCGATCCTAGGCTGAACCCTGACAAGTGCTTTATCAGAGACCTTTAAAGCTGCCAGAGTAGGGGTCTGTAGTAAAGATGTGTGGTTTAGTTCTCCAGAAATCCAAATCCAGCTGAATTTTGGGAATCTGAGTTGCAGTTCTGATCTCCTGAGGAGATCCAGACAGATCTGAGTCTTGGTTTTGATCTTCCCACAGACAGATTATGATTTTAAGCCTGAATTGGATTTAAAAAATAAAGAGTTTAGCTGTTTTATAAATTTAAAAAAACTCAGATCCAAAAACAAAGTTAAAGCCAAAAAACTTGAAGGTAGTTTGGCAAAATCAAAACACACATATTAATTGAGATCCAAACCCAAAACACATAGGTCAGTGCACATCTCTAGTCTTTAGAGTCTATTAAGGTAAATGCCCACTTACAAAAACTTCTCTTCCAAAATTCCTAATTAACAAAATTATGTCATGCTGAGTACCAGTAGAGAGAAGACTAACATATGTTGCACTATTATCATATACTGTATAATGTCCTCCTGCTTCACAAAAATAGCTGACATTTCACAGGAGGAGAAAATGTATTGGACTCTGTAAACTGGAATACCATCTCTGGCAGTACACAGTGGGCAGTCATCCTGGAGACCTAGGTCTGAGCCTATGTTTCTAAAACATGTGGATCTTATACACCTTTGGCGGCAGTTAAACCTCAGATTACTTAGACTAGGCATTTCTTAGAAAGACACCTCTTGGACCATTGGTAAGTTTGCAGACATCTCTTCAACTTCTATGAAGATGCAAGACAACTCTCAAACATCTAGCATGGTGGCAGACACCTCTCGGACCCCTGGTAAGTTGGTTGATATCTATTGAACCTCTAAGGCAGCAGACATCTCTCTAATACTGTAGCCTGCAAAGTGGCAGACACCTCTCAGACCTCTGGAAAAATTAGAGACACCTCAGAGACCTCTGATAAAGTGTCAGACACATCCTGGACCTCAAAAGGAGCAAATAATTTGTCATCAGGCATGGAGACTAGGCAATAAGTTCATAGTCATGTTTGAAGGCAAGGTCATTGGCTTTGTCATGCTTTAAGATAAATATGATCAAATTTGAAGCTTCATCTTGGCCAGTCAAATTTAGGAACCTCAAACTGTTATTTATATTTGGTACCTCAGCCTTAATAGTAGTCACTAACTTATCATGCTGGGCTGTCATCTCAGGCTACTCTTGCAAGGCAGACTTTACTAGAAAATCACATTGGGCACTGAACAGTAGTATAGAAGTTAGACCCCTCTATCATCTTGGACATCTTTCAATAGGAGGCAGTGACTGGACATTAGGTATTAGAGGCAGGGACTGGAGGTATTGATTCCTCCCTAAAATGGGCTGGACGTATTAGTTCCTCCTTGGAACAGACTAAAGACTCTTTACCAATGACTGACACTAGTAAGTTAGAACTTACATTTGACATTGGTGACTCAGAAGTGACAGCAGATATTGGTGGCTCAGAACAGATAGCAGATTCTGGTTATCTCAAAATTGATGATAGAGACAATTGACTCAGAACCTGTTGCAGACACTGGTGTCACAGTCTGGGTATTATGTAGATCCAGCTTGGGACCCTTTGGACTGACTGACATGCATAGAAAATGAGGTGGCTTGATGATACTTTGGCTCATGGGTATGAACAGGAGCTTAGGTGTTCTAGTGACAGTGTAGGAAATGCAGACTTGTAATATGCATGGATACTGGACTGGATCTGGAGTGAACAGACCAGGTCCACTGGACAACCCCTAATCTAGTGACATGTGAAGGCCAGTAAGACCAGGAATATACTCGAGGGACAAGGGTGACTCCAAGAACTCAGAATATAATAGTTCTGGTAGATAGGAACTCATAACTCAAGCCAGGAATCAGTCTTATGTAGTCAGAGTACAACTTGTGGAAGCTGTAAATCTAATATAGCTCTGATGCAAGACCTTGAACTGGAACCAGTGAGGAACTCAGAGACTGAGGGTCAGGATAGGTATTATAGCTTACTTGTCATCTCAGTGTAAAGACTATATACCGATCACTGAACCCTAGCCCTGGAACCAGCATTCTTCACTGTACCATCCCAAGACAATAGTACACAGTGCAGGAAAACCAATATAAGGGCAGCAAAATAGTATAACCTGGAAAACCACTGAGCATAGATTAAACAGCATAAGTACTTGCATGCACTGTCCCAGAGGTATGATGGAATAAAGACTAAAACTAGCAAGCTCAGCACTGAGGAGTAACAAGTTGGTATGCAGCATGGAACCTGTCTCACTGTTAAGTGACAGTATACAGCTGCAGATGGAAAGCAGTAAACTTTCTTGCTGAGGAAAGTGGTTGGAGCAGGTCTGTATGCTGCGTGGATGTTGCGATTCTGACTGGTAGAGGAACACAGTGGTAGAAGGAAAGCAGTATAATTGCTGGCTGAACCGAAGTGCTTGGAGCAGATCTCTATGCAGCATGGATGCTGCTCCATTGACTGATAACTGAGTCCAGTGGCAGATGGAAGGCAGGTCTGTATGCAGCGTGGAAGCTGAAGCACTGACAGGTGACACTACACATCAGCAGGAGGAAGACTGGTAGTAGTAAACTCACTGGCTGACTGGAGTGGAAGAAGCAGATATGTATACAGCATAGAAGCTGCAGTGCAGGCATGTGATAATACTCAGTGCAAATGGTAAATAGTGAGAATCCACAAAGTAGCAGATAGAGTCAAAGAAAAGAAGATCACAGGATACAGGAGTAAACCTGGAACCTAGATCTATTCTGGGTAGGAATACGATGTTCAGGCAATGGGTTGCTCACATGAAGTGGTTTAAATAGGAGGCACATTAGTTAATTACAGGGAACCTACCCTCCAATATGACTTATTCCACCAGGTAAAAAAACACTCTTTTCCTGGACTTTCCTCTTTATTTATGATTACAGTCACCTGTGTTGAACTATGTAATTTATGAGAAAAGTGTTTCAACACAGGTGGCTGCAATAAAAAATTAGGTGGGAAGTCCAGGAGTAGAGGATTTTGTAACTGGTGGAATGGGTCATGTTGAAGGGTCTGAGGGAGGCATCCCTGGAATGTATTGAAAACTGAAACTAAAAACAAATGTCTGAGTATGTGGAGAGTGCTAACACCCCAATTTGTGACAACTGGTTAGTAAAAAATAACACAGGGCACTAATGGGCCAAATTATATTCTGTTTGAGGTTGAATAGTAGCCGGAGGGAGCTCCCATAGCTATTCAATACACCACACTCTTTGCCTAATCTGGAATTGGTTAAGTCTGAGAATACCGGTTCTTGTGACTTAACTTGGGTGTTAAGGCATGGTAACCAGCATTCTATGTCTAAAATGTCAGTCATGCAGCTATTAGCACTGTGCTAAGCCAGGAAACATCTGCGCACCTGGCACTTTTGTCGGGTTTCTCCTTGCATTCCCAAGGGGTGTGAGGAGAACTCATTTAGCTACCTTAACAGTGTGGAGTATTGAATAGCCGCAGGAGCTCCCTCCTGCAGCTATTCAATATTGCACTGAATTGAATTCAGACCAATGTCTCTGAACTGATGGCAGACAGTAGGGACTCTAAAATGATCACTCTATTCACAATTACATAACTTTTGACAGGACTAGGAACCCAGAAACTGGAGGCACAAACTGGGTAGTAAATACTGGTGCTTAAATTGATTGGGTGAATGGAACCTTCTCTGAAACATCTTGACTGCCAGACATTCCATGGTAACAGACTGATAAGACTGATTTTCTTTAGTAGCAGACTAAACTCAACACATTTTACTAGTAACAGTTTTTAACAGATTGACCCCTTGTTGGAAATGATCGTGGCTAAGTCTATGCAACTAAGTCATGCCATAAATCTTGCCACAAACTTTTCACAAAATATACATCTTAGTGATGCTGGCACAGTGTTTTGCTTAATATTCAACTTTGTACCAATTAATTTGCAGCAAAAACACTAAACCTACAGTAGATCCTAGTAGTTTTTATGTGGCTAATGTGTGAATAATATGCTAAATTTAGGAAAAGGTGCAAAGGTTTGTGATTAACTACCTGTTGCAGAGATTTAGGACCTTATTCAGAGGCGGCCGTACGGTCTACGACCACACGGCCGCCTCGATGTTTGGCCAGTGTGCATGCGCACGAGGGATCCAGCTCCCTCGTGCGCATGCGAGAGACCTCGCTATGACCGACAGCGCTGGTCATAGCGGGTCTCTTCCCAAAGGGGGCGAGCTGTCAATGTTGCTTGACAGCTTGCCCTGTTTGGAAGGCGGGCCGGGGGGGGTGGCAGCCCAAACGGAGGCATTCCCATGAGAATGCCTACCATTTGGGGGAGGCCCCACTGACATCACTAGTGATGTCAGTGGAGAGCTTCTGGCTCTGACAGAGCCAGAAGCTCTCCGGGGCTTACGACAAGTGAGACCCTATGCTAGGGTCTCATCCTAAGCCCCGATGGTCGCGATTGTCTCTGACCATCGTGACCATCACCCGAGCGGTCATTAGAGCTGTGGGTGTAAACCCACAGCCTAACAACCACAACAGAGGTGGGCGGTCAGGATGCAAGTGGCCGCCCCATTTCTGAGCAACCGCTTGCATCCTCTGACCGCCTCTGAATGAGGTCCTTAGTCACTGCATATTGCACAAAAAGGATAGGTGAATGAGGACACATCTGTACAGATTGGTGAAACAATTATAAAAAAAACATGTCCAGAATTAAGCAGAACTAAAAAAATATATGAATAAATGTCCGAGCCAAAGGTGCAGAAAGCTGGTAATTGTCAGGAATTACAGACCAGACAGAAATAACATGAAACTATGGCCAGGAGATGTGTATGTGAAAGGCAGGAAAATATAGTCCAAACACATGTACAATAATCAGAAACTGAGGTGTTAGGGATTTAACCCCTGGTGTCCATGTCCAAGGTCTTTACACACAGAGAGTTCAGACCAAATTTTCAGTCTAAACCACCATAGGATTACCCCTTTCTTCCAATCGAATCCACCATCAATCTGCAACAGATTTAAAGCACTGTACAGATGTACCTACAAATTAATAAACAACCCAATGGCTATAATTATTGCTGGCTACCACTAAATCATGATGACAACAAACATGAGGTTACCTACAAAAGTGGCACCAAACAATAACCTATGCCAAATTGAGCTAGTCACAATATAACAGTGTGATCCCCCATAAGGAGAGCCTTGGCTCCAATACTGTCTGCATGGAGCAGACTTCCATAGTGGAAATTAGCCTAAAATATTTTATGGCCCTAATTTTAAGTCACTCCCATGCTGAATAGCACTAAGGTTCAATTGTTAAATATCTATGCAGTGGGTGTCAAGATAATTAATTATATTTGTAAAATAATAAGTATATTTGTAGAACTACAAGTGCCAGCCAGCAAACACAGCCATTGGAATTTTGTTATTTAGGATATTGTAATGGGAGTGCAGAAAATGGTTGCTGAAAGCCATATTGTGTGCAATGATTTTATAAATGTATCAGGCATTAGATACAGTAATTGTCAGACATTAGAAGGTGGTCAGACATTGAATAAGGTGTTTTTCACAGAAAGAAGTTAAGAAAAGGACAAAGGCCCTCATTCAGAGCCATACGCTCTGAGCAGAGCGCACGCTCTGAATGAGGGCCGGGCTCCATTTTCATGGAGCGTCCTCCTGGACGCTCGTATAGCTGTGGGTCACCACCCACAGGCTATACGAGCGTGCATTGTGATGGTCGCGATGGTCGAGACCATTGCGACCATCGAATTTGCGAGCCGGAGCCTGCGGTTGAGGTTTTCAACCGCAAGCTCCGGAGTGATTTTGGCTCTATCAGAGCCAAAATCACTCCCACTGACATCACTAGTGATGTCAGTGGGCCGGCTTCTGACGGGAGGCGTTCCCGTGGGAACGCCCCCGTCAGGGAGGCACTCCCCCGGCACGCCCACCAAAGGGGGCGTGCTGTCAATCAACATTGACAGCACGCCCCCTTTGATCGGACACAACGAGCGAAGGACTTTCCTTCGCTCGTCGCGTCAGGCGCATGCGCACGACGGAGCTCCCTCCGTCGTGCGCATGCTCAGTCCATAACATCGACCCACTTGCGAGTGGACAGCTGCTCGCGAGTGGGTCTGAATCAGGCCCAAAGTTCTTTGTGACCAAACATACTTAATCCTGAGTCAACATGGTCTTACCTTCAACTTATCTGAGTACATACATCATAAACACAGTTGTTGATGAGATTTCCAATATTCAAAATTGAGGCAACAGTGCACTCTACTGTCTATTAATATTTATGTATATTTCCAAACATGACCTTTATACTTGATAAAATGCTGATGTAGGAGTTTTTTTTCCTACAGTATATAGTACATAATCTGTCAGTATAGAGGCAGCCTATTGCTTGAGATTCCAGCTCCAAGGTGTTGGAGGGGCTCCTGGGTAGGAAAACATTTATGTTTTGAGTAGATGATGTGACAAGCAAGTTGAGTTTTCATAATATACTTTTTCTTTTACTTTGTAATAAATGTATTTTTAACTGATATTTGTTTGTGTGGCTTGATTAACATATTTATATCCAAGAATCTTATCTATTATTTTAAAGAACTGAAATTCAATCTTTAGTAGGACATTTTGATGAAAATACACTGTTTTAACTAGATATATTTTATATAGTAAAATTTTGCAGCAACTTCTTCAACTCTTTTACAGTAAGTTTGCACCAGTTTTGCACACTATTTGAAGTGATTTTGTTCCTTTTTCATGAAAGATTTGTAGAACAGTATTCATTACTGTTCATATTAAAGCATACCCAGTATCCTACTGAATGTATTGACTGCACTTAGCTGCTGCCTATTCATGTCACTCCATTGTCACAGGGTTTGGTAGATAGAAATGTGAATATAACATTTTTGGAGTTGGAAAGTTTTAGAAATATCACTGTAAAGGAGATAGTGAATTAAGCAATCTGAATAAATACACATTTCCCTCAATGTGTGTAGCAAAATCAGAATACAGGCTTTCCTTAATAAATATTGTACATTATTAACACATATAAATGGCTTTCATAGATGAAAGATTTTATATTATATTCCTAGCAATTTATTTTTAAACATGTTTGCAATTTTATGTTGAGAATTACAGCTAATTCATATTTTTTTTATTTCACATTTGTTAAAATATTACATAAAATAACAATTAGAATATATTTTAACTCATTTTTAACTTTTTCTTTAATAGTAGAAGGAATGTGTTGTAATTTCCTTTCATAATAGTGAAGGCTGAAAAATATAGCATGTGTTTGAAATGGTGCACCCTTTATCTCATACTCAAAGTGGTCTTTTTATATTTGCTTGATGTTCCCCAAAAACAGTTGTAAATATTAAGGATCCCTCAGATGTACTATGGAAGGATCACAGCAGATATCTCTAATATCTATCACAATCCCTCCATTTTTGTCTTTAAATGCAGCCCCCATGGGTTTGTGAAACATTCCCGAGCTTGACCCAAATAGGCTAACACCATCTCCAGATGGTGTTATCCTAAAATAGCCTATGGATTTCTATTTTGCTAAATTTTCCAAAGAGGGTTCCCCTGGAGATCCCTCAATGTTGGCCCCTTTTTTGCCCTCTGTTTGTTTCACATGTGCATTGACTTCTGGGAACCAGAACCATGAAGTAATATGATGGCTTTATACTATCACATTGTGTTGTTAGTTGGGAGTTATACACTCTGAGTTACTACACGTTTATATGTGATAATAAGATGTATATGAGTGAAGGCACACAGAAAAAGGTTTATATGATTAAGTAAACAAACAACAGTTTATTGATAAACAATAGCTTTTTAACAATGTACAACAGATATATATATATATATATATATATATATATATATATAAACAAATAAGGTTTATTAACAGCTCTTAATCAGCTATGTTCATTCAACAGAGTCCTTGCCTAGGGATCTCCATTTTTCTTAGAGTTTGTCTAAGGCATCCAGATTGTGACCAATAGATGGGGCACCATCAATCAGCATAGTCCCACGTGAGACATAAAATGTGTCACATTAGTTTCACTTTTTTTCCCTTTGAAATTAGGGGAGGTGTCTCCTTAGAATACATTGGTTAAAGCTCTACTATTTATGGCAGCAGTATTGCCTCAACTATGAATAATACATACAGATGTGCCCAGCTAGTTTGTTGTTCATGGCGCACAATTCAGGCCTCTGTGTTGCACCATGGAACATTATGTGATAGCTGGACCTTGGCATACCATGGTATTCTTCAAATAAGGATATGCTATGGCATGTTATACAGAGCTTAACTGCTGGGTGGTGAGTGCTTCACAGTTGTAATTTATACTGAATACCATACTGTTAAATTGGATGGATATCACATTCACGCACTGTACAGTATTTGCATGTTCACACAACCAATCTTTTTAATATCACATACATAAGCTCTTAGAATGGTACGCAAATCAGTACACATACTGCTGTACATAACTGTACAGTAGTGTAGTTGCCCGAGTTGTTATGACGGTATAACCAATACTTTAGATTAATGAGATGCACGCACAGCTTTCAATGAGATGGGATGAATTATTCTCTAATGGTGGGGTGCTGTGTGTACCAGTATAATATTTTGAAAGGAAGACACATTTTTTATTATTAAAAAGAGAAGCGGGTGGCTTGAGTGCACAAGGATGAGCCCGCTACATGGACTATAGGTTAGGTGATTACTTTGCAACAGTTCTTGTGCCTGGTTCAAGCCCTGGAAAAAAATTATATTTTTTTTGGCACAGTCGGCTCTGGATACTACTGGGCTGTTTAAAAGTGAGGCATTACAAACTGATTGTGCATTTAAAACGACAAACTTCTGCCAATGTTGGCATGTCGGTGCTGTGGTGGCTGTCAGCTCCGAGGGGTAACAATGGGATCTCGGATGCATGCCCAGTGGAACCACTCCCTATGCCACATAGCACTATGCCATGGTGTATGGAAGATCATATCACTGTGCATGCCCACTTGTCTGTATTACATACTGCCTGTGTGGTTGAAGTTGCACACTTGTGCCACTGCTAGCGCTGTCCCAGACTTTTACACTATAGTGATTTCATGACTATAGAAACTGGTAGTGGGCTCTGTTTTAGAGAGAGGTCTCTGTATTACAAACTTATTGTGCATTTAAAAATGCAAACTTGCGCCAATGTTGGCATGTTGGCACTGTGGTGGCTGTCACCTCCAATGGGTTACAATGGGTTATCTGGCGCATGCCCAGTGGAGCCGCTCTGTAGCTATGATCTTCCATACACCATGGCATAGTGTTACATGGCATAAGGAGTGGCTCCACTGGGCATGCGCAAGAAATCCAAGTGCATCCCTTCCACTGGGCATGATCTCATTGTAACCCCTCAGAGCTGACAGCCACCACAGCACCGATGTGATGGAATTGGTGCAAGTTTGCATTTTTAAATGCACTATCAGTTTGTAATACAGAGACCTCTCTCTCAATCAGAGCACACTACTAGTTTCAGAAGTCATGAAATCACTATAGTGTAAAAGTCTTGGAAAGCGCTGACAGTGGCGCAAGTGTTCAACTTCAACCGCACAGTCAGTATGTAATACAGACAAATGGGCATGCGCAATGCTATGATCTTCCATACACCATGGCATAGTGCTACATGGCATATGGAGTTGCTCCATTGGGCATGCACCAGAGATCCCATTGCAACCAGTTTCTAAAGTTATGAAATCACTATAGTGTCAAAGTCTGGGACAGCACTGACAGTGGCACAAGTGTGCAACTTCAACCACACAGTCAGATTTTAATATACAGTACAGACACATTCATAGTGGCACATTAGTTGTCCTAGCAGATGGGGGATGGTGTCGTTGGCAATGGTTACCATTTGTAGCCTTTTCAGTACACAAGGGAAGAGTTAACTGCTTACAGTAAATGGTTAACAGAGCATCCTTTATTATGGTAATGAAAGTCTCTTGTTTGCTTTTGGGGAAGGGACCAGATGCACTGTGTGTGACTCCTGACCCACTGGGCATGCACATTACTACTGTATGAGCTTCCTTACACAACAGCTATGGAACTGCTCCCCTGGGCATGCGCCAGAGATCCCATTGTAACCCATAGGAGCTGACAGCCACCACAATGCCGACATGCTGACATTGCCACAAGTTTGCATTTTTAAATGCACAATCAGTTTGTAATACAGAGTCCTCTCTCTCAAACAGAGCCCACTACCAGTTTCTGAAGTCATGAAATCACTATAGTGTAAAAGTCTGGGGCAGCGCTGACAGTGGCACAAGTGTGCAACTTCAACTGCACAGTCAGTATGTACTGTAATACAGCCATCCCACTTTTGTTGTGTGACTCCCAATCATAGCACTGGGCATGCGCAGTGCTATGATTTTCCATACACCATGGCATATCTCTACATGGCATATGGAGTGGCTCCACTGGGCAGGCGCCAGAGATCCCATTGCATCCCCTCCATTGGGCATTTGCCAGAGAACCCATTGTAACCCCTCAGAGCTGACAGCCACTGCAGCTCTGACGTGCTGACATTGGCACAAGTTTGCATTTTTAAACACAAAATCAGTTTGTAATACAGAGACCTCTCTCTCAAACAGCACACTACCAGTTTCTGAAGTCATGAAATCACTATTGTGTAAAAGTCTGAGACAGTGCCGCAATTTTCCATTTTGAAATGCATGATCACTGTGGTATATAGAGACAACATTTTTAAACAGCCTACTATTAATTTCTAAAGTCATGAAATCTCTATAGTCTGGGATGCAGTGTGTGACTCCTGAAACACTGGGCATGTGCAGTAGAAAAAGACTCAAAATGCCATAGCGCGACTAGCAAGGTGCTATGTGGGTACTGTATTGGAGCGCCATACACCCCTTTCTTGAGCACAGTGGAATAAAGTAGCTTAGAAATGCCAGGTGGTGGGAAGTTGTTGATAATGTATTGAATACTGAACAAGGGAAGATTTAAAAAAAAATATATATATATATGTTTTTAAGGTTTCGAACCCATGAGACAAGAAGACAGGAGAAGCAGTGAGGCTAGGCATTAGCCCCCTAGCCCACATGCCTCAACCCGATACTACAATAGTTCCTAAAGTCATGAAATCACTACAATGTCTAAGTCTGGGACAATGCTGACAGTACTCACATTGCCACAAGTATATAACTTCAACCGCACAGTCAGTGTGTAATACAGAGCTGTGCATGCATGTGAAATATTTTTAGAAAAAAGTAGAATGCTCACACACTTAATAATTTCAAACTTTAATATACATTCTTCTACAGCCCTGATTCCATGTGTAAAACTCTGTACTACTGTACAGTATACCGAATCACCGCATCTGTCAGCCAATCATCAGGCAGTGATACAGAACATGCATTGGAAATCAGACGCATTCACTGTGTAGTTTAGGAAAAGTGACACCTGGTGGACAAAAACTTGTATTACACGTTATGAATTTTTTCCAGCGCTACGCTACATTACGAAAGATTCTGTGTGGCATGATTCAAGGCTTAGTGTGCGGCGCAAGGTGCATGGTGCACTACATGGCATATGGAGTAACAAACTAGCTGGGCACATCTGTATTAACTCAATATGATTACATACATGAAATGTCAAGGCCATCTGCCTTGTTATTATTATGATTTGGGAAAAAATATAACCCAGCGCTATAAAAAGAGGATTTCTTGTGGACCCCCTGGGATACATTATACACCTACCTGCCTTTATTACAATTGATAAGGAGAGATGGAAGACTTGTTGCAGCTCTGAGGGTAGAGGCATGGATTGAGACGCGGCTGGAGCTCCTTTCATCTGCTGCTTATAACCTGAACATCAGGTCTCTCCCAGAAGTATGCCTCCCCTCCGATGCTAATCCATCTCCATCCATGAGGGCTCCCCTAAACTTTCTGTGGAGATCATCTATTCTATTCACGGAGCTCCATGTAAATAACTTTGACATTTTTCTCAACTGAACGCTCGGATACACTTGGTTACACATTGCTACTTGCTGATGTGGATGTGTATATTGTCCCAATTCCTAACAGACTGGGTTCCTATATATGACTATGTAATTTAGATCCACCTCTTTAAGTGTGTTTATATTCACACAATATACAGTCTGATTCTTAAAGTTTTTAAATTTTTTTTATTCTATATATGTTTTATGACCGGTCATTATTGTATTATTTGTATGAATTTTTATTAAATGTGATTATTATCATTTATACAGTGCATGATTCTATCCATACCATTCTCAACTCGATATATTTTAGCGCAGTGATATGTTTTAATTTTTTTATTATTATGATTTTGTTAAGCTCAATAACATCTCATCTGCTCATGTCACTATGTGACCAGTGCATATTTACAACAACATTTACAAACAAGATAGACCTTTTCTAAAAACAAAACCATCTGCAAAACTTACATCAGATAATAAATGTGGAACAAGGGTAACTGCACACCTTTATATATTGTTTGCAACATGTATCACCTATAACAGCTTTAAAAAAATGAACTTAATGTTTCATCATATAGTTGAATAGTATTATCAAGCTGCGTAGTTAAATCAAGAATGAAAAAACTTAATTGATATTTCATCTATTAACCAAAGACGGTATGCAGTTGGGAAGCCGGTAGACCTAATCCCGACTGCTTTATGCCGGCGAGGGTTAAATGACAGGCAATCTTGATGCCTGTCATTTTACCGACACCAGAAGACCGGTGCCCGGCATCCCGATCAAAGGGATGCCAGGTGGCAGGCGCCAGGCGCAGACAGCAATGGGGGAGAGGGTTAGGTTTAGTGCTCCTAGGGGGGACTTAAGGTTAGGCAACCCCTGGGAGGTTAGGGTTAGGCTAGGGGGAGGGAGGGTCAGGGCAAGGCACCCCCAGGGGGGACTTAGGGATAGGCACCCCCTCAGGGGACTTAGGTGTAGGTGTCAGGGAAGGGGGGGTTAGGTTTGGGTACTTAGAGGGGGGATTAGGGTTGGGCACTGGGGGGAAGGTTAGGGTTTGGCACCCCAAAGGAGGGTTAGGGGAGGGAATTAGGTTAGTCTATACTTACCTTAGGGACGATGAGGATCTTCACCCATTTCTGGCAGCCACTGTCAGGATTGTAACCACCGGACGTAAATCATACCGATTCCACCAAAGACACATCACCCAACTGGTACCTGGGTATTTGTGCCAAATTAATTTCCCTCCTAAAAGTGTAATTTGTAGTAGAAATTAAATATCCCAAATTACATTTACAATATCCTCCAAATGGTATCCATTTCTACATATATAAAGCTACTGTTTTAACAATGGTTAGCAAATCCCCTTCTTGTGCTCTGTTAAGTGTAAACCACCCTTATTTAAATATACCATCACATTTATTAGTAATAGTCATCATTTTAGAGATACTTTGTCTTTTAACAGGACTTATGCAAATACCAATACATCATCAATAATAAATATAATGTCAGATCCCTGACAATTGGACATATTCAGTCTTCAATGGTATGTAAAATTAACCTTTGTAAGATCATAGAATGTTTGACCTAATTCTCGTTATAATGCTTAAAAATGCAGAGTACCACCCCACTCTGCACCACAGGAAATTCAATATGAATACTGCTATCTTCCATGTGTAAATTACCAGGCAGCTTGATAATACATCTGTATGAGTGCATTGCCCCATGGTTCCTCTAGTCCCTGTTGTAGTAGACAGGGAAGAATTGGTATCAGCAGGCCCAAGATCAACATACACTGGGCCTGCTGAACATTTCATCCTTCTCAATTGTATGACCTAAACAAATTATACTCCCTGACGAAGACCCACATGGGTCGATACACGTAGGAGCAAACAGCACAGTATACCCACATCATCTTCCGTAGTGAAATTATCTTTGCCAGCTGTTACGAGACTGACACATGACCCAGAAGTTGGAGGACTTACATGGTCCGGAGCACGCGTGGAGGACAAGCAGAGTAGGAACGAGGACCATCGGGCTGCTAAGCCCCCGAACGAGATGGAGAAGGATGGACAGAGGGGAAAAAGGGAACCAGCAACCTAGAGATGCCTGTATGGTGAGGAGATGATGTGGCTAGATGTGAGCACGGGATACATGAATTCAGAGGAGTAAGGTAAGCCTCCGTGAGAGGAGGGGGCACCCGGCTGAGTTTATTCCTTTAGGAGATCTTAGGCGAGGTTGTCTCCTCCCCAGACTACAGCTGCAACATTGGCAGGATGACAGACAGATCCTTGGAAGAGGTGAACAGCCGTATGTCTGGCTAGTTTGGGCAACACAGTATGGAGTCTATATATTCCTTTCCCCCTTGTTCCGCAATCCCAGATCTCTATCATACCCACACAGGTACCTTATTGTCACCACCAGTGTGAAGATTTATGCATGTCAACGGCAACCCAATTGATCATTGATTAGAATATTCATCTTGACAGAGATTATTTTTTTAATTATAGGAAATTTGTCTATCATCAGGTTAGCAGTGTGGGAGCCACACCTCTTGAGACTGTTGCATCTTTTTTATTTGTTGATTATCAAGGATAATACAATTTTTTAAGGCACACATTATATGTAACTTGTTTTGTATGCACTATATTTGTTATTTGTTGTATTGTTATCTTATTCATTTTTGCATCTTATACCATTAAAAGCCATTACTATTACTATCTTCTCATTTGTTATACGTCACAATACTGTATTTGAGTTAGAGTGGATAACACAGATGTGAGTTACCTTATATAACTCACTTGCACTAACTAATCAACTCACTGTATTTTAGTTTATGTCTGCTAAGGATTTGGGTATCCTTGGATTGAGTTGCTGCCCAACACATTGAGGTAGTGCAGAGTTTTATCAAGATATGAAATGACCTAAAAGAGGAATGAAAAATAGGATGAGTCTCAACATCTTTCAAAACACAACAAATCTGCCCTGTAGAATTTTTCTAAATTTTTTCAGTGTGTTTGCCAGACGGCAAAATCTACACTTCTACCCATAGTACTTCATAATCCTACTAAATTAAAAAATACATTTGCTTTAAGATACTAACATTCTCTGATTCTAATATCCTCTGATAAACATGATATACAATCCAATGTGAAAACTAATTTATGTATTACCTTAAACTTTCAAATAAAACACTTACTCATTCACACTGGCAGTTTTATGTGTAGTAAGAAAATATAAATGACCAGTGTAATTTTTTATTTCTGCTTAAAGTTTCTTAAGTCTCAAAAGTCTTTGGGCTAAATTTACTAAGTTGTGGTTTTGGTGTCATTTAGAAAATGCCAGAAACAACCATAAATTGACAACAATTCTATGTCTAAAAGTCATTTTGATATCTAAACTGACACCATTGTCGATCCCCAGCAGTTTCTAAATGACAACCTGCCATGGAGTATTCTATTTGCCAGTGGTTTCTATTCTATTGAAAGCACTGCAGATTAGAAGTTATTCTATTCATATTCATTTAATGGTGCTTTTATAGAAAGCACCTTTTAATTGACAGAATAGAAACAGACCACTGTGGTATATCAATTATTCATACTCATTTATTTGTGCTACTATTTGTTATTGAAAGCATCATTCAACGATCATTCAATTTCTTAAAGTTTGCTACTTTAATGTGTTAGCAAATAAATTGGGAACTTATCCAATCACTACTTGTGGTGGAGAGTCTTAGCCATGCCAAGCATCTCATGCCAAATGAAGCAAAAAAGGAAAGTGTAAGTGGACATATCTGTAAAGTGAATGCTAGCTCCAGAGATCCCACTCTTGGATATGGAAAATACATATATATTTATATGTTTTTGAGATTTTTTACATCATATACTTATAAGTGTATCAATGGAAACATTAATCATTAGATCTCATGCATTTATCTCTTTTTTAACTTTTAGCAAATAGTAATATATGATATGCTATCATCTTGTCTTTTACTGACAATTATTTATTAATACTTCTCTCATAAATTCTGTGCATTGGATAATACCTGTGATTAATCTAAAAACAACATATTAGAAGCATATGGGAATATTGACTAATTTGTACCAATGAACATATTAACAAAATTACTTTTTGTATTATGTAGGTAACAACAGATGTTATATGCGAGATATCTCCTGTGGAAATCGCATTTTTAAAGTTATAATGCCGATATAAAATGGAGTACCAAGATGTCCGCCATTTGAAACTGAATAAAGTGCAGCAACATGGCCGCTAACAATACAACAACATTCACACATATGGGCGGAAGTGATGCGAGAAGCCATAATACAGCCGGGCGGAAACAACACAGTGGATAGCAGATGATGATCCAGCACACGCGAGCAGTGCAACGCGAGTGAATGGGCGGAAGTGATGCAAGAGGCTGCATCAAACAGGGCGGAAGTGAGGAAGCGGACATCACGTGACGACCAGGCTTACTCCGCAAAAAACATCAAAAAAACAAGTTTCAGTATCTAAAATCACACACTGTGGAAGCAATCTACTTATATAAATGAATTTTACCTTAGCTATATATTAGCCACGATGTTTGAATAACTTTTCTAGTAAAAAAAAAACGGAAGTGGTCATAATTCTAAGCACCTCCCATCATCCTTATTGAAGGGGTATATATATCAGGTCCCAGACAGGAGAGGTACATCCATTGAAGAAGTCCACTATATGGATGAAACGCATTGGAGACTCCTGGTTCCAGCCTTACATGAACTTACCTAATTGCGATCCAGATAAGCCCTCTATTCCTTATCCCTACCCTTTTAATTTTATATATGCATTTCTTTATTTTTTAATTATTATTGTACTGCCCTATATATTAGGGTCAGCTGTTATTTGTAATAAATTACACCCTTTTTTAATAATATTTATATTTGTCATTTATACAAAACTATATGCACTTTATAATATTTTGATACCACAATTATTTGTGTTTATTTGCACATATCTCATTCTTACATATTTGCACATTATTTATTGATTCATTTTGCACTTTATCAAAGTATTTATTAGCACATTGGTTGCTCTTTTATCAGTTTCACTTTCTCCAATTCTATTTATATTCATATTCATTTATTGTTTTTTTTTGTATAGAAACAACATTCACCTGACATAGAAATAGACAGCTGGCTTCTTTCACTTTTTGGGTTTATGAGAAGTGTAAGTGGAGTAGGAGAAATTTGTAGGAAAGTATAAGGAGAAAGATATACAGATGTGTCCACAATCACCTTTCCTAAAATCTAGCCATATGGCCAAATTTTCCATGCCATGGACTTTGCGATGCCATGACATGACTAAGCCATGCCTTGTGATTTTTCTTAAAGTTTGCTACTTTAATGTGTTAGCAAATAAATTGGGAACTTATCCAATCACTACTTGTGGTGGAGAGTCTTAGCCATGCCAAGCATCTCATGCCAAATGAAGCAAAAAAGGAAAGTGTAAGTGGACATATCTGTAAAGTGAATGCTAGCTCCAGAGATCCCACTCTTGGATATGGAAAATACATATATATTTATATGTTTTTGAGATTTTTTACATCATATACTTATAAGTGTATCAATGGAAACATTAATCATTAGATCTCATGCATTTATCTCTTTTTTAACTTTTAGCAAATAGTAATATATGATATGCTATCATCTTGTCTTTTACTGACAATTATTTATTAATACTTCTCTCATAAATTCTGTGCATTGGATAATACCTGTGATTAATCTAAAAACAACATATTAGAAGCATATGGGAATATTGACTAATTTGTACCAATGAACATATTAACAAAATTACTTTTTGTATTATGTAGGTACCAACAGATGTTATATGCGAGATATCTCCTGTGGAAATCGCATTTTTTAAGTTATAATGCCGATATAAAATGGAGTACCAAGATGTCCGCCATTTGAAACTGAATAAAGTGCAGCAACATGGCCGCTAACAATACAACAACATTCACACATATGGGCGGAAGTGATGCGAGAAGCCATAATACAGCCGGGCGGAAACAACACAGTGGATAGCAGATGATGATCCAGCACACGCGAGCGGTGCAACGCGAGTGAATGGGTGGAAGTGATGCAAGAGGCTGCATCAAACAGGGTGGAAGTGAGGAAGCGGACATCACGTGACGACCAGGCTTACTCCGCAAAAAACATCAAAAAAACAAGTTTCAGTATCTAAAATCACACTGTGGAAGCAATCTACTTATATAAATTAACTTTACCTTAGCTATATATTAGCCACGATGTTTGAATAACTTTTCTAGTAAAAGAAAAACGGAAGTGGTCATAATTCTAAGCTCCTCCCATCATCCTTATTGAAGGGGTATATATATCAGGTCCCAGACAGGAGAGGTACATCCATTGAAGAAGTCCACTATATGGATGAAACGCATTGGAGACTCCTGGTTCCAGCCTTACATGAACTTACCTAATTGCGATCCAGATAAGCCCTCTATTCCTTATCCCTACCCTTTTAATTTTATATATGCATTTCTTTATTTTTTAATTATTATTGTACTGCCCTATATATTAGGGTCAGCTGTTATTTGTAATAAATTACACCCTTTTTTTAATCATATTTATATTTGTCATTTATTCAAAACTATATGCACTTTATAATATTTTGATACCACAATTATTTGTGTTTATTTGCACATATCTCAGTCTTACATATTTGCACATTATTTATTGATTCATTTTGCACTTTATCAAAGTATTTATTAGCACATTTGTTGCTCTTTTATCAGTTTCACTTTCTCCAATTCTATTTATATTCATATTCATTTATTGTTTTTTTTTGTATAGAAACAACATTCACCTGACATAGAAATAGACAGCTGGCTTCTTTCACTTTTTGGGTTTATGAGAAGTGTAAGTGGAGTAGGAGATATTTGTAGGAAAGTATAAGGAGAAAGATATACAGATGTGTCCACAATCACCTTTCCTAAAATCTAGCCATATGGCCAAATTTTCCATGCCATGGACTTTGCGATGTCATGACATGACTAAGCCATGCCTTGTGATTTTTCTTAAAGTTTGCTACTTTAATGTGTTAGCAAATAAATTGGGAACTTATCCAATCACTACTTGTGGTGGAGAGTCTTAGCCATGCCAAGCACCTCATGCCAAATGAAGCAAAACAGGAAAGTGTAAGTGGACATATCTGTAAAGTAAATGCTAGCTGTGGTGATTTGTTTTTTGAATAAATTGTATTGTTTCTTGTTCTGTATTTGTCTATTTGAAGTGTGTTTTCCATGATTGTGCTTTTGCATATTTTTCTATTTTTATTTGTTTGTGTATTTCTATTAAAGACCAGTCATGTCTGATGAGAGACTTCCTAATCCTCCATAGTACAATTGGATGATATTCCTGTCAATCAATTGTTGTTTGTCAAAATAAATTCATTTACCTGCTAAAACATTGATGGTGCTTTGATATTCAATTTTGTTCTGTTCTATTCCAAAGTGTGCTTTGATGGTGGCTTTGCAGCAGTTTTTACCTTAGTAATTCTGTAGATAGCAAAATCGCCACAGAGCCCGGGGATGGTTATGCTTGTGGGGGGGGCACATATTTTTTTAATATTTTTTTTTACACATAGAAGTCTTTACAGATCTCACTGATCTGTGAAGGCTTCCATATATCTCAGACCTTTTAATGCTAGTCCCATTAAAAGGTCAGAGTTTACATAGGGACATACTCGCACAGTTTTGCATAATGTAATAGCCTCAAACACTCAAGTTCGCAGGCTTTTACATTTGGCGAGTTGAAGGACAAACTCAGACCTTTAAATGTGTGAGAAGGTCTGAGTTTGTCCCACAGGGAAAACTTGGACCCTATTTCATTAACCCCCTGGTGTTTAAATTTCACAAGTCCAGCTAGTAACTGTGATACATTTATGTAAAACATAGAGGTCTTGTGCTTTCATGCTAAGCTCTAAGGATAAAAGTTTGTATGTCACAGTTGCAGCCTTCTACTGAATCTCTGACTGTTGATTCTGACTCATCTCCTTTCACATATTGCACAGGCTATATTCACAACAAATACATTTAAAATTCAAAGTACTGTATATGACAAGAAATGCATGCAGATAAATTACATATTGAAAGACTGTGTCTCAGGTAATACTGTTCTACTGTCTCACAAAAGATTGCTTTGCATATGTATACAGATAGGTAAATCTGTGTGGATAAGCCATTAGCAAGTATTAATGCAGTCTGATATTTGTTAATTAGCAGATCAAAGTTCCTGTGTGCCAAATCAGGGAATAGATGCCAGTGTTCATCAGTGTTGCCACATCAAGGTAGATGGTGGGGGAGTTGCACTCTGGAGGGGTAGCATCCCATGCCATCTGGTCAGTCAACATACCCTATGGGTCCTGATTTGTGTTCCTCAAGACTGGTCTCTTCTTTGCTATCCAGATTCTCCTTTGAACATCCCCTTGTCTTGAGGGTGTGTGCCCTTGTTCCACTCTACATCTCTATCCTGATGTGATGTACTGGTTATGGCATTACTACAGGTCCCCTGCTCTAGCAGTATCACATGGTCCCCAGCACATTGACTCTACCCAACTGGTGAGGAGACTTAGGGGTGGTGAGAGACTGCAGGATTCATGAGAGTGTGTTCCTCATTACACACTCTCTCTCCATCTCATCCCTAGTTTGCAGTGCTCAGAGACTTCCAGGTAGCTGCGCAAAAATTGTAACATTATGTGGACACTGTCTGCCCACAGTCCACCAGCTGCTCAACTTAGTGGTGCACTTCAAGGAGATGTTGTGTGCAGATTTGCAGATACGTGCAATACATACATACCAGCTGTCTTTAGTCTTTTTCAGGGAATGTATGTGTACCATCTTGGTCTGGGTTTCTTCTAAACCCACCTTTGATGATGTTATCAGTGGGCTGGTGGGCAATGTTCCAGATCTTCCATAGTAACAGTCTATGTTAGTGATGTTCATCAGCCATGAGGATATCTGTGATCCTTATATTGGTTTGCCGCATATTACATAAATCACATTCTTTATATGGGAGTGCCACTAACTACTTATATTATTCTGTTTCAATGTAAATATTAAAGTTAAAATTAATCTCTGTGTCTGAGTATTAGAAACCTTCCTTTGTAACCTAACCTACAGTATGTCTAATTTTGTATGTAAGAATCTTCCCATGCTCTTATTATATGTTAATTGGGAGGCTGTTATGTTAATTGGGAGTTAACTTATTATTAGATAATTAGTAAACTGATGTCTGGGTGATCCTATACTCACTAATGCTGGGATTACTGACTTTACCTCATTGTCAATATTCAATCCTTTTGGTCTGATAGTTTTCAGTATGTAGTTCCATTTTAATTCTTCTTTGTTGATAATTTTATTGTAGTCCCTCCCCTCCAGTTCCTCTCTACTTTTTTATTCCCCATGAATTTCAATCCTGTGGGATTCTGGTTGTGTTGTTCTATAAAATGCAGGGACAGATTGTGTGTTGTGGCTCCTTTCCTGATATTTCATAGATGTTCTGCTATTCTTATTTTAGTTTGCATGTGGTGTATACTACATACTCTAGGCCGCAAGCACATTCTATTATATGACACCTACACTATTGCATGTGATACATTCCTTGATTTTGAATTTCTCTTTGATGGCATAATGTGAGGAGAATTAATCTATTTTCTTTATGGAAGTATTACATGATTTAGAGCAGTACCACCATGGTAGAATCCTCCTCTTTGTGGGTCATTTGTCAGTGTTGTTTGTACTAGCAGTGCACTGAGGAGGCTTCAGGTTGAAGTTGAATATTATTCTTGGTGTGCAGATTTGAAGATATATGCATATCAGCTTTACTTAAGCTTTCTTCAGGGAAAGTATGTGTACCATCTTGGTCTAGGGGCCTGATTCAGAGCCGGACGCAATTAGCGCTCGCTCGTCCAGAAAATAGGGGTGGCTATTCAAATGAACCGTTCGCTCTTTGCGGTCTGTTCACGCCTCTAGGTCTGAACGAGCGAACAAAACTTGCGGTAGATTTTTTGAAAAATACGCCCCCTGGCCGCTCGCATCCTACGTCATGTCCGCTATTTATTAGATTAATCGAGTACATCGACCAGCGTATGAACTGCTTGCTATTCTTGTGGTTGGTTTTTGCTACCACAATCTTGCGAGCAGTTCTGGCTATAAAATAACCCAGTGATGTGGTCAATGATGCTCCTGTATTAATTATGCACACCCTTAAAACGCCCGTTTTGACCTTTAAGCATGCCTGCATTCGGTTCTCCACTCCCCATTTTCAAGCACCTTCCCCTGTTACCACCCACATATGCCTCCTCCTGTCACTCAAAATAGCAGGCATTCGCTGTTTAGCAAACACGAATTTCGGCCACACTGACTGGTTCGTGCATGCGTATAACAATCCGTACGCATGCGCAGTTGGGCAAACATCGCTCGGAGTGAACGAGCAGCCGCTTACGAGCGGCTCTGAATCAGGCCCTAGGTTCCTTATTAACCCATCTGTGATGATGTCATCAGTGGGATGGTCAGTACCTTTCTTGGTGTGTTGCATAGCAACCCGGTGGACATTGGCCCTCGTTCAGAGCTGCTCGTTAGCGGACGTACGCTCATAGTCATCGATGTTATCCAACAACGCATGCATCGGTGTAACAGTGCACATGTGCGTAAGGCTGATTGCGATCATTTTTTCAGTCGTTCATCAAATAGCGAACAGGAAGTGACATGTCAAATGTGATTGACAGAACTATCCATTTTGGGGTGGTGACAGGGGTGGAGATAAGAAAACGCAGGCGTGTCGAGGCGTGTCGAGGCGTTTTTTTGGCTTACATAAATTATCTGATGCAAACGGCCAATGTGAACGGAAAAGTGTTACGTCACTGTCTGATCCACTTTCCATTCAAACTGCTCGCTCAGCTTGTGGTCTGGTATTCTCTACCACAATGACGATGGTCTCTTCGTCCTTCCCGAGCCACATCGATGGCATTCCAATTTATCAATTGCGGCCACAAAAACAATCAACTTTGAATTGCAAACAAGCTTGTAAGGTGTTTAGCAATTAGCCTTTTTTTAGAAGCACAAAACCGTACGCAGGTGAACTACTCAGCTGCTAATTTCTGGATTAGACAATCAATTAGCTTCCAAATTTGTTGTAAAATTATGTGTTTTTACATTTTTGTTTAGTTCTTTTTTTAGTGCAACAATATTGTCAGCATGTTTGTTATTTTGCCTCATTTTTAAGGGGCCAAGAAAACACTTGTACTTTTGTTTTTTGCTAAGTGTTAATTAAAACTCATAAATGGATTTTAACCCTTGGGTTTTTGAATCAAAAATAATGTTTAAATTTCCATTGTATTGTTTGGAAATTTGTTTGCAGGATTACCTTTTAACCAGTTTTGGAAGAAATTCACAATACAATTCAGCAGATGTTCAAGATTTGTTTTTTATTTTACCCTTTTTTATTTCCTTGTTTTTTTCAAAATTAAAATCTGGATAACGTCAAAGTAAAAAAAATATGAATTCAAAAACATACAAACACAAATAGTGGCATTTGCCAAACACAAACAAACACAATTTAAAAACAATTCACAAGAACGGAGAGGGAGGTTTGGGCCATTAAGGAATATGGGGCAAACACCGAAGGATTGTGGGAAAATTAGCCAGTGCTGTCATCGCCTTTTGCCACGTTTGGCCGGGGCAGGGAGGGAGCCTGAACGTGTCCGGGAGGGCCTTTGGCTGGCCTGTCCAGAGGCAGATGTTGTGGCCTCTGGACTAGGCATAGGGCTAGGCACATTTGGAGTGATGGCTGTTGTTGTGCCAGAGGTAGAGGGTCCTGATGTTCCAGCAGGAAGGGAGCCCGGCTCCAACATGTGCTGGTGAACGAGCTGCTCCAGGGCATTTGCTATTCACATGTTGGCCCCAGTATTTTCCGCCAGGGCGTCCACCACCCATAGCAGATTGGCGTCCATCCTCAGCAGAATCTCGGTCTGCTGATCCGTTTTAATATTGAGATCACTGAGGAGGCCCACTGCCTGCGAGGGGGAATGCCCTGGACTGTCTGCCACAGGGTCCGCAGCCAGATCTACTGCTTCCTCCCCTGCAGAGCCAGCAGAAATTCTGTGGCCAAAGCTCCCCTCTGGAGCAGACTCATCCGCCTATGTCTCTGTGAGAAAAAAGAGAAAAGAGTAACATTATAATCTAGATATTGTCCCAAACACATTTCTGAGTTGTTAACATTACAACATTTACCTGGGGCAACATGAGGAGCCGCAAAGTCTGGCATGTCGGTATCCATGTTCGACACGCCAAACACCTCCTCATCCTGCACACACCCCTGGGCCATCTCCTCCAAATCTCTGAGCTCCAGTGCCACAGGGGTGGGACCCCCATCTGTCCCCCCTGCATGCCTAGCCCTATCAGCCAGTTTTTGCTTAAGCCGATATTTGAAGTCGCTCCATCTGTGGGATAAAAAGTTTGCATCATTCTAGCAGTATTTGGACCTGTAAACACTTCTTACTAAAATTTAGTTTTTACATACCAGCGTTTGACCTCCCGGGTTGAACGTTCACAATCACCCACCCTATTGACACTACTGGCTATGTCATCCCACATTTTCCATTTCTGGCTTGCACCCATATTCTTTGGTGCCTGTGGCAGGTTGTCATTGCACATTTGCACCAAAACCTCCATCTCCTTTCTTGTGAATTGTGGCTGCCTTTTTTGGGGGGGTTTAGTTGGCCTACTAGGCCCAGCAGCTTCTGACATGGCATCCTCCACTACTTTTTAAAAAAGATTGAATAAATTATAATGTCAAACGTTACCCAAATTATTGTTAAACATAATCCTTTAGTCCCAAAAAGACAAATACTTACCTGGCACCTCTTAGCCAGTGCTTTGCTGCTCTGTAGCCATTTTTGACTTTCAGGCCTCACTACAGCAGACCGTTTGGGGTTTTCAGTGACGTTTTTATACATGCGTCGGCCGCATCATTGATTGTGCGCTCCTATTGTCTGTCCTTAATTTGAGCGGGAAAATAAAGACTATTTATGGCTTGGTGTGACTTGAGTCGAGGTGGCGGGTGATGAATGTTGGAGGTTTGACGTAGGAGTGGTTTGTTGGCGGAATTTGGAGTTTGGCATTTTCTAGTGTGATCATTTTGTTTGTTTTCTTACTTATTTATTTACCGTTCGCTATTTTATTGTTTAGCTTTTTTGGGGAGTTTTTGAGTTAGTCTTTTTAAAAACCACCGTAAACAATAATCATAAATAGTTTAAAAATGTTAGCACTTATGTGTTAGTTTTTTATTTTTACAGTTATTTTGGCCTTGCCCCATTGACGCTTTTGGACTTTGGGTTATTTGTCTGTTTTTGGTAAGGGTTTTTAGTTTCATGAAGTTACAATTTCGATGTGTTCGTCTTCGCATATGTTTTGCTAAGTAATCTTGTTTTTTTTCTTGGGCCAATCATGTCTTACCACTAAATATAGCGTACTCTTTTGTGAACTAATGTTTGAGTTGTTTTTAATTTAAAATGATCGTACTATTTAGCGCACTAATGTCTCCTTATTGAACTGTAAAAGTAGCGTAATATTTAGCAAACTAATGTGTCTTGTTTTAACTGTAAAAAATGCGTACTATTTAGCGCACTAATGTCTCCTTATTGAACTGTACAAAAATGCGTACTATTTAGTGCACTGTGTTTTTATTTTTTCAGTGTAAAATCATGTTTTACCACTAAAAGTAGCGTGCGATTTTCCGAACTAATGTGTGCACCCTTCTCTGTTTTTTAACCCTAAAAAATGTATTTACAATCCAAGTTTTCCCAATAATAAATAAATATATTTTCAACTTTTGAAATGTAGGTTGTTCTACTCATGACAAGTCCCCGGCCTGTAAGCATCTTTGGATTTCTTAAAAAAGATAAGTATATTTTTCTTTACACATTTGTCTAAAACAATAACTACCAGGCTTACCATTTCAGGTTGATGTTGGTCGTATTATCTTGGCCATGGTTCCAGAACCCGACCAACCTCAACTTCATCCCAGGCATAGGCCTCGTAGTCATGCAAGGCCCCAGATAAATAGAACACGTGTCACCATTTTTGGAATGCCAGATGATGAGGTATTAAGACAATACCGTCTTCCTCCACAAATCATCCTAGACACTCTCTCATTAATAGAGAGTGATCTTGAATGGCAAATTGACAGTACTACAGCAATACCACCACTTACGCAATTAATGTCGGTGTTACATTTCTGTGCCTCAGGATCCTTTCAAACCACAGTGGGAATAGTTGCCAGAATCTCCCAATCCTCCTTTTCAAGGATCCTGAGGGCAGTGATGGAGGCCATTTTTAAACACCTCCATCATTTTATTAAAATGCCAGTGGATATGGGTTCCCTTAGTGTGGTGAAGGCCAATTTTTATCAAATAGCTGGCTTCCAACACATCATAGGGGTTGTGGATGGCACTCACAAATCACTTCAGCCTCCAGCAAGGCTGGAGGCTATTTTTAGGAACCGCAAACACTTTCATTCACTGAATGTAATGGTGGTATGTGATGCCTCCCTCCAGTCCCTGAATGCCAAATTCCCCGGGAAAGCACATGATTCCTTTGTCATCTGGCAATCAGGGATTTGGCACAAATTAGACAACCTACAAGCTGGTGATGAGTGGCTTCTGGGTAAGTTGACACCTTCTGTTGCAACCACTGCAATGCTTGTTACACAATGGTCCTGATGTTTGTTTTTTTATTTTCACAGGAGACAGTGGTTACCCTTGCACGCCCTGGCTGCTCCCTCCTTATTTGGCTCCCACACCAGGGCCACAAAGTGAGTATAATTCCGCACTTACAGCCACCAGGAAGGTGGTGGAGCACTGTATCGGCCTTTTAAATGGCCAATTTAGATGCCTCCACCGCTCTGGTGGCGACCTCATGTATTTTCAGGATATGGTTTCGAAAATTGTGGCCCTGTGTGGGATATTTCACAACATCACCATAAGGAGTGGTGTCCCAATGCAGCCAGAGGATGCATTGCCTGAAGATGGCCCCCCCGAGGTTGGTCAGAGATCAGTATGTTGGGGGGCCATACGCGATGATGTGGTGGCCAGATATTTTAGGTAATTATTGTAAAACATTTAGTTAATTGACACAATGTAGACATGTAAGATTTTAATGGCCAATTTTAATTATTATTATTTTTTTTGTCTTTTATTCCCTAAAATTTCATGAAAAAATGATGCCTACTACCTGATCCCAAAAATTGTCTTCATGTGGCCACATTGGATATAACTTCTGGAACAATTATTTCTTTGCCTCATTTGTGGATTCATGTTGGCCTGCTACTTCTTCATACAGTTCTTGATTGTTGTTGTTTTTATTTTTGGTGTTGGTTGTTTTTTGGAGTGTGTTTTCACTGTGTGAATTGCTCATCACAATTCACTTTCTGTTAATTATTTGTGTGTATAAAATTTTTGCTTGACATTAAAAAGACTTTTCCTTGGTAAATTACAAGCAAGTGTAACCTGGTCCAAAAAAGGCAAACTTTCTTAATGGCTAATCCTGTAATGTGTTAAATTGTAAAGTATTTTAACATGCTTTGTGGCTAAAAACAAACACAAAAGGTATTATGGTAAATCAGTATGTTTTCTAATCTAGGCCTAAGCAGGTTTGAATTAGTATTTACATTACCCACCAAAAAAAAAATGCTGGTAATTCTACAAACCTATTGGTATGTTAGGTGTTTAATGTGCCAGCTTACATACTTACTTGAGCTTTCAACAATCTAATTTACCTTACTTTAAAACACATGCTCCAGTAGTCGACTTATGGAAGGTTAAATAATCTAATATTTACAGACAAGGAATGAGACTTTAATAAATCAAAATATATTTTATTTATAACAAACTTTTTATAGGTAAAAAAAAAAAATTAGTGGTGCAGGACCACCAACATGTGATCAAGGACCACAAGCATCCCTCTGACATGGTCACTCAATGTGTGCAAGCCCACCTGCATTGCTTGCATATGCCTCTGGTCCTCTGTGGGTAAAAAAAAAGTGTTGATTACTAAAATGACACCTTAAATTATATGTTACCCAAAAACTTAAAAATCAGACTATACTTTAAAAAAAGAGATTACATTTTTATCAAAAACAAAGTAATGGCAAACTCAAAGATTGTATAAATACAAACTAAAAAAATTACCCATAAAAAGCCAAGCAAAATAAGGGTGAAGTATGCAAAAACACTACATTTGTTGGTACGTAAACTAGAAAGATACAAGTATGAGTGTTTGGACATGTGTGATATGTGTAAGGGGAAAACATCCTAGACATTGTTTAGCAAAGATATATATCCAAAACATTAGAAATACTTAACAAATTGGAAATGCACAGGCAAAAGGACAACATCACCCAAAAATAAAAAAATGCCAAAGCAACCATAGTTTAAAAGGAAAACATACCGGTCATATTGATGCCTGGTCGTGGAGCCCCGACATCGTCCTCCTCTGAGGTGGGTCAGTGCTGGTCCGATGGAGGAGGGGATATTTGGGTAGGTGTGGAGGGGGATGAAAAGAGAGGGGCTGGTGGAGGGGAGGGTGATGAAAAGAGAGGGGGGTGGAGGGAAGGGTGAATTTTGAGGAATGGGACTATTCGGAGAGGGAGGGGCCTCACAGACTGGCCAGTCTGGGGTGGAGGGGGAATTTGGGGAAGGTTGGGGAGAGGAGGTTTGGCTGGGAGTGGAGGATAGGGGACGAGGCCGACGTCGTGTTCGGATTCGACGTCGGAGTCTGCGCTCAGCCCCTAAATGATTGATGAAAATTTTTTAGGTCATTATTTTTTTGGGGGGTTTTGTTCAAGATTTACACCACCCAAAAATGTAAAAAAAAAATAAAAATGGAAAACATGCACATGCAGGTATGTCCTAAATACACAAACAGGGTAATACGGAAAACATGCACATGCAGGTATGTCCTAAATACACAAACAGGGCTATACTGGAAACATGCACACGCAGGTAGGTCCTAAATACACAAACTGGGCTATACTGGAAACATGCACACGCAGGTAGTTCCTAAATACACAAACAGGGCTATACTGGAAAAATGCACATGCAGGTAGGTCCTAAATACACAAACAGGGCTATACTGGAAACATGCACACACAGGTAGGTCCGCAAAAAAACAAACAAACACAGAAACACTTACTTTCCTGAATCTGGAGCCGCAAACATGCAAGCAGGCGGGGGGTTCGGCAGCGCAAATCCGACCACCTAAGCTCCAGTTGGCCGATATTTCATCCATAGCCGAAGGAGCACAGGCAGCGGCGCACCTCCACATATGCCATACGCTTGCTGCGGTTTGTGATGGGGGCAGGATGATGCGTGATCCTGTGGTCCATGACCTCTGTGAGGACCAGGAGCTCACGCCTACTAAACACGGAGGCTCTCATGATGGCAATGATTTTTTTAACACAAAACAGTTTTAATAAAGGCCCTAGAAAAAATTTGATTGGCTAATGTACTTTGAAAATTAACAGGAACCATTCTATTGGTTATTGTATGAGTCATGTGACCTACAGCCTCACAAATATAATGTGAGTTATGATAGGCTTGATGCAGTGACATGCGTAAGCTAATTTAAATAAACAAATTAAAGTACTAAAATATCCCTATAAAAAACAACGGAAAACAATAGTATCATTCCTAAAAACATTTAATTTTGAAAAACAAGACCATTGGTGAAACCATACGTATTCTGCGGTACAAATGACACACACTGACAAGAATTGTCAAAGAAAATAAAAAAAGTATTGAAAACATGTGAATAGCAATTAAGGTAATTAATATATTGATTGCCATGAAACGATTAAAGTATGTTTGAAGAATGAAATAGCATGCAATCGAAAACTGACAGGGCCACTTCCGTAATTGAATTCTGCGAGCGTTCCCTGCAACCAAAGAGGAGACGGACGGTCGCTATTTTGAACGTTCGCTAGCTAGAGGCGGGGTTGGGAGACTATGGGGCGGAAAATTAGCAACGAGCGAACTTACGAGCGAGCGCTTGAATTTAAATATTTCCGCTCGTACGGCGGACGAGCGACCGGCCACTTGAGTCCGGGTCTGAATCAGGCCCATTGTTTCAGATCTGTCCATAGTAACAGTCTATGTTCGTGATGTTCATAAGCCATGATGACATCTGTGATCCTTATAGTGGTTTGCCGCATATTACATAACTCATATTGTTTATATAGGAGTGCCAATAACTACTTTTATTCTCCGGTTTCAATGTAAATATAAACAATTTTACTTCTGAATTAATCTCTGTGCCTAAGTATTAGAAACCTCAGACTATTCTTTGCATGTAACCTAAACTGTGTCTAATTTTGTATGTAAGAATATTCCCATATTCTTAGCATAAATGTGACAGGGTGCTATGTTAATTGGGGCTTAATTTATTATTAGGGAATTAGTGAATTGATGTCTGGATGGCTCTATACTCACTTATGCAGTCATTAAAATTAACCTTATTCACAATATTCAATCCATTTGGTCTAAAAATATTAAGACAGGTGAAAGGGTACACTATGGGGACCTAATTTGTGCAGAGTTAAGCAAATCTTTTAATGAGCTTCTGGGAGGATAAAAACATATGATCCAGACTTAACTTTGCTGCAAATCTGGTCCACTTGTAGAGATACTGTACATTGATGATGTATGTTGTATATAGAGAAGGGATGAGAACACACTTAAACAATTTACAACTCACATCAACAATAACAACAGCAACTTGAAGTTCACCACCCATTACAGCTAACAAGAGGTTAATTTTTCAGACATTACCATCTTCATTGAAGACAAAAAATACAAACAAAGATGTTCATAAAATCAGTGGATGTAAACATTTACATTTTATCAAATAGAAGACACCACTTTAACTGCCTAAAAAGCATACCCACTAGCCAATTCACAAGAATAAGGAGGAACTGCACACAAATGAAACACTCTCATACTCATGGGGAAAACATGAAAGAGCAATTTCTGGGACAAAGATATGACAAATCTACAGTTGAAACAGCATATATAAAAACACAAGAAGCTAATTTTTGACATACAAACATTAGAAAGATGACAGAGAGTGACAAAATCAAATTAAAACTGTAATCATTGCACAGTACAGCAGACATTTATAAAAAAAATCCTCACCAACTACTGGCACATACTCTTATAGGACAAGACTATAGCTGATATACTCCAAATAAGCCCAAAGTAATTTACAGGAAGGCTTCTAACATCAAGAAAAAAATAGTTTAGGAATCATCTGAGGGTTAAAGAATTGGTAAAAACAAAACTGACAAATGACCCACAAAGAGGAGTATTATGCCAATGTGGTACCTGCTCTAATTGCAAATCAAGTCATACTTTCACAAAGACAGTAGAAGAATTCTACTCCCATCATACCAACAAAATAGACATTTAAAGTCAAGGAACATATCACATGTAATAGTAAAGGTGTTGTATACTTAATATAATGTCCTTTCAGTCTACAGTATGTAATATACACCATACACAAACTCAAATAAAGAATATTGGAACATCTATGAAATATCAAGAGAGGACACACAATCTGTCCCAGCATTTACTAGAACAACACAACCAGAATCCAAAAGGATTGATATTCATGGGGATTAAAAAAAGTAGAAAAGAATATATAGGGAACAATAAGAGAGCCAGACTTGCTAAAAAATATCTTATGATGCCTAGATTAATGGGGATTTAGCCTACCCACATCTGGAACTTTATCAAACTGCATGCTTGGTTGATCAAATTAGTGATTGGTCTGCAGTCCCGAGACCTAAACCTTGGGTCAAGCTAGAGAGTGACATATTGGCCAAATTTCCCCTTTATGACTTGCTGTGGATCACATCTAGCTCTAGAGTATTTTTAAAATCAATGTCGATGGTGACACTGGCATCCCTTAAAGCATGTGATGGCATATCTGTACTCAGAGTTTCAACTACCATCTGTTATCCTCTCTATCAAAGGTCTGTCATATTTAATTCCAAATATGAATCCATATTCTTGGCACGCCAATGGTATTCACACTCTTTGTGATTTGTTTATGAATAATATTTTTTTGTCATTCTCCCAACTACAAGCTAGCTTTCCCTTACCCTTTAGAGATTTTATAAATCATACACTGGATCCAATCCATTTCACCCATGGTAGGCTTGACTGGTGTTGTCCCCCCTTACGTTATTTCCCTCATAACCTTGACTTCTCACAAAGGAGAATATTTTTCTGTTATTCACTTTTACTGACAGCAGGAGAACCAGATAAGACAAAAGCCATTTTGAAATGGTAACAAGACAAAAATAAATGTTCACACTCTCACGTATGGTCCCAATTATTTTTTCCACCTTTAAAATGTATTTTGCATACTGAAATGTATAAGAAATTGCTCTATCATGTATATTTGACTCCTGACAGACTACTCAAGATATGGCCCTCCCAATATAGATTGTGGTGGCATGCATGTGGCCAAGTAGGAGAGAATTTCCTTGTCATATGTCCCCTTTGGTTGGAGGTAGAAGATTTAATTTTGAAGGTTACTGGCTTACATTTGACTCTATCCCCCTCCACTGCACTCCTACACATTTTCCACGATGATGTTCCAGTTAACCATAGATATTTTATAAGTCATGTACTTATTGCTACCAGAGCAGATATTTATCTGTTCTGAAAACAAGAGAAATCTCCCCCTCTTAAAGTGATTAAGACCAATATTAATCACAGCTTCCTGATGGAAACTCTGAATTGTCCTTACTCCTCCTCTGCTAACTCACTAATTATAAAGTGGTTCAGCTGGCACGAGTTCACACAGAGGGTCCATGCCTTTCAGTAAACACACATTGATACTCTTTATTTTATTTTTATTTTTTTATCTTGATTGTTTTTTAAAGATAATGGTTGTTTCCTACTTATTTTGTATGTTATACACTGATTTTGATCTCTTAATTTATTGCTTTGGTTTTTTTTTTTGCACCATATGCCTGTATCCCCCTATGTATTTTTCCTTTCTTTTTTTCTGTATCACCTTATTGTTTGAAAAAATCTAATAAAAACAATTGTTTAAAAAAAATAGAGAAGAACCTGAGGGGAAACTATTATAAAATTATCAAGGAGGAAGAATTAAAATGGATCTACATACTGAAAACGTTTAAGATTGGCAATGAGGTAAAGGTGGTAATCACATCATTAGTGAGTTTAGTGAGTCTAGGACCATCAAGACATCAATTTACTAATTTTCTAATCATAAATTAACCCCCAGTTAACAAAGCAGCCTATCACATGTACAGTATGCTCAGAGCATGGAAATATCCTTACATACCAAATTAGATATAGGTTAGGCTACACAAGAAGAAAAGACTGATAAGTTTTCTAATACTCAGGCTCAGAGATTAATTCAGAAGAAACAACTTTAATATTTACATTGAAACAGATAAATGTAAGTAGTTACTTGCACTCCCTTATAAAGTATGTGATTTATGTAGCCCATTCCCACACTTTGTTGCAGAATTCAGCACAGTGTGGATCAGGGGCAATGTTCTTCAGAACCCTCTGCTGCAGCTGATCTCTGCACATGCAGAGATTAGCATATTTGTGCTTGGAGGAGAATGATTGTCCCCTTCTCGCACTTTTGGTTTAGGCGCATGTGCCCCAGAGTGCCATTCACATGGTGTTCTGGGGTGCAATTTTGGGAGTGATGTTGGCAGTCACAGAAGAACATTACTTCCAGGGGGGCCTTAGAAGGAGGAGGAATCTGTACTGCACATGTGAAGAATGCATTTCCTCCATTACACAAGGGAAAAGCAGCAGGATGGCACTAAGCGGGTGTTTTAGCTTAGGAGCAGCTTTGCAATTTTGTTCTTGCTAATATGCCAAAATTAGCTAATGTTCTAAAATTATTTGCAAATCTTACTGTACATAAGCAGATAAATGTGGGACAAGATCACAAAACTACTATCATTAACCTTATTGGTTACACACTGCTTCTAGCTCTTCACCAGGATAGGCTCTTATCCGAAGAGGACATCTTCTGGCAAGATGTTTTTAGTAAATTTGCTTAAAAATATTTATTTTCACATTGCGAATTTGGGCAATAAATATGAATTGTGATAAATATGCCCCAAGGTAATCTGAATATATTTCCTTATTTCGGTGAATTTATAAAATATTAATATTTAATTAAAGCAACTTGTTGCATGTTAATGAATGTTATTTTGTTTAAACTATTATATTGTTCATCCCCTAAAAATGTATAATTATTAATGTTGCCTCATTAATGACACACCCATTTTTTTAATATGTAAAATGTATACAATGTTTCATTTGATATACTTGACATAGTTATTCATGTGATTTTGTAAATTAGTATGAAATATTTTTTTATATATTTAGCTCTGTTCGGCACTGTGTCAATCCTGACCCCCAAATAAATTATGTCATGGGGTGGGACAATAAACACCAGGAGCTACAGCTTTAACAATAGTGTGAAACATTCAAATAGCCCTAAAGGTAATACAAACACAAATGTGCTAATTGTAAAAACAGACAAAATAAAAACTGTAACTATATTGCTTCCATAACAATAAAAGTTACAATTATTGTTAATATTATGATTTTTTATTAATAATAGTAACATAACTATTTTTTGTTATAGTAATCACAAATTTTAATTTAGAAATTGGATTTGTTGAATACAATCATATTTGTAAAATTACATTTTATGAAAATTAAATCATTTTAAATGTATTTTGCATTTTTATGTTATTGGAAACTATTTATTATGACAAAATAAAGCAACAGTTTGATTGCACAAATCAAAGAATCTCATATATTGCAGTTTCACAGTCTTTTTACTGACTGCTTCATGACATTATGGTTGAAAAGTGTAAACAGACATCTAATCTGTTACACTATAGAAGAAACTGTTAATAAATAAATAATTGTTGTAGAAAGCAAGTAATTTTTTATACTTCATATTAATGAATTCTAAAATATACACTAAATATATGTTCCATAAAAGTTAATTGGAAAAAAGTAATTTAGCTAATGTTAGACTACTAATTTGAATTTTCAGTTTACTTTACCAAAGCACTGACAATGCAACTATATAACTATCTATCTAAAGGTATCATTTGGTGCACACATTAAGCTGAAAAAGGAGGGTGGTTTTACCCCCTATTGACATTTTTCGGGGTGCACTGTGCCCTGGATGTGAACCTCTTAGTGTTAGGGACTGCAATTGACAGAGAAGCTGTGACATGGCCTAGCAGCTTCCCATGTATTTGCAAATGCATGCAACTAATATCTCTGATTTCTATGACCATATAGTTTTCATATATTGTTGCAGGTACTATTCAGTGTGCTGAGGAACAATAGGGGGTTAAACCCCCCTCCTTTTTCTACTTAGTATGACTCCTCCCTTTCATGCACCTGATTAGTGCTGTTAGATTGATTGAGCAGCTGCCATTTTTTGTTTGCACACCTTAAGCTGCCTACGCACAATAAGACACATATACAAACAAAATATCAATAATATGCAATGGCATTTGACATAAAAATATAAAACTGGAAATGAAAGTATGTGTGACTGGTGACAGGTTACTTATGAGATCTAGTGATAGATCCAGATGAACTGCCAGGAACAAATGGAACTTTTCAACAGAGCCCCTCAAAAGAAGTATTTAGAAATGGGGGCGGTTCCGGCGCATTCTTTGATATTTCTAAAAATTTCAGAGTCTCTTGATAGTGTTCTTATTTTTAATTGGAGATATATTAAAAAGATGAAGAAACAATATCATGTGTTAATTTACAGGGGTGAGGTTCTCATAGGATACAAATGTACACTCACCCTTTTTCGGTGATAGGTAGATGTTGGACTCAAATTATACCATGGTCTTACGGTGGTTGCAGAATGCAATGAAGAACTCATCAATGTTGTCGTTGAATCACTCCGGATTAACATATGTTATTGGGGGAAACACATATGACATGCCTCCATAGTACAAATCAGTTTATCTAAAACAAGGTTCTGCAAAGTTATGTAATAAACTCACCTTTGAAGGGGTAGTAGAATGAGCCTTGGACATTCATTTTTTAAACCCCGATGTCTGTCGGTGTTAAATTTAGAGATGATGAGTTCCTGAAACTTAATAAAATTCATTGGAAACAAAAAAAGATTTAAAGATACTATTGCAAAATCCAGTTACCAAAAAATGATTATGTTATTAAGGTGTGGGTCAATAGCACCAATTTAATAATCACAAACATGAAAGGGTAAAATGCATAAAATAAAATAAACAGAATTATTTAAAAAAAATAATAAAATATGCAAAAATAAAATCAAATAATACCAATGAATGAATGGAGAGTAATAAAATATAGTTTTCCTAGCAACACACTTCTGCTTCCTCAGGCTGATGGCTAAAGGTGTGTACACACACAATGATTTTTTTGAACTATTTAACTATAATGACATTGTTATCGTTCAGTCATTCTAAAAATCATTCAGTGTATAATGATAAATGATGAATGATTATTGTTCATGTGCATTCACGTTTGTCGATTGTAGTTTGTAGTTCAGTCAGACTGGCCAACCGAACGATTTTCAATAGAAGTTGCAACATTTTTCCTTTGATAACGCCGGAATATGTGACCGTACCTATTCCTTCAGCAATTCACGAATATATGCATGCTTAGGTCTTTTATTATTATTTTCATTGCAATTAAGAGTATATAGAAATGATTCAGAATAGATATTAGTTGTAAGTTGCGGAGGACCGTCACGTGTCAAATGGCCTCAGGACTAGAGATGAGGTGTACCCTCTCTCTAAAGTAGGCAGTTGTGTGTCTGAAACAACAGTTATTGTTGTTTAATATTGTTTAATCTAAAGGTATAAGTGTTATTATGGAAATAGGTATAAGTCAGAACTGTGGAAAACTATTTCTTCACTAGCAAGACAGAATTATAGGTTAGTTTAATACTAACAGACTAGAAGACAGCATGTCTCAGATCTGTCAAAGCAAGAAGGGAGCTAATCAGAATAGCCTTGGTCTATATGCGGTCACCAGTATTTTGAGGACATAGAAAGGAGATTATAGGTTTTGTTATGATTAAAATTTATAATCAGTGAAATGTTTAGTGCACATGAATATTGCATTAATTAATTAATATTCGCCATTTTATAATATGTTAGTAGCAGAGAGGAAAAAAGTATAAAAGATTGATCAAAAAGGGGAGGGGTCGGTCAGTCAAGTTGAGCAGGAGAGAACGTAGGTCAACAGAGTCGTGGGGTGCTGGGCTATATGTATAAACATTGGCTGACTGTCACCTTGTGAGTCTATGCTAGGCATTGCAAATAATCATTTTTTTACTGTTGCTGAACTAATGTTTTTTTAGATTTTAAGTCTGCTTTGACAATAATACCATAATACATATATAATTGATTTGCTTTTTAAGCAAAACATTGTCATTTATTTTAAAGTTGGTATTGGTGTGAATTATTCCATTTCTTCTTATAATAAGTAAGGTTTATAAATACTATCCAAAACACCTCACGATATCAATCATGGAGGCACCAGCGAGATTACACAGGTTAACGCCCACTGTATCGGTGATTGAGAGAGAGTGCACGGCATTGAGTTATTTTGCTCATTAGATTATTTTTATTTTTAAAACATGCAGTTTTTGTTTTTCTCTCTCCTTCAGTCATTGATATGATGGTTAAGTTAATTGTGCTGTATGGATTGTTTTAGATTTGTTTTGTTTTGGTAGGATTTGTTTCTCGAAATAAGGTTTTTCTCCATTGTGTAGTTTGTATAAGAAAGTTTTGTATTTTGGAGAAATGGTTTTAGGAGGAGGGATTCTCCCCTAATTTTCTTGTCTGGGCAGTGTGTCCAATAGATAGAGAAAGTAAATGGTATTTGCTTAGGTTTTTTTTTCTCCTTCCCCGTGCACTGAAATATGTTCAGTGTAGAATAGAGAGGATTTTTAAATTTGCAAGTTAAGTGATTATCTTGGCATTTTTGTTAGTTGAGATATCTATTCTGAAATTATTGGTAGATTGATGTTTTTTAAGAAGTTTTATTGATATCTTCTATTTTCTTTCTCTGCTCACTCTGAAAAATATTTTTTTTTTTGCGCAAACCAGTTTTTTGTTTTTTTCCTTCTTCATTTTTCTTCTTTCCCTGCTCTGTATGAAAGAGTGACGTATGCTTGGTTGAATGACGTATGTTTGGATATTTGGCTGACCTTCACGGCAGCAGGTTCTGGCAAGAAGCCCACCCGTGTATTGCTTATGGCTTCCGCTTGGAATTGGGGTTAGATTAGGGTCTTGTGTCAAAAAAAAAAAAAGAAGACACTATAAAAAAAACAGACAGCAGTGTATGCAACTTGTGTAAGTGAACTATAACTATTTTTCTTTAAAAAAAAAAAGAAGTTGTGCATACTGACTTTTATCTTTCCTCATTCTCCTGTCTTTCTCTTTCATTGATAGTGACCCCTGATGTGTCTTAATTGTGCATATGTTGCAGTGTTAGAGTTAGTTAGGGATTTAATTACCATAGATTAGTTTTTCCTAATATTTTATGACATATGCAATGTTGTTTTGTTTTTCTTTTTGCAAATTGAGGTTTGAGGATTTCTATCCAATAGTGTTGTTAGAGAGTGATTTGTCATTTGATTCAGTTTTTGGACTTGGGTTCCGACGGAAGCAGTTCATTAGAATTGTTGTTTGATGTCTGGTTTCCAGAAATTTGAAACTGTATTTGAGTCATTTTTTCCAGAAATTAGGGGTAGTATTGTTGAGTTTTTTTGATGGTTGGTTTTGTGGTTATAAAAATTAAATGTCAGCAAGGGGTTAGGATGAGAGGCATTTGGTGAGCTGGCTTTTCCCATTTTCCCCTGTAGTATCCTTGTATGAGAAGTGGAGTAGAGAGGCATGAATCTGGTTATGGGAATTGCGGTGTAATATTATAAACAAAGAAGAGAAGTCCACGTGGCTATATAGTGTAAAATCGATCTGCAGATATTTAAGAACAAGATAATATTGATGTAAAAGTGCTTAATCTGATAACGAGGGCAGGTGCACAAGGTATACATATAGTCACAGGAGTAACAGGTGCGCAGAACCCTGATAACGAGGACAGAGGAGGCACCAGGTAACTGAGGTACAAATCTGTTAACGAGGTCAGATTGTACATGAGAGGTGTAGACCTGATAACGAAAGACAGGTAACATGAGGGTAGAGTTTTTGAGTTTTCATTTTGACAAACATTATCTAGGTACTTGTATGGGATTGGAGGTGGCTCTTGTAAGTGATATATAGAAGGTAAGAGTAAGTGATTTGAGGGTGAAGAGGTGGATTGTAGCTTGATAAGCTACAGAGTATGGGGAGAATGGCGCGTGATGCACCTGGATGGTAATGGTTGTTTGAATGAAGGTGAGAAGGAATTGGTTTGGTGAAACGGAAAATTGTTGCCAGGGTAGTTTACCATGAAATTGTAAAGGTATCCCACTAACAAAACTTGTACTTAAGAAAGAATTAATGTTTCTCATTGCAAGTGTAAAAGCTTATTTGAGGAGCTGGAAGAGTTTTCCCATTTCAAGGTCATAGAGATTAGCTATTTGAGAGAAAAAAAATGCAATTTTATTTTTGCAGCAGAGCGAGAGAAAGACATTTTTTTGATATGGCATCAAGTGAGTTGCCAAGAGTTACGAGGGTAGTTAATTAAAAAAAATATATGTTTAAGAAATGCAACAGAGGATGGGTAATGAGGGTAGCGTAATGCGGGATCTAGGAATAATAATAAAACAAAAGCATATGTGATTAGGAATGACAAGAATGTATGCAGTTATGAAAGACAAGAACGGAGATGAGAGTGTGAGGTTTGTTGCAGGGTGGAGTGAGATGACCGGATGGACCTCTGGTCATTTCCCAATGGCTGGCACATTTAACCAATCTATTTTGGAGGCTTTGAAAGCAACAATTATTTTGTCTAAGTTGGTGAAGAATAGGGTTAAGTATTTGCAATGTCTGGCAATATGGCAGCAGGTGGCTAAGAGGTGGAACAAGGTGGCAGTCAGCCAACAGCACCAGCAATGCCCCCGGCTCTCACAGCTGGCCCAGCTGACCCCCCTTTTGATTTTTTTTATTTTGTTTTTTTTTCAAGATATGAACCCCAGAGGCTCCTGTCTCTGGTAATGACAATGTAGATGTAATGCTTAAGCTTATTGCTTTCTCTATGCTTGCTTATTTTAATTCAATAATACCAAGATTTGTATCCCACAGACTATTGTCTCTGAAGCTAACTAAAATGTCTAAGCTTACTATTATAGCTATGCCTGTGTATTCTAATCAACAATTTGTTTATGACTATTCCCCAGAAGTGAACTGTTAGATCTGATTCAGCTGATTCAATTGATGATTATTACTGATATTCGTGTCCTTCCTGCTACTAATCTCACTATCATTAGCAGGTTCAATGTGTCCTGAATACCTTGCATTTATCTAACCATTTATTGTTTGTGAGGATTTCACAGTTTCCGGATGTTGTCACAGAAATCCTACATCAAGTGCAGCATCATTCACAGCTAAGAAATTGTGCAGTAATTTATGTTTCCAGATATAATATTGTGTCCTGTGTGTTGTTGAAGGTGACAGAGGTACACATTTTACAGGGAAGGTATTACAAGCAATATGTCAATATATGGGTTTATAAAAAGCAAAATTGAATGTGTAAACACTAACATTAAGCACAAGTTAGATAAGGTGGGTATGGAGACTACCATGAGTTGACTGGGGCTTTTACCTCTGGTTTAATATAGCATCCACACCACTCCAAAGCGATCACTTAACCTGTGCCTTATGAGCTTTTTTATTTTTGGAAAACTGCCTATCCTTATTGTAAGTCCAGCAACAGACTTGTCACTGTTATATGATTTAACTACGGACTATGGCCCTCATTCAGAGCCATACGCTCTGAGCAGAGCGCACGCTCTGAATGAGGGCCGGGCTCCATTTTCATGGAGCATCCTCCTGGATGCTCGTATAGCTGTGGGTCACCACCCACAGGCTATACGAGCGTGCTTTGTGATGGCCGCAATGGTCGAGACCATCGCGACCATCGAAATTGCGAGCCGGAGCCTGTGGTTGAGGTTTTCAACCGCAAGCTCCAGAGTGATTTTGGCTCTATCAGAGCCAAAATCACTCCCACTGACATCACTAGTGATGTCAGTGGGCCGGCTTCTGACGGGAGGCGTTCCCATGGGAACGCCCCCGTCAGGGAGGCACGCCCCTGGCACGCCCACCAAAGGGGGCGTGCTGTCAATCAACATTGACAGCACGCCCCCTTTGATCGGACACAACGAGCGAAGGACTTTCCTTCGCTCGTCGCGTCTGGCGCATGCGCACGACGGAGCTCCCTCCGTCGTGCGCATGCTCAGTCCATAACATCGACCCACTTGCGAGCAGACAGCCGCTCGCGAGTGGGTCTGAATCAGGCCCTATGTTATAAAATTCTCACAGCATCTGAAGAAAAGCAAGGAAAGCTTATGAAGAGATTCCCAGAAGTACCTTGTCATGGAGTCCAGTCTGGAATTTCTTATGTTCTGGTTGTCTCATAGATGGATGGCAAGGCCCGTTCCAGGTTCTGATAACAACCTTGATGTGGCTGAAAAGGACAATTGGATTCACAAAATCTCACTGCAAGATGGTTGCCGACCTGGCGGTGAGGTCAGTTAAAGCCAAAGAAGACACATATAAAGACATTGACTGTGATATAAATCTAATAAACTTATTTGATGATGGGCCTGATCAAAGTCACAGTTCAGGCCAAGATAAGGTTCACAGAATCGGGGACATTATTAGTAGTGTTCTGCGGGTTGTGAACAAAGTAAAGGAAAGATGGCTATTGGTGATCAAGTCTCTGTGTATCCAATGATTGGGAAAGTTATTTATTTATTTTTCCATTTTTTATTTTTTATAGTGAATAGGAGCTGAGAAGGACTGGTTACTGATGAGGACGGTGTGGAGAGTTATACTAGGGGTACTGTCGGGGTCATATTGGTAGACTGCACTCCTATTTTAAAACTCATGATCATAAGGGATATGGTTTTAATCACATTAAGAGTCATAAAAGATGCACACACTCATTTTACTACTGATACTCCCAGGTATAGGTATGCATCAGAGGATGGTCAAAAGGCCTAGGTGGAAAATTATTAATAACTCATTTATAAAAAAAATTAAATGTTTGAAAAAGAAATACATTACAGGTAAATAAGGTCTCATACTGGTACTAGGTGCAAGATACATCAGGTGAAGTGTCTGGGAAAAAAAAGAGCCATCACTGTAAGGCAAAGGTGTGAAGGGTTTGTCTCACAATTCCAAGGTGTATATGTAAATACTGTGGTTTAAATTCAGAAAAGGGGTATACAATGGTGCATAGACAGCAACTCTATACAAACTGACACTTCTTCCCTGGACACTTATTATGAGCTTATAGAAAGAACAATAAAGTTGATTGTTGGGTTTGTAGTCACCATGTCATTCAGGTAATGTTGGCTAATGTCTATTTCATTGCACTCAAATCAAACAACACTTCACTCGCTATGTGGAACTCACACACTTGAAGCTTATAATGTCACAGGTTCCCCACATTTAAAATTAACAAGGTATCCAAGGTATGATCAGGATAACATCATGTGTATTATCAAAATGGTACAGGAGCTGAAGGTATTTATTTGGGAACCAGTGTTTGTAACACAACCTTACAGAATTAAACTTGTTTGGGGATCTTTTAGAGATCATTAAATACACGAAACCTAATAAAAAAAATATATGTGAGTGCATTAATAAACTGTGTAATAAAAGAAGGAATGTTGGGGTACAATAAAACATACAGTCATCATATCGCAGAATGGAACAAGCAAGAAGAAAGCTTGGATAAAAAGGGTGCCCGTTGTAATGTTCCTTATAATGCTTTTCTAACACATTGTCTAATAAACCATGACACTACCACAGGGGTTATGTTATATGTGTGGGCATAGGCTTATAAATGGTTACCGGTGAATTCTTTTGAAATGGGTCTTAAAAGAACATTGCTACTTGATGCAAAGGTAATACAACAGATAAATCTAAAAGAAACATATGGAATAATTACTGTGTCAGAACGGTAAATAGAAATACAAATGGTATATGGAAAAGTACAAGCACCTCTTTACACTGTCCCAAAGTTATAAGGTTGGTTTAGGATTTGGTAACATAATAACATTTGGTTCATAGGGAATTAATAAACAATATCGCAGACATTGTGGTAAGAGAGTTTTAAGCAATAAAAAACTGAATTAAAATGTAGCACACACTACCTTACAGCTGCAACTTTGGATATTGTGTCACATTACAAACAGTATATGAGTTAAAGTGTCATACATATATCACAAATTCTTCTGATAAAGAATAAAAAAAATAAAGATTAAATGAAATGACTCAGGTTAAAAATGAATTTGCTGAATTAATAAACATGATGGTGTGATTCCCGACAGTTGATTCACCTGGTCGAACCCCAGTACCTAGTTCGCATGGGTTGGAACTTGGTTAAGCAATGTTATGTACACATTGGGAAAATTTATATTTTTTGTCATGATAATGTTGTTGATTTTCTATATATTAGTGAAATGCTTCAAGAAGATGTTCCAATACATTAAGAAGAAATCAGACAATGCAACCTATAAGAGATATGAACTTTCTTCAGGGATATGAACTTTTTTCAGAGTTATGACCCCTCAAAATTCATGAGGATGGAACTGATAACCCCGGAATATGTGACCGTACCTATTCCTTCAGCAATTCACGAATATATGCATGCTTAGGTCTTTTATTATTATTTTCATTGCAATTAAGAGTATATAGAAATGATTCAGAATAGATATTAGTTGTAAGTTGCGGAGGACCGTCTCGTGTCAAAATGGCCTCAGGCCAAGAGATGAAGTTTACCCTCTCTCTAAAGTAGGCAGTTGTGTGTCTGAAACAACAGTTATTGTTGTTTAATATTGTTTAATCTAAAAGGTATAAGTGTTATTACGGAAATAGGTATAAGTCAGAACTGTGGAAAACTATTTCTTCACTAGCAAGACAGAATCATAGGTTAGATTAATACTAACAGACTAGAAGACAGCATGTCTCAGATCTGTCTAAGCAAGAAGGGAGCTAATCAGAATAGCCTTGGCCTATATGCGGTCACCAGTATTTTGAGGACATAGAAAGGAGATTATAGGTTTTGTTATGATTAAAATATATAATCAGTGAAATGTTTAGTGCACATGAATATTGAATTAATTAATTAATATTCGCCATTTTATAATATGTTAGTAGCAGAGAGGAAAAAAGTATAAAAGATTGATCAAAAAGGGGAGGGGTCGGTCAGTCAGGTTGAGCAGGAGAGAACGTAGGTCAACAGAGTCGTGGGACGCTGGGCTGTAAGTATAAACATGGGCTGACTGTCACCTTGGGAGTTTATGCTAGGCATTGCAAATAATCATTTTTTTACTGTTGCTGAACTAATGTTTTTTTAGATTTTAAGTCTGCTTTGACAATAATACCATAATACATATATAATTGATCTGCTTTTTAAGTAAAACATTGTCATTTATTTTAAAGTTGGTATTGGTGTGAATTATTCCATTTCTTCTTATAATAAGTAAGGTTTATAAATACTATCCAAAACACCTCGTGATATCACCTTCAACACACAGAAAATCGTTTATTATGTAAAGTAAAACCAACTACTTTGTAAAACGATTTTCCTTCACTTTTTCAAGGGAAAAACTGAACTAAAATCGTTCATTACTTACATTATTGTGTGTGTACGCAGCTTGAGAAATGAACAACCTAACCCTTAAGTAGGGAGCTATGGATGTGATTATGATGAATGACAGATTCCTTAATTGTCAATGTGAAAACTGTAAATGATTAAAAAAGACTAAATTTTATACATACAAAGTACTAGCTGTTGCTTAAGATTATCAAAAAGAGTATACTATTCAGAAACATGTAAATTGAAACAGTGCCAAAGATTGTGTAACTGAATGGGAGGGGTTTGAAACTGGGGAGCTGTGATTAAATCAGTTAATGGAGATCGTAATGGTAGAGAACTGTGAAATGTCTCCCTTCCAAAAACAAGCATAAGTGTGGACCACCTGAAGCTATCAACAATATGAATCTGCAAGCTGATCTATGCACCTGCAGTGTGGCCATGAGCGGGGAAGGTTCCCATGGTGACTGGCATCAAATGAAGCTGTGCTGACTTCATCTGTAAACAAGCGGCCAGACTTGTGCTGCTGTTGTGTAACTGTACGGAGGTGTGGCCACAAGCAGGGATGGTTCCCATTGGAAATTGACAACAATTGATGCTAAGCTGATATCACCTGTAAACAAGTGGCTGGACTTGTGACGCTTTTAAGCAAGCAAATACTGAGGTGTGATTACCTAGCAACAAGCTAAAGGGGTGGCATATTGTGTAGGAGAGATTATCCATTGTGTTGGTAATATAGTTGACACAAGTTATATAGCGCAATGTGATGTGACATGGGTGTAATAGTAGTGTGGATGTGTAATATATAATGTTAATGTGAATATAAAAATAATAGAAAAATGAAGTGATATGACTAAAATCTATTGAGCTTTGTATGCTAAGTGATTATTGAAATAATTTTTGTATCCATGTGATGGTGCAGTGTAATGTACTGTGAAGTGAATGAATAATTATAAATTGTAATGAAAATGATTATGAAAGTGATATCTGTGAAGTGATTACTAACCAAGTGAATCGTATTGTGTTCATTAGATGTATGTCATGTGTTCATGTTATGTGATGAAGTGATATGATAATATTAGTGTTAGATTATGTGTTGTGTTACAGTGTAGTAATTTGATGCCAGTGACCATTGGAACCTTTCCCGCTCACGGTTGCACTGCAGGAGCATAGATCAGCTCACAGACTCTTATTGTTAATAGCTTCAGGTGGTCCGCACTTATGTTTGTTTTTTAAAGGGAGACATTTCTCGGCTCTCTGCCATTATTATCTCCATTAACTGATTTAATCACCACTCCCCGGTTTCAAACCCCTCCCATTCAGGTACACAATCTTTTTCACTGTTTCAATTTACATGTTTCTGAATAGTATACTTGTTTTGATAATCTTTAGTCTATTTAAACATTTACAGTTTTCACACTGACAATTAAGGAATATGTCAATCATCATTGTCACATCCACAGTTCCCTACTTAAGGGCTAGGTTGTTCATTCCTTTGCCATCAGAGACATTGGTACTGTAAAATGCATTGCTAGGAAAACTATCTTTTAGTACTCTCCATTCAATCATTGGCATTATTTAATTTTATTTTTTGTCTATTATATTATTTTTTTTGGTAACTGGATTTTGCTATAGTATCTTTAAATCTTTTTGTATCCAAGGAAAATTATTAAGTTTCAGGAACTCATCATCTCTAAATTTAACTCCGATTGACATCGGGGTTTAAAAAATTAATGTCCAATGCTCATTCTACTTCTCATTCAAGGTGAGTTTGTTACATAACTTTGCAGAACCTTGTTTTGGATATACTGATTTGCACTATGGAGGCATGTCATTTGTGTTTCCTCAAATAACATACATTAATCTGGAGTGATTCAGTGACAACATTGACATGTTCTATGTTGCATTCTGCAACCACCGTAGGACCACGGTGTAATTTGAGTCCAATGTCTACCTGTCACCAAAAAAGGGTGAGTGTACACTTGTATCATATAAGAACCTCACCCCTGTACGTTATCACACAATATTGTTGTTATTTTTCCATCTTTTTCATATATCCCCAATTAAAAAATACAACACTAACAAGAGGCTATGAAATTTTTAAAAAGATCAAAGAAAGCACCAGAACTACCCCCATTTATAAACAGATAAAATACACACTTCCCTTATATCTTTATATAGTTTTTTCTCCCTTCATGGTTTGAGTTTCATGTACAGTATTGCAAATATGTAAATAAAAATGACATACATTTGTTTAATACAGTTTTGGGATATTCTGTTTAATTTAGTGTCCAAGTTTAACAATTAAGGTGAAATGACAGAAACGTCACCATCTCAAAGGTAAAATGAGTATTGGGGATGCCTCCTCGGTATTCTTTAGCACTCATCCCTTTCCTTGGTGGATGATTCCCTTCATTCATGTATTTTCAATTGATATTTAGGACACAAATGACAAAAGAAAAAGATTAATTGTATAAAACAAAAGAAATTCTACTGAGCAATAGGATGCTACATAAGATATGAAGAATAATTATCAGTGAGATGTACTGTAAATGGGGCCTCACTCCACTGCATATTTTCCTTCTCCACTCCTGGATGAATTCACCTTCCACCAGCACCAGGCAGTCTCCAACAATGTATTTCACTTTATAATAGATCTTTTTCAAGGTATGTTGATAAAGTTCTATTACAGATCTAAAAATGAGAGAGTAGCCATCGATTTAAGGGGATCAAGAGCCTTCATTAAGGATGCATCAGATGATATTTTACCCTTCACATTAGCAACCTTCAGAAACCTGCAAAGATTGGAGTGGGAAGAACGGATGTTTCCTTTAATCTGATATTTTTGGAGGTATTGAAATGGTTGTAATTTAATTGTAAAATGATATGTAGAGCAGCAAAGCAAGACTAATTTGGTTTATCGTAAATAAGAGCTTTTGAGGATGAACATGTTGAGTTGCTTCAGCATTGGTCAGTTACTCCTGCTTTGGAACAATGTCACTTTATAGCAGGTACTTGGAGCATGTGTCACATTTACAATAGAGGAAGCATGGTGGAGGAGCATAAAGGTGCCATTATGTATAAGCACACAATACAGTATATGCAGAGTAGAGACTTTGGGAATTGTTTCAGACATACTGTATAGTGCAAGAGAAATCCTGGATATATCTCTGATTAGTGGTAAGCAAAATGTATAGGGTGGAAATTACCACATGACTAACTGGACAGTATCCAACTGTATCAGTTATGAGTTGATGATGACCACTTGTGGGCAGAAATTGTTATTACAGCAGTCTTTTCTGTTGTAATGCTGATGGAATGTGCAGAACAAAATTGTGCATTAATACTCTTACATAGAAACAAAAATGGGACAAATCTCAGTTTTAAGACACACATTTTATTGGAAAGTATTAAGACTAGTTAAATCTGCCAGTTAAGCAGGTGTCGGACAGGTGAGGAAAAAGTGCAGAATGCCTAGTGATAGCTTGCAGGTTTGGTATTTCAGATAGTATAAGGAGAGAAACTCGGAATACACTGAGGATTTCAGATGGGATGAGACAAGGTACTGTAGCATCCACAGCTATAACTAGGTCCAGATACAGTATGTTCAGAAGAATTCACTGTAGTGTGATGTTAAATAAAAATATTGTAAGTAGCTGCTGGAGATCGAACTAGGTTGCAGTTCGTACAATACATGGACAACTAACAACCTAGTTTTCTGTGATAGAGATTTCAATATCTGTCTCAAACAATAAAAATATAATAAGAGCTGAGTCCAGTAGTCAATAATGTAGTATATACTATAGCACATTAGATTGAGACAGTTGGGCAGCAATATAACCTCCCTGAGACATATCTCACTAAAAGTTTAATGGTAGGGTAAAAAAAAAGTTAATTGCAGCAGGTGATTGCCTGACCTGCATGAGTTATAGAGAAGTCTTTTAAAGGAACCAACAGAGCAGGAGTAGCAGCTGGTAGTAGTACTGTAGGTATCAAAACTTGTTAGCATCCCCAAATGAGAGGAACCAATAATCATACAAGTGGGTTGCTGTGAAACCATCTTGGACATCCAATGAGACCAAGGTGAGTGATAGACTCAATATGCATGGTAGATGGCAGTCTAAATCCTTGCTGTGTGGTGAGCTCAATGGTGAAGACAAACAGGAAACCTGGGGTAATTAGATAAAGTATCCAGTGTGAAGTATCAGTGTGTCCAGCATCACTGGGTTTAGATGTGACTAAATACCACCTTGGACAGCAGCTACCTGTAGATCTGGAGTAATGCAGGAGAAGGTATTTCTGATATCGGTGAGCACCTGCAATGTAGCCACCAGGCAGGAGCAATAGTTAGAGCAGAAGTGAGGGTTAAGTATACAGTATAGTAAGTCAATTTGTTCATAATCGAAGTGAGAATGACAATCCATCCTAATGCTTGGTAACACCATACCTGTGATGAGGGTTATAGTGCAGATGCTGCAGTGTTATCTTTTCGGCTGTGATAATGATCTGTAGATGAATTGTAGACTGTTATGATAGGCTCAATTGGACCCTTGCTGCTTGTTATTAACACTAACTGCATAATAATTTGGGAGTCATGGAGTATCCCAGACAAGGGACAGTGATGGTGCAGTCCTCAGAGCAGCGATGTAGATTTAATGGCTATAGTTCACAGGTGTACTAGGCAGAGATAGAAGTGATGGAGATGAATATTCAGTGACCTAGAATAAGGCACTTGAGGAGCATGAACTCCATCTTTGACATCCAAGCCATATTTTATTACATTTTATTTTAGCAGCAAAGACTTCAGTGTCTGCTCTGCTAAAATAAAAATATATTATTGGGTTGTCTACCCTCCTTTGTATTATTAATATTTTTTGCAGTATCATATTAGAGATAGCATAATAATAAAAACCAATTAAGTTTAGAGCATAAGTACAATATACAACGGAAAACAGTTCAATGAAAAAATACAAGAAATGCAATAAAATCACAAACAAGGAATGTAAAGTTCAGGGGTAGGGCAACCATTGGTAGGGCAACTCATTGTAGTTAGAGTTAGCATGCAGTGGTGAGTTGCAGGGGAAGGTACAACAGTTATCCTGTACCCATCATATGGGTGAGCACACAGTGTCAGAATCAATGAGGAGAAAGAAAGAGAAAAAATCTAAGGGACAGTGGTGGTAAAGTTAGTGCAGGGGAAACATTTCAAATTAAAGAAAGTGGAAGAAAATAATACTTGATGAAGTAGACTGTTCCAGATGATAGAGGGCATAGGATGACATGACATTGGTTGAGGTGAGGTGGCAGTCAGAGAAGGAGTGGAAAGGGTTGGCAGTGTCACAGGCAATTATAACTTGTTACCTATTTAATTGAGTAGTACTCCTATTACAAGGACACTTCTTAAAATATAAAAATATTTGGTTAGCAACATAAACATATGTCCCTTTTTCAAAATTTATCTTGTGTCTTGTAGTTTCCAGGTTGCTACAGTGTTTGTAGCAATCAGCTCAGTAATGATCACTTAGTATATGGTATGAGTCTAGCATTATCCACAGTATTATTACAAGAATAAACAGGGGCATTCAGAGCTTGGTCAGTGAGCAATCAAAGTAGTCAGATGGAGAAATGCAGAGTGAGGGAAGAATGAATATACAAAGTTTTAAGCTTGAAGAGTGAAGACAAAAAAAAGTAGTAAACGGGCAGATGGAAGTTTACAGGGCAATTGTAGATCAAAACTGTATACAATATACAGTAGGGACATTAGGCTGGACATGTATGTAGGTCAATCACTTATCACTGACTGCTAGGTAGAATTATTCACTTGTGTTTTCAGTATTTACATCTGTGTAGCTAATTTATATAACACATGTCAGGAACCAAGAATCCTCCTCATATAAGTAACTGGTGAGTATTGCTATGTTTGCTGTACAATAATTTAAAAAATTAGATAAACATTTTAAATAGAAGGTTTAACTTTAAAGTATAACTGATAATTGTTGGTCTCTTTCTCTATACATTTTATAACATTAATATAAATGTGAATATAGCAGAAATACATAGCTTAAATATTAGTAAGAAAATGTTTTATTTTCAGAAGAAAAGAATGTGTTGAAAGAACATTTATCTTTATTACCATCTAAGCATTATGACTAAGCTACATTTACTAAGAGTACCAAGACAATGAAATATTATTTGTTTTACTTGGATAAATATATTATTTTGCAAATATATTTCCCTATCATTTATACAAGCATTTACATTCATTTTCTTTTATCTCCACCTCATAAACTTGCAGTGTTACATTTGCATACTTTCGTTTCACCCATGATTAGTTGAATGTATTGTGAAGCTCTTGTTTTGCTTGTATTATTTATTAAGGAAAACAATAACTAACTTATCAGATCATGCTGATATACAATTACTTTGGGGATTGCATGCATAACTAGATCTACACAGAGAATGGCAACTCATATGTATACTTAGTTTATTTGAAAGCAACTATCGAAGAAATACAAAATCCACTTCATTAACACAAATATTAATGCTATTAAAAATGATAGGACATCATAAACCATAGCCTTTCAACATTCAGTTTAAAAAAAAAATAATATATATATATATATATATATATATATTTATATATATATATATATACATACAGTCTTCAGCGGCACTCCGGTATAGAAGATGCACAAGCACAGGATTTAACACATCAACATTTCGATGCCTTTATTGCATCGTCATCAGGATTCAAACATATCATAAAATAGCACTTATACCCACCACCAAACATCATGTGCGGCTACACAGCTTCCGGTCAGGTCAGTAAACGCCCTCAGATGATGTCATCCTGCTCGGCCCTTTGCCATGGCTACTTTTTAGATATTGTTAGTAACCATGGCAATGGGCCATGCAGGATGACGTCATCTGTAGGCATTTACTGACCGGACCCGGAAGCTGTGGCGCCGCACATGGTGTTTGGTGATGGGGTATAAGTAAGTGACATTTTTTGATATGTTTGTATCCTGATGACGATGCAGTAAAGGCATCGAAACGTTGTTGTATTAAATCCTGTGCATGTGCACCTTTTATACCGGAGTGCCGCTGAGACTATATGTATATGTTGTTGCTATGCTATAACATGCTGCGGAGGGTACCCAGGACTGTACTTTATCTGTAGTGGGAGTGCCATTCTACTGCTCTGTATATATATATATATATATATATATATATATAAAATAAGCAGACAGTTCGGCACTCAATAGAAAATAACAGTAAAAACGTAACTTGCCCTGGTGCCTTCCATATATTGATACACACACTCTTCCAAGCCGGCTGCACTCAACGGGCTGATATCCAAGTTAATAACAGACACTGCTGCCACAGCAGTCCAACGTTTCAGTTTATTCAAACTTTTTTCAAGGACAATGTACAAAAGACAATCTTACCTTAAATAGACAACACCGCAGTGCTCAGAACCCTCGCGGCTCACTGCTGGCTGGGACTGTCGCCTCCGAATGACATCACAATGTCAGGCCAATCCCTGGCAGTCAGCGTATCCTAGCAACCCAGTGAACACAAACCATCACCAAACGAATAAGACAGAGACACACAAACAGATATGTGTTACTTGTACATCTAAGTAACAATATGACTAAAGAGGGAACACTTAAAGAATGGAGTGAAACATCTCCCGATATAACACAGCCCAAACAGCAATGACTTATAAAGCAATGCAAGCTACGTAAATAAAGTACAGAAAAAAGTGTTATAGTGCCACTTATTATAGAAAACAGTTAAATGACAGGTATTCATTGAGGCCATGTGGGTACACACAATTCAGTCTGTGTATCCACCTTGCCTCTTATTGTAGTAGGCGTTTTTCACGGTCGCCTCCCCTGCTGTTAATGGGGACGTGATCTATCATTTTGTATCTAAGGGTCACAAGGCCATGCCGCATATCTTTGAAATGACGTGCCACTGGCTGATCATTTTCTTTACCATGAAGTGCTTGTCTGATGGCCGATCTGTGTATAGCCATCCTTTCCTTGAATTGCCGAGTGGTCTTCCCTACATATAGGAGACCACATGGGCAGCGGATGATATACACTACAAAGCGAGAGCTACATGTAAGTACAAAATTAATAGACAAACTTTTTCCAGAGTGGGGACACATAAAAGTATTGCCTGTTACAATGTAACTACAGGTAACACAATCAGTGCACCTGTAGTTTCCAAACTTTCTAGATAGAAAATGGTGAGTAAGGGCCGGTTGTTTATTAGAAACTTCTGGCCGCATTAGCCAATCCTTAATATTTTTCCCATGCTGGTAGCATGGCATGAGTCTAGAGTCTTTTAGTTGTTGTAAGTTAGGGTCCTGGCTCACTATTGGCCAGAAGCGTCTCGCTGACCTAGAGAGCTGGTCACTAGATGAAGTAAAGTGATTGATCCAGATGGTCTTTCCAGATATATCAGACTTATTGTGTCTAATTAAAGTCTCTACTCTAGGCATAGAAAGCACTTTCTGTTTAATCTCTTGTAATTGTTGTGCTTGATATCCTCTTGCCATAAATTTAGTTATCATTTTATCCATTTGTAATTCTGCATCAGTATCCTCACTACAAATTCTGTGAATACGTAGTAGTTGTGAAAACGGTAAACCATTCTTAAGAGGAATTGGGTGATGGCTTGACGAATGTAACAGGGTGTTTCAATCCGTGGGTTTCTGGTATAGTGTAGTTTTGAGACCCATGTCAACTTTTTCAATCTGTACATCAAGAAAATGGATGTTATTAAAGCTGTATTCATACGTGAATTTGATGTGGTCATCAGAACTATTGATAAATTGAAACACTCTCAGTAGTTCTTCCTCAGAACCCATCCAGATGATTAGGATATCGTCTATGTACCTTGTAAAAAGAAGGAGATTTTTACTTATCCATGGCTGTGCAAAAAACAGTTTATTTTCTGTAGCATACATGAATGCATTCGCGTAAGATGGTGCTACACAAGAACCCATTGCACAACCCCTGCACTGTAGATAGTAATGACCATCAAATAAAAAGTAATTTCTTATTAATGTAAATTCTAGTAGTTGCATAAAAAATGAAAGATCTGGACCACTGTATACTGCATTGTTGGTAAGGAGGCGTCTAGTGGCTTCAAGACCTCTGGTGTGTGGAATGCTGGTGTACAAGCTGACTACGTCTATGGTACACAAGATGTAAGATGGTAAAATGTCAGGCAAATTTTGAAGTTTTAATATCAGATTGTGGTGTCCTTCAGAAATGTCCTTTCTGCTTGTATCACCGGCTGTAAATACGCATCCAAATATTCAGAAATCTTATAACACAAGGACCCTCGAGCAGAGATTATTGGTCTCCCAGGTGGGGATTGTGGATTCTTGTGCAATTTCGGTATGGTATACAGTAATGGTGTGACCGGATACTCTACCGTCAGGGCTTCTGCACATCTGTTTGATATAATGTTATCATCTCTTCCTGATTAATAATCAGTGCCAGTTCTCTTTTAAAGGTTTGAGTCGGGTCAGAGGGTAGCTTAAGGTATACTCCAGGTTCAGCTAGTTGTTTGTAGATATCATCTTTATATGCCGTCAAGTCCATTACGACTATACCTCCCCCCTTGTCCGCTGGGCAGATCACGATATCATTATATCTACTCAAATTTTTAAGAGCAGCGAATTCCATTTTTGATAGATTGTGTTGAATGTGTGTTGATATTTGTTCACATGATCTAATATTATCTTCCATAATTCTAGAGAAACTTTTTATGGATGCATTCAAAGAAATTGGATCAAATGATGAATGTCCCTTAATGGGTAATACCTCTGTGCTGGACTCCGGTGGTATCTGTTTGCCAAATTGTTCTTTAAGCCTAAGCTGGCGACAAAACTTATAAAGGTCAACTTTACTAGAAAATGAGTCATGTTTATTTGTGGGTACCAACGACAATCCACATCTCAAAACCATAAGTTCATCTGAAGTAAGTGTACGAGATGATAAATTAAAAACTACTTCCTCTTGTTTGTAGCTTTTTTTGGTAATTCTTTCGGTTTGTCTGCCCCTCCTAGTAAACCGTCTTTTGTAGCCTCCGCTTGTGCCCTGGTGTTCATCCCTAAAGGGGGTTTCTTGTTGATAGGTTTTCCCTTCTTGTTTGCACATTCTGAATCGCTAGTTGAAGTGGAACCTGCACTTGAATTATCAGTGTCAAAGTTGCGAGTTCTTGATCTGTATTGAAATCTTTTATTATACCTGGGTTTAGGATGTTGTACCCAGGAATAAACTTTGTTCTCTTCGTAGTCTCTATTTACTGTTGCTAACTTGTCTTTCTTGAATTTAATTAAATCTTTTTTGTATTTATCTATTTGTTCTGAAAGTTTAGATAACAAATCTCCAGAGGTGTCTTTGATAATGGTAGGGAGATGTTTAGATTCAAAAGCCACAATTTTTTCTTTAGTCACAGAGAGCTCTTTGCCAGATTCTGCTATTACCAGTAAAATTAGATCAAATGATGCTTTATTTAAAATTGCTGCCCATTTCCGGCAGAACTCCGATTGTGTCTTCCTATAGTGGGCATGTTTCAAATGCGAAACCCACGGGGGATTTTCTTTTCACGGAAATAGTCTGATAAAGTGACGCCGTGCAATAAGAAATCAATTTCTCTCTTTTTGAGTTTGATTAGTTGTAAAAAGAGTTGTTCAGCTGATTCTTCACCCCCAGTTTCTAGCAGATTTTTCTTAAAAAGTATAGATTGTGCATCTGAATCAGAGAATGTTAATACTTCTCCCAACGGTAGAAATAGTTCTGAAAAGCCTGGTTCTTTTGCAGATGTGATGTGGCTTGTTGAGCCATAATATAAGGTGTGTTCAATACGGGGTCCTGAGTCATACACTATCACAGTATTAAAGATGTAGGTGCCTTAACAATAAGACCCATGGCAGTAGAGTGGCACAGTGCTTTGTAGTGTATATCATCCGCTGCCCATGTGGTCTCCTATATGTAGGGAAGACCACTCGGCAATTCAAGGAATGGATGGCTATATACATATCGGCCATCAGACAAGCGCTTGATGGTAAAGAAAATGATCAGCCAGTGGCACGTCATTTCAAAGATATGCGGCATGGCCTTGCGACCCTTAGATACAAAATGATAGACAACATCCCCATTAACAGCAGGGGAGGCGACCGTGAAAAACGCCTACTACCATAAGAGGCAAGGTGGATACACAGACTGAATTGTGTGTACCCACATGGCCTCAATGAATACCTGTCATTTAACTGTTTTCTATAATAAGTGGCACTATATCACTTTTTTCTGTACTTTATTTACGTAGATTGCATTGCTTTATAAGTCATTACTGTTTGGGCTGTGTTATATCGGGAGATGTTTCACTCCATTCTTTAAGTGTTCCCTCTTTAGTCATATTGTTACTTAGAAGTACAAGTAACACATATCTATTTGTGTGTCTCTGTCTTATTCGTTTGGTGATGGTTTGTGTTCACTGGGTTGCTAGGATACGCTGACTGCCAGGGATTGGCCTGACATTGTGATGTCATTCGGAGGCGACAGTCCTGGCCAGCTATGAGCCGTGAGGGTTCTGAGCACTGCGGTGTTGTCAATTTAAGGTAAGATTGTCTTTTGTACATTGTCCTTGAAAAAAGTTGGAATAAACTGAAACGTTGGACTGCTGTGGTGGCAGTGTCTGTTATTAACTTGGATATCAGCCCGTTGAGTGCAGCCGGCTTGGAAGAGTGTGTATGTATATATATATTTATATATATATATTTTTATTTATACAGCCGCCAGTTCAAATACTGACAGAGGAAATGCTGTTAGCTGCGGGTAGGTAATCTAACCTTCCCCTCTCCCCTTTAACCCTCCTTTAGGGGTGCCTAACCCTAACCTCTTCCCATTAGTGCCTAAAGCTGACCAACCCCCGCACCCTAAACCTAACCCTCCTGGGGGGTTCCCTAACCTCCCCCTAGTGCCTAAGCCTAACCCCCCTTCCCCTAGCCTAACCATTACCCTCCCCGGGGGGTGCCTAAACCTAAGTACCCACAGTGGGTCCCTACACCTAACCCCCACATCTCTGGCTACATTGCTACTTATCTCCGGTGATGGACTATCAGTCAAGCATCCTGTTGGGGTCCCAGCATCAGGATTAACATAGGCATCAAGTGTTTCGACTCCTATGTTAAATCCCCTACCAGGATTGTAGTGTCGGCATTGAGACCGGTGGCCATGCATCCGCCGGTCTCATAACTACATCCCATCTAAAGCACTTTTAGCAAGGGACTTGATTTTTTACAGACATTTTGAGCAAAAAACTTATTGCATTAAGATACCTTCATCTGCTTTTATCCTGTGACTACCAGAGTAGTATCAAATGCTACTTTATTCTTTGGCTGTTCTCAATTGCACCTAGTCTTTCCAAGCTGAAACATTTTGCCAAATACTTAGTGCAGACTGATCCACAGTGAAGGACAATTGGGAATTTGCCAATACCAACCAGGAAGTGTTGCAGGGCAAATCCACAAATATGGGTATGAGCCTATGAGGAACAAAAAGTTCAAGGTGCCATTTTATGACACTGGTGTTGGCAATGAGCTACAAACATATTCAAAACTGGGGGGGTGGTCCGGGGGTGCACAGGACAACCCATTAGCCCAGTTCACAAAAAAAAGATGGCCACCAGGGGAACTGCTGAGCAAGCTCTTCCCACAACAAGCAGCAAAACAGAGGAACAGGATGGAGATAAGTGCTGGTGGCAACTGCAGGGAGAGGGGTGTGGGGGGGAATGTACATGTGCACAATGCTAAGAAGGGAGGGGGATTGTAGCTGTGCAGAGTGCTGAGGGGGGAAGAGGGGATTGGAGTGGTGAACAGTGCTGAGGCGGGATTGGAGCTGACTGCACAGGGGAGCTGGGAAGGAAGCTTGTAGTTAACTGCACAGGGCAGGGGGGGATTGGAGCTGACTGCACAGGGCTGAGGGGGGGATTGGAGCTGACTGCATGGTGGGCTGAGGGGTATGGTTGGAGCTGACTGCACAGGGCTGTGGGGGATTGGAACTGACTGCACAGGGGGCTGGAGGGGTTGGAGCTAACACAGGGCTGGGGTGGCACAGGCTGGGGAATGATGCTGATGCACACTGTGGCTGGAGGAATGGGGCAGAAATACAAACAATGGGGCCAAGGGAACGGGTCAGAGAGACACACTGGGGCAGAGAGATGCACTGGGGCAGAGAGACGCACACTGGGGCTGAGAGACGCACACTGTGGTTGGGGAAATGGGGGTTAGAGTCACACTGGGGCAGAGAGACACACACTGGGGTTGGGGAAATGGGGCTTTTAGACACACTGGGGCAGAGAGACACATACTGAGGTTGGGGCAATGGGGCTGTGAGATGCACACTGGGGTTGGGGGAATGTGGCTGAGAGACACACTGGGTCAGAGAGATGCACACTAGGGCTGAGAGATGCTCACTGGGCCAGGTGAAATGGGGCTTAGAGACACACTGGGATGTACACTGGGGGGAATGGGGCATAGAGACGCACACTTGGGTCGGGGGAATGGGGAATAGAGATGCACACTGGGGCTGGTGGAATAAGGCTGAGAGCCACAGGTGGACCTGGGGATGGAGAGGCCCAAGGGGTCCTGGGTATGGAAAGAGACAAGGGGGCCTGGATATAGAGAGACATGGAGGCCTGGAGATAAAGAGAAACAGAGAGCCTTGAGAACCAGAGAGGGCCTGGGAATGGAGACATTGGGGGGTCTGGAGTAACCCAGGGGAGCCTGGAAAGACACAGAAGTTTGATCAGGGAAATTCACATTTTTCCTGCACAAAAGCTTCTGTTACTACATTATATATTATCTGGTTATAATGATGACATGGGTTATATTTCAATATAAACAGGTATCTTTCAGACAATGTTATCTCCTACATGAACAATGAATACCAGTTGAAGACACTGCCCGGTGAGACTAAAATTCCTCAGAGGTTCCCCGTTGCAGAGAAACCACCATATAGGTAAGAAAAGACTTTCAAAATGACTGTAGTCCCAAAAACCCACATAGGGGTGACGCTAAGGTGACAGGAGCCGGATGCTGCACTGTAGCATCAAATGCAGCACTTGGATCCTGACAGTGTGAGGGAGCCGGCACTGCATAGTGCTCACTTGTACTTTCTTAGACACACACCAGACTACTGTGGTTTGTGCTGCGAGGCCATTCCCCCTTCTCATTTGACCATGCCCCCTGTTCACAAGGCCACACCCCTTTTAGCGGTGTGCAGCTGTGCTGCGCACACAGCATACCTTCTTCCTCTGGGTGACACCATGGGGAAGGCTCTGCTGGTGTTCTTTTCCAATATCTGACATGGTGCTAAAACTGGGACCACCCATTACCAGATCTCTAGTTTCACCTATGGTTACAAACCCATTATGCAGTGTGAGCAGTCAGTTACAGGCAGTAAAAAGGGAATCCTAAAGTTGGAGGAGTAAGCCCACTCAGGGTTTTCTGGGACAAGTAACAACCCTCTATTCTATTAGTGTCAATAATCTGTAATCAACTCTATGCTTGGACTTACTAAAGATTGCTCTAAAATTTCTGCTCCTGCTTCTGACAACAGCACCTGTCAGCCAGCTGCTTAAATCAACCAAAAAAATCTACAATGTGTCAGTACTGTAACGCCGAGATTTAAATGTCCAATCTTTCCCTGATGGTGTTCACTGCTTTTCCAGTATAAATAAATCTATATCAATGTCCGAAACATAAAAAGTCCTTTATATCAGAAGTCCACTTTATTCTTCCAACGTGAAACTAATCTTCAAAGGGGAATATCACTAATGTATAAGGCTATCAAACATGCCAAAATTAAAATTTGTTCTCCAAAACATTAAAAAGACGCAGTTAATTGATAAAATATTGTCTTTATTAAAATACAACTCTATTGAAACATTCCTCTATTATTCACAAAATGAAAGCAATTGGAAAAGAGGGAAGAGCTTACTGGACCTGTGGGGACCCAGCATAAACGTCTCAAGCTGTAGCCGCTCTCCTCAAATGGTATGAGTACTATCTCGGTTCACCACCCAAATTTCCAGAGTGTGACAAAATGAGGATGGTGGTTTGACCTGAATGATAGATCCCTCTTTCGTGGCTCTCACCATGGTTATCCCGTAGTGGCTGTCACCCGTGGCTGGTGAATTGTCTGGAATGATGGATCCCTCTATGATCACAGCACTCACATGTGGTTTTCTAGTAGTGGCTCACACCCATTGCTGACTGCTTGCAGCTCTCACACGTGGCTGTTCCCCATCTGGTTCCTACTTGAAGTCAAAGAATAGGCAGGGAAATACAGTCAGGTCCATAAATATTGGGACATTGACAGAATTTTCAGATTTTGGCCTCTATTCACCACCACAATGGTTTTGAAATGAAACAAACAAGATGTGCTTTGACTGCAGACTTTCTGATTTAATTTGAGGGTAATTACATCCAAATTGGGTGAACGGTGTAGGAATTACAACGGTTTCTATATGTGCCTCCCACTTCTTAAGGGGCCAAAAGTAATGGGACTATCAACTCAAAAGCTATTTCATGGACAGGTGTGGGCTATTCCCTCATTATTTCATTATCAATTAAAAAGGTAAAAGGTCTGGAGTTGATTCTAGGTGTGACATTTGCATTTGGAATCAGTTGCTGTCAACTCTCAATATGAGATCCAAAGAGCTGTCACTATCAGTGAAGCAAGCCATCATTTGGCTGAAAAATCAAAACAAACCCATCAGAGAGATAGCAAAAACACTAGGTGTGGCCAAATCAACTGTTTGGAACATTATTAAAAAGAAAGAATGCGCCGGAGAGCTCAGCAACACCAAAAGACCCGGAAGACCACGGAAAACAACTGTGGTGGATGACAAAAGAATTATTTCCCTGGTGAAGAAAAACCCCTTCAGAACAGTTGGCCAAATCAAGAACACTCTCCAGGAGGTAGATGTATGTGTGTCAAAGTCAACAATCAAGAGAAGACTTCACAAGAGTGAATATAGAGGGCTCAGCACAAGATGCAAACCATTGGTGAGCCGCAAAAACAGGAAGACCAGATTAGAGTTTGCCAAACAACATCTAAAAAAGCCATTACAGTTCTGGAACAACATCCTATTGACAGATGAGACAAAGATCAACTTGTACCAGAGTGATGGGAAGAGAAGGAAAGGAACTTCTCATGATCCAAAACATACCACCTCATCAGTGAAGCATGGTGGTGGTAGTGTCATGGCGTGGGCATGTATGGCTGCCAATGGAACTGGTTCCCTTGTATTTATTGATGATGTGACTGCTAATAAAAGCAGCAGAATGAATTCTGAAGTGTTTCGGGCAATATTATATGCTCATATTCAGTCAAATGCTTCAGAACTCATTGGACAGCACTTAACAGTGCAGATGGACAATGACCCGAAGCATGCTGCAAAAGCAACCAAAGAGTTTTTTAAGGCTAAAAAGTAGAAGGTTATGCAATGGCCAAGTCAATCCCCTGACCTGAATCTGATTGAGCATGCATTTCACTTGATGAAGGGAAAATGCCCCAAGAACAAGCAGGAACTGAAGACATTTGCAGTAGAGGCCTGGCAGAGCATCACCAGGGATGAAACCCAGCGTCTGGTGATGTCTATGCGTTCCAGACTTCAGGCTGTAATTGCCTGCAAATGATTTGCAACAAAGTATTAAAAAATGAAAGTTAGATTTAGGATTGTTTAGTTTGTCCCATTACTTTTGGCCCCTTAAAAAGTGGGAGGCACATATAGAAACCATTGTAATTCCTACACCGTTCACCTGATTTGGATGTAATTACCCTGAAATTAAATCTGAACGTCTGCAGTTAAATCACATCTTGTTTGTTTCATTTCAAAGCCATTGTGGTGGTGTATAGAGGATAAAATATGAAAATTCTGTCAATGTCCCAATATTTATGGACCTGACTGTATTTCAACTGCAGCTCTCACCTGCAGCTTGTAATTTCCAGTTCAGCTCTTTCTAACACTCCTATACCTCTAACAAGGTAAACTCTCTGGACCTTAATCACATTGAGAACTTGTGGTCAATCCTCAAGAGACAGGTGGACAAACAAAAACCCACAAATTCTGACAAACTTCAAGCATTGATTTGGCAAGAATGGGCACAGAAGTTGATTGACAGCATGCCAGGGAAGATTGCAGAGGTCTTAAAAGGGAAGGGTCAACATTGAAAATATTGACTCTGCATAAACTTAATGTTTGTCAATAAAAGCCTTTGACATTTATGAAATGCTTGTCATTTTAATTCAGTATACCATAGTAACAACTGACAGATCTAACAACACTGAAGCAGCAAACTTTGTGAAAAGCCATACTTGTGTCATTCTCAAAAATTTTGGCCATGGCTGTATACTTCAAAATACATATAAAAACATCTATATGCAAATGTTTAATAAGCTGCATCTGTAATTTACAGAAACCACTTAATTTAAAATTCACCATTCAAACCTTTTGGTTGTAACGTTCTTAATTCATGAATCCACTTCATTTCTGCCCTGGCTAAAAATGCTTTCAAAGAGACTTAGCGATTTTAGAGCATTTTAGCCAGGGCAGAAATGAAGTGGATTCATGAATTACGAACGAAACAACCAAACGGTTTGATTGGTGAATTTGAAATTAAGTGGTTTATGTAAATTACAGATGCAGCTTATTAAAGATTTGTGGGTAGATGTTTTTAAATGTATTTTGAAGTATACAATTGAATGTTATATTTTTATTATCCATGGCCCTGTTAAAATGCATGCTAGAATTATGCCAGGAATGAGCATACCGGATCTAGAGGGAGCATAAATTAACAGGGCAGATTCAAGTCAGCTGTGCCTTGACAAAGAACCATGTATGGTGGAAACTTGTTGGCATGCAGCTGATTTGAACTGAGGACTCTTCTCATTTTAAATATTTCTCTATGGTTACCTTATTGGAGATATACAAGTGTTAGGAAGAGCTTAACTGGAAAGTAAAAGCTATGGGTGAGAGCTGCAGCTGAAGGTCTTTCCATGACTATTCTTTGACATCAAGTTGGATCCAGACGGGGACCAGCCATGGGTGAGAGCCGTGAGCAGTCAGCTGTGGGTGTGAGCCACTACGGGATAACCATGGGTGAGAGCCACGACAGAGGGATCTATCATTCAGGTCAAACCACCATCCTCATTTTGGAACACTCGTTAAATTTGGATGGTGAACCGAGATAGTACCCATACCATTTGAGGACAGCAGCTACAGCTGAGACATATATGCTGGGTCCCCACAGGTCTGGAAAGCTCTTCCCATACTTTAAATTGCTTCCATTTGGTGAATAATAGAGGAATGTTTTAATAGAGTTGTATTTTAATAAAGACATTATTTTATCAAGTAAAGTAACTGCATCTTTTTAATGTTTTTGAAAATGAACTTTAATTTTTGCATTTTTGATAGACTTATAACATTAATGATATTCCACTTTGAAGATTAGTTTCACGTTAGAGGAACAAAGTGGACTTCTGATATAAAGGACTTTTTATGTTTTGGACAGTGATATAGATTTATTTATACTGGAAAAGTAGTGAATACCATCAGGGAAAGATTGGACATTTAAATCTCGGTGCTGCAGGACTGACACATTGTGTTTTTTTTAAGAATCTGTGATCACCCTGTAGAGTGAGGTCATTTGGTCACAGTACTGTTCTTTATCAAAGTGAACATGCTGTATATTTCCCTACACATCATATTATGCTTAAATAAGTATTGGTAAGTGTTTTCTACCCCAGTGATTTTATGGGGAAGTTTTATAAACAATGATAAAAACAAAAAATACAATTATAAAAGCATAGTGCATGTGTACTTGCAGAATATACATCATATATGCCAACATTCAGTTCCCTCCTTCCGGGAGGGAGCTGAATGTCTGTGCACAGCAGGGGGCGTGGCGGGCAATGACACGGTTTTAGGGGCATACCTGGGGCGGAGCCACATGATTGCATCATCATGGCTCTGCCTCCTCTTCACAATGCTGAAAATATTGGCATTGTGAAGCAGGGGGCAGAGCCACGATGATGCGATTTAGTGCAATTCATGTCATCAGGCCCCCTTGCTGTGTGGGTTTCTTGTAGTAGTTGGGGGGTCAGGCGGCAGCCGGGATGCTTGCCTGCCTTTCTGGGGGGTTGGGAGCGGCACCCAATATTTGGGAGGCTCCCAACCAAATCGGGAGGGTAGGCAAGCCTGAAATACATATAGAGTAATGTGTACAGTTTTTAATTTAACACATTCCATTAAAATGAATGTCACATGATGTATTTATGTAATGCTTGTAATGTCTGCATGCAGAGCAATGGATAAAGAATCTCTCAGGTGCAATTGATCCAGAAATGGAAAAGACAAATATAGTGTTCACTTTTTGAATAATTACTGATTTGGTCATTTATAGGTTAATCACTGAACTATTAAGGCAAGATAAAAATGCAATTTATTGGATCTATCTCATCTTTTTGGAGTATATATATCAAAATGTGTTTTCTTCATGTACTAAAAATAATGATATACCAAATGTATATCTCAATAAACTTATAATCTATTAACAAATGAAATTAAGATCACCACAGGTATGTTGCTTTCCTACAGTACTTTGCCTTCTTTCTAGAGAAACTTTTATGTGTTTCATTTGCACTTTATAAGTGTAAGTGAGGTATGCTACATTGAATTGCATCCATTTTTATATGATATACATAGGATACATCTGTATTTACATATATATTAAAATAATGTTTTTAACAAGGCTGTCTTTTCTGTTTTAATTTAAACACATCTGTTTATCGGATTCTGTCTCATATGAAAAATTGAAGATGCGTTTATAGGAGTAAATCCAACATCTGCACAATGAGTTTGGGTGCGCTCTACTTACCTTTAATTTACAGTATTATTAATAGTAATTTCAAAAAAACTCTTCTTAGACCATAGTACTGTACACATTGTGCTATTTTTTTTCTAATTTCATGATCATATGAAAAAATTTCCACAGTGACGAATAAAAGAATACCAAAAGCAGGCACACGTGATAAGTATTTTTTTTAGCTTATAAATATGAATAACTTTTACACTTATGACCCTGAAGGTAGCATCATCCTCCACACCACACCCATACCACAGATATTTTTCTGGATCCTTTGGGATAGATCCTTAAATGGTAGGACAGGCAGCAGTCTTTTGTATTGAAGCACCCATCTGCCTTTTCTCTACCTTTTTTGACTAGATTCTAGCCATTATCTTCTAGAAATTGCTAGATAAATTACAAGAAGAATCTGATTGGTTTCTATGGGCAACAATTCACTTTAGTAAATATACACCTATGTGTGCACTGGTACTTTGCTGTCACCTGGACATAAACTTAAAGTTGTGTTTATTTATGAGGTGAAATTTTACAGGTGATACAAGACAAAAAGATTCAAAAACCTAACCTGCTTGTTAGTTTTCTTTTTTTATATCTGTCCTCTTTAGTTCCTCCTATGGTGCCAATTTCTTGCATTGTGACCATTATTTCATCATGGAGACACATGTAGTTGATCCATTTAGTAGATTCCTCATCATTTGTTTTAGATGTAACACTAGTCTCAGCTTATGCCCCTAACACCAAGCACCCCTTTTTTATCAAGTGAAAGTATGGCAAAGAACAGTCCCCTCCTCACCCATGACATCTAGAAAAACACTGTCTAGACTCCCCTAAAGTAATAAAGGCAGAGACAGAGGTGGAAGAAATAGCTGTTTGTTAAATAATTAGTTAGTGCTTCAGTGGAGGTATTCAAGTATGTTCCATTGTGAGGGTGGGGCTGTCCAATACCAGTTAAAGGCCAGTGTCTAACTAAGTAGTTTGTGTCTAGGAAGAGACCAGATCATAGGAATTTTTGGATGTTTTGCTGTTTGGTTTTGAACAAATGTGCTGTCTGTTTTGCCATCATGATGAATAAACAGAGGACTTGGTTCAGCATATCAGTGTGAAGTATCATCACTTGAGACTACCTTTATCACAGTGGTGTCATTGTGGGAGACTGTGTGAAGCTAGGTTCCACTTCCTAGCCCAGCAAACCACATAAATGGTGGAGATAGTGGCAGCTCTTTTCAATGTGACAGCAGTGCAGGAAGAGAATACTAGGCTCCAGAGAAGTTGTGACAAGTGAAAGGTATCTGGGAACACTTGCTTCCTCTCTTTTGCATACATTAGTGTACACACAGTTTTTAGAGGCATGCGGTACCTTGTGGCAGTCAATCATACCACTACACAGGTCAACTAGCCACCAAAGACAAGGGATGATTTAGTGTAAGCACTCCCCTAAAGACTTAATGTTAAAGAGATGCTGCTGCCAAAAAAATAAATAATGTGCAATTACTTCAAACAAATGTATTGAAAGGAAATGATTGGCTGAGCTTCTCAATAAAAAAAATTAAAAGTTGTCACAAATTAGTAAAAGTTTATGAGCAATATAACTATTCAGTAAATATAGACAAATATGCACATAAATAATATACAATTCAATGTAATGCAATTGATGTCAAATTTTAAAAATAAAATATCTTAGTTTAACCTAAATCTTTAGGAATAAATTAATATGAAATAAAATTCCATAGATTGTGTATAATTACAGAACTGGTATGAATAGTTCTTGTCTACTTCAATAGACCATGCAAAGCAGCTGGGCTTGAAACAGTATAAGTACACAGCAATTGGAGGATTTGAGTTTTAATGCCAGCATATATTAAGAAAAATAGGGTCTATATAGGTAGGAGTGAGCTCACCCATTTGAAGTGTAGGATCTCAGTATCTATAGGGTATCCTGGTGGGTATCCTGTACAGGTACATGAAAAAAAAAATTGTGCCTGTGTAGTAAGGCAATTGGGCTCTCCTGAGATGTGTGGTCAGCACAGGGAATGGATCTGCTAATTCACCACATAGGCTTTGGTAGCATCTCTTGGCTGGATGTGTCAGTATACACACCCATGTGCCTGTGTGTAGAGGCAGCCGGGCTCTTCTGAGATATGCGGTTAGCACAGAGAGTGGCTCCACTATTCACCTCATAGGCTTTGGCAGGATCTCTTGGTTGGATTCCCCATGAACAAACACACCCAGTCAATAGTGTGTTAGTGGCTTCAATCAATTGGATGCACTGTATGGCTCTACCTCAATCCGTGAGGCAATGGTGTAAAGTGCTGTGCCGCTCTACCTGGAACACCCGGAATGAATGCAGTGCGGCTGGGACTGTGGGAACAGCTTGACTGGGAGCTACAGTCGGGTCTCAGCGTGGAGACCTCTTGTGTCTGATGTGCAGACTCAGGTTGCCAATAGGAAGGAGGACAGCTTCGAGGTATGTGCATACTGTATAATCTGAATGGTCTCCTTGCACTGTGATTAGATTGTCTCTGTCATATTAGTGGAAAGCTCAATGCGTTTCTGTGTCATTAGACACCTTCATCAGGAGCCACTTGAGACTACCTTTATCACAATGGTGTCATTGTGGGAGACTGTGTGAAGCTAGGTTCCACTTCCTAGCCCAGCAAACCACATAAATGGTGGAGATAGTGGCAGCTCTTTTCAATGTGACAGCAGTGCAGGAAGAGAATACTTGGCTCCTGAGAAGTTGTGACAAGTGAGAGGTATCTGGGAACACTTGCTTCCTCTATTTTGCAGACATTAATGTACACTCAGTTTTTAGAGGCATCTGGTACCTTGTGGCAGTCAATAATACCACTGCACAGGTCAACTAGCCACCAAAGATTAGGCAGATTAGCTGGCACCCTATTAGTCCAAGGAAGCACAGTGTATATGCCTGGACTTGGAGGAGTACCAGGTGACTAACAATCAACAGCTGATGACAGTAATTCTAGCATGTATCAAGATCAAATCACCAAGCAAGGCCCAGATGTAACTTGAATGGCTACTGTCCAGGGATCATTCAGCTGACCAATTTATAAAAAGTCCTCAGGAAGTGGTTGTAGCTAGAGAAGTATACACCTACCCAGATGATAGAGATCCTGGCAACAGACCTTGGCATATGGGGTTTGGATAAGGGACTACAAAGATGGTTACTGAAATCTGACACACAATTACTTGAAGATCTGGCCACTATTGTCAAAACATGATGCTATGCAGCACATGTATAACGTGCATTTATTTGTTCCCTTTTCTATGCCTTAACAAAATCCTAGATTACGGATTATTAGTATCAGTGCAAAAACTGCTTGGGACAAAGAGGGAGTAAAAAATTAGTTGGCTCTGGTCTGCTATGAATGTGGGAAATCCAGCCATTTGCAGGCACAGTGTTTTACAGTATACGAGCCTGTGGAATGTCCACTGACCTTGGCAGGATGAGCTCCCCAAACTGTTGTACAATAAATCCATCTACAGGTAATCCAAGTTAATTTCAGATCACTGCCCTTGTGGATAACCAAAGTACTGGCTATGATACGTTTTGGAAGTGAGCTGTCCTTGGACTCAAGGTTAGTTGTGCTAAAGTTATATCCACAGGCTTGTCCAAAGTTAAGTTTTTTCGTGTTTATGGAGCTACTGAAGAGTATGAAAAATCTCTCCTGCCAGTCACCATCAAGAAGCAGATGGTCACAGTGGTGGTGGCCATCACTCCCAAACTCTTGTAGCCTCTACTTCTTGGTAGAGATATGTCACTATTTAAATAGGTCATCAAAGAGCATGTCTGGTCAGCTATGCTCTTAAAACACATGCTGCATATCTCATCTCAAAAGATGTGCTTAAGGGCCATCGGGAAGTTGACCTTGAACTGACAGAGTTACCCTTCTTAAATGCAGTCCTGCAGCAATGTCTTCCTGGAAGCTTCTAAGTAACATGTGTCGGGGTCAACAGCTCTGGGGAATGAGCCAAAATTCAGCATCTTTGGCAGGTGAAGTCATGGGTGATGATACTCCAGTCCCTGGTAAGGGCTCTGACTGGTCAGTGCTACAAACATTTTTTTATTAAAAGGCTTTGAACTTGATCAACTTAATGATGCCACTCTTGAAAATATTTTTCAAATTGTGGTGGAGGTTAAATGGGGTAAAAAATAGTAAGTAAGCATAGGTGTAAACAGATAGCAAACGGTAACTATGGTGATCTGGCTGCTTTTATTTAAATTAGAGATGTTCACAGACCCACTGTGTTTTCTGTTTAGCTTTGGTTCAAAATCATCATATTAGTTTGGATTTGGCAAAACTACTCTCAAGTGTTTTAGTTTGGTTTTGGATTTCTTTTAAAACAATTATAAAAAAAACTGAAATCATGTTACTTGTTCCTGTAGTATTAACATCAATAACACTAATTTCTATTTACTGTAAATGTTTACCAATTTAGCACCTCAAATCATGAGGGAGAGACTTACAAGCAATCAAAAACAAGCAGGATCCAGTGTTTAGATCCGAGATCCTTCTTGCGGGAAGACCTGAGCCGAGACTAATGCTGGCCATACACGGTAAGATTTTCTGTCCAACCATCCAACTAGTTGGTTGGTTGGAATGAAAATCTGGTAAGGTATGAAAGCAAATGACAATCAGCAATTTGCTCCCAAATGCAGGAAAATGGACAAAAACTTTTGTTTGAACAAATTGTTTAGAGCAAACATTTAACAAACTTGCCTGAAAGACCATTTTAATCTATTTTATGGCATTTAGGAGCAAATTGCTGATCATCATTTACTCCCATACATTACCAGATTTTCATTCCAACCAATCAACTAGTTGGATGGTTGGACAGGAAATCTTACCGTGTATGGCTATCATAAGTTCCACTCAAAACCCCTAAAGTGACCCAAGCTGGGACTCATTTCAACTCAAAACATCCAAGTTCGGGTGTGTATCATTTTCTGCAAAACCAAACTACTAATCTATCATTTAAATACAACTGTTCTACGGTATAAATTGTTTTATTTTACCTACAAACTGTTTTATCTCTGCTTATATCTACCCCTTACATTTTTTAATTTCTGTGCACTCTGTTTTTTTTCTTGTTTTCTAATTCTAAAATCTTACCTGCTAGTACCAATTCAAGATTCCAGAAGATAGGTGCAGGATCTATAAACAGACAAAGTTCTGTAGTTGACTGCAGAAAAGTTATTGTCCTACTAACATTAACCTAGTATTAACATCTAATACTAGCCTGGAAGCCTCTTATTTTTCTCCTTCAATTTTACAAGTCCTTAATTCAGACTTTACCACTGATCTTTGCTTCCTAGTGAATCATAACATCCAAAGGGGGGAATTCAAATAGCCGGTAATTTACTGCTGGCAAATTGTTTCCATGGGCTAATTTGGTTAGCCCTGAAAACCACACTTATCAAGGGGCGTGGCCTAATCATGGTATGTATGGCCACTCTAACTTTAGAAACAGCCAACAGCACCCTGCGAGCTCAGGATGGGGGAGCAATCAGAGTGATAGCTCCCCCATACTCCTGCATAGGGAGAGAAGACTGCTGCTCAGTTTACCTGGGCCCCTCCAACAAGCCCAGGCCCAGGTATTTTCCCCTGTTCCCCCTTTTTGGCACCCCTGCTTATAAAGCATATTTCTTTTCAGGAGCTCAGCAGGCTCAAAAAACAAAAATTGCCTTATAGCTATATGTTTTCAGGCAGGCACCGACATTAGCACATCAGATCAGTGAACTTATCAGGAATCTTATGTGTATTTGCCTGAAAACAGATATTTTTTTTAACAAATAAGATGGGATCTAATTAAATTGCCCAAAGGCAATTCAAGCGTTAAAATCCTATTTTCTTCACACAAAAATATATCAGGTCTAAATTAATTCTCCTGTAATTGTAGCATCTTCCACATGCTCTTTCATCTTTTTTTAATTCCATCTACTTTTCTCACCTTATGTTTTCTTTATCCCTTATCAATATATTTAACACTCTATGCTCTGATGATCTTTTCTCAGGAATTATTCTATCTTTTTTTCTTACTTATTTTTTCTTACCTGTCAGTATTTTTTTCACTCATTTTCCTTTGCCTTAAATCCTTTGTGTTTTCTTTATATCCCATATTCCTTTATCCCCTGTCTGTTTTCTTCTTCTGAAGCACTGCATAATTCCCATATAAATCCAGATTATTCTACTTGGTTCTCTGTAATGTTTTCCTTTGTCTTTCTAGTATTATTATACCTTTTTACAGTCTTCCACACAGTTTTGCTTCCTTGTTTTCACATTCACATTGTCCCCTTCTTTTTACCTCCACTGCTCTTCCTCTTATGTTCCCTTGTTTCACTGTAGATGTTAGCTCATTAATGATTCTATATTTCTTGGTGCCATAGCTAACATACAGTAGAGGTATACAGTATTTATTTAAAATTGTAATGTGAGTTAGAAAAAATTACAATCCTTTTCACCACATATTGCAGCATTAGGGACCATTTCTTTCAGTGCTAGGTATGAATCTACAGTTACCAGTACACAGGCTCCAATATTAGCCCATCTCAGTGATGCATAAGAAGCAATGTGATAGCTTGTGCTAAATTCTGTTTCTATATTTCTATTCTATTATATATATCATTTCAGTAGTACAGTGCAAACTAATGTGTTACTTACTTTTTAAAGAATAACTTAGCTGCAAAACTGTTTGAATTTTTCTAATAAGTCCAGGGGAACTCCACCTCTATAAGCAGCCTGCAGCATATTACAGAAGGAGGAACAACATGTTCTTGAATATACATTGAAACAGACATTGCTATTAATGAGAATGATTATTGACTGACATCTATATTAAGGAGGTTACAATCCAGTAGATTACAGTCATACAGTACTGTATTAGGATATGTTTGGTCTATCAGCTTCAAGTTAACACCTATAAAATGATTATTGTTACCTTAGATATATGTTTTGATGCTGTTGATATTTGACTGCAGTCATTTTTATTGCATATATTCATATCTGTGATTGAAATTTACTTTTATATTTGTATAATTTTTGTGATAATCTAGTAAAACATTTTTTACAGATATTAACTCACTTTGCTTGGTTCTACTGTTGAGACTATCACTTCTTTACAATGTCCTTTTTATCTATAGAAAAATTCATCCTTGTCTGTAAACAATGCACATTTCCATTAAGGGTGCATTTTGTTCCATATATGTACTTATTCCCCTTAAGCAGATTTATTTGTGTACCATACATAAAATTCTTATATATCAATTTTGCTTTATTTTATTATAGTTATTAAATACTTAATGTGTGTTTTCATTAAACACTTAAAATGATTCATTAAACATTTGAACATTTGCAAAGAGCATTTACAATAATTATCTCTTTATTTAAACCATTTAAATAATTAGGAATGTACTGAATAATAACCTAATCTCTGAAAATTACTCAGAATGCAGACATGGCGAAACAATATTGCTATATTTGGCAAAATGACTAATTGATTGTCCATATGTGATGATGCTCTTGGGTAAATTAAAATAACACTTTACAAAATGCAATGAAAAAATAAAAATTGGCTGTGTCAACTAGCCTGAATTGAGTTCCAATTGATTGGGTTAATCATACTTTGCAAAGTAAACTCGACGTGTAGGTCAGAAGTTCACAATGAAGAAATCCCTGGATATTTACTGAAGCAAAATTAAATTACATTCTTAATTGTTTTGCAAATGCATTGGTCTAACTAATTAAATAGAAATGACTTTCAGAGTTATAGTGTAAAGAATTATGAAGCCTTTAGACCTCATTCCAAATTAGAATGGAAGTCAACTGTTTTCCCTTTAAAGGGTAGCAAACATCAGCTAAGCACTTCCTTGTAATGATAAGGTAGCTGGTATCAAAAACTATATATGGGGCAAATAATGTATGAAGGTCTAACCATAAAACAAACAGTGGTAAAAATAATGAGCAACAACTTAAAATTAAATAACCATATTTTAACCTAACAAAACAGTACACTGATCTAATTATTATTTATTTATTTCCTAATTTGTAAAGCAGATTATTTTTATCTTTATGAAGTTGATTTTTATATACAGCACATTCATGTGGTTTATGCATGAACAGAGAAATAAATTTGCAGCATTAAATGCATAAATTGTTATAATTGCATAGTTTGTATCTAGATATGATTATACTTTTTATAGTTCATTTCAAGGAACATATCAGGCTAAAATATACTTGTATTATATTTTTATCCACAAAATCAAATCTATCAGCATGTCCAGCTTCCAGTCACTCGACAGCTAAGGTGTTGAAGATTTCTGTCCATAGGAGCAAGGTGTATACATTTCTGGCCCAGCCAAATATAAATAAATCTCATATACCTATTAACAGATATCCTAAAAATATAACTTTTTGGAAATTATTGATTTCTACCTATCTATACACTTTAAATGTTGCTATTTAGCGTTACAAGTCACACAAGAAATAATTGCTTTCCAGACTTCGATTGTGGTTCCAAAGCACAAAAAGGTATTATTCACCAAAAATCAGATAGTTACACACTGTGATCTAAATACAATTAGCGCAAACAGATAATACAATCACTAGGTACAATCTAATACATACGCATGCGCTCTGAATCCAGATTCCCAGCATCAACTATAAAACCTCCGTCAACAGCAAAGAAAAGATAACTGACTAGCAGATTCAGGGTGCTTGCATATAAACCCTTGCAGAGATAGGCAATACAATAGAACAAGTTGGCATAATCGCATTGGTTCTTCTTTCTGGTTCACCTGTTACGATGCATTTCATAGGTCAGTTTGCATTGTAATAGTTCTACCTCCAATAGCTTCTTTGTGTCCATTTTCCTGCCAAAGAACAAGTCTAAACTGGCTAATTATATTACGTGAACAGAGGGCCTGATTCAGAGGCGCTCGCAAAAAGCGAGTGCTCACTCTGAATCAGGGCGGGTACAGGTTTTTTTAGTTGTGGCCTCTTGGCCACTCACATAGCCATGGGTTTCTACCCACAGCTATTGCGAGCGGCCATGATGATGGTCGTGATGGTCAAGACCATCGCGACCATCGGGCTTGCAATGAGACTCTTGTGGTAGGGTCTCAAGGCCGCAAACCCCAGAGAGCTTCTGGCTCAAATAGAGCTGGAAGCTCTCTCACTGACATCTCTGGTGATGTCAGTGGGGCCGCTCACAAACGGCAGGCATTTACATGGGAACGCCTACATTTGTGAAGCCACCTCCCTGTCATGCCTTGTAGTGAGTTACGGAGCAAATGCTTTTTGTGCTCACTCCGGGGCTCATACACGCGCGGTGCACACACCGCGCATGCGCATTGGCCTACCATCGACCCGCTTGCGAGCGTAATGCGCTTGCGAGCGGGTCTGAATCAGGCCCAGAGTACATTTTAATTCCCACACACATGTTGCGATTTCTTTGCCGATGGAACCAGAAATCTGCAAATAAACAGTTGTACAGAATGGCAGCAAACACGGTCTGTTTATCATATCATAAATACAGTCGCTTTATTACATAATTAATAATAAACATAACCTTGGATATTAACCTTAATGCTGGGGAACATTACTATGCAACTGTGCAATGTGTAAGTATAAGGATATTAAGGAAAGATGCTAGTTAGCATTGTGTGACTGTGTGTTTGTGGAGTACACCATGGCACGTGCTTTGCAGGGTTGTTCATGTTATATGTTTTAGTAAATGTATGTCTTTATATAATGAGGACTTTTAACATTGTTCTATTGCGTGGGAATAGCACAACACTAAATAATAGCATCGCCGTATGTACTGATATTGTGGGATTCGCTAAAATGGCATTGTTGCCATTCACAAAATGGCATCGTGCAGATTTTAATTTTAACAGATTCTGTCTCAGCCAGTTATCCGGCTTCGACAGTTCACCCTTTGATAGCAAACAACACGCTATCACACTCTGATTTTAAAAATTAATTTAGGCTTACACTATGACATATTATTTAATGTTATATTATGGGATGGCACAAGGTGGTTCTTAAACCATCAGTAATGTGTCTTTGGGAGGGACATAAAACTACCCTTATACACACACCGCGGATCTTGGGAGATCATGGGAAAGATGTGGGGATGCACCTAACCTATAAAGGAAGTCTTGAACGGGAGAGGGACTAAAATTATTTAAGATGTTTAAAATAACATTTCATAATACATTTCATGCATGGCTAAATTTATACACCATCTGATGGTACATTCTAGTTCAGGGTTGTAATGCAGTACTTCATTTATCTTGGTATTCATTCTGTTACTACTGACCACCATCATAATTTAATTCCTTCGATTTACCTTATCTTTACATTTTGCATATTTCAACACAGTAAGAACACATTTGACACACAAGCCAAGTACTATGATGACAACCAATATGAGGATCAGGAGTTTACCTATGCTAGCAACCATTTCCTGGACCCACTCTCCTAGACAGGAGATCCATTCCACTGGGTTCAACCGTGAAACCCATTCTTCTACCTTCTCACCTACTGCAGTCATTGAGGCATTATGGTTCTTCTGAAATTCCCATTTCAGCTGCAGAATTTCACCCATCTTCCAGTCTATCACCTCCTTGGGGTCACTAGTATCATTTGTAATATAAGTGCAAGACTTTACACCAAATTGGGTGGCCAAAGTTACACAATACCCTCCAGTGACAGCTGTTAAATAATTTAACACTAGCCTACATTGCACAAGTTCTTACTTATAAGCTTGTATCTCCCTACCTGTATACATAAATGTGTCATCATAAATCTCTGTGATATTATCTATTACTTTTGCAAGATCTTGGATATATCTGAAATTTAGTGTACCCCAAGCAATCCTGGTGGTATCCAATGCGACTAAAACTTGAAAGCCAGTTGTTTCACTAATCAATTGTGTGGCTTTATGTACATCACCAGGTATCATATTTCTTTTGTCTCTATGTTCATACTGTGTGTGAAGATATGGTGATGGTGTGTTTTTATGAATACCAAGCATTTCACCATGTGTAAGGGTCATAACCTCTGGGAATAGTCTTCCCAGATAACACAAACCTTCAGAACTCAGAGTGAGCCACTTATATGCTTTTCTTCCACATATAAAATATACATCATTGGGGAGAACATAAGGGATAGTAAACCTCATTATCATCACACACATTTCCCTAGCAAGTGATCCTAATTCAGGTTCTCCCATTTGACTCATGCAAGTTGTTTTAATACCTTGGCACAATACCCTTCTGGTACCCTACCAACCATTTCCTGTTGGAACTTAATGTATATTTATACTGGAAGTGTCTTCTACTAGTCTAATTGTGCGTAAGAGTTCAAGATTTGTAGGTTCACTATCAGCTATTATTAAAAAAGTCATCGTCTGGTTATTCCCTGTCACCTCCCAACTTCCTGGTTTATTGAAGTTGATGATATTCAAACATAATAGTGATTTATCTACTTGGTACTGGTGGAGTTTAAAATGAGGTTGTTTGGACTTAAGAAATTTTCCATCCATTGCATCCCCTCTTTGCAGTTCAAAGACCTCAGAGACATTTAATGGGAACGGCACTAACCCTACATTATGATGTCCCTGAGGCACATGAGAACACACCCAACAGTCAGTCTGGTTTAAAACTTTGCCCACCATAGTATGATAATCCTTTAAAGGATACCCACCCCAATACTGGTTATACTTAGGCTGGCACTGTTGGATGCATCTCTCATCGAGTACGGACCCACAAAACTCACACATACAATAATCCTCAAACTATAGACCTTCTCACTGTCTCCGAGATTCCAGTATAACAGATCTCTTAACAATTACTGTACTGGGTTTGGTCAGGTATTGCCCTTTTGACTGTATTGCTCCTTCTACTGACTCCACTTCATGGATATCACCATCAGCTCCACTCTCTGTCCTCTGTCCTCCATCACAGAAACCAGAGATCCTGAAACAACCCAGGATAATGAGAACTCTGGGAGAAAACACAAAAATAACCACAGCAGACCAATCCATTGCTGAAAACAATGATCTGCAAATTTCTTTAGCTCAGGTATCTCACTGTAACCTTTAACCTTCCTAGAACAGACTCGCAATTAACAGGTCTACATTTTCTGCCTCGATACTGCCTTGTATCTCCACTGTTTGGTTGACCTCTTACAGTGGGTGGAATGGTCCCAGGTCTCTCTGCCACTTTCAAAGAGGTTGTACTCATCAGCAACATCTGATATGGACCTTCCCACTGATCTGTCAAAACAACCGGAATGCAAGAAATTTCTGATCATAACAAATTATCCAGGTTCAACATCATGACAGTTTGTTTTTGGCATATTATGTGACAACAATTTCAGTTTCTGCTGTTGCTGCTTTAACTGTTTACTCATTGTTATAAGATACCTTAAAGTAACCTCGTTGTTACTTTTCAAATCTTCCTGCGGACTTATAATCAAATGAGGTTGCCTACCAAACAGTATTTCAAAGGGGGACAGATTGAGAGGGGGTCTAGGAGTTGTCCTGATACTATGAAAGACAAGCGGTAGTGCTTCTGGACACCCAGTCCAGTTTCTGCCATGATCTTACTTAATTTATTTTTAATGGTACCTTGGCACTGGCTTGCGGTCGAAAGGGGGTGTGAAGTCTACTATTAATACCCATCAACTTACACATGTTTTGGAAAACATCACCTGTGAAATGAGTACCCCTATCACTTTCAATAATTCTAGGGATACCGTATCTGCATACAAACTCCTGAACAATCTTCTTAGCAGTAAATGCAGCAGTATTAGTGGAAGCTGGATATGCCTCAATTAGAAAACACATCAGTGCACACTAATACATACTTGAGATTCCTGCAGGGTGGTAATTGGATGAAATCAATTTGTATTACCTGAAATGGTCCGTTGGTCAGAGGAATGTGGGATGGTTCAGTAGGGATTGTTTTCACAATGATTTTCCTCAAGCAGGTCAAACAGGACATTGCTCTCTTTCCACTTGGGAAGAAAAACCTAGTGTACACCAGTATGCTTTCAACAATTTGCACATACTTTGCTTTCACAAGTGATTCAGACCATGCACTGCCTCAGCCAGGCTTGGGTAGTACACCTTGGGGCCACTGGCTTACCTTGTCCATCTCTCCAGGGTCCAGAGGACTCCTGCCAACATCCCTTAGACCTCCAGACTGCCTTTTCCTGAATGGAACACAAATTTTGCATCTCAATTAATTTCTGCATGTCAGTCATTTGAAATGTCATTTGGTTAATTTGCACATTCACTTTTAACCCTGCTGCTCATTTGGCAGCTTCATCTGCCCTGTTGTTGCCCAGTGACACTGGATCGTCCTCACATGTATGGGATTTACACTTAATTTTCTACACTGCCTTAGGCAATTGGATCGCTGTCAGTAGTCCTTTTATATGTCTGGAATGTGCAACCTGTGTGCCTGTTGCTGTCATAAAATTTCTCAGATGCCATAGAGCACCAAAATCATGTACCACCCCAAAAGCATACCTAGAGTCAGTGTAGATATTAGCAGATTTGCCTTCTGCTAATTCACAAGCTCTTCTTAGTGCCACCAGCTCTTCCACTTGGGCCGAGTGAGGTGGTCCAAGAGGTTTGGCCTCTATGATGTCTTTATCATTTACCATAGCATAACCTGTACATAACTCTCCAGTGTCTGTCTATGACAACTCCCATCCATGTAAAATGTCACATCTACATTTTCTAAAGGTGTATCTCGTATGTCAGGTCTTGCAGTAAAGGTCTGCTTCAGATATTCCATACAATCATGTGCATCAATATACCTGCAGAACTCATCTTCTGCCAGTGACTCACCTCTCTCCACCCTTTGTGCATCATGTTGCACATCTGGTAAATACGTTGCTGGATTTAACGTACTGCACTGTTTGATGGTGATGTTTGAAGGTACTATTAGGGCTAGTTCCCATTTTATGAACCTAGCTGAGGAGACATGGTTTGGGTAGAATTCAGCAAAGCAGATACAGCATGGATTGTATAAACAATCATAACATGGCCTAATTCTACATACTCACTCTTACTGACCAATAGAGCAGTTGCTGCTATACTTCTTAAATACATTGGGATTGATCTTGCCACAGTGTCCAATTGTGCACTGCAGTATGCTACGGGCCTACTGGTATTACCATGTTTTTGTGTGAGGACACCTGCTGCACAACCATTAGCTTCTGTACAGTACAAAACAAAAGGTTTTTCATAATCACGTATTCCCAATGCAGGTGCTCTTGTCAGAACATCCTTAAGATTAAGGAAAGTCTGCTTTGTTTCCTCTGTGTGTATGACATGATAGGGCTTTGAGGAAGAGACTAAGTCCTGTAATGGCAAGGCCAAAATAGAAAAACCTGGGATGCACATTCTGCAGCATCCACACATTCCCAAGAAGGTATGGATTTGCTGTTGGTTCTGCGGCAGTGTCATGGTCTGTATGGATTGAATTCTGTCAGTTGTCAGATGTCATAACCACTGGGTTAAGCAATGTCCAAGTATTTAACCCTGGACTGGCATGGCTGTAGTTTGTCCTTAGCAACCTTGTGTCCTGTTTGCGAGAGATGAAGCAATAAAAGTTTAGTATCATTTAAACATGACATAAATGAATCAGAACACAACAATAAATCATCCACATATTGTATTAGAACAGATCCATTGGCAGGTTGAAAAGATTGTAAACAGTCATGTAAGGCATGGGAAAATATACTGGGGCTGTCTATGAAACCGTGGGGAAATCTTGTCCATGTGTATTGTACCCCCCTGTATGTAAATGCAAATAGGTACTGACAGTCAGGATGAAGAGGGACAGAGAAGAACGCAGAACAGAGGTCAATGATAGTAAAATGGGCTGCATTTGGTGGGATCTGCATGAGAATGACAGCTGGATTCGGCACTACGGGGAATTGGCTTTCTACTACCTTATTAACCCCTCTAAGGTCCTGTACCAGCCTATATCCCCTCCCACCACTCTTTTTCACAGAAAAGATGGGACTGGTGGCTACACTCGCTGTATGGACTAAAATTCCCTGTTGTAGTAATCGCTCAATTATGGGATAAACCCCTATCTCTACCTCCTGTTTTAACAGGTACTGGGGAATTTTTGGAGCTTGCCTACCATTTTTTAAATTTACCATTACAGGAGCTATGTTTGCCATCAATCCAGTGTCCTGTCCATCTTTGGTCCAGAGGGACCCCGTTATCTGAGGTAACATTTGTACTACTTGAGATGGATTTTTATCTGAAACAGTAGAGTGAAATATTAACCTCTGGGGAGTGTCCAATATATCCCTCACCTCATGTGCAATTCTTTCTGGGATATCTAGAAATATACCATCAGGGGTACAATAAATGACATCCCATTTTACATAACAAATCCCTTCCCAGTAAGTTAGAAGGGGACACTGCTGCCAGGAGAAAGGCATGTCTGGTATGCAATGGGCCAATATTAACCTTTGCAGATTTGGTTAAAGGATAATGTTGCACTTTACCCATTACACCCATTGCTGATACTATTTTGCTGGTCACCTGTAAATTAGATGGAGATTTTATCACTGATCTGGTTGCCCCTGTGTCTACAAGAAAAGAATGTTTAGTACCAGCTACATCAATTAACATTACAGATTCTTCTCTAACATACCCAGTTAACCTGACTGGCTGTAGACTACAGGTATGACCTGCCCCCTAGCTCTCACTTCTCCAATACAGCACTTATGGCCACAACTGGAGCAGGTGACTGTGGAGAATTCCCTGCACTCTGCATTTATCCCTTATGTGGATATCTAAGTACTCCCTGGTTAGGGGGTCCTACCCTCTTCACCTTACAGTTCCTAATTACATGTCCCACTTGGTTGCAGTTAAAACACCTTCGTGAGTGGGGTGGGGGAAAAGGTTGTTGTGTGGGTTGGGCAGTAGAGTAAGATTGTGAGTGTGGGTAATATGAGTGAGGGTAATATGGTGGCTGTGGGTAGTATGGGTTTTGTGGCTGTGTGTGATAAGTGGGGTAGGGCTGTGTTTGTGGTGGTGCAGGATCGGTGATGGCATGTAGCTGTGCAGGTGCATGTGTGTCTGGTGGCTGTGATGGTATATTCATTCCTTCTAGAGCTTGAATGCTAATAGCCATTAGCTTCTCACTCTGGGTCTCTCTCTTCTTGAGGATGTTTTTATCGTGCTCAATAGCAGACTCCCTGAGTGTGTCTACAGTGACTCCCCTCCAGCCAGGTAGAGAGGTCTGGACTCGGGTCTTTAGATTGTCTTTAAGACCATCAATGAGTACCATGATGACCATTTATCTGTGATGAATGCTATCTTTAATGTCTTCTATCCCAGTATACTGGGTGATAGTCTGCAGAGCTCTGGTACAGTAATCTTCTGCAGAATCACTCTCTCTTTTTTTATGGTGAAAATTTTACTCCAGTTAACTACTACCAGAAAATATACACCCAATTGAGTTATTATGTGAGTAATGTTACTTTGGTTATCCTTGTCTGTTAAGGGATCATCTCCCTCCAATATGCAATCTGTGATAAACTTTTTCACGTCAGTATTGTGCGGAAGACACGCCCTTAACACCACTCGCCAATCTTTATTGGTTGGCTCGTGAGCATTACCTAAGTTTTTCACAAATCTTTGGCATTTTGCTAACTCCTTCTTAGGCTCAGGGAAATCGGTCATTATGGAATTTAGTTCAGCTCTTGTCCAAGGACAATGCACCACTACATCTCTTGTGGACACCACACCATTCACGTCCGGATTCCCATTGGGAACAGTTATTGTCCAGATGGGATGTATGCCTGCCATAATGCTACCTTTGGCCGAATTACCTAGTTGAGGGTTCAGCCTACTGCTACTATGTACAGTATTAGTAATCTCCGCTACTGTTAACCGGGGGTTAATACTTCCTGTACGGGTGGGGCTACCTCCATTTCTTGTACTAGTGAAGCAGCTACCTGTGCTTGCTGTGGTGGTACATTCAACATTTGTGCAACATGGGAGAGAGCGGACATCACAACAGGGTCATCATCTACATCATCAACACGTTCCTTTTAATTACTTAAGAGAGAGTACAGGTTAAATGTCACATTTTTATGGGTTTTTACGTCGACTGTACCTTCACCCCCATCCGCATAGGGTGGTGGTCATGCAATTACCTTCCACAACACTACCTTGCTGTGCATGTGTGCTATTTTGCGGCATGCATGCAACGCTGCTTAGCGCTGCATGCGCACTCCTCTACATCGTGCATGCGATGCTGGTTTGCGTAACATGCACACTCCTAAGCCACGTATCCCCCTCGTGCTGCCACAACTTTAAACAATCATTATACTTTATCTTTTTCACTCGAGAGCACACCATACAGATGCTATCTCGGACATTGTGCAATACCTGCTTATCAAAGCTGCCAATTTTGGGAAAAGGTTTTACACTCATTTTTGTCATCTTCAGCCATACATCACAGTACATAGTTGCATACGTACCGTACTTTGTATGCATTATATGCCATGCAGAACCAATCGGCGCTTCCAAGAGTTAGCACATCATCTAACATCTCTACCGTTTGCTTGACTCCCATCTTGGTAAAATAACACTAAACTTTTCAATAGTGATTTAAATCTGTGAAAGAATGTCAAGGCTACTTTCACTTACCAGTGGACGATATTAACAGGCTGCGCCCACACACCTATGGAAGAATAACCCATAGGTGCTTCCATGCACCTAAGCCCTTTTTGAGTACTTTGCACTGCTAGAATTTAAGCATTCCAATAACACTTACCCTTTTCAGTGATTTTGTCTATCACTATCTCAATATGCCACAACTGTGCGGTTCAATCACAATGCCCAATAACCCTAACTGATCACTGGATGCTGCGATCACACTGAGAGCCGATACCTAACACAAAACAACAACTACACCTGCTGTGTGTATAGACTCTGGTATCTACTACCGAACCACTAGGCCGACACCATGCGTCTAGCCCCTAAGGATCCTACAATACAGCCAGCTAGGGAACATGTTAAACCTACCAACACACGTTCACTGTTACACACCTTTTCCTGCACAGAAAAATAAATGTTTTTCCAGATATGGCAGCACCGACTAAGATCTTTAAAACAATGCTGTCAATATCACAATGCAATCTCAACGGCTTGTTTAAACACGCGGCAGCAATACAGGAAATACATATACGCTATTGTGCGACTAGTCGCATACAAAATTATGCGACCGCTACTTAAAATGTATTATTACCCTTATGCTATTGTGCGACTTCCCCTTTTAATATCAAATTTTATCAATGAAGGAATACAAACTTTTTCCTCCCTTGACCCTGGATTCTAATCAGCACTCCTTGAACTCACACAACGGATAGTGGTCTCACAGCAACAAAGTAGTAGCAGTTATTCGAAGGCACAATGTGTTCTTTCCTGCATATGGTGCCTCCACCCTTTTCTGAGAGATTGATAACTGTGTGTTACCTTGTGAATGGTAGTGTGATTTCACTACGAGCCCCCAACTATTGATTCCTACCTATCTATACACTCTAAATGTTGCTATTTAGCATTATAAGTCGCACAATAAATAATTGCTTTCCTGACTTTGATTGTGGTTACAAAGCACAAAAGGATATTATTCACCAAATAGCAGATAGTTACACGCTGTGATCTAAATACAATTAGCGCAAACAGATTATACAATCACTAGGTACAGTCGAATACATATGCATGCTCTCTGAATCCAGATTCCCGGCATGAACTATGAAACCTCCGTCAACAGTAAAGAAAAGATGACTGACTAGCAGATTCAGGGTGCTTGCATATAAACCCTTGCAGAGATAGGCAATACAATAGAACAAGTTGGCATAATCCCATTGGTTCTTCTTCCTGGTTCTCCTGTTACGATGAAATTTGAGACCCATCCAGATCGATTCATCATTGCTATTGCAACCACCGAAGGACCACAGTGTTGATTTGTGTCCATTGTACTGATCTCACCTATAAAGGGTGAGTATATGTCTATATACTTTCTTTTTTGGTTTTTATCACAGATTTACACTATTTTTTTCCTTTCTCTTTTTCCCCAAACTAACACTGATTCTTTTGTACTTCTATACAAAAAACAGTATAGCCATCAATGGTTATACCATTGAATGGTTTTGATGTGATAGATAGTAACCACTGGATTGCATGATTTGATGTCAGAAGCCTAGCAACCTACTGTCCGGTGGCACAGTAGATTCTGGAATTGTGTAAGAGTCTACTGTGCATGCACAGGTCTCCAGCAACATGTTTCCCATTCCATGTTCCTGGTTACTTCTTTACTGTGCATACTAAAGTCTCTGGGAAAATGGCCATCATGCCATTTTTATGGTGATTTCTGTTGCAGCAACACTGACATAGCACTCCAGAGAGGTAAATATAAATAATTATATCGGAGCAAGGTGTGTAGTGTGTGTGAGGGGTGAAATTGTTTTTGGCTTTGTAGGCCTGATTCAGAGATGTAGGCAAATGGTTTGTGCACACCATTGATGGTGAGGGAACTTTGCATGCACATGACTCATTCTGTGCATGTGCAGATTGGATCCAGCTTCATTGCATGCAGTGCTTCCAAGCTGCAGCATAATTGGGGTGGGTTAGGGTCAGCACTGCTTGCATATCCAGAAAACAGAAAAAAATAATGGTAGCAGCTGATTGGTTGCTATGGGTTCCACTTCTCCACTCTTTTAACTGCTTGATGCACCAACCCTTAAATTTGATCACAATAATATAACTAAGATTAATTATAATTGATTTTATTGATGAAGAGTTGAATAAAATAATTAAGGGATATAAATAAAATATATAGGGTCTTATATTAAATGCTTTTATTACAAGGAGATGGACTTTGGCCCAATTTTTTAAATTGAGGAAAAAAATAAAAAGATTATATATGAATAAATATATTATATTTAATTTAATTTTGAATGAGACCATAACTGCAAAGCCTTCTGATGTTTGTAGATAATAGTGGCTGTGGTGTGAAAAAGGTGTCCCATACAGTGAGCTTCTGTTCAATACTTTTTGGATTGTAAAAATTATTATAAAATTAATACAAATGAATAGTGACAATTTTTACTGTAGAATAATTGCTACTTCAGCGAGACAAGTTAACTCTGCCGATTTGCACCTCCTTGCCACAATGGGCATCAGAATTAGGACACTTTAAATCCTCTAAACAGCACTCAGTGTTGTCCAGGCTGGTGCCAGCAGCAGTATTCCTATTTTTTAGCTGTATGTAAAGTATGATTTTCCTCATTTAAATTTTTGACTAATGTGATCAGGGTATTGACAGCTAGGTAACTGAGAGCATTACATGAGCATCATGCAGCCTTCAGTTTTATTATTTATATTTAGTATTTATTTTAAAATGGTGACACTCAGTCACAATAAGAAACATGAATATTATAACTGCAAATATGATGAACATTTTGAATTCTGTATACCTCCAACTTCTAGTAGCTACATAAAAAAACTAAAGTCAGCATTTCTTTACACCATCAAGAAATTAGCAAGTGACAAATGCAACATGCTGAAGCTAAGTTATTTTCTTTTGAAAAAAATAATGGTTAGTCCTTATATACACATTACTTTCAAATGATATGCTTAACCAAAGCATGGCTATCATCCAACAGTTCTGGGTTATTATGGATAAATATCTATATTTATATTTGTAGATGGAGTAAGTTTAGTTGATTATCTGTGTAAAATGTAGTTTGTTTACTCGCTGTACTCACCTATATTCCATGACCACATAAATGGACTTGGAATTTTGGTTATGGTGTGTGACAGTCGCTGTACTATTTATTTTTCTAAATTAGACAATACGCAATTGTATGTAGATTCTCTACAGATGTTTTCTATAGTCTAAACAGGTAAATCAAAGAGTTATAGATTACAAAATGTATATGACAGAGGTTCCCAAACTTTACCTCAGTCAATTTAATTTTAACTATTTGGACTCAAGATTGGCTATCATTAAAATATGCACAGTAATGATGGAGTTTGGAAAACTCTGGTATATGGTATTAAATTAAAGCATGCAAATGAAAAAGAAATCTGATTTCTGCAATTTGAGTCTTATTTAGAGTAGAATGCATAACACAACCCTAGAAAAGGTGAAATTTATGCTGCTTGAAGAGCTGGACTCTTCTCAAGATACATCTACAGTAGTTCTGCAAGGATAGCATATGTGCCAGATCTAAACCAGGAAAGAAAATTGGTATATGCATCTGATTGAAGCTAGGATCGGGCTTGGATTATGCCAAGAGGTGGGGATTGACAGAGGTAGTAATACATACTCAAGTTATAGTACATAATATAATTAAATGTCATATATATATTTGACTGTACAGCATTATTAATAAACACTAGGTCACAAATAATAATTGCAGGTGCAAATTTTAGATAAATGTAGTAAACTAATTAAGTTCAATTAACTTCAAACATCAGCTATCTTCCCAAAATGGGAATATGATTACCTGACACTTACCAATTGCAAATATCAAAGAGTTACTGCAAATACATCAGTTCTGTCTTCTCTATAGACTACTATGGCCTTTGTGTAGAAAGCTAAACCACTCCTAGTATACAATAATTTTTGCAGTAATATGCTTGTAAAGCTGTAGAACTAGATTACAAACAATCAAGACAACCTGCAATTGCAAAATTCACTTTGTGCAATGCAAACACATATACAGACAGGTGCATAAATATTGGGACATTGACATAATTTTCATATTTTGGCCTCTATTCACCACCACAATGGCTCTGAAATGAAACAAACAAGATGTGCTTTAACTGCAGACTTTCAGATTTAATTTCAGGGTAATTACATCCAAATCAGGTGAACGGTGTAGGAATTACAACGGTTTCTATATGTGCCTACCACTTTTTAAGGGGCCAAAAGTAATGGGACAAACTAAACAATCCTAAATCTAACTTTCACTTTTTAATACTTTGTTGCAAATCCTTTGCAGGCAATTACAGCCTGAAGTCTGGAACACATAGACATCACCAGACGCTGGGTTTCATCCCTGGTGATGCTCTGCAGGCGTCTACTGCAAATCTCTTCAGTTCCTGCTTGTTCTTGAAGCATTTTCCCTTCAGTTTTGTCTTCATTAAGTGAAATGCATGCTCAATTAGATTCTGGTCAGGGGATTGACATGGCCATTGCATAACATTCCACTTTTTAGCCTTAAAAAACTCTTTGGTTGCTTTTGCAGTATGCTTCGGGTCATTGTCCATCTGCACTGTGAAGCGCCGTCCAATAAATTCTGAAGCATTTGACTGAATATGAGCATATAATATGGCCTGAAACATTTCAGAATTCATTCTGCTGCTTTTGTCAGCAGTCACATCATCAATAAGTACAAGGGAACCAGTTCCATTGGCAGCCATAAATGCCCACGCCATGACACTACCACCACCATGCTTCACTGATGAGGTGGCATGTTTTCAATCATGAGAAGTTCCTTTCCTTCTCCATACTCTTCTCTTCCCATCACTCTGGTACAAGTTGGTCTTTGTCTCATCTGTCCATAGGATGTTGTTCCAGAACTGTAATGGCTTTTTTAGATGTTGCTTGGCAAACTCTATTCTGGTCTTCCTGTTTTTGTGGCTCACCAATGGTTTACATCTTGTGGTGAACCCTCTGTATTCACTCTTGTGAAGTCTTCTCTTGATTGTTGACTTTGACACATATTCACCTACCTCCTGGAGAGTGTTCTTGATTTGGCCAACTGTTGTGAAGGGGTTTTTCTTCACCAGGGAAATAATTCTTCTGTCATCCACCACAGTTGTTTTCCGTGGTCTTCCGGGTCTTTTGGTGTTGCTGAGCTCTCCGGTGCGTTCTTTCTTTTTAAGAATGTTCCAAACAGTTGATTTGGCCACACCTAATGTTTTTGCTATCTCTCTGATGGGTTTGTTTTGATTTTTCAGCCTAATGATGGCTTGCTTCACTGATAGTGACAGCTCTTTGTATCTCATATTGGGAGTCAACAGCAACTGATTCCAAATGCAAATGTCACACCTAGAATCAACTCCAGACCTTTTACCTGCTTAATTAATAATGAAATAATGAGGGAATAGCCCACACCTGTCACTGAAATAGCTTTTGAGTTGATAGTCCCATTACTTTTGACCCCTTAAAAAGTGGGAGGCACATATAGAAATCGTTGTAATTCCTACACCATTCACCTGATTGGGATGTAATTACCCTCAAATTAAATCTGAAAGTCTTCAGTTAAAGCACATCTTGTTTGTTTCATTTCAAAGCCATTGTGGTGGTGAATAGAGGTCAAAATATGAAAATTCTGTCAATGTCCCAATATTTATGCACCTGACTGTACATGCAATATGTATGAATCATAGCAAAGTATGCAACATTATGAAATTACCTAAGCAAAATCCTGCTACATTATATAAAAAATCATGAGCATATAAATAGACATGCTTAAGAACATGTAGATGATTTGTCAAATAATTAAAGATGAGCAGTTTGGTTCTATCGGTCACGTTTGAATCTGAAAAAAATGCATCTTATTGGCTATCTAGCTCTCACATGTTTTGGATAGTCATTATGATAAATCCAAACTATTTTGGCAGAAAAAAACAAGTAGAACCAAAATGCTCATCTCTAAAAATAATGTAACTAACTTCTAATACACAAATAGAAACATAACTAAGTTCTGTGTCCATCAGCAGATATAATGATAACAAATATAAGTATGTAATCTCAACAACAATGCTATAAGGGAAAATTTATAAAACACTGCTCATCAAACTCTCTGTGTGTAAAATGGATGACCGCTCCTTCGTGTTCACACTCACAGCATGCCCTTTGGCTAATTTAGCAGGACAAACTTCTAGCAATATCTTGACTATTAGATGGAGCATACAAAAAAGTTAATGCATACAACAAACACTAAATAATGCTATAGGCATGGCAACATCACAGCAAACTCAAAGGAAATGATCAAGATGAATCCAGCTATCAGAATTGGCTGGTAACCATCAATAGTATGCACCAAAGGTCATTCATGGGAAACATTTGAAAACACCCTTACTATATTTGACCAATACAAGTATGCCCCCTGCATCCTCCAGTCCAGGTTTTTTGAGAATATGCTATCACTACAGTAGCTCCTTTATATTTTATAAGAACAGCATAAAAGGTGCCATATAAACTTTTTGTTTTGAAAAGTAAGTGAATTAACTAAGGAGTTTGCAATCATGCAAAACTTCATATCAAACACATAGGGGCATATTCAACTGTCTGCGAGGTTTTTCCTACAGGTGCGGGTTTTTTGCTATTCTATTAGGTGCGTGTTTTTTAAAAAAACATGCAGCGGGAGGTTTTTTTTCACGCACCTCCTGAGGAAGCATGATTTTTCCTAATATCGATGATTTAAGGAAAAACAACAGGACTTGCTCTGACACCCCCGCGGCACCCCCGAGGACTAATTAAGCAATTGGAAGTATCCAATTAGCTTAATTAATCCTTAATTACTCACCTTCCTCAGTGCTGTCTTCTGCATCTTCTTCTGCATCCAGCATTGGGAGCTGGCTCTTCTGCATCGGGGTGAGTGTGTCAGTGTGTGTGGTGTTTGTAAGTGTGTATGAGTGAGTGTGTGTGTGCATGAGTGTGTGTGTTTGTGACCCCCGGTGTGGTGTGTGTGGCCCCCCCGGAATGGGAGCTGGGAGAACTACATCTCCCATTGCCCTTGCTCCTCCCATCAGCCCCCAAGACTCCCAGCAGCCCCCTCTCCAGTATGAAGAGAGAGGGGAAGCCACTGGGAGCCGTGGAGATGCCCTGCCAGGTAGGTGGTTTTATTTATTTTTTTCATTTTACGTGGCACGGGGTTTTCAGAGCAGAAAACCCAGTGATCACTATTTTATTAATTGAATACCGTGGGTAGGAGGAATGCACATACCCGTGGTATTCCAGAATTGGGCGCGAGGTGCGTGAGGTTTTTAACTCACTAAACCTCACACCCAATTGTATATGTCCCTTAGGGAGCAAACTAACATTGCATGAGTGGATTAAACGTTAAGAAGGGTGTTCATATAGCTGTAAACTAAATCACAGGTAGAAATAAAGCTTTTTTGTATTTGTGTGCTAGACGCCAAACTTTAAGTCATGTCCTTCATATTTAATAATTGAAAGTAAAGAGCAATAACATTTATTATTAAAATGCTCAGTCATTTAAAAAACCCATTAACAGTTTGTAAGTAACTAAAGGAAATTACTGTAAAATATAACCTTATGATGTAATGTGAAAAAAGAAAAAAATGCTGGATAACTCTGAAATGGCAGTAAATGTCCATAATTTAATAAAATAAGTAAAATGAAAGGTGAACTGCCTTCTGAAAGTAAATTTTGATCTAAGCATTTTCAATAAAGTCAATTTCTAAAACGCTTTTTATTCTTATGTTTGGTATTAAGCATTGCATGGACTGGCTCATTGAAACATACGGTATTAAATGTAGTTTATTAAATACAACATGTCCAAGGTGCTCTGTAAAATCCTGTGTGGAGCCACTGTGCATCTTGATTTGTGCTGATTTTTGCCATAGCATTTAGGTTTTCAGAGCAAGATGGCCATTGTTGTGGAGGAACAGACATTTTCACTGATGGAATGAGAAGGACATTCATTGCTAAATATTTGTGGGATCAACATTTACTTTTTTATCATAAAAATACTTTTATAAAACTTAATTTTGATTTTGGTATGTTTGGATTTTCCTCTGTACTTTTAATCACTTATACAGATGTGGAAGCAAAATGGGTATAAATTATTTGAGATGTGCTTGGCCCCCCTCAGAAATTTTGGTTTTGCCAAAATCACCCTCGAGTGTTTTGGTTCAGATTCAGTTTTGGTTTTGAATTGCTAGAAAAAGTTATAACAAAAACTAAAATCATGTAACTTGTAACTTTTTGTTCCTTAAGTATTATTAACATCAATAAATTTAATTTCCAGTCATTTTCAGTCAATTTTTACTACTTCACAGCACCTGAAATTATGAGGAAGGGACTTAAATGCAATCAAATTGTGTAAGATTCATTTTATAAATCAGTGTTCTGAATTTCGAGATCACCAGGGTCAGGATTCAGTTTTACTGAGAACCCCAAAGTGATTTTGAACTTGGACTTGATTAGATCAGAACCTCTAAGGTTGGGTGTGTTTGGTTTTCTCAAAAACTATACCACTTTTCTCTATAAATTATGGAAAATATTTCCAACCACATGCACATGCCTCTACATGGGCAGCATATATGATTAGTTTATGACACATTAGCATATCCAGAGTGAATTTAAACCTACCCTGTAACAAAAATACACCTCCTAACATGTGTAATAGTGCATTATTAAAAATATATAACAATACTGAATATAAAGAATGTAAAGATTAAAATAAAATAATATATCTCCACATACAAAAACAAAATAAACATAAAGATATGCTGTGACAGTTCATACTTTATCTGAGACCTTATAAATAAAAATATTAACTTGATAGCTGAGGTCATCGGTACTGTTCTAATTTACAGTATATACAGTAGATAGATATTTAAACTCTAAATATCACTGCAGAAAATAGTTGCAATGATTTTAAAATGTTAGATATGTTACACTGAATAATGTGAGCCTGCAATTGAATATTCTTTTGCACAAGTATTATCTGTAGCTTGCTAAAAATCACAGCATGGCTAAAAATAGCACTTGCAAATGTTCTCTCGATTATACAAAGGGTCTTTGTCAAAACAAACAAGGGATATCCAAACAGCAAGCTTGGATATGCATCTTGCCTGCCTGCTTTCTAAGCTGATATCCCTTGACAAAGACACTTCAGGGCCAAAAAATACTATGGTGGTAATGTTGACCTAATAAATGCTGTGTATCAATACAAAAAACTATGTAATATAACTGATGTACTCTAACAAACAGGAGTAACAACCTATATCATCATAGGCAACAATTGAGATGCAGTGTTTCATTTAATCCATGTGGTGCGACAGTGTTGAGTCTGAGATTCCATATAGCCTCCAAACAGAGAAGGGCCTTAGTTATATTTCCTCCTCTTGAAGATGATGGTATACATTATATGATCATACACTTAAGGGTGGCTGATCTGGCAACATTTCTTGAAGTGTCTGGCCGCCAGATGGTCCTGATCTTTACCTTCCAATGTCATCCTTATTGCACAACAGTGTAGAGTAATTTTCTTCTTGAATTTTGCATGTTGTTTTGCCAACATAAAGTAAACCACATGGACAATGTATGAAGTGAATGATGGCTTTATTAGTGCATGTTAGGATGTGTCTGATGGAATATTCCCTAACTGAATGGGGGTGCACAAATGAATTACCCATCTCTAGATATCTGCATGTATCGACAGCACAATGCAGACACATTAAGCACCAGACCAGTGCCCAAATACTGCACATAAAAAACAGTTACCATAGTAGCAAGTAACAATACAAAACAAATGATAAACCAATACATAAAACAATAAATTATCAAATAAATTTAGCAAACTAATAATATAAGATAAAAAAGACAAAAGCAATAAATACTAAATTGAAACTAACCAAATAAATAATACATAAAACATGAGATTTGCCAAATACTATACAAAATAAAATGCTAAATATATAAAATTAAAAAAATATAATAAAAAATAAACATAAGAATAAGTATAGAATAAAAATAGGAATAAAAATAGGGCAAGACTAAAAAAATCTATAGTACATGCTAAGCTATAATATAAATATTGGAAATACCATAAAAATATGAAAAAAGTATGAAAAAAATCTGAAAAACATTCTGAAAGAAACTAAAGTCACTCAAGAAAGCATAAAAAAGAGATGGTCTCATTGAAACCATATGGGGCAATTAAGTTCATAGAAAGAATCCATTGTGATTTCAACTGCAACTTTCTTTTCTGTTGATCACCACTTCTTTTGTTAATAGGGACATGATCAATAAGAGGGAGGCCTTGCAAGTGTCTTAGTTTTTCAAAATGTCACACCACTGGTTGTTCGACTTTTCTGCCACCTAATGCCCTTCTGATGGTTCAATTTTTTGCCTATATAAATAAGCCTAGTCTGTCACTTGATATAATTGACCACAAACTTGCTTGCATAGGAAAGAAACTCCTTGATGGGAATTTGATGGGAATATTTTTTCCAGATCAGGATTGAAAAACAATGTTGCCAGTCTCAAGATATCTGTATCTGGTGCACTTGTAGCACCCCGCCTTTTTAGTAAAAAAATGCTGTTCAGACCTAGGAGAAGCCCTTGCTACATCATTACAGACTAACAAGTCTCTCAAGTTGCAAGCTCTTTTATAACCCATAATAACTCTAGTTATACTTTAGCTTTTTAGCAGTCACATTTTTAAAATTACTGGCAGTGTTATAATTCGTGACAAATGGCATCACCTTGTTCTTACTGCAAGTCTCATGGCACAAAACTTAGTGCATCAAAACTTAGTGCATGGGAGACTTATGGCACAAAAACTTAGTGCATGGGAGACTTAAGACCTTACATTTGGCAAACTCCAAGTTCTTCATATGTCCCTACCCCTGTGCAAAATCGTATTCAGCATTAGATCAATTTCTGTTTTAGCAATTGTCTGATCAACAATACTGTGTATTCTCAGGAATTGCAAATACAGTAAACCCCTTTTCAAAGTGGTTTGATGATGACTCAGTGCATGTAAAATGGTTTTGGAATCAGTTGGTTAGTGAAATACCTTGGTATTAAATGCACTGCTTGTCCATTCCAATAATACATCCAGGAAATTAATCTCCCTCTCACTACAATTGTATGTTAATTTCATTGATTGATGTACTTGATTAATTTTCAACATGGCTTCTATAAATTGTTGTTCAGTACCACAGTACCAAAATGTCATCTATATAACAACAAAAAAGATGTTGTATTGTTTAAACTCACTGATGCCCAAAAAGAGACATTTATTTACTTCAAAAATGAAGATATTGGCAAAAGAGGGTGCCACTCACTGATGCCCAAAAAGAGACATTTATTTCCTTCAAAAATGAAGATATTGGCAAAAGAGGGTGCCACATGGCAACCCATGGCAGACACCATTAGTTGCAAAAAGAGTTGGTTGTTAAACAGGAAATAATTGTGTGTGAGTGTTTCCTCTAATAAATTCACAATAAAGTCAACATTTGGGCCTTGGTATTCTGGTTATGTTTTATACAGGTTCTAAAGCTGTTAAGTTCTTGACTATGAGGAAAACTTGTGTACAATGAGACTAAATTGATGGTACACAGTAACAAGTGTTTTGGAAGATTGGTCAGACCAAATAATGTGTCAAGCAACATGTTGGTGTGTCATATAAATGTGGATTATTTGACAATGAGTAGCTTTAGAAAAAAAGATAGAGATTTTGAGAAATTGCTGTTCACAGGTACAGTTACTTTTGGCAGAGAGCAAATTACAGGAACCAAGGGTTTATCAAAATCTAGGTTCTTTCTGGTGAATTCTGAGATCCACTTCTCATTCTCTGCCTCCAAAAGTTAATCTAGTTCATGTTTAAATGCAGATGTAGGATCACCGTACAACTGCTTGTATACTTCCTTATCCTGGAGTTGCCTATATAATTCCTTATTATAGGCTAGGATATATTGTATAACCACCATCCCATATTTATCAGCAGTGTGTATGACTATATTTTCATCTCTGCTTAAGGCCTGCAATGCATTAAATTCTTCATATGACATGGTCCAATATGCTGATGGCCCAATAATCTGACAAAGCTCTTTATTAAAGGGATATGTGATTAAGGTTTAAAAGGTTCAAATTCAGAACATTTACAAATAGGACATAAAGGCTCAAGTTGACTGTTGTCTTTATATGTATATTTATATTCGCAAAGGAGAGTGCTACACAAAATCCCAGCAGCACTCTCCATTTAGAAATAAACATCTCAGTGCCCTCCTAGACCCAGTTACTGAAACTTATAAATTATTAAGGCCAACAAAAAGAGAGGTTGATCTGGTCCTCCATGGCCAGTATTTATCTGACTATTTTAGTAACAATAAAAACAAGATAATTTTGGATCCAGAACATCCCCACCTTAGGACAAACAGACAGATCTTTTTGTAGTAAATGGTGTATGGTGCTTAACAAATGTTTAATGAATCTAATCCTCTTGGTAGTAGAAGAAGTTGGGAGTGAATTGAAAACAATTAGGACTGACTTAGGTGAATTTAGATCAGTACTTCAGCCTAAATTGTTGGAGGATAAGACAAAGAGATGGATGGAAAAAATGACCATTAGTATAGATTGGTATAGAAAGATCTGGTGGCTTTCAAAAGAAGTAATCTAGAAAGTGGCTCTAAATGACTATTAAAATCCTAATGTATATAAATGGTTAACTGGTGATGGGCTGATAATTTCCAAACAATGTCTCAGGAGTGGAAGACATATATTACCATACTCAGTTGACTGATAATACTCCTCATCTAAAGCAGAACAAGGTGATGTTTTACCCACAGTGGGTTAGGTGCTTTATTAGGGTTATCTCAGAAGATGCCAGTAGGATAGAGATTAGAGAAGAAAGAGGTCCAACATGAGTACAGGGGGTTGGAAGAAGAGGAAGAAGGAGGCATTAATGGAGAATGCTTTTAACCTGTCTAGCTATAAGCAAACTGATGAGGAGGAATTGGTCTTAGCACTAGGCCACATGTTTGTACCTGCTTTCAAAAGTGAAGAGTTTGATTTTCATGTTGAACTATGATAATCAATTAACTATGTTGTAGCAAATTGAGATAGAGAGAGTATTTTAAAGACAAGGTGTCTTAACCAGTGTTTTTGCTGTGATTCCAAGTACTTTTGAGCATGTCTCTTCAAAGGCAAGTATCAAAACATTTTTGTGTATGGTGGAGCTAAATTATTGGAACAATAGTTAAACACAACACAGTTATAATTACTTTAGAGCAAAACAGAGACAGGTGATACATTCTTTACAGAAAAATTATGACATATTAATTCAATTGGTGGACACAGGGGGTGCTGTGGTAGTGTTTGATTTTGACTACTATCACACTGATATAAAACAACAATTATCCAACAATGAGTTTTACTCTAAGCTAAGGTATCACGCAATCCCTTGTTTGATATAAAAAAATGGTTGATAGGCTCAGCACATCGTTAGTTGGATGAAAATTTGGTGAAATTATTAACAGTGGAACATCTGGTTTATCTGATATTTGAAAGCATACCAAAGATTAATAAAACTTTAACAAAACCCCCAGGTTGCCCTATTTTGTTGGCAAGACAATCAGCATTACAACCTGTGGCACAGTATATTGATTGTTTTTATTGCAGCCTTTAGTATCTATGACTGAGAGCTACAGTATATAAAAGATACATCACACTTGCCCAGATTGCAAGAAATAACAGTATTACTATACCTGGAAATGTAAGTTTTGCAACATTGGATGTAGTATATTTGAATACCATAATATCTCATACACAAGGTGTTGAGGCTGAAAGAAAGTAATTTTTCAAGTCTAACTTTGTGGGTAGGTTTTATTTGCAATTTGACTTTTTTGTGTTTTGGAAAATAACCACTTTTCGTATGGTGATTCCTTTTATGCGCAGAATGCTGGGACCGGAATGGGTTCTAAATTTGCACCTGTATATGATAATTTATTCATTAAGAATATGAGTGTATGCATATATACTCTAAGTACGGTCCCAGCATTCTGCACTCCTTTAGATTTATTGATGACATCTTGATTTTGTCTTGTGGCACCATTGAGTCATTTGAACTAATGGTTAAGGAGCTGAATACTATTAATAGCCCATTTAAGGTTCACGAGTAGTATTAAGGCTGACCAGATTGAATTCCAGGATGTGTCTATTTTTAGAGTTAATGGTCACCGGGGGACTACCTTGTTTCATAAATATACATATATGATTACCCTATTGTTTGCAATGAGTCACCACCCTAAGTCATTAAAATAAAGACTTCCTGTTTCACAGTTTGTGAGAGTGCTGTAAAATAACTCACAGATGGAGTTGGCAGATGCACAATTGTTGATATGTGCAAATGATTTCGGGAGTGAGGATATCACCGGAAATAATTTGTGTCTTGAGAGGGCACATCATATCCATAGGAGAGAGCCAAAATAGAGATAGGTGGCACCTGACACAAAGATGGGTGTCACCACCCAGTTTAACACACACCAGGGCTACATGTTTTGACAGGTCAATGAAAAAACATTGTTCAATTATTGGCACAGACATTGCATTAAAAAATGATACAAGAGTTCCAATGGTAGTACTTTTAAATTTGGTCCTCTTTTAAATACTATTAAGGAAACCAACTAAGAACTTTTGCAAAAAGGTGACAGGGACATAGCTGCAGAGAAAAAAAACTGTATTTTTTTAGTGCCTTGTTTGCACAACCTGCAGTGGCAAGATATCTAGGAATGAATTTGCACACCCACATACAGGGGTGAAAATTCAGATTAAACATTGGCTTACTTGCAACTCTTTGCCTTTATTGTATATATTCTAATGTGTCCATGTGGACTTTATTATGTTGTAAAGACATCCAGGTGTATCTGAGAGCATATGGACAACCTTCAGCTTTCCATAAGACAAGCTATCCAAGTAGGTCATAGTGATAAACCAGTGGCACACCACTTTATGCAAATGAAACATCAAACTTCAACATTAAAAACTATACTGATAGACCATGTACCAATTTCTGAAAGGGTGGTGACAGGGAGAGACTCCTATTGCAAAAGGAAGCAAGGTGGATTTTTGAGTTAAGCACTATTGTCCCCAAAGGTTTAAATAAAAACATATATTTCAAATGTTTTCTATGAAACTGAGAATGTAGGAATATAAATTGGTTAACTGCATCAGAGTATATGTTTTTTTGTAATGTACTTTATTTTTTGGATGATTTTTTTATTTGGTTTTTATAAGGTAATTTTATTTTGTTTAGGTTAAGTATGTTGATAATATAGGTATATCACTAATGCACTTCGTGTTTTAATTCTCACTATTGGCAAACTCATAGTTTAGCTATTAGATTATAATTAGGTGATTGGCTGGTATGACAGAAAGGCCACCTAAAGTCATCACTTCATAGTTGTTATTAAGATAACTTGGATCTGTCTGCTACATTACAGAAAAACTTTTGCTATCGGCGCTAACAATAATATACTACAAATTTATGTGTGTGCAGCAAATAAAACAAAGGGGATTTTGTCATGATTTGATCAAAGCACTTAAGCCTGCAGCCCAGCATCAAGGGACCCCCTTTTTCTGCAGGTCCCTAACACTAGCATATATGCCTAGCACATCATTACATTGCAGTTAAATGTACTCACCTCCTCGATACAGAGGGACACATCTCTACAGGGCTGGCTGTTAGCCACACCCAACTAGGCTTTTTATAGCCTTAATTGAAAGCTGCCATGATAGCACAAGGCAAAATTTTGAAACCAAACAGAAAAGAAATATGCCCGCGCTCGGTTTTACCCATATCATACATGGTACCAGCAGCATGGCAATATTAATGCCATATATGTATACAAAACAGAAAAACTTTTGCTATCGGCGCTAACAATAATATACTACACATTTATGTGTGTGCAGCAAATAAAACAAAGGGGATTTTGTCATGATTTGATCAAAGCACTTAAGCCTGCAGCCCAGCATCAAGGGACCCCATTGTTCTGCAGGTCCCTAACACTAGCATACATGCCTAGCACATCATTACATTGCAGTTAAATGTACTCACCTCCTCGATACAGAGGGACACATCTATACAGGGCTGGCTGTTAGCCACACCCAACTAGGCTTTTTATAGCCTTAATTGAAAGCTGCCATGATAGCACAAGGCAAAATTTTGAAACCAAACAGAAAAGAAATATGCCCGCGCTCGGTTTTACCCATATCATACATGGTACCAGCAGCATTGCAATATTAATGCCATATATGTATACAAAACAGAAAAACTTTTGCTATCGGCGCTAACAATAATATACTACAAATTTATGTGTGTGCAGCAAATAAAACAAATCGGATTTTGTCATGATTTGATCAAAGCACTTAAGCCTGCAGCCCAGCATCAAGGGACCCCATTTTTCTGCAGGTCTGTCTGCTACATTCATGGCACTCAGATCGTGGTGGGCACATGCATCGGTGGTGGTGGAGCGTATGGTGACATGCACGCTCCTGGAAGCAGGTGGGTGTGGGCTGCACCCAGGAGTCATCCTCAGAGGGGGTGACACCAAAATGATGGCTCATCTGCAGTGACAGGAGCTGGGTGCTGCAATGTGACAGTCTCCTGAATCACCAGGTTCCTGTCATAGAAGAGGAGCCAACAGTGCTGACAGTCCAGTCTCAGGGGGCAGCCCAGCATCTCCAATGATGCTGGACTGCCCCCAGAGTGAAGTCATCAGGATCCCCAGTGAGGTCACACCCCTTTATTTTAGAACATTCCCCTTTTCAGGTGTGGCTTGCCTCCGGAGCACAGGGCCTAGGTCAGGACAGTCAGAGTGCACACTATGTGTGACCTTCAGATAAAGTGTTCTTATTATTGCTTTGAGATGCTGAGTGCCACTGCTACATTATATATATATTAGAGATGTGCATATACTGCTATGTTTTGGAAAAATCACCCTAAAGAGTTTTGGTATGGATTCAATTTTGGTTGTGGCTTGCTGTAAAATTGATAAAACACCTAAAATCATGTAATTTGGACCTGCTTAAATGCAATTCAAAACTGAAATTAATTTTTTAGATCCATGGTTCAGACATACAGCAGACCCAACCTGGGATGCGACTCTACTCAAAACCCCAAATGTGATGCAAACTGGAGCTCGATTCAACTTGGAACCCTTGTTTTTCTCTCCTATGATGTCCCCAAAAGAAAAAAATTAAGAGCATACTGTAGAAAATCCATAAATATTGACTTAAAATAACATGTAAACTGTAAAAAGATATCCCACACAGCACTCTGAATTCATGTATATAAATTTTAGTGGCAAATAACATATTCAAAAAAATGTGCAAATGTTACAAACCACCATGCTAGCTGCAGTGACGGGTCCCTGCCACGGCTAGACAAACAGGATGCTGTGTCACTCATCACTGGGGATTCTGGTCCCGTCTGTTACTATGTTGTTTGGCAATAGGAAGAGTCACTATTACAAAACTTAAAATACGAATAATTGTTAACATTTTGAGGTAAGATTAGTGTATTGTCTGTGAGTGCCCCGTCATAGGAATACTTTTCGCTTTTTCTTTTACCTGGCTGTTACTATGTAAGCCAGGTCCAGAGTGTCCACACTGCATCATGGTCCCGGGTGTTCCAAATCAGATGGGACTCCTCCTGGCTGCTTCCATGTGGCCACACTCCTGCAAATGTTTCTGCTTATGGGGTTTGTCTCTGAGGAGACAATCTGATTGTAAAATGCAGGGAGGACTTAGCTTCCCTGCCAGAAGCTGACTGCCATGCTCCTGCTATGACTTTAGTCCCTGTTTCCATGAGTTCCAGTTTGCGACTTTCCCAGACATTTTTCAGCCTTATTCTGGTTTTGCTCTTTGGATTCCTACCTGTGGTATAATATTGTTGACAGGAATATTACATATCACTGCAGCTAGCTGTATACCTGCAGATTTATGTCATAGATTACCTTGTATCTGTCTCCACTCCAGCCTAACTTCGTATAGCCACCTGTTTTTTGTGTAAGTTCCAACTAGCCTGAGTTGAGTGCTTGGAAGATCCAAAGTATAAGTGAAAGTATTCATCTCTAAAGGAAAAAAACAGCTGCTATAGATGTAAAGACCATTGTAAAGTTGTTTTTGGAGTTTGTGATTTCCTCGGTAAGCTGTAACAGTTAGCTTAGCCATAACAGCAAATAAGCAATATAGAGAACATAGGCCCGGACTCAGACACAGATACTAAGAAGCATTTTCTCCTAGTTGGCCGATGTTCACATTCTGCACATGTGCAAACCAGTGTGAAAGCTCGGGCAGCATTCACTCGCTGTGCATAGACTGCCCAGTAGAGTGAGTGACAGAAGAAGCCATTTGTGGATGGTAACATGGGCAGGCAATTAAAAACAGGGGAGTGGAGGTGCAAATACAGGTCTGCCTGAGCATCCTAATGCCGTTTCAGAGGCATGCATAATTAACAGGCAGCATCATTGTACACGGCACCTGGTTGTATTTCACACTGAAGTGATCACAGTGCTTGTGGCAGGGTGTAGTCAATCTCAAGCACTGCAATCGCATCCGATGGTCCTCGATGTATAGATGGTTACATACTCTTCCTGGAGATGATGTGCGCAAGTGGTCATCTTAAGACAGGATGGTGGGCATCTGCATACACAAAGTGATGGCATGTCAAGACAGAGTGGGCATGCTTATGCCTTGCCGTGTGATCACCTGCCTTGCTGGGTGTGTGCCAGATTTGCAAATGCTGGGTGCAATTGAATTCATCTAGTGAGTAGGTCTGAATGATCACCTTATTGTCTAATATATTATCTGGATTCATCAATCCTTATGGTACATTAGCAAGATTCTTAGTAAACATTCTCAAACATCTCATGATCACCTTAAAAATTCAGGAGAATAAACAATAATATCCCAGTAGGGAAGTATATTAAAAATATATTTTTTATTACAAACACAATATAATATATCCATACATTTAGAAGAAGTAATTAGGCTTATTTGTATTTAAAGGTAGTCAAGGAGTGAGGTACAAGAAATACCCAATGCAATTGTCCTTCTGTCTACAATATGGACTTATTCAGGGGTTCATCAATGAATAATAATGACATTTTTTTATATAGGCACTTTAACTGAAATATGTGGAATCTTCCACATTTTGGCGCACATGCATGGTTTATGAAAAGAGGGCTATTTCAAAGGCTTCATTTAGTAAATGAGGGGCTAAAGTGTTCAATTGAATTATTCAAGACATTTTTCTTCTTGCCAAGAGATTCTCGAAATTCCCCCTCCCCCCCCCCAGTTTGACATGTTCAACACCTTTACCATTTAACTGATATTTTTTTCCCTGTCAAAACCAGTCAGAAATATTATTTTTTTATTTACTATAGTTTAAAAAGAATTTTGAAAAATATTTATGCCAAGGGGTGTCTTAAACCACTACATGTCCATAGGCCCACTTTATAAAATAACGTCACCACCCCCTATTTCGCATTAGCCACCCCCAGTGTTCAGAAATCCTAGTGACAGTACACTCATGGCAGAAGGAGATGGACTTAAGTGCTGTATTTAACCTTTCTGATATTCATATAGGTCAATCTGAGTTAAATCTCTTGTCAAAAGGCTTAACTTTTGTACCAACATGTAGAAATAGTAAGCTTGAAAAGTTGATTGACCTATATCGATTTGGCAGAACTATGAGGCTTAAAGAATTTTTCAGAAATGAATCATACACTTATCTTAAACAAAGGTCTTTCAAGAAACCTTCAGTATTTGATCCACCATCCACGAATGGCAGTATCAAGATCTGCGACTTATGAACTCGGAGATTAACACTATGAGTGTTCAAAAAATATATGACAACTTACCACCTGATGAAAAACGGGCTTTACAAACGTTGAGAGATAATCCACATATCGTTATTAGGCCAGCAGACAAGGGTGGAGCCATTGTTGTCCAAAATTGGACTGATTATGACTCCGAAATAATGCAACAACTCTCCAACACTGATGTATATTGAAGATCTGGAAGCAATCCAATACCTGAGATTAAAGCTAAAATTGATCAGGTATTAAATACCGCTTTGATGCATAGGTGGATTTACGAGGATTTTTATGGTTTCCTGGCTGTTGATAGACCATGTTGCCCTATTCTGTATACCCTCCCAAAAATTCACAAGACCTTGTTGAGACCCCCTGGAAGACCAATCATTTCAGCCCAGGGTTCTCGATTGCAACCTTTAGCGATTTACATCGATAGTATCTTACAACCCATAGTTTTGGAAGCTAGAAGTTATATTCGTGATACTGGAGATCTCTTACAACAATTGAAGAACTTAGGTCCAATCAATAAAGATGCTGTATTGGCAACAATGGACGTTAGCTCGCTATATACAGTGATTCCTCATAATGGAGGCTTGGATACATTGAGAGAAGCCATGTCTGGTCGAGATTCAATATGCCGTCCACCATTAGAATTTGTGTTAGAGTTGGCAACCCTGGTACTCTACAACAATCACTTTAATTATAAAGAATCATTTTACATTCAAACAAAAGGGAACCGCAATGGGTTCAAATTTGGCAACAGCTTATGTGAACATATATATGGTGAAATATGAAGAGACGTATATTTTTACCGATTATCATCAATGGATAGTTTTTTATCGTTGCTTTATAGATGATGTCTTCATTATATGGAAGGGCACTATTGAGATGTTTAATGACATGGTGTTGAAGTTGAATGGGTTGCAGAGTCCAATCAAATTCTCCTACACAGTTGACCACAGGGCTGTCAATTTTTTGGACGTGACAACCACTAATATTGATGGTACCATCAACACGTCTTTATTTCGTAAAGATACGGATCGGAACATGGTTTTATTCACTACAAGCCATCATCCTCCGGCACTTAAGGACAATTTACCCATTTCACAATATCTACGAGTCATGCGGATAAACTCTAATCCAATTGTGAGAGAGGAACAATTGGAGGAGATGACAAAGCTAAATAAATGTCTGACTAAAGCACGGCGCATATATCAAAGACAAAATTACAGGGTTCACCTCTGTCTAAGAACAAACAATGTCTGATATTTACCACAAAATTTGATAAGAGTGCCTACAATACAGCTAAATCCTTGAAGAACCATTGGCACATTTTGACCTCTGACAATTCGTTGCCCTTTAAAAATGATGATCCTCCAATGATGGCCTACAGATGAGGTCCTTACTTCAAGCGGTTGTTAATGAGACCGACTCTCTACCCAAGAGAAGCAAAATCTATACCAGAGTTAATGAAGCAGAAACCTGGTTGTTATTCCTGTGGGAACTGTATCGCTTGTGCTTCAATGTTAACTGGACCTATGTTCCCACATCCTCACACGGGCAGGAAGCTTAATATTAAATATAAACTACATTGTACGATGGATTTTGTTATTTATTATCTCACCTGGCCTTGTGGATTATATTATGTAGGCCTGACTTCAAGGAAGTTCAGAGATAGGATGGCCAATCACAGGGCCTCCATCCGTTCTGCCCTATCATCTGGACATTCAGACAAACCAGTCGCACGACATTTCCTGTTGCAGGGTCATCAAGTAGCAAGTCTTAAATGTTGACTTATTGACTGGATACCTCCTCTACCTCTCGGGGGTGATAGAATCTCAGCTTTAAAAAAGCGAGAGAGCTTTTGGATCTACACATTGGATACGGTAGCCGCAAGAGGGCTTAATGAGAATAACCCTTTAAATGTTTTCTTGTGAATTAAGATATGCAACTGGTGAAGGTTTTTCTATCTAAGAATTACTGAGTTGAGTGTCTCGGGTGATGGTTACAGCATATTTTAGGTCTTATTCACCTGGTAGTATGGATCAATCATTGAAGCCATTTTCTATACGTTTGGGTCTCCATATCACTCATTAGGAATGGTTTATGTTTTTCATTCTGGATGATGACTTTTGTGTTAATCTTTATTCTGTACTCGGTGTATTTCTGAACTCTGTGGGCTGTTATGCACTCGGTAGATCTCTGAACTCCAGGGTGATCTATAATATAGCCCTCTTAGTGATTAGTTTCTATCACTTTAGACACACTTTTTCTGTGTTTTAAAAGTAGGATTTTGTGCACTTTCCCTTGCTTCGTCTCCATACAGTTTTTCTTCGTTTTTTTTCTCTTTTTTTTCTCTTTTTTTCCATTCCTAATGTGCATGATTTGTGTATGTATGGATGGGAGAATTTGTGTTTGCACCTAATATCGGGGCATGCGCATACCCATTTATATATATATATATCTATATATATATTTGTTTTTTTTTGTGCATGTTTGTATGGTTTATGTATCCATATGCATTTATTTTCTGTACAGTGTATATTTTTATATGGACCACTGCTGCCACTGTGTCTGTTCAGGCTCATATTGCTTCAATCTATTTAGTGAGTTTATTTCACATAAGTTTGATTTTTGGAAAGGCATTTCATATTTATTTGTGTTGGTTGTTTGGCTCGCTGTGTTAGTTCTATATTATATGGAGAGCAGGGTTGGCCTGCTGTGTTAGTTCTATATTATATGGAGAGCTGGGTTCCCTGATGTGTATTCTGTAACCATGGCAACGCATTGCATTGACAGTTTTCTATTATCACTCGTGGATTGATCATATTGATCTTTCACCACGTATGTCCCCCATCAAATACTTATATATGGAACAATGTAAATTTTTTCCCAGGGCTTGCCATGTTGCTATGGCAATGCGCTGGACACCTCCTGCTGGATGCCGAGGGCACCATTTTTTGTTGCACCTGTTCCGGTCGAGACCAGGTGATCAGGGCAGTCACCTCTGCCGGGACGGATATTTGAGCCGCCCGCGGGCTCTGGTTATTAGTGTATGCACACAAGTGCACCACGTTGTCCCTGAAGTACACCAGTGACTCGGATACCGTATGGCTATGTATGGTACATATATGAAATGGGTAAGTGCTGTACGTTCTTTTTTTGGTTATGATTGCTGCAGTGATAAGTCACTACAGCAGTGACTTTGCATCTGGGGGCATGCTTATAGAGCCATGTATAAGACATTGTTGTCTCCTTGTTGCCTGGTGATCAGGTTATATGGAACTATAGCTTAACAACACTGTTGTATAGGTATACATTATTCTATAGTGATTTAGGTTACTATATTGGATGAATTACCTCCATGCATGGCATTAGTCGCGATTGGTTATGGGATTGATAGACATTTTTTCGTAATCCAGCTCTATATGATATAAAGAAAGGGTTTCTTTTCCTATATACAATTTGTTTTCATTTGGTTTCTGTATCTATAGTGGGTTAATTTGTCCATATGAATTGTTTTCTATGAAGAAATATAGAGCCTGATAGACAGCTTCACTGTGATATATTATTTTCTGTTATATTCTTTTGGTATATTTTATTTCATAAGATTGATTTTTTATTTTTTATTTTTTCATTCTTTAGATGTAATACATTACTGTGTGCATTTAGCACTATGAGCATTATGTACAATTTTTGCCAGTCTTGAGAAAGGTTCATATTTTGAACCGAAACATCGACAACACTGAATAACATGGCTAAGTGTGGACAACATTTTTTAACATTCGAAGAATAAATTATGAAATTGTTGGAATCATTAGAGATTCTTATTGTTGTTATTGGTGAGTGCTCTGATCCAGGAGACTGGATCAAAAGTGTATATATATATATATATATATATATATATATAATTTTTTTTTTCTACACACTGCAGTAAATAATTTATTGTAATGGTGGGCTGCACTGTGGGCAGTGCCAAAAAAACTGTGTGCAATTGTGCACCAAGGGTTAATGGTAATTAATGCTGCAATGCTCAGTTAAGTTACTTACAGGCTATCACATATGTGACACTGGCAACAAGTAGTAGTACACTAGTGTAAGTAATATTATATTAATTTTAATTATAGATATTCCTGCACCATAAAAATAAAAAAACAATGTTTTGCTAACTGCCTCCATCACAAACTAGCTCAGCTAGTATTACACTAAAGGACATATGAGTCCTCACTCCTCCTATCTAACATCCAAATCCAATAGGTCTAGTGGCTCTTTGCCAAATGGCACCCGAATCACCACAGGAAGAACTTATATCTGATCCAATATTACACAAGATTCTATGCCAGGAAAATGAAGTTTTGCCTCATTTTTCATCTCATATGTATATATATATATATATATATATATATATATATTATTTTAAGGGCACAGTCATGCCTTTAAAATATGGCTGAATAAAAAAATGGAAATCTCCATAGAGAACTCCTGAGGCTGTTGGCATGGTATTTAAGGGGCTGCATCTCAAAGCTATTGGAGGTACCAAGCTGAAATTTGGCACTTGTGGGTGAACATTTTGCTTGGTGTTGCATGCTAAATTTCACGGCAAAAAAATAAGATTACTCCCAAATCCTCATTTTTTTAAGTTCCAACTGTCATTTTTTTCTGACACTCTGTTAGGACCACTTTTCTGCTGTTTTTTATTGGGGATTTTTGGGAAGGCATAACTCAGAGTTAGGCTGCAAATTTAGACTTGGGGTTTATTTGTTAGGTAGCTATTGCTCCAGGGTAGGGCCTTTTGGGATTCAGATAATTGAGAACTTTACAGTTTTTAAACTATTACCTCACAATTGCGCCATTATAGAGATACGGAGATTCAATTCCTTGTGCAGCATCAGGAAGAGCCTCCAGCAGGTGTACTTACTGTGGCCTCACTTCGGTGCACCAATATGGCTATCCTCTGTGGGCAGGAGTGGGGGATGGGACAAGGGAGAAGGAAGCCGGCATTTGCTGTGGCCAGCACCCGGGGGGGAGGTAGCGGGCGTTAGCGATGGTTGAGACCCAGGGGAGAAAGTAGGTGGTGGTGAGGCAGTTAGCGGCCTACGTGTGGGCAATTGGCAGGCAGTAGGCCTAGGGGGAGTTAGCATGTGGCAGCGGCAGAAGCAAGGCTCATGAAGTGTGCATCTGTGTGTAAAAAAAAAATAACATATGTAAAAAGTAAACAAAAATAAACAGTTTGGGCCCCTCCCCAAAGAGCAACAAGCATTGGGGTTTTAGTGACCCTTTGCTGGTTGTGCAAAATATGGAGGACAAACGACATAGGGGGCCCCCGTACTGGCAGCAGTGGAGCAGTGTACAGGGACATCAGTGGGTGACAGAGGTGCTCACTGGCACTGGGCATGCATCTGATAAAATAAGATACATATACATGGATGAATCAATGAGATCCATATATGCATCTGTGTTAAAATTTGAATTTGTGTAAAAAAAAATTAAAATAAGGAAATGTTCCCGCCTCATCCAAACACAACCAGCCCCGAGCTTTTTTCTGCTGGTTCTGGTTGTGAAAATATGGAGGACAAATGACATAGGGGTCCGCTTTATTAAGCAAAGCCAGCTCCAGGCAAATCAGAGCCAATGCTGGTTGCCAAAATACAGGTGACAAATGATGTAGGGGTCCCCCATATTCAGCAAACCAGCACTGGGCTTTGAGCTGTCCTGGTTCTGGAAAAACAGGGGAAAAAAATCAGTTGGGTTCCCCTGTATTTTCCAGAACCAGAACCGGAATTTTTCTAGCGGGCGGCTGATGCCACAGCCAGGAGAGCCCTTTCACTGGCCCCCAGCTGTAGCATCATCCCTGCTCACTAGTCAGCCCAGGTAAGGGATCCTTGGGGAGTTGGGGACCCCCTGCCAAGCCACCCCAGGCCTAGGCTGATAGTCTGGGGCTATCCCCGGAACCCTTGAGGCCATGGGTGCCAGGTTGATAGTGAAACTGTGGTGTAAAAAATAAAATTGTTAATATTGTCTTTAGCTGTGGTACTACATATCCCAGCAATCCTCACATACATGCTGTTACTTGGAGAACCACAAGTACCTGCATGCAGGGCATTACGGGCCCTCTGATACCTGTAGTTCTACAGCAAAATAAATATTAAAATGAACACAGGACACACACACCATACAAAGTAAAAGTTTATTAAACATACAAGTGCACACACACACATGTAAACACATATGTACACATACACTTACTCACCTATGTATCCCTGTAGACATCGGTACCCTTCTCCAGTATGTTATACATAGGGTACCTGAAAAAAAAAAAACATACCTTCTCCTATGCATGGATTGGACCTCCTTGGTCCAAAGTAGGCCATCCCCGTGCTTGGCAAAACAAAAAAAAGTGATATGTGACCCACGAACATCCCGAATGAAACCTTAGTGGTGGGATCACACTATGGAAACCCCACCGCAGAGCTCTCATTGGCTGAGAAAAGTGATCCTTCTGCCTCTTAGCCAATGGGCAATTCTCATCATTGACTTCAACGGGGAGAACCATGCGTGCCCATTTCAATAATGGGCCTCATTATGATTTTTTTTTATTAAAAATGGTCGCCACGAGCCAATCATGGCTCGTGATGTCATCACCCTGCCCCCTTGGCTGGTTTATATAAAGCCAGCGTAAGACACCATCAGTTCAGTACATCGGCAGGGATGCAGTAGTGAAGAGCTGCCGAAGAGAGCAGATGCCGGGGAATACTGGATGGGTGGCGCCCTCCAGGTGAAGATGCTGTTGAAGTTCTGGGGCAGGCAGCAGTCATGTAAAAGAGCTTTAAGGCTGCCACCCTCCAGGTGATGGTGTAGTATAATAAAATAATAAAACAAACTAAGTTTTTTTTTTATATATATATTGCTTTTATAGGGGTACTATAGATTCTCCAAGTACCAAGTGGGGGAGGCTTGCTGGAAACTGTAGTTCTAAAGCAAAAATACTATTATACTTCTATTTTTTTACACTATCAACCCAGCACCCTCCACCCCAGGGGTGCAGTGGATAGCCCCAGGCTATCAGCCTAGGACTGGGGTGCCCTGGAGAGGGGGACCTTTTTATTCAGGTGGTCCCCAGCTCCCCAGGGATCCCTGGCCTGGGCTGACTAGTGGTCAGGGTTGATGCTTCAGCTGGGGGGCCCAGTGAAAGGGCACCCCTGGCAATGGCATCAGCCCCCTGCTAGAAAAAGTCTGGTACTGGTTCTAGAAAACCAGATTCCAGTGCTGGTTGCGCTAAACATGGGGGACCCCTACATCATTTGTCCCCCATATTTTGGCAACCTGGACTCATTTTGATTTGCCTGGTGCTTTTTGTGCTTAATACGGGGAACCCATACGTCATTTGTCCTCTGTATTTGCACAACCAGGACTGGCGGTGAAAGCCTGTGGCTGGTTGTGTTTGGATGAGGGGGGACATTTCCCTTTTTTTAAATTTAACACAGATGCATAGGTGGATCTCACTGATTCATCCATGCATTTGTGTTTTATTTTCTTAGATGCCCAGTCCCAGTGTGCCCCTCTGTCACCTGCTGATGTCCCTGTACACTGCCCCACTGCTAACACTGGTCTGCATTCAGCACCTGTTGCTGCCCTGCACTCCTGGTGCCTGCCCCTGTAGCCATCTCTCCCTGTGCATCCCCAAAACATCTCATTTGTGCTGGCCTTCCTCCACCTGCACTAATGTACCATTTTGTTGTGCTTCTACCCTTGCAGGTGGCCCGGTTTGCTCTTCCAAACCCTGATAGTTAATAAATTTGAAAAAAGCAATGAAATTCCATAGACAAAATACCTTACGGTTTCACATGTCCCATTAAGGCTTCTTAGATATGATCTGAAAGTTCACAAATCCTATTTAATTTCTGCCTTTCAAATTTCACATAACAATGCATTTATGATCATTATGGGTGATGTGTTAATGGTCGTGTTCCTTGTGTAATACAGATATGGTATGCCATGACACCATGTGGTTAACTGCAGATTCAGTACTCTCACAGAGTGAGATTGCTGTCACTCAGAAAATGGTGGAGATGTTAATTCACAGGATTGTGTGCTCATTGGAATACACACATGCAGTCTATGCAACTGATGTCTGAGCAGAACATCGAGCTGCACAGATCGGATAAGAGTATGGTGGATTAGGGGAGAAGACAGAGTGGTGTGGATGAGGCAGACAGAAAGGTGTGAAGAGGGGAAGATTAAGCAGTACACATGGGGGAGAGCCAATGCGATGCAGATTGGTGGAAAACAGTGTTGCATATGGGGGGAGATAGAGTGGCACGATTTGGAGGAACAGAGCAACTTGAATGGGGGATCAGAGTGGCATGGATGTGAGAAGACAGAGCAGAGCAGATGGGTAAAGACAGATTGGTGTGGATGAGGAATACAGACTAGCACAGTATGAGAACACATAACAGTAGGGATTGGGGAAGACAGATTGGTGCGGATTGGTGGGAAGAAAGAGTAGCACGGTTGGGGGGGACAGAGTGGTGCAGATGGAGGAATAAAGAGTGGCCAAGATGACGGGAAGACTGAGTGACATGGCTGGGGGCAAGGCAGTGGTGCAGGTGGAGCAAGGCAGTAGTGCAGATGGAAGGAAATACAGTGGCATGGATGCCGGAAGACAGGGTGGTGCACATGGGGAAAGACAAATTAGTGTGGATGAGGGCATGCAGATTATCTTAGTCGGTTGAACACACAGGTGTAGGGATTGGGGCGGGGATAGTGTACATGTACAGACAGAGTATGGTAGTTTTAGAAATTAGGGAGCTGAATGTGTATAATGAATGATATGGATGTATTGAGTGAGAAGGATGTTGGATCCCAGTGGGATTATTGTGTTGACTGAATGGGAAGATTGTGGGCACTGAATGATATATGTGTGCCACATAACTGCTCAGACCTCAGTTGCATAGACCACATGTGTGTATTCCAATGAGTACACAATTCTGTGAATTAGCAGCTCCACAATTTTGTGAGTGACAGCAATCATCCCATCACTAATGCCGGCTACCATCCCTGGGTGCCAGCTGCAGCTAATGCCTGCTGCCCCCCTCCCAGGTCCAGGCCGCAGCTAATGCCGCTTCCTTCCCCCAAATTTATTAACACATACATGCACAAACACTATTTCATATACTCACCTAGTTCCCTGCATGCATCAAAACTCAAATGCCCACACAGATCAGTGTGATCCATGTGGCAAGCCCCTCTGATAAAAGACACAAATGCATGGACAGATCAGTGAGATCCATCCATACATCTGTGTTAAAAAATTTTTTAAAAACTTACAAAAATTAAACAGTGTAAACCACCCCCCCAGCTCATCCAGACCCAGTAGTGGTTGTGCTAAATAAAAGGTACAAAAGACATAGTAGCTAATAAGCTCAAACAGCTCTGGGATTTTCAGAACAAGTCCTGGTTGCCAAAATACAGGGGACAAATGATGTAGGATTCCCCTCTAATAAGATCAAACAGCTCTGGGCTATTCAGAACCAGTCCTAGTTGCCAAAATATAGGGAACAAACGATGTAGGGGTCCCCAGTATTTAGTGCAACCTGTACTGGGCTCTGAGTCAGTCCTAGTTCTGGAAATACAGGGTAAAAATATGTGGGGTCCCCCAGTAAATTCCAGAACCAGCACCAAACTTTTTCTAGCAGGGGGGGTTATGCCACAGGCAGGGGAGCCCTTTCACCAGGTCCCCAGGCCAAAGCATTACCCCTGACCACTAGTCAGCCCAGACCATAAAGGGTTCCTCTTCTCCAGGGCACCCTAGGCCTGGACTGGTAGCCAGGGGCTATCCTTGGCACTCCTGGCCAGTGGGTGCCGGTTTGATTGTGTATAAATGTGGTGCATATGAAAGTCAAAATATTGTATTTTGCAGTAGAACTACAGGTCCCAGCAAGCCTCCCCTGCATTCTTGTACTTGGAGAACCACAAGTACCAGCAAGCTAGGGATTGAGGGCCTGCTGGTACCTACAATACTATTGTAAAATAAATATTAAAATAAAACAAGAATATCAATTGTTTTGATATTTTATTTTTCCTGCACCTGGTGGGTGAAAGCATTTAAGCTCTTTAACATGGCTGCTGCCTCCCCAAGACTTCCACGGCATCTTCACCTGGAGGGCCGCCACCCATCTAGGACTTGCCCGGTGTCTTCTTTCTTCAGCAGCTCTTCACTTCTGCCTCCCCGCCATTGGACTGCTGTGCCCCAGCCTCATGTTGGGTTATATAAGCAAGCTGAGGGGGTGGGGTGATGATGTCCATATTCAATTTAAAAAATGTCACTGAGGCGCAATTTTTGAAATTGGCACAAAAGTAACTTTAAGTTACTTTTGCAGTTCCCATAATTGAAGTCAATGGTGGGAACCATTCATTGGCTGAGAGGTGAAAGGCTCACCTCTCTCAGCCAATGAGTGCTCCACCCTAGGAGTTCTATAGTGAAATCCCGCATCTGAGCCATCATTCGGTAGTACAGTCCTTAGAGGACAGTACTAAGTTTATTGGTCTGCATAACTTCTTTTTTTTTTGTCAAGCCTGGGAATGCCTACTTGAAATGAAAAGGATGTGATCCACGCATAGGAGGAAATGAGTATGGATTTTTTATTGCAGGTACCCTATGGATTCCTACTGGAGAAGGGGCCATGATGGCTTCAGGGATACATAGGTAATTATGTGAGATAATGTGTATGCATGTCTGTTTTAAAAAACTTTTACTTTCAACAGTGTGTGTGTCTTGTGTTTATTTTAATATTTATTTTGTTGTAGAACTACAGATACCACCTGGACCATAATAGCCCACATGCTGGTACTTGTGGTTCTCCAAGTCTTGCTCGGTCCTGTATTTACACAGCAATAGACAATATGTTTAATAAAATCAAATGCACCACACTATAAACAATCAACCTGGCACCCACCAGCCAGGGGAACCTTTTTTGGGGGGTCCCCATATATCCAGAGATGGGCTGACTAGTGGTCAAGGGTGATGCTTTGCCTGGGGGACATGGTGAAAGGGCACCCCTGGCTGTGGCATTACCCCCTGCTAGAAAGGGTCTGGTGCTGGTTCTGGTAAATACAGGGGAACCCTAAACATTTCCCCCCCTGTATTCCCATAACAGGACTGGCTCATAGCCCAGTGCTGGTTGTGCTTAATATAGGGGACCCCTATGTCATTTAGTCCCCTGTCTTTTGGCAACTAGGACTGGTTATGAAAAGCCCGGTGCTGGTTGTGTTCTTTTGGGTGGGGGCATGATGTTTTTTTACACAGGTTTTCAATTTTGTAAACACAAATGCACAGACAGATCTCATTGATCCAGTTAGTGCTTCTGTGTTTGTTTATTTATACACATATGTATTCATCATGAATCTTCCTGATCTGAGCCTGCATCTGTCTGCTGCTTACACCTTCTACCTCCCCCGGATCCTGCAGCCTGCTCTACCACCGCCTGCACTACCACTAACACTGGCTACCTTCCCTGGGTTCTGGCTGCAGCCCGCTACCCCCCCTCTCAGGTCCCAGATGCAGCTAATGCCTGCTTCCTTCCCCCGAGTCCCACTGCTGCTATAGCCCGCAAAGGACAGTCAACTTTTTGCACCCAAGTGAAGTCAATTTGATTACACCCCCCTGCTGGAGGCACCTACTGAGGCTACGCAAGAAGTTGAAGCTCCATAACTGTATAGTGGCACATTTGTGAAGTAATAGTTTAAAACCTGTAACTTTCTAATTTACCTGAACCCCAAAAGCACCTACCCCGGAACAAGAGATACCTAACAAACCCCAAGTCTAAATTCACCCTGTACCCTGACTTATGCCTTTCTAAATATCCTCCATAGAGAACAGCACAAAAGTGTCCATAACTGAGAGTGGCAGTAAAAACGGATAGTTGGAAATTTAGATTACTCCCAAATCCTCATTTCTTATTGCCAAATTCAGCTTGGTACCTCGAATAGCTTTTGAGGTGTATCCTCTTAAATACTATGGGCCTGATTCAGAGCCGCTCGTAAGCAGACGCTCGTTCACTCTAAGCGATGTTCGCACAACTGTGCATGCATATGGGTCGTAATGCACATGTGCAAAACAGTCATTGCGGTCAGAAATCATGCACTCGCAAAACAGCGAGGAGTTGCTAATTTGATTGTAAGAATGTACCGTTTCTGGGTGGTAACAGGGAAGGTGCTTGAAAACAGGGGAGTGGAGATCAGAATGCAGGTGTGCCTAACGGTGAAAAGGGCATTTAATGGGAGTGCATAATTAGTAAAGTAGAGTCATCGACCACGTCATTTGGTTGTCTTTTAGCCAGAACTGCTTGCAGTGATAGCGGTAGGGAAAACCTACCACAAGCACTGCGAGCAGTTCAGATGCCTTTCGATGAACCCGATTAATCTAATAAATAACAGAGATGACGTGTGATGCAAACTGCTAAGGGGCGTCTTTACAAAATAGCGAGCACATTTTTCGTTCACTCGATCAGACGTAGAGGCATCAACAAACCGCAAAGAGCGAGTGCTCAATTTAAATAGATGGCCCCTTTTTCAGAACGACCGTCCGCAAATAGCGTCCGGCTCTGAATCAGGCCCTATGCCCTCCCTTCGGAAATTCTCTATGGGAGAATTCTGTTCTTTTATTAAGCCTTAATTTAAGGGCATGGCTGTACCCTTATAATATATATATATATATATATATAATATTGGAAGAATGAGGCTGGTGACCTACTGGTTCTGTGCTGTGAGGGTGGGATCCTTCCACACAAGTTTAAATATCACATAGTTTAGGTGGGACAGCAGCAGCCAGACCAGAAGGCCAGTGGAAATTCCTGCAAGAGGGAGACAAGACATTTAGGGGTAAGTTTACTAAAGTGAGAGTTTTTTTATGTGGAGATGTTGCCCATAGCAACCAATCAGATTATAGCTATTATCTTCTAGAAGGTGCTAGTTAAATGTTAAGTAAAATCTGATTGGTTGCTATGGGCAACATCTCCACTTCTAAAAACTCTCACTTTAGGAAATCTACCCCTCAGACTTTTGTGAAGTGCCCTTTGTCATATAGAGCTCATGAAGTGTGGTAGTGCCCTGGAAGAGGGCTAGAATGGTAATTGTATCTTGTTTCTATTTGCTGGCAATATGGAAGCATCACTTTTTTATGAAAACCCAGAAAGTCTGTAGGGTGCCCCTTATTAGAACACCTAAACCAAACACTCCATAATAAGGGCTGTATGTGCAACCATTATATCCTATAGAATGGGGGTCAAATGAATGCTTACAATAAAAAATGGGCTTTTTTGATTACACTTTCTCAAATCTTTAAAGCCAAGGTATAGAACGCTGATCCTCTAGGCAATCTATAATGCCTATATAAACATACTCTGGTTCAATGCCATAAAATCAAGTATATTTATAAAATAAAATAACTCTCAACATATGCTCACAAAAAAGCACAAAAATAACTTATTATTATTATTATTATTATTATTATTATTATTATTATTATTATTATTATTTAAAAATATTATTATGAAACATTCCTCATTTAAAGATATTGTGTTTATTATGACTCAATAACTTTGCACAACACAGTCCTGATCCCCCACTGGTCTAATAGTAATAATATTACTGCAGTTCAGAAGATCTGCACACTCATTTACTGCTCTTCTGACCATTATGATGACTTTAGTGGCTAATCAACTGTGTACATAATAGACAAGCAGAGGTTGAAGATTAAATAAAATAAGATTATGAAACTAAAACCAATACTACAAAGAAAAAAATATATAATTTGTTTCCAATGCCATGTTATTAAGTAAACAAAGGCAACAATTAGTACATCCTAGTGTCAAATAGACCTGATTTTATTTTTGCTTTTATTTAGAGCTGATGACTTACTGTACATTCAGGAATATAAAATATATAATGTACTCGTATAAAAAAATGCTTTTGTAACAGGCTTATTTTGCAAAGTCACATTTGAGTTAATAATTGTATGTGATTATATTTTAATTTGTGAAGTCTTGGCTACTGTTTGTGCATTGGTTTAGGATTACATAATTACACTTAATTATAATTGTATGTGCTTATTCTACATTGCAAAGGGTGTATGCTCAATCTAACCCTAGATTATTTAGATTGATTATTTTAAGTAATATAAATATATGCAACCTAACATATGTCATATAAAAATAACTGTTTTTAAATACAAGTAACAAAAAGGTAACAAATGTGATTTTCATTTTTAATATTGCCACAGATATCTAAATGACCTTGTGTACATATGTTGTTTTTAAAACTCACAAACCCCCACATTCATACCTGAACTTTAACACTGAGACAAAGAGGGAATACAGATGCCTGTAGGGCTATGTTCCTAACATAGCATTTCAGTTCAAAGTTTGCAATAAACCATAGCAAACAATAAGAACATTCTTGCTGATGTCAAGATTGCATTAGCAACATTATCTTTATTTTTTCCCCTATGAAATTGTTAGTTATTCATGATATGTTTTTACATAAGTTTATTAGTATAAATAATTTGACTTTTGCAATGTTCTTTTATAACATCCATTTATAAAAAAATACAAATGTATGGAAATATTTAACCCAGATTGAATCAAATATTATTGAGAAATAATGACAATATGATTGATGAGTATGTTTTTAAATATGGAAACAGAGTTTGACATATGACTTTTTGTGTACGCTACACTGACTTGAGACTTACTGAGCAACCTGATTGACATCAATGGAGGAAGAAGAAGTTTGGTGGCTGAAGATTCTGGGGAATACAAAAAGATCAAATTAACTCTTCTCAGCCATAATTCTCTAATGCAAGGAACCTATTGACAACTGCCATGTACAGTACTCAATGACAATCAAATAATAGATGCTGCATCAAATTTTAAGTGGATTTCCAATGAACTTGACTTGTTGGACCACTAACAGTGTGCAAATTTATTGGCCTGTGTCATTAATGAATTCATGAATGTAGAAGAGATAGCAGGTTTATCCAAGAAGGAGTCTTGTTGCCTTGGATTGTTACATAAGCTCCCTGAATGTACACATCATGGTTTTGCATAGAAAAAGAGAGAGGAGAACAAAGTCAGGTCATTTGGTACAATTATATAACACTGTATATCAAGACCCATTCTGTTTCCTCCATCTTACCAGCCTGACACTAACCTCAGAAATCTCAGAGAGGTGAGTAGCTGGAAGAATTCTAGCACCCCAGTTTTCCTAAATACAGCCTCATTTTCTCATGACTAGGCTCAGGATTGAAACTGCCATCTAACTGGTCTGTGGAGAAATGGCAAAGTATGACTAACATTGACCCCAGATGGACTATTCCTTTGTTGTTTCTGCATTAATAGGATCACCCTTTTATTACAGGGACTGGTTACAATTCAGAAGAAGGTGTTCAGTTGGGGTGATGAATTTTGGTATGGGGACTACTCTGGTTTGCAGTGGATGCGGCTTGCAAGGAATTTTCCCATAATTGCCCCATCCATATTCGATGTAAACCTGACTGCCTTTGTCTTCCTTGCAATATGTGAAATGCTGATAACATAAAGGAAGAGATATCTTTGCTTCCTAGCAGATTTACTGATAGTCAAACGTTAGCTCAATTTATCTTCCCTCTGTCACTGGCAAGTATATCTTATTACCTCTTTGCTATGTATATCTCCAATAGCAAAGTCACGCTCATAAATATGGCAATATATAATGAGCAATCACAGCAATGTATTTATCTCTTTATGGGGAATATGTACTAAGCAGTGATAAATGACAGAGTGAAAAGTGATAAGTCTGTGATAAGTGCCAGCCAATCAGCTCCCAACTGTAATTTTTCAAACACAGTCTGTGAGATGACAGTTGGAAGCTGATTGGCTGGCACTTATCACAGACAAATCTCTTTTCACTCTGTCACTTCTCTCTGCTTAGTGCATAGACCCCTAAGTGCTGCTCAAATGTCATGCAATAACAGGTGACCAAAGACTCATAATAAAAAGTCCAATAACCAATACAAGCTTATTGGGAATAGCATGCAGAGACATACTATAACAATAGGATTCCAGAGCAACATGACATGGTCAGAGGCATAGCAGTTCACGAATAACAAATGAAAGATTTAGACAGAGACATAATCCCAAAACCAGGCCAGTAGGAGGTACATAATGGTATAGCAAGCAGATGAGGATATGGGCAAAGCAAAGTCAGAAGACAGGTCCAGTCAATACATGATAATTTAACAATGAACAAGCAGAAGAACTGTTTTCACAACCTATGATTGCAAGGTCAGTTCAGAGGTGTGTCACTAGAGGGTTAATAATCTGATTTCTACATGTTTGCATTTTTAGCTCCTATTCTGGGGCCCCAGATAGGCCATTAGAAGAAGACTGTATATTTTTCTGAGAATGGCCAACTGTAACCTCTAACTCTAGGTGAAACAGGATATTAATTAAGGTATAATTGGTAGTATGGCAACACACCCAACACTCAATAATAGTTTTCATTGCAAGATCAATAGAGACAGTAAGTATTATGGGTCAATATACATATTTCAAAGACATTTTCCATTGTGTGCATTGGAGTTTGGCAAAGACAGTGAGGAGGCATGTATCTATACTCTGTGTTGTGACCATCATTTTTCTGAGCATCATGTGTGATGAAAGGTTCCCCTCAGATGCATTGAAAATATGAAAAGACATATATAAGAATTTTCACATTCAAAAGTTTAGTATGTCTCTTGGTTGCTTATAATTCTGTTGAATTAAATGCAGGGTTTTTTTAACATTACTTATAATAAACGGCATTTCTATATATTTCTATATTACTGAGTCCAGAGCATATTTACAGAATGACTGGGAATAATTTGCCTGACACTTGTCAAACAAAGTGGTGAATGATTACAAGGAGATACAGAGAATAATCACCTAGCACTGTCACGCTGTAGATGCTTTGGGGGAGTGACTCACGCACTGATGTGTTAGTAACACATGTGCAAATAGTTTAACCACATGCTGGGATAAAGAAATCAACTACAATCTGCGTGCAAGGATCCGTAACCTCTGAGTGCCATATAGCTGGGTTAATCTTTCAAAATGAGAGGTATGAGTACCAAACAAATACTTGGGTAGCACAATATATGACATTGATAATACACACCTTTTCACAAAGCATCTTCCAGGTACTCTAGGCTTGGAAATATATATTCAAACAAAAATTAGATAAGTCACAGAACATAGACATTTATTTGATACATCATTTTAATTTAATCACACATAACAATAATTTCCTCATATTCATGATCACAATATTCTTTCAACTACATGTTTATTTTGTCTTTGAATTTTGACTGGAGGCAGAGAGGTAGAATTACATAACATGTGGAGTGGATTCTCCTTATTAATAATGTCAATTGCAATTTCACTGTGACTGGAGAAGTGAAAATGTAACAAAAGATCCAGCAAATCTATTAACACATTTTGGAGAAAAAAGAACAATCCTTCCTATTATTTTAATATATCCAACAGCATTGATAGAGATGGAATACATCTTCTATCTGCATGTAATTTATGCCTGGACTAACCTTGATGTAAATTATCTGTGACATTTTCCCATGTCTCCGTCAGTTTTTTGTATATTTCTTGCACTTGAAATGTTCTTCATAGGAAAAGAATGAGGATAATTACCACAATTCACCAAAAAATTACTCTGCAATGTATGAAGAAATAACTAAAATGAACTACACTAATAGGCCTAGTAGTTTACAAAAGTTGTTGACACAATGTATTATTTGTTTACCAAATGGCAGCATATGTAAATATCCCATACATAAAATTATATATGACATTGGAAAGCTTGGTTGGATACACAATAAGTATTTAATGCTGCATTAATAAAAGCAATGCTAAATGGAATCAATCTATAGTTGATCTAGAATGCATTAAAATATATATCAAGACAATGGTATAAAATATAAAATAATAAACTAATGGAAGTGGATCAATGGAAGCAGAGTCTATTAAAAAGTCTTAATAGACAATAAATGGCATAGTCTCATTATAGTCACTGGTCCCAATGGATTAATCCAGGATAATGACCAGCTAACGGGTAATTACTAGCTTTCATGTGGATGATCACGTCCTGATATAATATGCAGGATTTGGTGCATGTGGTGTGGTTTCAAGATGAAGAGATTGCTGGAGTCTGGAATGTTGGTGCCGGTCCGGAAAGGGTCCAAGTGAGATCCAAAAGTTAAGAGTTGTCAATATTGTGGGGCACTAAATGCATTTCAATGGGGTATAACCCACACCTTCCTCAGTAGCAGTCACTGTTACTGAGGAAGGTGTGGGTTTTTCCACATCAACTGGGCTACAGGCTTAAATGCTGTGATTAAATCATGACTAAAATCTCTTTGATTTTATTTCCTGCACACACATAGATTTGCAATATATTATTTGTTAGCACTGACAGCTAAAGATTATCTGTTTTGTATATATGTGTGGCTTTAATATTGCCATGCTGCTGGCACCATGTATGATATGGGTAAAACCAAGCGCGGGCATATTTATTTTCTGTTTATTTTCAAAATGTTGTCTTGTGCTATCATGGCAGTTTTATATTAAGGCTATAATAATATGGGTGTGGCTCACAGTCATCCCCTGTATAGCTGTGTTCCTCTCTATCTAGGAGGTGAGTACATTTAACTGCAATGTAATGGTGTGCTGGGCATATATGCTAGAGATGGAACTTGTACAAAAAGAAGGGGTCCCTTGATGCTGACCTTCAGGCTTAAATGCTTTGATCAAATCATGACATAATCCCCTTGGTTTTATTTGCTACACACACAACTAGATTTGCAGTATATTATTGTAAGCACCGATAGCAAAAGTTTTCTGTTTTGTATACATTTATGGCATTAATATTGTCACGCTGCTGGTACCATGTATGATATAGGTAAAACAGAGCACATGCATATTTATTTTCTATGATGACTTTTTGTATACAAACTATGCCTAAGATAAATATTCTACCCAATTGTCCTTCTGATAATTATATAAATTCTCAGATATTAACTCTTTCTGTATTACAATTTGTTTGTGATTAATATACTGACATTAGCATAAACTTGATTTCTATCATTTTAAAGAATATCTTAAAAAAAGTGAATTGTTGGCCCCTGTCTCAGTCAATGGAATTTGGGCACCCATGCAGCCTATACACATTCTTTAAAAACAACAAAACTGTCTGAGAGTAGTGGAGAACACAGTCAGAGGTAAAAAGAGTGCAATTTAAGTGAATATATCCATGAATACTAATACATTGATGAAACTTTTGGAAACTTGAAGATTGTGATACATCTCAAGAAATGGGACCAGATAGTACAGGCAATGTGTGAAGTAAACTACATGGTGGTGCATGAAAAGTTTTATTTCGTGCACACAAATGACAAGTTCTAACATATTGTTAAACAACTTTAGCAAACTGTGGCCATCATTATTGACAATACACTAATTCTTGATTCTCTATCATACCAAGGGCTAAATGTAATAGGGTGTGAGTTTACTTGCTAGATCAAACTCACACCTACTCACACAATTTTAGGTGCATGTCTTTCCAACAACTAGCAAATGTAATTGGGTTTGAGTTGGAGGGTGCAATTATGTAATACATTTGAGTGAGTGTGAGTTTTTAATTACGAGTTGCTAGTTTTACAGAAACCTTCACAGATCAGTGTAAGCTTCTGTGTGTAAAACTGTAATGCAATTATTAAAATAAAAAATGTGGGGTCCTCCCCAAAAGCACAACCAGCACTGGGCTTTTTAAGCCGGTCCTTTTTGTGAAAATGCAGAGGAAAAAAGACATAGTGGTCCCCCATATTTTCATCAAATAGCACCAGGCTCTGCAAGCCAGTCCTGGTTGTGCAAACATGGGGTACAAAATGAGTAGGTGTCTCCAGTATTATCCACAACCAGCACTGGGCACTAACTAGGAGGGATGTAATGCCACAGCCAGGGACATGCTTCATGGTGTCCCCCAGCCAAAGCATTATTCATCCTACTCTAGTCAGCCCAGGCTGGGGATCCCTGGGGAGGTGGGGACCTCCAATAAAGGGGTTACCACTTTCCAGGGTACCCCAGGCAAGGGATTATAGCCCAGGGCTATCCTCCTCACCCCTGGGCAGTGGGTGCAGAGTTGAATGTGTAAAAGAATAGTAAAAATATTATTATTCTTTACAGGAGACCTAGAGGTCCCAGCAAGCCTCCTATGAATTCCTTTACTTGGAGAACTACATGTACCAGCATGTGGGGCTTTAAGGGCCCCCTGGTACCTCTAGCTCACCTACAAAAACAATATAAAAAATGACAAGATGCATTCACCATATATTGTATATCTTTATTACATTTACATACATACACTCACTGATTCACTCATACTCACCTACACTCACACTACATACTTACCTTGTCCCTAATGTCAGTCTGTCTCCTTGTTCAGTAGAATCCATAATCAGGAACTGTAGAGTAAAAATAAATCTCACCCACCCCTTGTTTCTGTCCCTCTTTATTCCCTGTAGGCATCGATGGTCTTCTCAAAATAAAAAAAAATTAGAATGCGTTACACATTACTGTACACTTTTACCCACAGAAGTCTTCATGGATCTCACTGATCTGTGAAGGTTTCTCCTATAGACACTGCTGTTTAGGCTAAATTCACTAGCCTGAAGCAGGTTTTTTATTTTGTGAGTTTTATTTAAGTAATTTTGTGTGAATAAATAAATTGCACTCTATTACTGTAGCTGAGATGTATGTTTTCCATGGGAACACATCTGGATGTGACTTTGAACCATGCTAGTAATGAACATGTGAGAAACATGGAGTTTGCATGTTCTTGCAGCTTATTACATGTTCGAGTTGTAAAAAGGAGTGTCTTTAGTGCTAAACTCGTACTTTTGTACAACTCGCACCCTATTACACTTTAACACAAAATATTTATTGTAGGTAATTAATGAATATACTGAATCACAACCTTAGGAAACCTCACAGATGGATCTTTATGACCTGAGCCCATTTACCAAACATATTTCCCTTGTTACACATTCTAAGATGGTGTGCAGCTAAAAAAATTATATTCTAAATCATTTGTGATGAAATACAGTAGCATTGATGATTTTATTCTCTGGCAAAATAAGCAGATAGCTTTATGATAGGTCTTGATTGTCATCATACTGTTCTGATAAGGTATCTGTTTTTTGTATTCTTTAACACTATATTGATCTGTAAGTGGCTATTTATTTAAAAAAATAAACAAAGTCCTTCTGGCTAGTTTAGCATGTATTTGTGTGGTTGATCTGATATACTGTATTACAAGTTTTGATGATCTGTCATTATATACACTGGATGAACTGTGAACTTCAAGCAAATGTCTTCATTTATCAACCCAAAACAATTACCAACAATTTACTGTCCCCAATTAAATAACTTTGCTCAGTTTCAGTTAGCTGTTTGGTAATGTAGACACAAAAGGCGGGATTCAATTAGCCCCATTAAGTAAACATGTGTTTATTGATTGCCAGCACATATTCAGTTAGTCCAAGTTAAAGGGGATTTCTGAGAACAGAGTAGAAATCCCTGATAACTCTGCAGCTAATGGGTGAAAACACCCAGTTAATGCATATGTCCATGAACTTTTCATGGACTCTATGAGTTAACACTCATTAACTGCACTTAGTGCCCCTTTTTAACACTTGTAAAACAGGGGCTTGGGTGAAAAAAAAGAGACTAACTAAATAGCCTCAGGTGATAAAGCCAAAGGCTACTACCCTTTTTCAACTGAGCAAAGTCAACACCTTTACTTGCATTCCCTTCAATGATACAGTATATTCTGCTTTTGAGATAGATCTGCCTCTGCTATACTGTATCAACTTCCAGAAAAAAAAGATAATTAAGGGTCAAGATGGCATAACATTTGAGCTAATAAAATACATTCTTAAGTTGATTATAACATAATGTTGACTTCCTGAGCAAACATATGGTCAATTCTTATGAGTTAGCATATTCAAAGATTGGATTATTTTTTAAAAAGAATACCCAAATGACTTTTAAATGTTTAGGCTCTAACCAGGCTTGAATTGTATTCCTTTTCCCATAACCCATCTTAATACTTTTATCAGAAGTAACGTATGGGAGTAACTGATGATCAGCAATTTGCTCCTAAATGCCAGAACACAGATGAAAATGGTTGTCAGACAAGTTTGTTAAATGTTTGATCTAAAAAATTTGTTCAAACAACAGTTTTTGCCCATTTTCCGGCATTTGGGAGCAAATTGGTGATTGTCATTTGCTTTTATACCTTACCAGATTTTCATTCCAACCAATAGACTAGTTGGCTGGTTGGACAGATAATCTTTAGATGTGTGGCCAGCTTTACTCAAGATATCTTCTGAAATGCCATCTCAGGAAAGCAGCTGAACCCAGTGAGCACAACTATTTGCTGTTAACAGTCAATGCAATTGCCATTTCTGTTCATCCTTTGGTAATCTTTGCTGCATCTTTGGTAAAATAAGCAGCTATTAAACATAATAGGTTCATGACTGCAAAAGGGACATGTCTACGAAAGTATATACTTTGATGAAAGTGTGAGACACTATGATTAAACAAAGAAGTGACAATTTATATAAACTTAAAACACTTTTTCAAATACATGTGAGACTTCTGATCAGTTGTCTACATATTTTCATTTACACAGCCCTTTGGGAAACTTGCTCTAATTTTTTCCTTTACTTTAGAGGTTAGGATTTCCTTCTATACCTTTCCCTTTAAGCAGCAACATAATACCATCAAAAGAGTAGGGAGTATATTTACTAAAGGCTGGGTTTATAAAAGTGGCAATGTTACCCATAGCAACCTTCGGATTCTAGCTATTATCTTCTGGAAGGTATTAATTATTATTATTATTATTATTATTATTATTATTATTATTATTATTATTATTATATATATGGAGTGACAAGTGTTCCACAGCACCTTACAAAGTACAAAATCAAGTAAGTGGACAACAAACCAGTGACTTACAGTACAATACAATGCAGGACAAGTACATGGTTTATATACATTGCTGCAATAATGATTATAACACTCAAAATAAGCAACAGGGAGTCAGCATCCCAGTGTTAGCTGTTATTATTGGGAGCAAGGTGTGAATGGAAGTATAAGTAAACAGAAGCACATGAGGAAAAATGGCCTTGCTCATGAGAACTTACATTCTAAAGGGAAGGGGTAGACAAACCGGCATGACACTGATGGGGTAGACAGGGAGGAAGGAGCATATAGTAGCAAGTTAGGATGAAAACTGGAAGGCTATGATGAAGTAGTGGGTCTTAAGAGCAAATTTGAAGATATGTAGGGAGGTGGAGAATCTGATAGGGAGAGAACTCCAGAGGTAGGGAGCAGAATGGGAAAAATCTTGGAGACGGGAGTGGGAGGAAGTAATCAGTTGGCAGAAGAGATGGCATGCATTTGTTGAGCGATGTGAGCTGGCAAGAGTGTGATGGGAGATGAGGTCAGAGCTGTAAATGGGAGAGGTTTGGGTGAGTGTTTTACAAGTGAGTGTAAGAACCTTGAATTGGATTCTAAAGGGCAAGGGGAGCCAGTGTAGGGATTGAAGGAAAAGGGAGGCAGATGTAAAACATTTGGAGAGGAAGATGAGCCAAGCAGCAGCATTGAGGACAGATTGGCGTGGATAGAGGTGGGATTCAGAGAGGCCAGATAGAAAGGTTACAGTAGTCCAATCTGGAGATGACCAGTGAGTGGATAAGGATTTTGTAGCATCCAGGGTGAGAAAGGGTCTGAACCTGGAAATATTTTAGAGATGGAATATAAATGATAAGTAGAATTTGATTTGTTCTTATGGACCACACCTCCACTTCTATAAACAGGCACTTCAGTAAATATACCCCTAGGGAGCAAAAGTGTCAATTTACATTTTATAGGGTATCATCAATTTTAATAGACTGCTTTATCATTGGTGGTTAATAATACGTTTCCTATAAACTAGCAACACATACCATCCACACCAACAGCTACTTTTTAATTCATAAAAAGCAATGCTCCTTACAAAGGTGTCACATGCAGTGAAATGTGTTTAGGAGTGGTTACTTCAACTGTATTTATCCCCCTAAAACTAAAGCTTTCTACTGATAACTCTCTCCACACTGCAGTGATCAACTTAACTCCCCATCTATATTAAATCATGTTATCTTCTGACCTGTGTCATACAGAGCACTATTTGGACTAAACAATACTTGTACAGCGTATCCACACACTTCCAGATTGGATCTTTATTATGAAAGCAGTATCCTAAGGAAAAGACCATTTCTGTGTTCCATCTACATGGAGATAGTCAGAGCCGGCCCTAGGCATAGGCATTCAAGGCAATGCCTAGGGCATTTGGAATGCCTTAGGGGCATCCCAAGGCTCTGAACTATTAGTGGTGCCCCACTGCCGGCAGTACTAATAATGAGTCACACTGACTCAGTATTACAGTACTCCGAGTCTGCGCTCCGGCTGGGTGCATGCGGCACCGAGGAAAGAGGCAGTCACGGACCAGAGGAGGGGGGCCCTCCCCTTCACTTAAGTCCATTATGCTATGCTGCAATACTCATAACACGTGGCCCGTGGGTGACTCATTGTTCCTGGCTGGGTTGGCTACTGCATTGCTGCTGCTGCTCTCCCCGCTGCCCACACATCAACATAGCTGCAGGCTACAGCAGGTCACACTTCCACTACACCTGTGACCTGACCAGCCTGTCACTAGACTGCAGGAGACCCAGCCACTCCCTCCACTTTGTCTAATCTACATGACCTCTCCTTTCCTCTGCCGAGATCCTGCCCCCAAACCCCGGGTCCATGCCCCTTCCTCTCTAGTCTAGCCTTTTGTCACACAGTCTCTCCTTTCCTGTGCCATGGAGGAGCCCAGCATGGACCACACATACTCTTCCAAGATAGGTAAGTTCCAGTGTCATCTAGGGGGGTGGTATCTGTATGTAATTGGGAGGGGTGTATTTTTTTTTAGGGGGGGCTGGAGTGTGTTTTTAATACTCTGTGGTGGGGTGATGTATTAATGTAGTGTGTGTGAGTGTGTGCGGGGGAAGTGTATTAATTTCATGTGTGTGGGGTGTGGGCTCATATTATCTGTGTTATAAGTTATATTTGGGTCACAGATGTTCTCTGCATTATATTGTGCTCACTGCAGCACTCTGCATTATGGTGCTCATTGTAACATTCTCTGCATTATACTGCACTCACTGTGACACACTCTGCATTATATGGCTCTCACTGCAACACTCTCTGTATTATAATTATATGTCCCTCACTGTGACGCTCTCTGCATTATATGGCACTCACTACAACACTGCAAATATAGGGAAAATGGAAAAGGGGAGACCCCAAGCACTGGTACCAACTGTAATTAATGTATAAATGTGACAGGCAAAAACTCCTACAATATTGAAGAGATCATATAAGAGGGTGAAACATACCGAATAATTCTGAGGGAAGGAGGTGCACCCATGAGAGCAAAATATACAACTAGAAGAAAGGGAGAAAAGTACTCTCTTGTTTCTGGGGCACAGAAAAGCTTTCTATATTATTGTAAAACGTAACTTTTAATAAATACAAGAAAAACGAATTATCATATAAGAAGGATTAACCACATAGAACAACATACAATAAAATACTCGTATGAGGAATATAACTGGTATTGGACTATGGATCTCAGAGTTCCAAAGTAGTAATACCTTCACTGTCAAAGCTCACCAAAATGAAATTACCAGGTGAACTAATAAGTACAGTTGTTTATGGAACCAATCTATATGTAAAGAAAAAATGCTATAACATCGGTTCACCGTAACAGCATGTAGTAGTCAATTAATCATCGATATCATAGCAAGATGTTATAGTAACTAAACATATGAAGAATAAATCACCAAGTAAAATAATTGGTACAATTGTTGTTTTAACCAATCTATATGTTGAAAGAATGCTATTGCATCGGTTCACTGTAACAACATGCAGTATTCAATCATCGATATCATAGCTCAATGTAAAAAAATATAGTAAATAGACATATGACGATTGAAGCACTAGTACCAATACACATATGCAGACACAATTCTGCATAATGTAATATATCTCAGTATATACATATAATAATGAGCCGATATATCGGTGAAATAATCACTAAATCATCTTGTTCACATAAACAACATATAAGGAGGTCATAGATCAGTGAAATAGAGATTTGCAGGTGAAGAAAATCTCAAAACAACATATATACATAAGTGAACAGATAAATTTCAACAGATAGATTTCTAAAAGAAACACTGGAACATTAGTCCGCCATAATAGCATTCAATAATCAGTCAACAATATAACTCATCATAAGATGTCAGTTACCCAAATATATGAAGGTAATGTATTTAGAGTGATAAATCAATGTTTTTTTTAAGAGAGATGGGTAGAAATACATCATAGCACTCAGTGGATCATAAATCAGGTAAAAGATACCACTCATTTAAGGTAAGGGCATAAGTTGCATCTGTATCCCATTTACAGTTGTTTTGAATGGGATATGAGCAGACCCACCACATGTACCATGAGGGTATGAAATAATATAGGTCGGCACCCACTTATCTCCTGTGTTCATCCACCTTAAGCCTGATATATAGATATATGTATTAGCTTATTAGTGGGACAGTATGGGAGTGGGAATGCCTTAAGAATACTGATACAGACAGATAAGTGGTGATAGCAGGGAGATAGAGAGTCTCTTGCACCTGATGCCTGCAAGATTCTTTCAGCATGGAGCTAATCAGTGTCTCCAGACCCCCATGCATGAAACACCATAGAAAAAAGATGTAAAGAAAGGCAGCAAAACCGGATCTACAAATGGCTCACCTCACCCCACTGATGTCGCATAACAGTGCAGTGGTAACATTGGATGAGGCGGTGTAGTCCGGATGTTCCTAAGAATAAAAGAAAGATACCTGATACTGAGTGCAGCGGCGGCGGTGTCCAGATAGCTTGACTCTCCACATGCACTCAGGAGGCTCCCGACAGGCAGAAGATGCTCGTTTCACCTACAGGCTTCGTCAGTTCAGCTCCATGATCTCACGGAGGGCTGTCCTATGTTTGAGCCTGCGACCAATCAAATGCTTTGTTATGTTATCAGTCCAATCTCATTGGCAAAGGACAGATTACTGTGTATCCTAGGCAACAAGATGCTAGGAAAAAGTAGCTGGAAAAAATACTTTATGTATAATATGCCGGGGAATTGTATTAGTTTAATAAGCCAATAAGGCATAATAAGACACAGTTGCAGACTAAAATATGCCCTATAGAAATTAATTGATGGATATACATAGATAAAATAAGAAAGAATTAGATATCCAGTATCATATAGACATAACAAAATATTTAAATATATTATAAAAGTACTTTAATTGATTCAGTTATAAACAAGTGTATAGTGTAATAAGAAACAAATTCACTAATACATACATATTATAGTTATGAGAGTGAATATCTATATATGTACACATATAATTGTATTAAAAAAACTGTTACCATTAATAGTTAATAAATAATAGTGCAAAAATATGAAAATCTATAGGTTACAGTGACATTAAAATGGTGATAGAAAATGATGAGAGAATACAAGACAATAATAAATTAATAATACAATAGTGACAAAGTGTATGGGAGAAAAAGAATTGATAGGTGTAAATATCATGAATGATGTGATATGTGTGTGGTAATATGTAAATGAGGGAACGAGTAGTGATGGGAGAATAGATATGCAGTGTTATATCTAAGGATATAGAAAATATAGAAAGTAAAAGAAAGTGATACCTAATTCTTAAAAAATGGTGTAATCCAAAGATAAATTAATTAAATATTAAAGAGGTTAAATGGAGAAATAGGACATATAAGACATACTAGAAGATATAAGGATACTGATACTTTACAGGACATCCTATATAGGTTGTATATAAAAATAATGACATAAGCTCATGAGAGTTCAAAGGAGAAAGAAATGGGAATTCACTTAGTGAATGAAAGCCGCATAGTTGATATACTCATTAAGACCAAAAGGGTACACTGTTTTTAATTTAAAGGTCCATTCACTTTCCTTCTGTAGGAGGACTTTAGTCAGATCACCCCCTCTAATGCCCAGTCTCACATGTTCAAGGCCATAGGCCTTCAGATCCACTGGGGATCCTTCATGTTTCTTCAGAAAGTGTCTGGCCACCGAGGTAAGTTTTTTCATTTTTAGAGAATCTGTAGCAGCATTTCTTATGTTGCCAATGTGTTCAAGTAATCTAGTCTTAAATTGGCATGTCATCATGCCAACATATTTTTTCTGACATGGGCATTCAAGACAATTAACTACCCCCATGGAATTGCAATTAAAAAATTGCTTGCTCTTTATAGTATTATTATATCTATCTGTGATTGAGTCAACCCTAGTCATGTATTGACAGGCTTTTTATTTACCACACGGGTAGGTGTCCATAATTTTACAAATTTTTCTAGGATTAGAATTAAAATGGTGTTTGTCAATTTATCCCTCAGGTTTGTTGCTCTCCGCCAACTAAAGGCTGCTTGTGTATCCAACTGGTATTTTAAGTCTGAATCCAAGAGCAGAATATGCCAATGTGTATTGACTATTTCCTGTAATTGTCGCCAGTCATTACAGAAATCACCCACAAATCGTACTTGACTGGCACTGGGGTCACCCTTTCTGCTAGAGCAGATAAGATTATCTCTTTCCATTTTGGGCACTTGGAATCAAGCATGTTTGATTGAACGTTTGCTGTAACCTCTATCTAGAAGTCTTTGGGACAGCTCAATACTTTTTTCCATATATGTGTCTTTTTTAGAGCAATTCCTCCGCAGTCTTAGGAACTCTCCCTTAGGTATGTTCCTCACGGTTGGGGGAAAGTGTGAGCTGCTGTGATGTAGCACACTATTCGTGGCTGTATCCTTCCTATAGAGTTCAGTTGTTATGATACCTTCTCCATCCTTGATAATATTAATATCTAAAAAGTTGACTTTATTTTTACTGATGTTCCTTGTCAACTTCAGATTAAGATTATTTAGGTTCAAGGAGTCAATAAATAGATGTAGATCTTTTTCAGTACCTTGCCAGATCATGAAGATATCATCAATATATCATTGCCATGTTGTTATATAGCATGTAAGGAACTCATTGTTTTCACTGAATACATGTTCCACCTCCCACCATCCCTGGAATAGATTTGCATATGTGGGCGCGCATTGCCATCCCACATATCTGCAGGAAAAATTTGTTATCAAATGTGAAGTAATTTCTGTAAAGAATGAACTCCAATAATTCCAGCAAGAATTTATGGAATGTTGTAAAGCCTTCGATATTAAGAAAATATTTCACAGCCGCTATTCCCTGTTTATGTTCGATCTGCAACACACTCTGCATTATATGGCACTCACTGCGACACACTCTGCATTATATGGCCCTCACTTGTGATGCACTCTGCATTATATGGCTCTCACTGTGACACACACTACATTATATGTCCTCACTGTGACACACTCTGCATTATATGGCCCTCACTGTGATGCACTCTGCATTATATGGCCCTCACTGTGATGCACTCTGCATTATATGGCCCTCACTGTGACACACTCTGCATTAGATGGCCCTCACTGTGACACACTCTGCATTAGATGGCCCTCACTGTGACACACTCTGCATTATATGTCCCTCACTGCGATGTACTCTGCATTATATGGCGCTCACTGTGATGCTCTCTGCATTATATGGCCCTCACTGTGACGCACTCTGCATTATATGTCGCTACTGATACCCTATGTGCTATGTTGCTATGCCCCTTCCCCATGCATCCACACCCATTTTTTGGCTGCATGCCTACTGCATGCACAGATAGTCCCTTGATTGCTATCTGCACCTGGGCCAACCACTCACTAGTTCCGCCACTGGGCTGCGGCAAGTAAAATGCCCATGGGAAGGCAAGCTGGGCATGCCCAACAAAAGCGACTCTTCACATCTCATGGCTCCATCTCCATCAGCCACCCAGCATCCACCAAATTCAGCAGGGACAGTCCAGGAGCTGGAAAAATAAGCAGGGTGGCCGAGACGGTCTATCTGCACATGTGCTCGGCACTTAACTCGGAAGGGACCTGGCAGTGGCTGAAAGGCTTCACTGAAGCTGAAAAGGCAGCGCTTGGTCCTCATTGCTGGTAATGGGGACCGCTTTGCACTTGGCACCTAAAGATGGTGATAGTGATGCTGTGACAAACACCTGTAATCTTAGATTACCGCTGTTTGTTGAATACAGAAAGGATGACAGTGAGGTTATGCATCATTGATAATGTGGCCCTAAGTAAGTCAGCTGAGCTCTCAGCTGGTAGAGGGGTGCTGCTGGATGATTGAGAGGTGCTGACTGTGCAGGGAAAGAGGCCAGCCTGGCCAGGTGTGCTGACTGTGCTGGATGACTGAGGGGTGCTATGCTGGGGTGCATAATTAATGAGGACAGGGGTGCTGTTCTGGATGTGGGGTGCTGGATGAGGCCAGGGGGGCTGTGCTGGGAAAGGGGCACTGGATGAGGCTGGGGGTACTGTGCTGAGAGGGAGGAGGGGTGCTGTTCTGTGAGGTGGGTAGTGAAGGGGGCAGTATGTGGTACTGTGAGGTGAGTAGCAACTGGATCAGTGTGTGTGTGTGTGTGCACGTGTGTGTGTATACATGTAGCTATCTATCTATAGAGAGAGAGAGGGAGATGTAATAGATATGTTAAAATGGGGGCAAATGAATCACAATTTTAGGTCCTCCACCAGACTCCTAAAGGAAGAAATAAGAGGAAGAAAGAAAAGGGAGGATCACCTAAGAGGTAAGTGATACTGAGTATCATGATCAAATAGGTGGGGGAGAGTGTCTGTAGAGTGTTGTGCGGGATTATCTGCTAGGGGGCACCAGCCAAAATCTTGCCTAGGGCACCAATTTGGCTAGGGCTGGCCTTGGAGAAAGTTTACATTTATACAACAGATGTGCTCCCTCTACTGACCGAGAACAAAAATACTTACCCGTCAGCTCCTCAGTACATAAAGCCACTGCTAAGGTCTAATACAGTATATCCATTATATCTTGACTCATTGCTTATTAGACAATACATTATCAGATATATGTTAAACAGCAGACCCTCAATGTAATATAACATAGTTTATTCAATTCAGATATGAATGCCTTAAATCTACATGACAATCTTGAATATAAAATTAATTGGTCTGTTCATTTGTCTGTCCAGTTATGCATTCAGACACCCCTGCACCTATTGGGATGAAACCAATGCAAGGTGGTCAAGTTTGATCCTGGCCATGTTTTAGGGGAGTAAGGGTCCTGGTCGGACCTCCTATTAGTGTAAGCTGGGAAACTTGGTGAAAACTTCACAGAGTGGTAAAATTGGATCCCTGAAGACATACTAGGGGGTTGAGGTCCTGGTCAGACCTCCCATTGCTGTACACTGGGCAGAACATTGACCCAGAAAGGCTATCGTGGACTTTCCACTGGATAGATTTGGATGTAAACTTCACAGAGGTGTAGCAATTTGTCTAGAATGCCTGGCAATTGGTCTGGGATGCCTAACTTAATAACTTGAAGATTTAGTCCCTGTTCGACCTCTTGTTGGTGGATGCTGGGCACAACTTTGTCCCGGGTATCCTGTTCAGGGCCTTCCATTGGATGGATTTGGATAAAAACTTCATAGTTGGGTGGAAATTGGTCTGGGATGCCTGGTAATTGGTCTGAGATGCCTAACTTAACAACTTGAAGATTATATGCCAGTTGGACCTCCCATTGGTGTACTCTGGGCATAACTTTGAATGAAAACTTCACAGAGGGGTGGCAGTTGTTCTGGGATACCAGCCAATTGGTCTGGAATGATTAAATTAATAACTTGAAGATTAGATCCCAAAAACACCTCCTGTTGTTGTATGCCATGCAGAACTTTGACCCTGGGAGCCTGTTCTGGGCCTTCCGCTGGATGGATTTAGATGAAAACTCCTCAGAGGGGTGGCAATTGGTCTGGGATGCTTAACTTAATAACTTGAAGATTTAAACCCAGGCAATGCTGGGTACTTCATCTGGTAAACTATTAATTATATACTTTCAGATACATAATATTTATTTTATAATGTACAGTATATTATTAAGTTTATTGTGATTTAAAATATATGTTTATTTTTTTATATTAAAATTATATTACATGTAATATTTGAGTCCTTTATTATTCTGCATTTGGGATGCACAGTTAGTATTGTTTTTGTTACAATTTTGGAGGGATTGCACACCCCCTATCCCTTTTCTGACAGCTGGAATTTGACTTTCCTATACAATTTAAATTCTGCTACCTTATGTATTAAGAGTTCCCAACACCTTAGATCAGTGATTCCCAACCTCGGTACTCAAGGCACACTAACATTCCTGGTTTTCGTGATATACAGGCTTGAGCACAGATGGTTAAATAAAAATAACTGAGGTAATAATTACGTCACCTGTGCTCCAGTATGGCTATTCTCAAAACCTGGACTGTTAGTGTGCTTTGAGGACCGTGGTTGGGAACCCCTGCCTTAGACTGTAAGATCATTTCAGCAAGGTTATCTTTACCTTCAGTTTCTTGACTTTGCTTTTATAAATAAAATATACTATTATGTGATCCTAGACTTTATTTTAGTATTGTAATAACTTTGCATATTGATCCTTACATCATTTGCATCCACATAATATTAGGGGTATCTTTACTAAAGTAATGGTTTTAAAAGTGGTTGTTATGGGCAACAACTCCAATCAGATTGTTGCTATTGTCATCTAGAAGGTGCTAGATAAATGGACGTGTAAAGCATCTTTTCAAACGAGGCTTATATAGAATATTTTTTCCAAGAGGACATGTAGGATATTTTTGCATGAAGAATTGTAGTAGTGTTTGATCTTTTTGCATAGGGGCCTTGTAGTAGGATATTTCTGTTTTCGTCTACTTTAAATATCCATCATACTGTATTATGTTAACAATTATTAGTGCAATGGGAACTTATTTAATTAAGGAATATAAAGATTTTAAACCAAAGCAAAGTTTATATAAAATTCTTAGTTTTGGCATTTTAAACATACTTACTGTTGACTTATTATTTTAATATAATTAAGAAAATTATTGAATTAGTGAACAACATTGAAATGCATGTGGTTTTGTTATTCTTTACCAATACCTATTAATGTTTTGTTTTCTAACTATGCATTGTGGACTGTTAAATAACATTATTAAGGCATACTGGGGTTTATGTTTTGTAGGATGCATTTGTGAATATAGAACAATTCTAAAAAATAATCAGAATTGCATCCTTGGACGCAGTATCGAATCATCTGCATGATCCTCGGCCAACTGAGTGACCATGGAGGTCACGCAAGCTGACCGTCGTAAATGAGGGAAAGAGGCCAGGAAATCGCCAACAGAGATACTGACCTCTTCCCTCCCCCCCAAAGGTGGTGACACTCCTCCATTTTTGGAAATCGAGGCCGTCACTGCCCCCTCCATGCCCACAAATGGCAGCAGACAGACCTTCACTGACAGTCTGCAGCCACTCTACATAAAATGACTCAGCACCCATTCTGCAAATGTGCAGAATGGGTCCTGAGCACAAGCACAGTTACCCAATTATCTGGAATCACTTATGTGCACTGCTGAATAAGGCCCTCAGTCAGTTCTACAAGTCAGCTATACACTAGGCTTACATTTGGTGTAGTTATAGCCAGGTACACTTATACTTAACCAGTTCATAAGTTTAAATAAAGAAATACTGCCATTGAAAAGCAAATCTGTGTCTTAAGGCATATTGTGAAAAAACATACCCTTAATGTACTCAGGGGCTGATTCAGACCCACTCGCAAGCGCACAGCACTCGCAAGCGGGTCGATGTTTGCCCCTTGCGCATGCGCCCCAGTGAGTGACTGAAGTTTAGTCGCTCTGGGGCTCACTACAAGACAGGGCAGCTGTGGATGTTGATTGGCAGCTCGGCCCATTTTGTATGCGTGGAGGGGGGGTGGCTGCACAAATGCAGGTGTTCCCTTAGGAACACCTGGCATTTGTGGGCGGCCCTACTGACATCACTCGTGATATCAGTAGTGTACTTCCTGCTCTATTAGAGCAGGGAGTCCACTCAGGCTTGCGAGAGCTGAGATCCTACCACAGGGTCTCCTTGCAAGCCCGATGGTCGCGATAATCGCAACCATCTCCAGCCCACTCGCACAAGCTGTGGGTGGGCACCCACAGCTTAGCGAGCGGGCAGGAGAAAAAAAATCCCTGCCCTGATTCAGAGCGAGCGCTCGCAAACAGCGAGTGGTTCTAAATCAGGCCCTCAGTCCCTACCCAGCCTCATTCCACCTCTTTAAATGTAGGTGCAAATACAAAATTTACATTTGGATAAAGATTTTTTTTGTGCTGCCATTGCATATTTTCTGCCAATCAAATTGGTATACCCCAAACTCATCATAAATTCCACAATATTTACCTATTACATGAACATTTAGAAATATATTTATATATTGCACATCTCTCAAGTTTAAGCAAGAAAAATATGACTTATAAATTCCATGTTTAGCAATATTTGAATAGATTTTTAAAAAATTTAATATGACTCTGGTTGTAACTTGTAGCACTGTGTTTAACATCTATATTACCTAATAAATTCCAGCAAACTCTGCTATAAAAATTACAATACTGCATGACCCAGAAAATGCTGGCAAAATAAAAGTTCAAATGTGCAGCACATGTTTTGGCAGACTCCCAAATATTGCACACATCTAATAAATAGTTTTTCTAGCTATGCACAACCAATGGAACACTTTGCAGACTAAAAACCCCAAAGGACTCATTTAAAAGTACAAAGTATTATTTCAGTTATGACCATTATATAATTATTTTGAAGCAGACTTCCACTTATACACATGCAGGAAAGTATTAAGAGGCCAAAAGTGGCCATTGAGGATGCAATTAAATGTGATTTATTCCTAAAGTGTCATTTAACACTATGCTTAAGAAACATTTGCTTGATAGGTTGTAGTAACTGTCGGTGGTGGATAATAAATGAATCCATTATTTTAAGAAAGTTCTTCATTTTCAAACATTTTGTTTATTATGTGCCAATTTATTCTTTTCCATATCTGCAATATTTATATTAGTAACATAGATTCAGGTAATTATTTTTACAGCCTCAGCACACAAAGAAAGATCTGATAAATGTAAGAGTTAATGAAATGCAATTATATTAATAACTGATTTTAAGCAAATTTGATCACGATTTTTTTTTAAAACAAATTATTTTTGTGCATATACAGTAGGCTGTATAGATATTGATCACAAATTTAGTCCACTATTATGTATGTATAGGCTAATGTAAATATAATACTGATTAATGCTTTGCAAATAATAGAAGACACATCAGAAGTTATTGCTAGTGGTCTTTTAATCCTAACTGGCAGTCAATGGGCTGTGTCTCTGCCATTTTTGTGAGTCATCCAATATCTCTGACTTGTCTCTATCAGCTTAGATATACAGTATGGGATCTACATGTACACGGCTGAGAAGAAGCACCACTCAGAGCTGGGTTTACTAGGTGTTCAGTAGCAGAGACTACTATTTGCATGTAAAGAACAATATGTATTATTAATATTATTTTTTTCCCTTAAAAGTAACAATGTATTAATGTGGCTCTATATACAGTTCATGTAGCAATATGTTTTTCTTAGTAACATGCGGTCAGGTAAATAGCTGAGGAGACACTGGCTAGCATCAGAGCCAGATTTACAAATACTTATATTAACTTGAGGGTTCATGTGGGCATTATACAAAGGTACAGCATTATATAGTGCTCGAAATTTGGTGAGTTTTGATCAGCAGCTCTTCCGACCCTCTTAGAGGAGGGGGGGTGCCGCCACCGAGAAGACTCACCCTGAGGAGGACTCACCACCGGCGTAGCTTCTGGCCAGGTCCCAGTACCTGCAAAATCGATGAGACAGGTGCTTGGACTGGTGCATGCACAGTGCAGCAGGGAGCTGTGCATGCACATATTCACCGGCTTCCAAAGGGCTGCATCATCTGTAGCCCCTAGGAGCATGGTAGGGCTGGCTGAAAGACAGAGTAGCAGCTTCCTCCTGGACGCCGCTCTCTGCAACAGCAGCCTGGACTGGCATTCCCAGGGGGAGGAGACCTCCACCTGAGACTGCCTGTTGTGTATCTGACTGTCAGATTGTGCTTCCAATTAGAAGCCACTACCAGTCACAGTGTAGTCAGTGCAGTCATGGACTGCACTGACTACATTGAGGTGGTGGAGTTTACTGGGGGTGCTGCAGCATCGCATCCCCTAGGCAAAATCTACCATTTGTTTTGATCAGGCATGTGTGAAAAAGGTAGGCAGGAGGCAGTGCCTCATCTGTCATACACTTTTTGCTACAGAGTTTTGACTATAATAATGATTAGAATAAAGCAAAAAATATTTATAATAGTTTCTTTAATTTCTTCTTATCAATGTTATAGTCAAATCTCTGGTGTATACTGAAGTATGACAGGAGAGGCTCTGCCTCACCTTCCCGCACATCACTGTGATTCTGTGTGTGTTTTATTTCAGTTTGTGTGTTTTGTTTTGGTTTATATCTCTATTATACATATTTATTATCAGAGCTGTAGCACATAGACCAAGATGGCTAGTGCCAAGAAAGGGGCCAGCCACCAAAAGTGCACCAATGATTGTAAGGGAATAATAAAGTGACAGGCATCTGCCAGACAGCATCTCCTGTATATTATGATCTGGGGGCACAGTGTTGATTTAAGTTAGGAGTAGAGATGTGCAGGCTTGGTTTGGCTTGGATTTTCCTGCCAAGATTGGATTTTTCTTGCCAAAATTAGGTCTCAGAAAGAAGCAAAACATCATCGGTCATGAACTTTGGAAAATCTGAACTGATCATGCACTTCTGAGCATCTAGTTAGGAGTTGCTTAAAGTTAATCTAACTATAATTGTCAGTACTCACACGGACAGGCAGAGTGATCCTCAAGCACTTTCACTCACATTTAGGTGGACACCCTAAAAGCTTTGTTCCCTGAGTCATGCATGGTACACGCTGCACCACACTAGTTATGGCCCTACTCTACTACTGTATCATTAACTTGCAATAGGTCTATTGGATGCACAAAGTTAGGCCTCCCAAAACATGTACAGCAAATTGAAATGTAGGATGCAGATGACTTACATCGCATGTCTCTGCTGTACTGGAATTACATGTGAATGTCCTTGACAAAACTCCCCAAGCAGAAGTGGGTGCAAATATAAGATATGCTAAAATCAATATTTGCATGCAAGTTGTGCACATGCACAGAGCAGCACATTTTCCTTATGTCACATTTTCCTTATGTCACATTTTTTTACATATCACAAATGGACTAATGGCCATCTCTAAATCAGGCCTTTAGTGTACATTGTTGTTTATATTCTATACTAGGCCAGGATTTGTATACATCAGGATACATGTATGCACACACATTAATATATGTAAGGAGTAGGCACATCAGGGCTCCCAGTTTTGCAAAGCAGTATAGAAATGAGATTTCATTATTGTGACAAGAACAGGGTACAAAGCACTGTACACAAGCTTACACCACTGTGGGACTACCTTTTGCAGGGAAAGATTCATTTCACACCACTTCATTTAATTGCACGATGTACAAGGACTTTAAAGGACTGCAATTGTTCAAATAATTTCAAATATATAAATTTAGAGCTCATAATTGATTATTGAGTTGTGTCATTGTATTCATGTTTTCATACATTTTAGATTATGGTAGCAACAGTAACAGTCTGTGTTTCGATGAAACATAAACAATAGTTGTTAATTACATCACTTCTGTTTAGATTTAAACAAAACAGACACTGAATCTATTTTATTACTATTACTTGTGTGCAAGTAGCCTGTAATGTTATGCTACTTTGATTAACAAGTGTCACTCAAATGATTCTCTGTCAGTCAATAAATATATGCTGAGAGTCAGTATTATATAAACATATAGAAATGCAGTTATTGTGCAGGTAAATTATGATGACCAAAAACAACATGCATTTAACCATATGATAATAAATAGAAACAATTTAAAGTGATAACAAATACTCGGTGTTGAGTGTCAGAATCTGAGATGTCTTTTTGTATTTTTAGTCCTGCCTGAGGGAGACTCATTTCTGAGAATCCTCAAAGCAGACCAGAGCACATGACACTTCTTCTCTATCTCAGTTGAATTTCAGTGATCAAAAAGAAAACACCCTTCTAATATACTATGACCTCAGTAACTGTTTAGAACAGGTATAATGTCAGTGCATTCAATGTGTGTTCATCTAGTGCCAGACATAGAGAAAAAAAAACAGGGCCTGATAATATTTATATCTTGTTTAACCTCCAAAGGTTGGCCATTCACAGGATGTTTGTGTACTGCAATATAACAACATATTCACTGGGCATCACAAGATGTCTGTTAGTCATGCAGAAATCACTACTTATTACGATTTTTAACCATATGATTACACAGCGCTAAACAAATTGGGAAAAAGAAGCATTATCCCAGTCAATTAAGTTAGTGAATTATGGGCCCGATTCAGACCCGCTCACTAGGATGCGTTCGCATGCAGCCAGCCGATTGTTTGCATTATGCGCAGGCATCACAATGCACATGCACCAACCAGTGAGAGCGATTGGGAAGTGTACGCTCACTGTGCATAGACTTCCTGGCTGACTGAGTGACAGGAGAAGCCATTTGTGGGTGGTGACAGAGGCTGGCCACTAGAAACATGGGAGTGGAGATGCAAATGCCGTTACAGAGGCATGTGTAATTAAAAGGCAGCATCATAGTACATGTCACTTGGTTGTATTTCACACTGAAGCACTCGCAGTGCTTGCGGTAGGGTATGGTCAGCCACCAGCGCTACGTTCACTTCTGATGGTACTCAATGTACCGATGGTTGAATACCTATACACTGGAGATGACATGCGCAAGTGGACATCTTAAGACAGGCTGGTGGGTGTCTGCATACACAATGCGATAGTACACTAAGACATAGTGGGCACGCTAATGCCTTGCTGTGCGATCGCTTGCCTTGACAAAATTTGCATATGCATCTAGCTTGCGAACGCATATAGTGAGTGGGTCTGCATTAAGCCCTATATTTCAAATAGAGTTGAGCATTTTACCCTTTGATTTTGTTTTGGCTCTAAGTCATCATTGTGTTTTAGCTATGTTTTTGGTAAAACCACCCTCAATTGTTTTGGTATTGCTTAAAAATTGATAAAAGCAGTTAAAATAATGTAATTTGGACCTGCTTTGTTCCTGCAGTATTATTAAGATCGATAAAATTATTTTTGAGTCATTCTCGGTCAAATCTGGCCACCTTACAGCTCACAATATTGTTTTCACCAATAATGAACAAAGGCTGCAGCAAGCTGGCTAGCTAAGCAACAGAGCAGTGGCACAAACATATGGCAGTTTTAAAAAGTACAGAATATAGCATATATATGGAATATAGTGGCACATCAGTGGCAGGCAACGGTAGACAGGATGGCAGTTTAAAAACTATACAAGCCTATAGAATATTTATATTAATCAAAAATTAAAATCCTAAAAGTAAAAGCCTAGTATATACATAATATAATATATTACCACACATTGACTTCAGGGCCAAAACATATAATTGCTGGTGGAGTAACATCTTGTAGAAAACTACTATACATCAAATTACTCCAAATGTCAAATCACAGGCCAGAGGCCAGTGCATGTGCTTGGAGGAGGAGTATTCAGAGAAAGGTAAAGCATTCTTACTACAAGTGAATATGAATCAAACTAATAAAATACAAATTTCCAAATGTGAGTTTTCAAATGCAAACTAAATCCAAACAGCAAATCACAGGCCTTAGGCCAATGAAGGCAATTCAAACCAGAGGAAGAGCCTAGTGGAAAAAATAATAATTACAAACTCTCTAACCAGCATATCTCAAGCTTCAGGCCAGTACATATAAAAGGAAATAGAATAACAGGTTAGTAGTCTTTACACCAATACATCAAGGTTGGCAAAGCCTATAATAAGAGTGGTGCACCCTTATGTTGTATAGTACAAATGACATTCACAGTTTAACAAACTAAGCACATATGCATCAGAGACTGACACTTTTGTGGCTTAAGTGCTTAGTTTGTGAGGGCCCCCTCAAAATAAAACATTTTGTAGGTTTTGTTAAACCAAGCTACAAATGGGTTAAGGCTAATAGTGTTAATAATCCTCAAAATTTAAGATGTCATCATCCTCACTATCACTTTTGTTAATATCATCATCACATAATATTAGCTCATCCCCACTGGAAACCACCATTTCAGTCTCTGGTTGTAATTGGAAGCAAAGGTCTTCCTCATAGAATTTGAATCAGTTTTTCCACATTCTTTGTACTGTAAGTAGCTTCATATGCCAATCACTCACAAGGTTTCAGGCAGTGCTACACATTCTTTTCGAGTACACATTGGAGGGTGGGCATCTTAAATACACCATAGCTAATTTGTCAAAGGGACTTCAAATTGCCTTCTTTTCCTTTCAGTTTTCCAAGGGACTGTGGACCTCATTCAGAGTCGGTCGTTGTGGCCGCACGGTCGTACACCACCGATATTCGCTAAACTGCATATGCGTAAAATTCACAATGCGCATGTGCAAACTAGCTATTATGATCAGAAATTGCTCTCTCCTTCAACTTGGCCAGGTCGTTAGTTTGAGTGACAGGATGAAGCATTTGTGGGTGGTAACAGGGGAAGGTGCTTGTGAACAGGGGAGTGGAGATCTGAATACAGGTGTACCTGACTATGCAAACAGCGTTTTATGGGAGTGCATAATTAACTAAATAGTGTCATGGCACATGTGACATGGGAGGTTGTTACACTGACTTGATCGTAGTGCTTAAGAGAGGGAATGGTCAACCTTAAGCTCTACAACCAGCTCCGATGGTTCCCAGTGGTCTCGATTAATCATTATATGCCCAGAGATGACATGTAATGGGAACGAGAAGGGGGCGTTTTTTTAGTCTTACGGCCGCATCCTCCCCTCGCTTGTCCAGATAATGATCCCATCTTAACGACTCAACTTGCGAGCGCCTCATTTGCATATCCAGCCCCTTTTACCTTATGACCGTGCGGCCGCAATGACCGACTCTGAATGAGGTTCTGTGTGGGGTGTCAGTTTGTACAGTATATTATCATTGTATATATATATATATTATCCACCATTATATTGATGATTACTGTATCAGATTGGGTCACAGTAAAGGTGTCAATATATGTGGATATTTCACTGAAGCCTGAGCATATATCAAAATGCTTCACTCTGGTGCACTGAGTTGATGCATCATCATCAATGGGTCTCTTGGAAAAGGATCAGTTTTTCCTGGCAATAGCATTTGCAGGAGACAATGAAGCAGAAGACTTATCATAGGCCATCTAAGCTAACAACTTGCTATTGAGAAGTTCTTTGCATCTCTTAAGATCTGTGTCAGTTTGAAAGAAAGACATTACATAAAACCTAAACCTTCTGTAGGATCAATAATGGTTGTCAAAATGTAGTGGTCCACATGCAAAATGATACCAACCCTTTGGTACTGACGAAGTGAATAAAGAACTTGATCTATAGTACATGTCCAACATACTTTGCGGAACCACTTAGTTTCTTTTGCTCATTCAGAATCTTTCATTTTATTAAGTGTATGAACTGACTCAGGCTGACAGTGTCTGAACCCATTTATAAGGTTACAATTTCAAATGTTTCAGTGGCTTGCAAAAAAACTGAGACTATTCTGCAGTGTGTTGCATTGAGGTAAGTTGTCCCATTCTCATGGTTTGATGTGTATGTCTTGATGGCTTGTTGCTTTTCCTCAAGTCACTAAAGTATATAAAGGGAAGGACTCCACCTGGTTACTACCTTTTGCTGCAGTTGGTGACATTCCAAAATTATCTATTCTCATAGCTGTTGCAATGTTCTACATGTGTTTGCTGAATACTAAAAATGCCCAGATTTTTTTTATGTGGCACAGCTAGCATCTCCTGCATGGATCTGTAATTTTTTAAGAAATTCTGAACCACCAAGTTTATTCTGTGTGAAAAACATGGTACATGTTGAAATTCACCCAGTTGTAATGCTTGTAGAATTTTAGATTTGTTATCAGAAATTACATCCTTAGGAGAATGTTAGCCAGGTAAGCCATTTTGCTGACATCCCTGAGTTTTTCAATACAGATTGACACATACTGTATATACTTCTTAGTGAAGCCAGTGAGAGAGAGTAGCATGCCTAAGAAAGAGCTGGTGTTGTGTGTTAGATACCACTGCTGGAGAAGGCAACCATCTAGTAGGCCATCACAGTCATGTAATCCTTAGTTTAACCAGTACTGCCTGATTATATATATGTAATTAAGTGGATAGTCAATACATTGGCATTTTCTAGGTAAACATGAACTCTTTGTTTAACAACCAGGAATATGTGAAGAATTGCTGTACTGGAAAATTAGAATCAAGATAGCATTTGTTAGAGTGGACACATGACCTTAATTAATCACCTAAAACCAGATGCATTAGTGGTGGATACTGGATGCAGACCTAATGCTAACATAGACATTATGACTTCAGTCATCAGCTTTGCAACAGGATGGCGGCGTTATACTTGGTTCCTCTTGTAAATAATTTTTTTCACAGACAGTTGTTGTTTGAAACAATTATTCTTTTTGGTTCTCTTCTGTGATAAAGATTCACCCCCAGCAGCAACCCTAGCTCACAAGGATTCTTCTTGGGAATCATGGATTGCATTAAAGGAGTCAGTTCACCTTAGTAAAATTAATGTGGGAGGACTACCTTTGATAGCTAGTGAGGAGGTTGACGATGAAGGTGTTGGCAGTAGAGATTACATGTGTTGGCATCTGAAATAATTAGATTTGAATTTCCACTGTGTGCATAAGCTGCCAAATGGGAGACACAAGCAGAGAGTTTAAACCCCAACACCCTCCTAAGTCAATAAAATAAAAAACATAATTGAATAATCTCCTTATTGGCACCATACCAATGTGGAATGAAGGATAGCAAAATACAACTATGGAATGAGAAATCTTTAAAAATCACTTTCCTGTGGAGGTTTTGATGAAGGTGTTGGCAGTGGAGATTGCATGTGCTGGTATATATCCATGCTACTGGTAGCTGATGCTGGACAGCATGTATATGATTTTACAGAATTTGATAAACAACTTGAAGTTACTTGCTGCAAATTATGTAACAGGGAGGAGGTGCTACTTTGGCACAACAAATGCCACAGATGCCTTGATAAATGTTGTCAGGATTTGGGTAAATATATTTCCACATGGAAGAGGTGAGTTTTTGGTCCTTTGCCCACGCATTACAATGTGCTTCTAAAACACTGCCATGAAGTGCTACCACTGGTGGCTAACTTAATTACAAACAACATCCTCTTCTTCAGCATCCTCATTAATATCATAGACACATTAATCCCTCTAATTTTTTTGCAGTTACAAGTTTCAAAGTAGCATCCTTAATTTATTTTTCTAATTCACCATTATCATTATTTTACTACTACTCATCTCCACATTTGCAAAGCAACCAGAAATGATGAAAGAATGATTCTCTCAGATTACAGTGTCAGAATTAGAAATGTCAGACTCAAACATGGCACTCATGGACACCTTTAGATTCTGCTCCAAAATTTGTGAAAAGACAAAATTGCTCTTCACCTTTAGGGGTATATTTACTAAAGTGAGAGTTTTTAAAAGTGGAGATGTTGCCATTAGCAACCAGTCAGATTCTAGCTATTATATTCTAGATGGTGTTAAATGTTAAGTAGAATCTGATTGGTTGCTATGGGCAATGTCTTCACTTCTAAAAAGTCTCATTTTAGTAAATATACCCCTTTGTGTTTTTTTTGTGCACTGATTTGCCTGCTTTAAAGGTGACACATTTAGGCCCAAAGCAAAAAGGTGGTGCATGCAAGGTTACAGAAGATTTCTGACTATGTTTGCCCTGGCTTTTGCAATAGGCATTATAGTGCATTAAAGAGCAGTAACCGGACCATAACTCACAAAAAAGGTGATGGTCTAAACCTTTCCCTTCCACTGCATGTGGTTTATGGCATGTTGTCAATTTTATGTTTTCCAGCTGCAACTTTTCCCTTTAAAGTAAGAGGTGATGTTTTCTTGAAGATTGTCAAATATTAGTTAGATTTGGAGTATACTTTCTTACACCTTCTACTTACCCCTTGACTTTATTTTTTAAAGTAGATGTTGAAAAAGTGCTATGACTGTCAGCATTACTACCAGGATGTTCCTGTTCTTCTATTGACTGATTCATGATTGCTTTCCGCTAGTACAGGAGTAAAACTATCATATTTAAACTTGTAACTGCCACCACACCAAGTGAACATACAATAAGATAGAAACTGTTACCTTTACAATGCAATTCTATAAAAACTTGCAATTTTGGTCAAAACCCTAAGAAAAACATTTCAATTTATTTTAATTTTAGGGCGCAGCTGATATGGTCTAAATACCCTATAAGTACAGTAACATACTCTGCACCTCAAACACATGAAATCTACCTTTGAGATATTTGTTATAGTATACAGTTTAAGATTAAGACATTGTCTTCTTTCAACTTTTATTATTTTGGGGTGCATCTGAATGAGACACACCACCCAGTAAGTACAGTATTTGACCCCTTCCTGCAGATATACAGTGCCTGTTAAACACACACATTCTGCAATTGAAATTTTTAAATTGAATTAAAACAATTGAGATTTTTTTAATCCATAAAAAGATATCTTTTTTGGGGTTCAGATCACTCAGACATAGCACAGTATTTTTGGTCAGTTAAGCTTGCAAACTCAGTACTGTCTCTTCTAATGTACAAGACATATGCCCTTCAAATGTGTACACAGTAAATGCAGTTTAGACTCAAACACAAGCAGAAGAAGTCTGTACAGATTGCTAGCTAATAGCTGTGGTGTATGTCTATTTATCTCCCTTTGACATGTGCAGTTTAAAAGACTGTGCTTTACTTTTGCCCACCAAGACACAACACTGAGCAAACTAAATCTTTAGTCAGCTAAGTTTGAAATCACAGAACTGACTCTGGGCCTGATTCAGACCCACTCACGAGCGCTGAGCGCTCACAAGTGGGTCGATGTTGGCCTGTGCGCATGTGCACGATGGAGCCGGCTCTGTCATGCGCATGCACGAGACCCGGATAGCGACTTGCAAGCTTTCACTCCAGGTCTCGCACCAAAGGGGGCATGCTGTCGATGTTGGTGGTCACCCACAGCTATATGAGTGGCCAGGAGGCTGCTCCAAAAATTAAGAAGGATGGCCCTGATTCAGAGCGAGCGCTCTGTCAGAGCATCTGGCTCTGAATCAGGGCCTCTGTCCTCATACACAATATATGAGATTGATAGATAGATAAAGTAGAAAGACATCCTTGTGAAAAGAATTGTAATTGCAGTTCACTTTCAAACATACATTAGCCAGGAGGAGCCTTTAATGCAAACTGCTTTCTAGTGTCTAACCCTCACAGACACACTGATTAAAAATGTCTTCTTTTCCACCCACTCCAGCTGCCTATGACTCTCTGAAATGACCACTATTACACACAGCAACAGCCAAAACCCCTCTCCATGCACTCTAATCTCTAAAATGACACCTGAAATCACAAGATTTCTGGGTAAATTAAATTTTGCCTCATTTTGAGAACCAAATTTGGTGGGAGGATCAGATCCATGATTTGCTTCAACTTGGTTCCCCAAAATGTGTTTCTGTCAGATTTTTCCTAATCCAAACCACTCACATCTACTTTCAACCCACCAAGACACAACACTGAGCAAACTAAATCTTTAGTCAGCTAAGTTTGAAATCACAGAACTGACTCTGGGCCTGATTCAGACCCACTCACGAGCGCTGAGCGCTCGCAAGTGGGTCGATGTTGGCCTGTGCGCATGTGCACGACGGAGCCGGCTCTGTCATGCGCATGCACGAGACCCGGATAGCGACTTGCAAGCTTTCGCTCCAGGTCTCGCACCAAAGGGGGCATGCTGTCGATGTTTGGTGGGCGTGCTGGGGGCATGGCTGCCCAGATGGAGGCATTCCCATGGGAACACCTACTGTCTGTGGGGCCCCACTGACATCACTTCTGATAGAACCAAAAGCACTTCAGGGCTTGCGGCAGCAAGACCCTACCACAAGGGTCTCGTCGCAAGCCCAATGGTTACGATGGTCTTGACCATCACGACCATCTTCCTGGCCGCTCGCTATAGCTGTTGGTGGTCACCCACAGCTATATGAGTGGCCAGGAGGCTGCTCCAAAAATTAAGAAGGATGGCCCTGATTCAGAGCGAGCGCTCTGTCAGAGCATCTGGCTCTGAATCAGGGCCTCTGTCCTCATACACAATATATGAGATTGATAGATAGATAAAGTAGAAAGACATCCTTGTGAAAAGAATTGTAATTGCAGTTCACTTTCAAACATACATTAGCCAGGAGGAGCCTTTAATGCAAACTGCTGTCTAGTGTCTAACCCTCACAGACACACTGATTAAAAATGTCTTCTTTTCCACCCACTCCAGCTGCCTATGACTCTCTGAAATGACCACTATTACACACAGCAACAGCCAAAACCCCTCTCCATGCACTCTAATCTCTAAAATGACACCTGAAATCACAAGATTTCTGGGTAAATTAAATTTTGCCTCATTTTGAGAACCAAATTTGGTGGGAGGATCAGATCCATGATTTGCTTCAACTTGGTTCCCCAAAATGTGTTTCTGTCAGATTTTTCCTAATCCAAACCACTCACATCTACTTTCAACCCATTCATTGTCTCTATGTACCCAGTGACTAGCCATTGTCAACCTGCTCCCATCATATACTTGATTGTGCCAGACAGGGGCAGAACTATGGGAGACAATGGAGGCACCTGCCGCTGGGCTCCTGCACTGAAGGGGCACCTCCTCCATTGTCCACAACATATTCACCCCACTTAGGGCTGTAACTGTGTACCGTCACGGCCGACCAATACATGGCACCACTTCCCGGCACCTGAGAAGCCACCATACACTAGTGGAGAGCTCCATGTCAGACCATCAGCTGCTGCCTTCGTCTATCTACAGCCTGTCTGCATGCATATTGCTACATTACAGTGTCAGCAGCTATGACGGGGATGGGGGAAATAAATTATAACTTGCCTCCGGGCATCTGGGATGAACTTACGACACTGGTGCCAGATCAAAATCAGGACTAGTGGGTTTAAATGTTTTTACTACTCCTGATAATTGTGAGGTGGATAAAAGCTATACTGGGGCTGGCTAGTGGCCAATTCTGAAAGAACTATAATTTATACTGCACTGTTAGGATCCAGGCTGTAAGAGTAGCTGCTCATTGAAAACACTTTTTGAATTCTTAAAGGAACAGGTATAAGCACTGGGGAGATCCCATGAAATGTTGGTAAATTTAGATGTACTGCTCGATTGCTGGCAGATTGTGTCGAGTGACAGCCTAGCATTCTGACTACTAATTGGTACTTACACAATATGAACAATGTTTTCAGAGAGTATTTAGTATGAATTGTGCTTGCTTTTTGTTTGTAAGTATTGTGTGTTACAGTGAAATAAATATGGATAAACAAATCCTTTTCATATACTGACTTGCTCTAAAGGAGGTAGGAGGTGCGCACACCAAAAAATTACTTACTAGCCACTAACTCCTATATGAACAGTGACTCTAACAGCCTCCAATATATATGCAAGTCTAACTAACTCCTAAAGACAGTTACAATAATGGACATCTAGGCACAGATCACTGTGATACTACCATATATTTTTTTACTTTTTCATGTATTTTTAATATGATCATATGTACTCCGTGTGGTTTTATCTGCGATTGTTATCATACTTATAGGGGTATTCAATATGGGTGCGATAACATCATTTTTTGCGTTAATATCACTTGTTTTAGTTTTACACCGTATTCAATTTCAAAGACTTATCGCAGTTTTGAAAAGTCTATAATAAAAAACGGTGATAACTTTTCACCATTGAATAGGTGTCGAAAAATAGTGCATTGGGGTTTAGGGGTGCAGGCTTAAAAAAATAGCCTGCACCCCTGAGATTGACATTTAAAAAAGAACTGTGTCAAAAAAAGTTTTTAAAAAAAATAGGGACACCCCAAAAAATTTATTAAAAAATTGGGGTGCAAAAAAAAAATGGGAAAAAATTGTTTAACAATAGGGAAATAGGTTCAGGGCTATTCTGCAAGTATGCGGCAGATGTTTTCTAGAATAGAATTATAGCGGCAAGTGCACAAATGCAAAATTTAAAAAAAATTACTTTAGGGACACCAAAATATGCTAGTACCCATTTTCATGTACCCCAAATTTGATGGGACCACTTAAAAAAAACGAAAAAAATAACCTAAGTGCTCTTCTGCATCACTTCTTCAATGTCAGAAAAAAAAAACACCTGCTGCGGCTATTTAAATCCCCGACTTTCAATTAAAGGCTAAAACGGGGTACCCATAGTGTTCCCCCATGTTTTTACAACTTTAGGGGGGTCTTACAATTATTTTAAGGAAAAATTCTAAGGAAAAATTCGTAACTTTACGCAAATCCAACTTCGGAGTTTCCCGTTTTCGTTAATTTTATTTTGAATACGGGGATAAGTGGGAGCGCACACCATACCTTTACGCAGAAAAAACCTCTGATATGAAATGTTAACTTCGCCAGGGAAGTTAACCTTTCATATTGAATACCCCTGTTAATATGATGTTTTAATATTGAATTCAGCCTTTTGTCATAGATATATGCTATTCTCCTACTTCAATTCATCATTTTTATTTTACATTTTATCCCAATAAATAGTCCAAGATTATATGCTGCACCAGTCAAAACACAGTACTATACCTACCAGTGAAATAAATACCTTTTACTTTGGAAAATGGTTGCCTAAATGTTAATCCATAAGGTTTATTTATTCCCATGGAACTGATAGAGAATAACCCTAGGCCAGTGTCAATAGAATTATGCACACCAAGGTTATATAAATAAGATGAACATGTGGTGAGGCTGTGGAGCTCATTCAGACCCTCTCGCTATGATGCGAATGTTCATAGCTGACCAATAGTTGCGATCTGTGCATGCGTATGCTTCGCATTGCATGTGCGTGAACTATAGCGAGAGATTAGGAAGCGTACGCGTGCCGAGTATAGATAGACCAGCCATTTTTGGGTAGTGACAGGGGCAGGCCACTAGAAATGGGGGAGTGGAGGTGTGAACGCAGGCATACATGAATGTCCCAACACAGTTACAGTTGCGTGCATAATTAACAGGCATCGTTATTGTACACGTCACTGGTTGAAATACACACTGAAATGATCGCAGTGATAGTGGCAGGCTATAGTCTACCTTAAGCGCTGCGATTGCATCTGATGGTGCTCGATGTACCAATGGTTACAAGCACTTCCAGGAGATGAGGTGCGCAAGTGGGTGTCTTATGAATGCCTGGTGGGTGTTTGCATACACATAGTGATCGCACACCAAGACATAGTGGGCGTGCTAATACCTTGCCATGTGATTGCCTGCCTTGCTGGGTGTGCCCTGGATTTGCATACACTGGGAGCGAGCGAGAGGGTCTGAGTCAGCTCCTGTGTTCACTGTGGTATAAAGTGGTTGCACATAAATTTCCAGTCCAAAAAAATTACTCATTCTGCTTTTTCTAATTGAACTTTTGGTACAGAAGCACATTTCTATGGGTACTTTGTGAAATTTGCAACAAAGTTTTAAACATACAAAATGCCACATTTATTAAATATAATCACATATCACTTTACTGTAATGAATAATTTAACTAATTAATTTGGTTAATTAGAGCAGAATTTTAACTGAAAAAACTATCTAATTAAAGAGGCACCTGTTCTTACCGCCAATATATTTGGTATTCTGTAGAGGAACTGTTTGTTCTCCTGGTTGTAGCTCTACTATTTTAATCACCTGCAGCAAAACAAATGCGTAGCCCTACCACATGACCCTATTACTAAACTTATCACTTGCAAAAAAAGCATGTTTCAAGCACACTGCAAGCCAAATGCAGATGCCACAGGCAGTAACAAGGCTGCCCTCTAGGTCCTGTACTCTGACCTGCGTCATCACATGCTCATCCCTAGTTACAACCCTGCTTACCACCACTAGCTGAATTTGCTGCTGGTTCTTTTGACATGGACAAGCACTTTGAATTATGTAGTTTGATATACCCAGTTATTGAGGACCCACACCACATTTTGAACAAAGTCCAGACATCATCTCCACTTCCCTTTTTCCCAAGTTTCCAGAACCATTTTCCTTCAACTGGACACTCACAGGCATGAATCACTTGTGGATGATCAGGGGTAGTGTGGTGTTTAATCTCAATAATTATCTCCAGAAATTATATTTCCTAAATAGACAGTTATGGAGTCCTTTGACCAGTAGATGAAAATGTGAAATTTCCTTGTGTCATTTGAAGAGCAGAATGTATATAAGTCACATAATTTATTAACAGCTGTCACTGGGAGAGTTGATCAGAATGGTGGGGGCTAGGAGGGCTCTTGCAGGTCCATAAAACTGCAGCTCTTCCAAAAGAGCTTGTCATACATTGGGGATCAGATGGAGTGCACCAGGATATTTTTGTGGGTGAAATCCCCCACCTCATAAGCAGTGATAACTTTATTGTAAGTTGTCTTAGGAACTTTTAGTTATTTCTCTTTTAGTTTTAGAAAATATTTGCATTATAATCTGTTTGTCATTTTATTAATCATTTTGTAACTAAACCTTGAAAATATTTTTAATACATTTAATCTAGTATAAGCTTTGTGATTCTTATCGAACTTGCAAGCCTGTGAGGCCCATGCTACATATCTGTGTGTAATTGAATGTGATTTATTATAATTCTGTTTGGAGATTGCAGAGCTCCAGAAAAATCTGTGTGGTGGCAGAAGAATTGTGTATTTTGGTAAGTGACCAAGGTGCATCAGAATCATGACCAGCTAATCTAGATTGTTGTATCTGTGAGTCAGTCTGGGATTTTGACAAATTGGTGGCAAGTGGTGTGATGATCTTTTTTTTTATAAGAAGTTAAGTCAATTATTTGTGTGATCCTGGTTAGGATCAGCATCCTAATTGACCAGAGAGTATGCTCAAGGCTTATAATATTTTAAAGGACATACAGTTTCAAATATTTTTGTCCCCCCCCTCTCTTGTTATCTTTTCAATTGTTATTTGGCAAGGAGTGACAAATGGGATGGTCCCTGTGTACAGGCAACTGGAGAAACATGAGCTTGGTGACCTATGTGAGGCCAGAGAGATTGATATCTCCAAAAAGAACCAGGATTCAGCGGATCCAAACAGTCATAGAAGTAGATTAGAGCCAGTGTCACCGAGGACAAGGCTGGAACAAACTATGTTGTGGAAAATCCTCTGACCTTGGACACTCCAGCAGGTTCTAGGCCGAGGTCAGATACCTCTGCTAGTACCAGCGAGGACACTGCCATAGATAAGTACTGACAAACTGCCCTAAAATCTGTGAGGGAAATGGACAATGTGTCACCCCTGCAGCTGCTACAGCAGTTCCGAGCCAGGGAAGCTGTGGAACATGCAACTGCTAGGGAAGCTGTCCGAGAGGTTGCAGAATGGGAAGCTGCCCAGGAGGTTGCAGAGTGGGAAGCTGTGGAATGTGTGGCTGCTAGGGAAGCTGCAGACCACCAAGTAAGAGTGCTTATTTCAGCTGGTGCTGGCTTAGCTCCAAAAGCAACTTGCAGGCAGAGAAACCAGTCAGAACAGACCCCGACACAACCAATTTCCAATGCTGGAAAAGGATGGTGACCTGGACATGTTATTTAGGAGTTTTGAAAGGACTTGTTGGGAGTTTGGCAATGGACCTCAGTCAGTGGGCCAGTTATTTAACCTATGGAATAAGAGGAAAAGTTTTGGAAGCAGTCCCAGACCTTCCACAAGAACTGGATGGCAATTATGCCTCAATTAAGAAAGCCTTGTTACAGTGGTTTAACTTCACCCCTGAGGCTTACAGATAAAAGTTCAGAGACTAAAAGGGCAGTCCCTCTGATACCTATTCAGGACTGTTAGTGTAATTGTCAACCCTTTTGTATAAGTGGGTTGATGGATTGCGTGTGATGGACTTTGACCAACTAAAAGAACTCATTCTTCAGGAACAGTTCCTTGCACTGTGTCTAGCTGAGGTCAAAGAGTGGGTCCTGGATCAGGATTCCAAAATGTCTCAGGAGGCTTCCAGCTGGCACACAAGTACACCAGCAATCTTCTGTGGTGAAGAAGAGCTGGGGGATGTCAGGACAAGAGGAACTGAGAGATGGACAACCCGGAGGCAGGTGTTTTACTTGCAATGAGATGGGGCATATCAGTGTCAAGTGCCCCAAGAAGTAAAAATCAACACTCTCACCTATGGCTGGCCTGGCAGGGAAACCTGTGCCAGTCATCCTCTATGTTGATGGGCCCAAAGGATGCTCCCAAGACAATCTACAAGCAGTCCAGGTAGGACACCAAGTTGCACTTGGATAATTAGACTCTGGCTCAGATCTGACTCTCATTCACCCAGCCCTAGTGGGCCCAGAAGATATTATTCCAGGGATGACTATGAGTGGATGGGGTGCACCCATAGGTGCCTTTGGCTTGAGTGTATCTTGACTGGGGAATTGGGAGAGGCATCCAGAATATTTGTGTGCTGGATAATTTACCTGCTACAGTACTTTTGGGATGTGATTTGGGGTAAATGCACACTACATATATTACGGTGAGTGATGTAGTTAATGATGCAAAGGTACAATCTAACCCAGTTTTTCCCCTGGTGACCCCAGCATTAGTACAATTGAAAGTGATTGTGTAAGTGATGTACAAAGTTCTGTTCTATCAGATAACCCTTTGCAGTTCCACAGAGTGGGGTTTGGCCAGTCATAAATGTGTCAAACTGCATATAATAATGAAAAACTGCATAATGTATGGTTAACAGATGATATTGCAAAAGGACCATTTTCAGGAGTCGGAGTTAATACTGTATGCAACAATGTGTATAATGTAATTCCTTTATTATCAGTAATGACCTGGTCAACAGCAGCACAGAGGGACTGTGAGTTAACCCTTGCAGGTATGGAAACCATTTCAGTAGAGGTTAATCCACCACAACCCCCTCTATCCCTGGGTACAGTTCAGTCCCAGACACTGAGTTGAGGAAGGGTGGGGTAGCTACTGCCCTAACTTCTCACAATGACCAGATAGTCAGTAGTGGAGATCTCAGAATCTTGGGCTTGGGGAGAGGGCAGGCCAGCCAGGAAGGTAAACAAGATATAATATTTTGGGAAAATGAAATATCTTGGGAGAGAAGTGTCATGGTTGTGCAACAAGGTGCAGTTACTGGCATAGCTGAGTGTCCCACTGTACAGGTGAAATTACTCCAGTCACTGGTGCCAATGATCTGGCAAAGTTACAATACCAGGGGTTAATGGGAATGAAATGTATAAACATGGGTCCAATGTGATTCCCAGCATAATAACAAGTACCAGGGAGGAAGCAGAACAGAGGAGCTGTGAATTAATCCCAGAAGGAATGAGCAGTGGTCTGTTAGCAGTCACAGAGGACAGTAATATTGCATGTTCAAAGTCTCCCCGCACTCACACACAGACCCTCATCCCAGCAGATTTATGAAGACAGGAAGTTTTCAAGATGGAACCTGGTAGGGTCAGTGATGTGTTAGAGTCTACACCTGTTTGTATGAATACTGATGGTCCAGGGATCAGAGCCAAAGCATTTGGTTCCCAGTATGTAATGTCCCAATGTGCTAAGATGGGTCATGATGGGGAGGGAAGGACTTTGATTCACTCTAATTATGACAGAGACACTCTTAGCCTCAAACCCCTGGCTGATAAGCCTGTGCTTGTGATCCTGCCACACACCACTAAACAGGTCTTGAGCTATCCACACCCCACTTGGCTGTTGGATGAGGACCTGGCTGAAATGCTTTATAGCAATGCATTAGATTAGCCTGTGAGGGAGGAGGGTATGTAAGAGTCATGGCTGGCACTGTTGAAAACCCTATCCCCTGAATTAGAAAGGCAGGCTTGGTGACCAACTTTTTAACAATGTGGTATCTGATTGTACTTGGTACTGTATCTATTGAATGACATTGAGTTTGTAAAAGACTCCCCTCCATCTACTTTTGCAGGTCTCTGGGAGCTAGATATTGGCAATGATCACTACCAGGTACTGTGTAGGGAGATGGATCCAGGGCACAGTGAAAAAAGGAAGTACTCTCTACCTAAACCAGCAGTGATTCAGACAAGTTCAGATGAGCTGGAGGCCTAGGACTGCCCAGAAGGCATGAGAGAGGTGCCGTACTCAAGGCAGAGGATAGGAACAGGTATTTTCCTCCCACAATTAATGATAACTCACAGAAGAACTGCTTGTCAACTTGATTGGAGCTCTACTGTTTTGATCACCTGCAACAAAATGCATGCACACGCCTCCCACATGACTGCTTTAATGCACTGAACTTCGTAGTGCACACCATTCCCTAATCTAACACAATACAAAGACCCTATCATTCATTAACTGACCTAGTGTACAAAAAATAACTACTATATCAGTGTACAATACTAAAACAACTATCCTCAGTAATATAACAATTAAGTTTACAAGCACAGGTCAACAGCAAAGTTGAAATTCAAGCATACAAATTCCAAAAGCCTAAAGTACAATTTTACCAAGGTGATACCTCAAAGAGATTATCCTCCAGTTTTATATGGTGTTTTCCGTGGTTTTGTGGAAGATCAGAATCCTTTTGATGGGAAATGAGCATAGCCAGTTGTTGAATGTCTTCAAGGACCAAATACTCACCCCTGGTGGAAAAACCTGATTTACTCACCCATAGTGTCATATTCAAATAACAGTTTACTGGTTGGCTGAACTTGAATCTATCAATATGCCAAATCATGAAATCTTGAATATTCTATATACTCCCCTGACTTTCTCCTGAGACTGTGGCTCCTCCAGGTAGCTCCGGCAATGACTTTGAGGTAAGGTATTTTCTCCACTTGGATTATCTCATCCTAGTCTCCTCCAGTGCAGGACTCCCCTCCATCCTGGGGTCCTCCATCCCAGGAATCATTGTAAAAATTCACATGAGAACCTATTTGATTAGATTATCTGCTTGTTAAATTCTTATTAAAGAAAGTCATACAAATAGTCATCTACTATTTGTGGATAAACATAATTCTGAGAGAAATAAAGCAAAAGCCACCTGAAGTAATAATTTAAATGTTAAAAAATACTTAATGCTTACAGTAATGTAAATAACATTCAGTTGAAAATTATTACTTATGTCAAGTACTGCAGAAAACATAAGTGGTCATTCTCTTTAAGCTAAGTTCAACCACAAAAGGAATAGACAACATTAAGCCTATTTGCATTTTAAACTTCCTTTAAAATACCCATTTCAGATAACTTGATATTATTAAACTGAATGCATTATATCATACAACAGCTACATTTTTTTTACAAAATATGTTTTCTAAGCATATTTCTAGCCTAAAGCATTTCACATTCAACAGTGATATATTCAGTTTTATACAGCTTTAAAAATAACAATTTTTGAATAAGGTTTTTGCTGTAACTATCTATTTTATCATTCACAGTAACAAATATTGTGGGTTATTCAAATTACATTTGGACACCAAATTTGAATGGTAATTCATTTAGGACAATTATTATCACAAACTACATTGCAATACTTAACATGTAATGCATTTCTCCTTGGTTCATCTCTTTTGTTAAGTGTAATATAAATTAAATTTTTATGTTTATCCTTCTTCCTTTAGACCTTGCTCCTCAACATAGTGCCCTCATCAACTTAGCATAAATAACTTTGCAAATTAGGGGTTATAATAGCTTCAAACTTCTAGAACAAGATGAACTTTAAAAAAGACCCATGTGTTATGAAGCATTTTAATTCATTGGTTAATAATTCTTGTTTCCATTTGTTTCTGAGTGCAATAAAATCTTTCAAATTTTGTATTTACTGTAATAATACTGATATTTACATTGTTTCAGTAGTTAGTATCCCAAAAAAACTACTATTACTGTATGTGTGAAAAATATCCAGTGGCATAAACAAGACTCTTTTTGATTAATCAGGCATAGGTTAGTCATTATTACAAGCATATACAATGATATAGGTAGTTATAAAGCTCTGAGAGTTTAAAGGCATTTTTTAAATAAACACAAATTTAGTTAATTGTTAGTGGCCAGAAAAACAAAAGAGCAAATTCAATGCAGAAATATAACACATACAGCTTCTCTTCATTAGTCTAATCATGAGCATAAATACAAAATTGTCTAGAGCAATAAAAAAGGAATGCTTAACTGGAGTAATCATCTTGCCAAATAGAAGGATGATATATGCTTCTGCAGGTCCCCAGGTGTGTAGATTCCCCCAGTCCTCAAGTACCACCATCAGGTCATGATTTGTGGATGTTTTAATCATGCACAGATGAATTAAAGTATTTTGCTGGGTCAGTAATTATCCCACTAGCTTCTACAGGCATACATCTTCAAAACATGACCTGTTTGGAATACTTGAGGTTTGAGGTTTAGAAATACTGCCCTGGGGAATAAGATAACTGCCTCCATATTTGAGCAATCTCCTTATCTAGGGAACTGTGATTAAGAAATTGAAGAATGTGGAGTTTCAGGGGTAGTGTTAGCCTTATGGTGCGTACACAATGTAAGATCAGTCAGTGATAACGATATCACTGAATGATCTCCCTGCACCTTCCTGGAGTGCTGGATGATTGATCATCCAGCACACCACCAACTCACTGACAACAGCCAACGACCTGCGATCAACGATTGCAGGTCCCTATAGCAACCTGGTCGATATCAACCAGGTTGGCCTGCATGCATGGGTGATGGACGATATCATTATCATCCATGCATGCCCTTGCATCGCTGGTCATTGGTGGGTTGGAAGGGACCAAAAAATGCACGATATGAATGACAATAATAAGATCGATATCGTTATCGTTCATATCGAGCATTTTAATCATCTCGTGTGTATGCACTATAAGAGATGGAATAATGAACCTCATCAGACTTAATTATCAAGAGCACATCACCTGAGCTGTATGTCTCTCATTGTTGCAATTGTGTTAGGAATGAGCAGTTGATTACTGTTTATAATGTTTAGCCAGTTAGTTTTAGTCATGTTCCTAATTGATTCAGACTGTTTTAACTATCTTTCCTGACATTCTTCTGACATTGGATTGTTTATGAATAAACTGTCTGCTATTTCCCTCAACCTACATATTTATTGACTACTAGTTGCAAGCCCTAAACTTTGATAATTTTAGGGCTCCTTGTTGACTGCACAAACTTGCTGCAAACTTGTTCTACCTGTCTTACTTTCTTGGTTCAACAGAGTACCAGTGAACACACAGCAATCAATTGGAAAAGGGGCTGATTCATGTGAATAATAGAAGTTCATTCTATATATAGGTTTACATAGAAACTGTGTGCAGTCACCACTCTGAGGACTCCTCAAACCTTACATTAAAAGCTTCAAGAACTGAGGAGTAATAACAAGAATAAACACCAAGGTATTCGCAAAATATAAAATAGAGTAAACGCCAGTAGAGCAAGAGTCTTTTTATCACACAATGCTCAAGTAATAGCACAATCCTGTGAAATGAAATGCTCTGTAGATCTTCAGATCGATCGTATACTATTTATTGTACCCATCAGGCAAAATAAACACTAAGGGCTCGATTCAGACCTGTTTGCTAGATGCGTTTGCATGCAGTGCATATCTGCAATCGCATGGCAAGGCTATGGCCTGCCCACTTTGTCTTAGCGCATGATCGTTCTGTGTATACAGATGCCAACCAGCCTGTCTTAAGATGCCCACTTTCCCCATGTCCAGGAAGTGTATGTAACCATCGGTAACATTGAGTACCATCGGAAGCAACCACAGCACTTGTGGCTGACCATACTCTACCGCAAGCATTGCGAGTAATTCAGTGTGATTTTCAACCATGTGACATGTATTATGATGCTGCGTCTTAATTATACATGCATCTGAAATGGTGTTGAGACAATCGGGCACGCCTGTGTTCGCACCACCACTCCACCGTTTTCATGGACCATCCCCTGTCACCAACCACAAATGGCTTGTCCTTTCACTCTAGCTAGCGAACTGTCTATGTGCAGTGAGCAAACGCTTCTCAATCGCATGGACTAGTTTGCGCACATGCACTGCAATGCGTACGCATGCGCAGATCGCAAAAATTGGCTGGCTGCGTGTGAATGCAGCCTACCGAGCAGGTCTGAATCGGGCCCTAAGTTCCTGGCAAGCTAGACCTATCATTCCATAGTAACATCACAGATTTCTTTTTAAAGTGTATACTTTTATTACAGATACTTTTGTTTATACTGATAAAAAGACAAAATCTGAAATAATGGTGTTTCTTTTGAACATACAACATATACTGTAGCTGCTTACCAGAAAATGGGGAATTTCTAAACAATAAATAAAGTAATATTTGTATATTTAATTGAGGTAATAGAAATGTGCAATTATTACTGACAGCAGCAATGTGACATGATTAAATGGATGTAATGCAGGTATTTTGTAACTCATAAGTATAATCACAAATGGTGAAACCAACTTTAAAGTAGGGGTGTGCACCGGCCACTTTTCGTGTTTTGTATTTTGGTTTTGGATCTGGATCTTTCTTCGTGTTTTGGATCTGGATTGGTTTTGCCAAAACCACCCTTCCGTGTTTTGGGTTCTGGGTTTTGTGTTTTGGATCTGTATTTTTTTTTAAAAAAGCATAAAAACAGCTAAAATCACAGAATTTGTAGGTTTTTCTGCTCCTATGCTATTATTAACCTCAATAACCTTAATTTCCACTCATTTCCAGTCTATTCTGAACACCTCACACCTCACAATAGTGTTTTTATGTCCAAAACGTTGCACCGAGGTAGCTGGATGACTATGCTAAGCGACACGAGTGGGCGGCACAAACACGTGACCCATCTAGGCGTGAAACTGCAGTGGCAGACAGGATGGCAGTTTGAAAAACTAGGCCCCAAACTGTACATAATGCAAAGAAAAAAAAGAGGTGCAAGATGGAATTGTCCTTGGGCCCTCCCACCCACCCTTATGTTGTATAAACAGGACATGCACACTTTAACAAACCAATCATTTCAGCGCCAGGGTCTGCCACACAACTGTGGCTGAAATGATTGGTTCGTTTGGGCCCCCACAAAACAAGCTGGCAATTAATGTGTCCCTGCACAAACTGGCTCTATGGAGGCAAGATGTCATCCTCATCCTCCTCATCCACCGATTCCTCACCCTCTTCAGTGTGTACATCCTCATCCTCACAAAGTATTAACTCGTCCCCACTTGAATCCACCACCACAGGTCCCTCTGTACCTTCTGGAGGCTGGTCTCCCTGGAAGAGCTGATAATTCATTTTGATGAACATCATCTTCTCCACATTCTGTGGAAGCAACCTCCTACGCCTTTCGCTGACAAGGTTCCCGGCTGCACTAAACACTCTTTCGGAGTACACACTGGAGGGGGGGCAACTCAGGTAAAATAGAGCCAGTTTGTACAGGGGCCTCCAAATTGCCTCTTTTTCCTGCCAGTACAGGTATGGACTGTCTGCCATGCCTACTTGGATGCTGTCACCGATGTAATCCTCCACCATTCTGTCAATGGTGACAGTATCATATGCAGTGACAGTAGACATGTCAGAAATTGTTGCCAGGTCCTTCAGTCCGGACCAGATGTCCAAACTTGGTCCTGCCTGCCCTGCATCACCGCCAGCGGGTTGCTTAGGATACCTAAGTTTTTTCCTGGCAGCCCCAGTTGCAGGAGAAAATGAAGAAGGAGCCGTTGACGTGTCACGTTCCGCTTCAGCTGACAGTGTGTTCACCAGCAGGTCTTTGCACCTCTGCAGGCTTGTGTCGGCCGGAAAGAGAGACACCACATAGGCTTTAAACCTAGGATCGAGCACGGTGGCCAAAACGTAGTGGTCTGATTTCAACAGATTGACCACCCTGGAATCCTGGCAAAGCGAATGAAGGGCTTCATCCACAAGTCCCACATGCCGAGCGGAATCGCTCCATCTTAGCTCCTCCTTCACTTTCTCCAGCTGCTTCTGCAAAAGCCTGATGAGGGGAATGACCTGACTCAAGCTGGCAGTGTCTGAACTGACTTCACGTGTGGCAAGTTCGAAGGGCTGGAGAACCTTGCACAACACGGAAATCATTCTCCACTGCGCTTGAGTCAGGTGCATACCCCCTCCTTTGCCTATGTCATAGGTGGATGTATAGGCTTGTATGGCCTTTTGCTGCTCCTCCATCCTCTGAAGCATATAGAGGGTTGAGTTCCACCGCGTCACAACCTCTTGCTTCAGGTGATGGCGGGGCAGGTTCAAGAGTGTTTGCTGGCGCTCCAGTCTTCGGCACGCAGTCGCTGAATGGCGAAAGTGGCCAGAAATTTTTCGGGCCACCCAAAGCGTCTCCTGCACGCCCCTGTCGCTTTTCAGAAAATTCTGCACCACCAAGTTTATTGTGTGAGCAAAACATGGGACGTGCTGGAATTTGCCCAGATGTAATGCCCGCACAATATTGGTGGCGTTGTCAGATATCACAAATCCCCAGGAGAGTCTAAGTGGGGTAAGCCACTGGGCGATGATTTCCCTCAGTTTCTCTAAGAGGTTGTCGGCGGTGTGCCTCTTACTGAAACCGGTGATACACAGCGTAGCCTGCCTTGTAACGAGCTGGCATTTCTGAGATGCTGCTACTGGTGACGCTGCTGCTGTTGCTGCGTAAGGTGATACATCTACCCAGTGGGCTGTCACAGTCATATAGTCCTTAGTCTGCCCTGTTCCACTTGTCCACATGTCCGTGGTTAAGTGGACATTGTGTACAACGGCATTTTTCAGGACACTGAGGACACTTTTTCTGACGTTTCTGTACAGTCTCGGTATCGCCTGCCTAGTGAAGTGGAATCTAGACGGGATTTGGAACCGGGGACACACTACCTCCATCAATTGTCTAAATCCCACTGCACTAATGGCGGATACCGGACGCACGTCTAACACCAACATAGCAGTCAAGGCCTCAGTTATACGTTTTGCTTCAGGATGACTGCTGTCGTACTTCTTCCTCCTCGCTAAGGACTGTTGGAGGGTCAATTGTTTAGTAAAAGTAGTGGTGTTCCTACTTCCTCTCTGGGATGATGAACGACTCCCAGCAGCAGCAACAGCAGCAGCGGCAGCAGTAGGCGTAGCAATGCAGGATCCTCCAGAGGAATCCCGGATAGGAGAGTCAGTCATGCCAGTGACATGGCCTGCAGGACTACTTCCGATCCTGACTAAGGAGGAAATTGACGAGGAGGGAGTTGACGGTGTGGTTTGCAGGCGCTTGGATACAACAGGACAACGGGATTTAGGTGTCCCTGGACTGCTTACGGTCTTAGCCAAAGTTTCTGAACTTGACAGTAACTTTTTATGAACGCGCTGCAGGTGCTGTATAAGGGAGGATGTTCCTAGGTGGTTGACGTCCCTACCCCTACTTATTTCACCTTTACATATGGTACATATGGCAAGACAGTTGTTGTCCGGATTTGGATAGAAATATTGCCAGACCAAAGAGGTGGAATGTTTGGTCTTCTGCCCAGGCATGACCGTGATGGGCTTTTTCATCCCATGGACAACAACTGTCTCCCCCGGAGCCTGATTTAAACAAACCACATCACCATCAGAATCCTCCTCGCCAACTTCCTCCTCAGCGCCAGCTACACCAGTATCCTCATCCTGTTGTACTTCAACAGTGACATCTTCAATTTGCATATCAGCAAGTGGACTGTGGGTGCTCCTTTCAGCACTTGCAGGGGGCGTGCAAATGGTGGAAAGAGCCACCTCTTCCCGTCCAGTGCTGGGAAGGTCAGGCATCGCAACCACCACCACACTTGGACTCTCCTTGGGGATTTGTGATATCTTCTTAGAAAGCACAGTTCTTCGCTGTGCTTTTGCCAGCTTAACTCTTTTGATTTTTTTAGTGGGAGGAGGGCTTCCATCGTCATGTGAAGCTGAACCACTAGTCATGAACATACTAGGGATCGACCTTAGCCGTTCCTTGCCACTCCGTGTCGTAAATGGCATATTGGCAAGTTTACGTTTCTCTTCAGCTGATTTAAATGTCTTTTTCAAGGTCATTTTCCTGAACTTTGCCATTTGGGATTGTATGTGCCCTCTACTATGACATTGGGCATCGGCCTTGGCAGACGACGTTGATGGCATGTTATCGTCTATGTTATGACTAGTGGCAGCAGCTTCAGCACTAGGAGGAAGTGGTTCTTGATCTTTCTCTATTTTATTTTTATCGGAGAAAGTTTGGTCCTCCATTTATGTTATATCGATTTGATATATACGTGCTGCTAAACACAGAAAATAATTTTTTTTTTGGTTTGGACTGGAGTGTACTTTGTGGGTTACAGCACCCTTTAACGGTCAAGCCAGCCGGCCCTTTACTTATGACACAGGCGCACGCTTGGCACTACTTTGTTGATGCACGTGCGGCTACTGCGCACACAATTCACAAACACAGAAAATAATTTTTTTTTGGTTTGGACTGGAGTGTACTTTCGGGGGTTACAGCAACCTTTAACGGTCAAGCCAACCGGCCCTTTACTTATGACACAGGTGCACGCTTGGCACTACTTTGTTGATGCACGTGCGGCTACTGCGCACACAATTCACAAACACAGAAAATAATTTTTTTTTGGTTTGGACTGGAGTGTACTTTCGGGGGTTACAGCACCCTTTAACGGTCAAGCCAGCCGGCCCTTTACTTATGACACAGGCGCACGCTTGGCACTACTTTGTTGATGCACGTGCGGCTACTGCGCACACAATTCACAAACACAGAAAATAATTTTTTTTTGGTTTGGACTGGAGTGTACTTTCGGGGGTTACAGCACCCTTTAACGGTCAAGCCAGCCGGCCCTTTACTTATGACACAGGCGCACGCTTGGCACTACTTTGTTGATGCACGTGCGGCTACTGCGCACACAATTCACAAACACAGAAAATAATTTTTTTTTTGGTTTGGACTGGAGTGTACTTTGGGGGTTACAGCACCCTTTAACAGTCAAGCCAGCCGGCCCTTTACTTATGACACAGGCGCACGCTTGGCACTACTTTGTTGATGCACGTGCGGCTACTGCGCACACAATTCACAAACACAGAAAATAATTTTTTTTTGGGTTTGGACTGGAGTGTACTTTCGGGGGTTACAGCACCCTTAACGGTCAAGCCAGCCGGCCCTTTACTTATGACACAGGCGCACGCTTGGCACTAATTTGTTGATGCACGTGCGGCTACTGCGCACACAATTCACAAACACAGAAAATATATAATTTTTTTAGCACTTGGGGGGAGCACCCCTGATGGACAGAGCACCCCCTGGACAACACTACAGCACCCCTTTAGGTCTGGGACACTGCACAGGACTTTGGAGTGGACACAGCCCCTATGGAGAACTGACTGCACAACACAGTCCAGCCAGCCCCTATGGACTTTGAAGTAGTGGACACAGCCCCTATTAACAACAGCAGCACAGCACAACACAGCCAGCCCCTATGGACATTGAAGTAGTGGACAACAGCAGCACTACACTACACTACACTACACTACACTACACAGCCCTAACTCCCACCCTCCCTCTTCACTGTCCACAGCCGAGTGAGAAAATGGCGCCGACGCGGGTACCTTATATAGGATCCAAAACCCGCGAGACTCGGAAGGCGGGATGATGACGTTTTGCCTCGATTTCAGATCCGAGTCAGGCGGGAAAAGTCGAGCCTGACTCGGATCGGACTCGGATCGGGGGGGCTCGGATTTCAGAAATCCGAACCCGCTCACCCCTACTTTAAAGGAAACTAAATACAGTCCCTCCAAATCAAAAAGCTCACTACAAGCCTTTGATGTAAAAGTTCTAGCACAGATTCTCACTGATGGATGATTGAGACCAAACTGTAAAAAATATCATTCTGCATTGATATATTTACTGATGGTAGTTAGCATAGAAATCCACAGATGTGACATACAGTAGTTATCAGCTTGTACAAATCACAGATCTATTGAGAGATGTGAAATAACCAGGATTGCTGTGAACAAATTTTTTTGCATTGTCCAAACATAAGGCCTGATTCTTTATGGGTCACAACTGCAACTGCGATTACGCATGCAGATGGCCGATTAATGCATACTGTGAATGCATATGCATCGAAGTGTGCATGTGTGAAGGCATCACAGTGATCACACTGCGATCGCAGAGACCACGCAGACCCATTGCAGTGATTGACAGGAAGTGACATTTGGGGTTGTTGACAGGGGGTGGTCGGCAAAGCGCAGGTATGTCAGTGCATTTGAATGCCGTTACAGGGTGTGCATAAATTAGCCACTATGATGGAATACGCAGTTTGAGCTCCCACTGTGTGCAATGAGGTTAGCAATTTCTGAGTAAGGTCTGTCCTTGTGCAATTGTGCATGAGGCTCCGATTGTACTCGATGATACTGATGGTTTTGCAGGCTTACAAAGTATTACGGATGTGAGTAAGGGGAAGTGGGCATCCTTATAGTGTGCTTCGAGGGCATAGCGATTGCAAACATTAGCATATTTTCGCAGTGGGTCTGGTGTGTAATTGCAGCTGCGATCACCATAGCAATCCATAATGAATCAGGCCCATAGTATCTTATTGTATGTAGTCATTTGGTTGACATTTACAATATTGACAGTTATGATGTTAACATTGTTAAAATGTCAATAGACAATGTATCAACAGTTTCAGATTGTTGATATGTGAAATGTCAACATTGTCAGAATATGGACTTTAGGGTTAGGCTGTGGGCTTGGGGGAAGTTAGGGTTAGGAAGCAGAGGGGGTGGTTAGGTACCTAGAGAGTGAGTTAGGGTTAGAATTAGGGATTAGGGTGAGGGATAGCAGAAGAATACTTACAAGAATGCTGGAGGATCACAGGACTGAGCCGGAAGTGACAATCACATGACCACCAAGACCCAGAATCTGCAGCTGTTAGTTGCAGTTAAGTGACTGCTGGGTCACAGGGGACAATATGTGGACATTCTAGCATGTCAGCATTTCATCAGTGTCCACATGGTCAATGTTGACATTATGGCCATGGTGACAGCCTCATGACAACATTATGAATGTCAATATATCAAACCATACCTTATCTACAGACATAGAGCCTGATTTAGAGATGAACACTAATGCAATTTTCAAGTAATGGTTTGCCATTGCGGTTACGCATGTACAGAGGAATCCATTGCTAAGTGAGTGACAGACTGGTAGTTTTTGGGGGTGGTAATGGGGAGTCATCACAAGAATGCAGGCGTACCTGTCTGTTTCAACGCCATTACATGGGCATGCATATATTAGCCACTGCGATTGCATATGCGGCTCTACAAGTCAGAAGAGCACCCAAGGTTGCAGCAGATCAGACCTGCCACAAGGCTAAGATGGCCACCGATGTGCTTTGATGTTACCGATGTTTACGCAAGTATGCTTAGTTGCACGCAGGTGAGGAGGCAGCAGTGGGCATCTTTATGCTCAGGTGATCTTTGCTAACATTAACATATTTTCACAGCTGTGTTGCAAATGGAAATGCAGTTGCAATTGTCTCTGAAGCAGGCCCACAGTTGACCCAACAGTATTCTAAATAAGCAGTCATTTAATCAAATAAAAAACCTTTGTGTTTTACTAACTATTATGTCAGTTTACTAAGAAGGCAAAAGGCACATTGTATGTTAATACAATTAAATTTAAACAACTGTACAGTTTATAGTTTAGATTATGATTTGAAATGAGAACACATCCTGTGAATATGGTCTTTATATTTGATATTAAAATATGTTTTATCCAAATACACAAAGGTAATAAATAATGCTGCCAACTTAGCTATATAAATAATGCTTACATTAATCATATAAATAATTAGTATTGCCCCTGATTGACATAACTAGAGTTGTCCCCTTGATTATATAAACAGCATTGCTGCCTCCCTTTTTAGAGTTACCCCCTTGATCATATAAATAAATATTTTTGTCCACTTGATTATATGTTCAACCTTTGCTTAATAAATAATATGAAATAATTTTGCTGGCTTCATTATATAAATAAATGCTAGTGCTAAAAAATTTCAATAAACCTATAATTCATTCATTAAACAATATTAATTGTTTACCCCTTGATTCCATCAATAAACAGTGTTGTCACATTCATTATTTACAGACAAATTTGTTGGTACCCAGTCACAAAAAAAATAAGAACCCATATGTAACTTGAAAGAGACAAAGTAATTGGCATCCATTATTGTTTATTCTATATTTAATAGATGTCAGAATTTGCATTTGATTTTTGATTCAAAAGAATATTTAAATTAATAAAACAATTGAATATTGCATGGACTAAAATAATGTGACCCTAAATCTAATCATTTGTTGCATAACCTTTAGAGGCAATTACTGAAATCAAGTGATATTTTGTAAACTCTCAAAGAGATATCTGCTCATGTTTATAGGTAGTTTTGCCCAATTTTTTTTAGAGCAATCTGCTCCTGCAGTGTCATGTTATATGGCTGCCTTCTCCAGACTGCATGTTTCAGTTCTTTACATAGATGTTTGATAGGATTGACATCAGCACTCATAGAAGGCCACTTTAGAATAGTCCTTTGATTTGTTCTTATCTACTCATGGGTGCTTTTATTTGTGTGTTTGGTTCATTATCCTTTTGGAAGACCCATGACCTGCATCTGAGACAGAGTTTTCTGACACTGGACAGTATGTTTTTCTCCAGAATACCTTAACAGTCTTGAGATTTAATTGTGCCCTGCAGACATTCAAGACATCCTGTGCCAGATGCAAAGCAGCCTCAAAACATAACCGAGGTTCCTCCATGTTTCAAAGCAGGTATGTTTTTCTTTTCTTTGAAAGCTTCATTTTTCTGTCTGTGAACATAGAGTTGATATGACTTGCCAAAAGAACAACAGTTTTGAATCATCTGTCCTAAGTACATTCTTATAGAAGCATTGTGTTTTGTCAATATGCATTCTAGCAAGATCCAAGCTCACTATTTTGTGTTGTTTTTTCAAAAGTTGAGTCCTCCTGGGTCTTCTTTCATGGAGCCCACTGCTCAAAAAGCTTTGGATGGTGCAATCAGACACTGGTGTACTTTGATCTTGGAGTTCAGCTTGTATCCTTGGCTTTTTCTAACATTCTCACTATCATTCTGTTTAATTGGGTGTCAATTTTTCTCTTGTGATTGTGTCCAGGGAGGTTGGCTACAGTCCTATGGACTTTAAACTTCATAATTTTTGCAACTGTAATCAAAGGAAAATCAAGCTGCATGGAGATTGTTTACCCTTTAACATGTTCCTCTATAATTTTATTTAAACTTTTCAGATGACTCTCTCCTTTAATTTCTCTTGTCCATGTTCAGTGTAGCGCACATGATGATACCAAACAGCAGAGTGACTACTTTTCTCCACGTAAATAGCTGAAAAGCTGAAAAACTGATTAGAATATTGAAGATGTGTGTTGCTAACTTAAGAAACCAATTTGTTTGAAATATCAGTGTAATCAAATTATTTATCATATCTAAGGGGTACCAACACATGTGTCCAAGTTGTCTGAGAATATCTTCAGAAAATAAGCATTTTTTTATCTCCTTTAACAGTTTATTTGCTGAATTCTATGACATACTAGTAGCATAAAGTTGTAAATGAGATAATATCCTTTAATTGTATCACTTTTTAGAAATAATGAATCATTGTTTCAATAGACTGTAAGGATACCAGCAAATTAGTTCACGTCTCTAAATTGTATTACCCACTGAGATAGATGATGAAGTAATATTGCTATATATTAACATCCTAAGCAGATAAAAGACTTCAGTCTAGTGCTACCATGCTCTCTCTATAAACACATGCAAAACTATGATATTATTAATATTTATTTACAGTCAGTTGCAGTAAGTCCCTTGGGTAGATTTACTAATGCTTGTAAGTAGAGGTGTTGCCCATAGTAACTGATTAGATTTCAGATATCATTTCTCTATTGCATTCTATTAAATTATTGACATAAATTAATTGGTTGCTACAGTATGGGCAACACGTCCACTTGTCTGTTTTAAAAGCTTTAGTAAGTCTATCCTCCTATCCCTGTTCTTCATCAGGAATCACATCTTTACATCTAAGGTTAAATTTGCTAAAAAAAACTATACTATTTAAAAAAGTTATCAAAACTCCAGACATTAACAGTGGTATTCTGCCCCAAATTACAGGATTTACTTTACTTTAGAGGATGAAAAACCAAACATCTTGCAATGTGTGTTAAATTATGGGGTTTGAAAACTCCCAAACTGTTGTTACCCTAGTTCAGTGGCATCTACATGTCTGGTGGCCCCCCTCTCATCCGCCTTCATTTGTTTGTGGGTTTCTGCAGATCCAGTTTATCCCTTGACATATTATCTGCTGATAATACTGCTATGGAGAAAATCAGTTTACTGCAATGTCCATGCTTCCCCTCTGTGTTTAGAGTACCTTTATTTTACCATTCTTTGCCTCATCTGTATATTGTGAATTTTGCTTTCCTTGGAATAATATTGCTCTGGGTGATTATCATTATGGGCAAACACTGCCAGCTCTCAGCGATTAAACACCAGGGGCCAAATGTAATAGGTAGTCTGTTTTGGTAAATTGCGAGTTTGGTGCTAAACTTGCAATTTTTCACAACTCTCCAATGTACAAGGGTGTCTGTTCACTAAAACTCGCATTTTTCAGAGTTACTAAAACTCTCCATTCTCAAACTCGCATCCAGATGTTTTCACATTGAAAACAATCAACTCGCCCAATGTAATAGAGTGTATGTTTCAGACTCGCAAAAAAAAGATTACCAAAAGTCCCCAAATAATAGACCTGCTTCAGGCTAGTGAGTACATCCTTAGCAGGTCAGATTAACACAGAAACATGCACATATCCATGAGATATGTACATGTTTCTGTGTGTACTTATGTTAAATGTTATAAAATTAAAAAAAAATGATGTGCACCCCCTCCCCAAAAGCATAACCAGCCCCAGGCTTTATAAAGCCTGTTCTGGTTCTAAAAATACAGGGGCCAAAATGCATAGCGGGCCCCTGCATATTAAGAACCAGCACAGGGCTTTGTTGAGCTGGTCCTGGTTCTAGAAAATCATGGGACCAAATGAGTAGAGGTCCCCTGAAAATTCCAGAACCAGCACCGAACTCTGTCTAGCGGGGGGATAATGCCACAGCCAGGGAAAACCTTTCACCGGTTTCCCCGGCCAAAGCATTATCCCTGACTGCTAGTCAGTCCAGGCCGGGGATCCATGGTGAGTTGAGGACCCTCCCAATAAAGGGGTCCCCCTCTCCAGGGCACCCCAGGCCTAGACTGATAGCCCGGGGCTATCCCTGGCACCCTAGGGCGGTGGGTGCCGGGTTGATAGTGTAAAGTGTAAAATTTAATTTTCCATATTGTCTTTATTTGTAGAACCACAAGTACCAGCAAGCCTCCCCTGCATGCTGGTATTTGGAGAACCACAAATACCAGCATGCGGGGCATTATGGGCCCGCTGGCACTTGTAGTTCCACAACTAAAGAAATACGTGAATAAACAAACTGACACCATGAAAGTATAATTTTAATAAAACATACATGCACACTCACACATACTCACCTAGTATCCGAAGTAATCCATAGGGGTGCACCTGAAAAAAAAATCTGTACTCACCTCTCCTATGCGTCGATCACGTCCTCTTCTGCAGTAGGCAATCCAGGGGTTAAAATAAAAAAAATGCAAAAAACCGATCCATACGGACCGAGCAAAGGTATGTGTGTACACATACCTTTGCTCCATGTAAATGACTGTGGCACTCATGTGCTCCATCAGTAAAGGGGCCGCCAGCCAATCAGGGAGCATCTACATTGGAGCAGCTCCCTGATTAGCTGAATGCGGCCAGCCTGTGTGTCCCATAACGTCTATGGTGAGAAATCCCCATAGACGTCTATTGTGGGAACCGTTACATCGTAGCCGCAAGATTAATTGATGTTAATCTTGTGGTTACATCAATGATACATTGTCGCGACATGTACCTAATATTAGGTATCATTCAGAAATACGAGGGATCTGGATACAGCAGTGGGTTGACAAGTTGGCTCTTTGAGTGAATGATATGCTGCTATTCCTATCTGGTACATTGGAGTTACTTGGTACACTTCTCTCTGTGGCCCTCCCCTTCCCTTGGGGTTATATCCACTCCTCTCAAATGGTCTGATAAATTTATATATCTGAGAATTTGGATTATGACATCTGTATGCAATTTTGTTTCTTGGTTCACTTTCTAACTGTCCAGCTGCTCATTCTCTGTATCTTAAATTGGCTCCACTTCGTCTCCCTATACCCATTAGTGACATACAAGGCTATGTCCAAGACTAGTATTTCTGTGCACCTCCTCCCATGGTGAATTAATCAACTAATTTGGACACCATAACAATCTCTATGCTAATCACACCTAAATCTAACTTTATTAATCCACTTTTCACCTTTTCTACTCTAGTGTGTCCAACTGTTTCTCAAGTGTCAAAATATGGATGCACAAATGTTATGTTAAACTCAGCATATCTATATCAGGGTTCATAATCTTCCCACCATCTAGAGTAACCTAACATCTTAACCTGTCCCAGGCCATGGTCAATACTGAACCCTCTTCTGATCCTCATGGTCGCTATCTGGATGCCATCCTCACCTCCTTAATTTACCATGTCCAGTCTCTCTCACAAGCCATTTTCTTCCACCTTCAAAACAGTGCAAATATTTTACCTTTCCTCACCCATGAAGCTAATAAAATATTTATACAACCTCTCATTAGCGCTCTACTTGACTACTGAAATCTCTTCATGTCTGGCCACCCTTCACCCACATCTCATCACATCAGTCCATTCTCAATGACATCTCAAGATGGATTTTCCTCTCTCACTGCTATGCTTCTAACTCAAAGCTATGCCTATCCCTACACTAGCCGCCCTTTACCTGTAAAATCCACTCAAACACTTTATCTTTACCTACAAAGCCCCCTGCCACACCTCTCCCTCAAAATCTCTGATTTCATCTTTCTCCACATTCCTTCCCACCATCTCTGCTTTGTTAACAGTGAGCTCTTCAACTCCACACTGAATAAAACATCACAGCCCTAACACTTAGATTCATCTTTGTTGTCCACACCTAAACAGAGCCCCACATCCAATAAGCTATTCCACCAACCTCCAATGTTTCAAATGCTTCTTGGAAACCCATTTGTTCATAAAAGGCTACTGTTCTTCCTACCAACTGTGGGCCTGGTTCATTACGGACCGCAACTGCAATTACAATAGCGATTATGCACGCAGTCTCACTTCAATAGTATGCTAATCCATATCGCTCACTATGCCACTGCAGCAGAAAATAAGGACGCCCACTTTACCTTACACACATCCATAATGTCTAGCAAGACACTAGTACTTTCGAGTACCATCGTAGCCTCATGCACATTTGCACAAGCTCTGAACTTACTTAGGAATTGCTAACCTCATCGCATGCTATGAGTACTCCGGCTGTGTAAGGCAATGCCGTGGATACTTTATCCACACCTATGCAACATTGTTCAAACGCACTGGCATGCCTGCATTTTGCAGACGCCCCCCATCACTTTCCACAAATGGCACTTCCTTTCAATCACTCTGCGATGGGTCTCTGCTTTGTTCACGCATGTATACTGCAATGCATATGCATGCGCAAACCACAACAATCGGCTGATTGCATGCGTAATCACAGTTGCAATCGGTAATGAATCAGGCCCTGTATTCGCACTGTCCCAGTCTCTCAACACCCTCATTCTTACTAAGTGTATATCACATTGTCAGTCTACGCCACTCCACATTAGATGGTAAGTTCTCATGAGCATGACCCTGATTCCCCTTGTCTTCTTTTCTGCTCCCTCCTCATCCACCTGTTTTTTACCCACAGCATGTTATTTAGATCTCCTGTCATACATCCTTTATGTCCATTACTTTAATTTTGGTATATATTTATTACATGCATTATTTCTCCACATATATTTTTGCATTAAATTACTGTTAATTACTAATTATTAAAGGAATAAAATGTAATAACATAAAAAAATGAATTACTTACTGTATTACCCAAACCCACTGTTTAATTCACAATACAAACTTCAATTATGCTTAAAAATATTTTCCACCTAATTACTGACAACTAATTACAGACCTGTCAACCTAACCACTTAAAACAAAAGGATGAGAATTGGGTTTAAAATGGACAGTGGAATATAATTATTGAACTTCTACAAACACTACAACTTGTATGTAATGATGCAGAAGAAGACAAAATAGCAAACTAGAAAAAGTAGAGAGCTCACATAAAGCAGACATAAAAAAATTAGTGAGCAATCAGGTGAAACTCTATGATGAACAAAGTATTATTAGCTCCCACCATAATGAAATGATGCAACAATTGCAATACTGCAAAACATGTCTGCACATTTGTTTGCAAATGAAATCTGTAGCCCTGTTATTCCCTATATCATGGCCAATCAGGTGTATCTTCACAGCACTAAGGGCCTGATTCAGAGCCGGACGCTATTTGCTGTCGTTCGTCCAGAAAATAGGGGTGGCTATTCAAATGAACTGTTCGCTCTTTGCGGTCTGTTCACGCCTCTATGTCTGAATGAGTGAACAAAACTTGCGGTCGTTTTTTGAAAAAATACGCACCCTGGCCATCCTACGTCATGTCCGCTATTTATTAGATTAATCGAGTACATCGACCAGCGTATGACCTGCTCGCTATTCTTGTGGTTGGCTTTTGCTACCACAATCTTGCGAGCAGTTCTGGCTATAAAATAACCCAGTGATGTGGTCAATGACGCTGCTGTATTAATTATGCACACCCTTAAAACGCCCGTTTTGACCTTTAAGCACACCTGCGTTCGGATCTCCACTCCCCATTTTCAAGCACCTTCCCCTGTTACCACCCACATACGCCTCATTCTGTCACTCAAAATAGCAGGCATTCGCTATTTAGCGAACAAACGATTTTCGGCCGCACTGACTGGTTCGCGCATGCGTATTACGATCCGTACGCATGCGCAGTTTTGCAAACATTGCTCGGAGCGAATGAGCGGCCGTTTACAAGCGGCTCTGAATCAGGCCCTAAGTTTGTAGTAGCACTGTTTGGATATTAGCATTGTCATTTTTAAATCCATAACCGGACATTGCCTTGTTATTGATGTCTTCTTTAAATTAACTACTTTTGTAGTCTCTTCTCCTTTGACTACAGTTCACAAGCCCCAATATTGCACTGTTAACATGATTTTGACCATGGATTTACCCATCTCCATTTGTCCAATGGGAACCAGGTTATTGGTCCCTGTTGTTTTTACCTTCTCAGAGAGTCATGTCTGCTCTCCAGTAGTCTCAAGTAGGTCACCCAGGGAGATAGATTAGCAACAATTTGCTCTTGCTTTAAAAATATACTTCACTTAGGGGCCTATGTATCAAGCCAATTTTTACATAAAATTACGCATAAACTGCAATTTCTGCATACTTTCATGTATTGATCCTATATACTAACAGCATAATGCAGGAGATTTTACAGAAATTCATGCAAAGTGGTAATTAGCACTTCAGATCGCGGCCCCTATTATTATAAATGGGGACTACAATCTGACCCCTGTGTACTAAACTTCAAAAAGTGAAGATTTTTGGACTTTTGCACCAGTAGTTTACACCTGGCAGGCGCATAGCATCAGCTTCCCCTGGGAAAGCCTTTCACTTCAGTGAAAGACTTCTCAGAAATGCCGGGGATATAACTTGCGGGGACATCAGTTACTGCAACCGTTGTCCCTGCGAGTTCCCGGTAGTACATAGTTGGGATATTTTCATTAAAAAGTTTTAATACATAGGCACCTTAGATATAACAGCAGTAGCAACTGCCAGCAACATATGAAGCACAAATATACTGTACACTCCCAAGAAAGCCAGCATTACAGCTAAAGCCAAATAGAAGACACTGCTAGCACAATAGCTGATTCACTGGGTGCAGAGATGATTGTTAATGCAAGCTTAGTGGGTAAATGTTAGGAGTTGAATTGGAATTGTAAACAAAATACATGTTCACTTTAGGAGCACTAGCGCTTAACATTTGTCCTATTACTGAAGAATACTGGCACTGATTCAGAGTCGGACGCTCTGACAGAGCGCTCGCTCTGAATCAGGGCTGTCCCTCTGAATTTAAGAGCAACCTCCTGGCCACTCACATAGCTGTGGGTGACCACCCACAGCTATACCGAGTGGCCAAAATGATGGTCGTGATGGTCAAGACCATTGTGACCATCGAGCTTACGACGAGACCCTTGTGGTATGGTCTCCTCTGCTGCAAGCCCTGGAGTGCTTTTGGCTCTATCAGAGCCAAAAGCACTCCCACTGACATCACTAGTGATGTCAGTGGGGCCTGCCCCAGATGGTAGGCGTTCCCATGGGAACGCCTCCGTCTGGGCAGCCATGCCCACGGCATACCCACCAAAGGGGCGTGCTTTCAATCACCATCGACAGCACACCCACTTTGGTGCGAGACCCATAGCAATGGCTTGGCTGTCGTTATTTGGGTCTCGTGAATGCGCATGACGGAGCCGGCTCCGTCGTGCGCATGCGCACTTGGTCAACATCGACCCGCTTGCGAGTGCTCAGCGCTCACGAGCGGGTCTGAATCAGGCCCACTGTTTGCTATAATATGGGTCACAAAACTGAAAAAAATATTAAACTGAACCTTGTAATAACTGCAATTTAGAATAAAAAATTAACAGTAAACAAAGACGCATACATCTTTTAAAGTCCCCAGTCAAAATACTTAACTGAATGAGTGAAATGTCCAAAGCAGTAACTGGCAAAAATTCATTATTCTTCCCTAAAGAAATATCTGCTTAAAAGAAGAATTAAGAGTGCCAACTGTGGTTGATACTGACCTAGATACATAAAATTGCTCTAAATATAGCTTAAGGTAAATACTGAACCCAATCTGGCTTTAATGCAAGATTTTCCAATCAGGAAAATTATAGGATAAGTTAATTCTTTCAATAGGACAAGTTCATTCTAAATTTCTAATTTAGCACTGTACACAATTCCAAAGAATGCAGAAGAATAAGACCTTTTTGGCTAAAAAGTAAAAGCTTAAAATGTGAATAATTTTCTGTTTACAGTGGTTCTGTTTTATGGAATTATTACAGATGATCACACATTTGTAATGTTGATATAATGTATAATAAATATATATTTTTATGCTGTACAATTAATATTTTATGAAAAAATAGTGTCAACCATTATACCTGTATATTTGTAAACTACTGTGTAAAATAATTTTCTGTCCAGTTGTCTTCTTACAAAAGCATAAAAGTTATCAGCTACCAAAGAACATTGCAAATATTATTCTATTCCAGATTTCTGTTGAATCTTAAAACACAAAAGGAGTGGTGGCAAATTTAAATTTTGCTTGTTTTATTTGTTTTACACAATCTTAACCTGTCCTAATTTATTGTGGACCATTTAATATGGCTAATGAATATTACAGGAGTGCTGTCATTGTGTAACAAATGTCTCTTTCCACTCACATAATTTGCTGAACAGGTTTCTTATTCTCCATACTTCTTGTTCATGCCCATATTTGAGCAGTTACTTTATATGAGCCTGACTGAATGGTCACTGGCTTTATTGGTGCATTTGCATATGTATGACATCCCTGTAAGTGAGCTACTTTTATTGTCTAGCACCTAAACAACTGGTTGACTATTATATGGTATAATATAGAAAAGGGAGATGGGGTTTACCCTAATTTTAATCAAAATATGAGGTGCTACCATGCTGAGACTTGCAGTACAATGAAAATGCACACTTTGAGCCAGAGGTTCCCAACCTCTGTCCTCAAGGTACCCTAACAGTCCAGATTTTAAGGATAGCATGCTTGACCAAAAGGTGACTTAATTAGTACCTGTAAATTTGATTTAACCACCTGTGCTCAACCATGGATATCTCTAAAATCTGATCTGTTGGGGTGCCTTGAGAACCGAATTTGGGAAATTCGCCTCTAAGCACTAAGAATAATGATAATTAAACTCTACAATTTACATGGCGTATAAGGGGTAAATTTACTATGAAAAAAGTTTGGTTGTGATGACAATCTCAGGTGAGTTTAGGCATATTTTTCATCTCGCAAATTTACTAAAGACAAACTCGGGTTAGGTTGGGAGAGAGTTTTAATTTTTCACTGAAAAACTCGGGTGAGATTGCAAACTCGAAACAACTCACCATCGGCCAAACTCTGAAGTACTTTTCATGAAAAAGATGCAGCTTCTGAATTTACCAAGAATTGAAATTACAATCTCAGGTGAGATTGTAACAAATGCCCTGATAAATTTAAATTTCATACACTCCACTTCCTGGACTGCGAGTTTGGTCACCCACAGCTATGCGAGCAGCAAGGAGGCCACTCCATTTTTTAGGTAGGAGGGTCCTGATTCAGAGCGAGTGCTCTGGTCAGAGCGTCTGGCTCTGAATCAGGCCCTCAGTGTGTATGTGTATGCTAAGCACTGGGCAGGCAGCAGGGATATAATTGACTGTGGGTGGCAATGGTGCCCCCCCATCAGTCTGCGCTCCTGGCTTGTGCAATCCTGGCCAATAGGAATATATGCCCCTGCATCTGTGTCTTATTGACTTTTTGTTATCATACTGTAGCTACTTGCAACATGGAATGTACTGATTGCGCATGCATCTGTAATCTGTTTATTTAATCTCCCTGATCCATGCTGCAAGCATCTTCTGCTATTGCGAACGATCTAAAATAAAAATCATTAGACCATGCACAATAGTTCTAACTGCACTGTATGTCACGTACTGATTTACAGTAAGATTAATTCCTGTTCACTACTGTTGGGGTACTGTGTTGAACTCACTAAATTATTCACACCAATCCTAACTGTACGTTGCAATGATAGATGCATGTGTTGGGTCTCAGATGCACTTAAAGACTGAATTACACACAAAGACCAATTTTAAAAATGAATGACAATTCTTTTGCTAAACATAACATAATATACTGTATGCAGTTAATCACACCTTTTTAATACATGCTTAGATAAGTTGAAAACAAAATGGATTTGCCAATGGTCACTGCATGATACCAACTAGAAAAAGTAAACAAAAATGATTATTGTGAGTACTACTGTAGGTCAAAAACAGTAGTGTACAGTAAATTAAAAATATATTCACTGTTACACAGTACAGTAGTTTAACAGTATACAGTATGAATCTACTACAGTATATACTGACATTACTGCAGTTTTTTCAGTAAGTCTTTACTCAACTACTGTATTACTCTATGACATTAGCTTGCATTTCTAAGAGGGGTGCAGTTCAGTGCGGTGCCTGCTGCCATACAGGTATACTTCCATAGCTTGTGTCGCACCGTCTCACCATCAGCCCGTATGTTGCTCAAATGGTCCTGGAATTCCAAGCTGGACATGGACATGACTACGATACCTAGGAAGAAGGAGATGATGTGAGAACCGTCCTTCCTCAATGCCGAGTGATATGCTCTACCGTACCAAGGACTACACAAAAATATTTGGGTTTTAAGTGAGAATCATCACTAGCAGAGTTTAACCTATACTGTAGGTGCTCGTGCACCAGGTGCAGACTCAACCTCACACTGGAGTGCAACGTCCACTGTATGCCCTAAAGAAAGGAGGATAGGCAGAGAAGAACAGACAGTAAAAGACAGACACACAGGTTCTCACCGGAAATACTCTTGTACTTCATCCCACTCGATCCCACACACAGGTCCCTGTAGGAAAGAGAATATGCCATACAGGACCCTTTCCTGCTCTAACAGTGTGTCACACTAATCCACATTAATATCGGCCCTAACTCACTGGCCTAACAAACTACAGTATTAATGTACAGTAGGCCTCACAGAGGGCCTACCTATTATGGTGGAAGAGGCTGTGTATGGGAACTTCTTTAGCTCTTTTGCTTTCCACCCCCATAGTACTCTCAGCTTCTTTCTTCTGCCACTGGCACATCCTGGCCAGCAGAGCTGCCTCTTCCTCTCTTCAGACCTGGTGGTCTAGGTAGCGGTAATTGCACAGTAGGCCACCCAGAGGGCCTTCATGTTATGGTGAAAGAGGCTGGAGGAACAGGACTTATTTAGCTTTTTTGCATTCCACCCACCCCTGCTGTCCTCTCAGGTCCTCAGCAGATTGAATAACAATAATGAAAACATTACAGTACTGTAATTGTTGATCTTGAGAGACATCTATTAATTTTAACATTACTGTTATTCAATCTGTAAGACTTCCTGTAGAATATAATTTTTTGCACAGTAATAACATTATACAGGACAGTTTTACCCACCACAGTACAATACTCTACCTTTGTTTAGGATGACTGAAGACAAATATTGATGTTGATCCTTCTTCACACCACTGCACCTTCAAGTCTCAAGTCATGTTTATTGATTGATGATCTCGACTTGGTGGCTGTGTGACTGGCTGTGTCACTGTCCTCCATGCATGTTTCCTTGGCATGCACAGCACCCCATTCAATGTGTCCTTTATCCGGTTAGGTTCCTCTTTTCCAATTCTATATCTTGTCCAACATCTTGAGAGGACATCTTATTTTAAATTGTTGAGGATTGGTACATTCTTTCGACTGTTATCACATGCTTGGTCCAATTGCAGTAAAGGTCATAGGGCACATGTTCTTGAAATATTGCGTGGGCATATAGATGCACCTCACCATTGCCAGCTCTGAAAAGTTCATTGTCCTTCTCAATGCTGATTACAACCAGTGATATATCTGGTTATTGTGTTCCAAATACAGTCGGTGGTGCTGAGGTACTTGACATGATAGGTGTTCCTGTTAATAGTACAGGTAAACTTGCATTGTTGGCTCTCATTGCTTCAGCTGACAGTTTGAGCAGGTGATACGATGCTACAGGT